>CM077084.1:70896468-71496468 GCA_039513925.1 Platanthera zijinensis | reverse complement strand
CAGTTGTGCACGCAGCGGAAACAATAAAATCAAGAACAACCCAAAAGAGATTTAGGATCGGGCCATGAAAATTGAATCAAGAAGTTAAGAAATAACTAGGCAAAATTACCTTTGCGGTGTTGAGTCACAACTCAACAAAGATGCTCCAATATGTGAGTTTTTTTCAGCGGCGAGTCCCACGTAGAATAGCGTCTACGTCTCTGCAGAAATCTACACGAGCGGGAGATCGCCGATCTTCGTCGCACGAAAAATGGGAAGGGAGATCGACTGCACCTTGCACTTCCATGGACTGCTAGGTCCGCTCCAGGAAGACAAGCACCAGCGACTATCGTCGAAGAGGAGGTCGGCGGAGCGAGTGAATCGGCGGAACACTTCCGTCGGGCTGGGGGTGGTACTCTGACCCTAAAACCTAAGTTCTAATTTATACCCGAAGCATAAACAGACCTAGAAATATCGCTATCCACAGACCATAGAGAATTAGGGTTTCTAGAATAATTCGTCGGGTATCAGCATTCGTCGATTATCGAACAGTTCGATACTCGACGATACTCGACGAACCATAGTCAACGATACTCGACGAACCATAGTCGACGAACCATAGTCGACGATACTCGACGAACCATAGTCGACGATACTCGACGAACCATAGTCGACGATACTCGACGAACCATAGTCGACGATACTCGACGAACCATAGTCGACGATACTCGACAAACCATAGTCGACGATACTCGACGAACCATAGTCGACGATACTCGACGAACCATAGTCGACGATACTCGACGAACCATAGTCGACGATACTCGACGAACCATAGTCGACGATACTCGACGAACCTCCTTGGCAACATTTGCCGGACCCTATTCTGTATGGTGATTAGTAACCTTTACCAACACAGTCAATCTTCCAACTTCTCCATATGCTCTTATGTGCGACCCTGCAGGCTCATATCGCGTTGGTAGTGAGATTACATGTTTGACCACTTCTAGATCACCATGGTAACTCCAATAATTTTCTGACAGGAAAACTACCACTTTCTCTGGGCACAGTAGGATTGTGCTAGTAATCTAAGGCAAAATGACTCACTTTGTCACAACATCAACACTCATGAATATTGTATCTTCTTTTCTGAGCAGGTATGGCAATTTGGTTAGCGGCTAACTGTATAGAAGGAAGAACAGCTTCCTTATTCTTGTTTCTTCCAACCACTATCTGACTGAAGATGAGTTTGCCAGTAGAAGAGCTTGGTTTATCTTGATTTCTACCAATAGGGGTCTTCTTTGTAGAAGACATAATGTTGATGGCCTCAGAAATACCCAAGTCAGACTTGCCCTTGGTCTGATTGTGTACTGAGAGATCCTGAGAAAAGTCCACTTCCTTATTCTTGAGTGTGGGGGCTGGTGCACCAAATACAAATGGTTCGTGATGGGCCATTTGAATTTCCTTATGGTGAGCCTTAAAGGCACCCATCCCCTTGCTATATCTTCCACCATAGCTGTGAATATTTTTGTTCACACTTGTGGATCTACCATTCATTCAGAGATCATAGATGCTCTCTTGGTCATACAAGTTTGATGGTAACATCACTTTCTTGAAAGAAATGGGAGGCAGTGATGCTAGGGGATGCACTGGAGCTTCGCTTTTCTCGATGGAATGGGCAACTCTAGTGTTCCCTTTGAATCTCAACCCTTTCTTATCCTTTTGAGAGGAGAAGGAGTCTATCAAGGGAAACACTGACTTGGACTTAGAGAAACTAACCACAATTCTTTCCTCTCTTTGGAGTTTCTCTTCAAGATACCTAATGTGACTGTTCTTGTATCTGATGGTACCAATCTGAATGATTGTAATGGCCTTTAGTTTGCTGAATTCCCTTACTTTCTATTCTAGCAAAGATGATGAATCAGACTGTTGGGAAGCAGCTAGCTGTAGGGAGATAATCTCCTTAGTCTGCTTCTTGGCCAACTTCTTGCTTCTTTTCAAAGCATCCATAAGGGCATCATATTGTCAATCAATTGATTGACACCTTCCTCTGATTCTTACCAATCTTCATCACAGGATGATGCATCAGAATTTAGACTAGTCTCATAATCTGATTTAAAAGAGGAGTTAGATAGAGAGTATACCATATCTAGGCCAGGTTGATCCTGGCTGGATTCTTTATCTGACATGGTCATTAGCCCATAGCAATTATTAGCATCTTCATTCTCATCATCCTCCTCTGAGTCACTGTCTGAATGTGATAGAGGGGTTCTGATACCTATCATAGCAGCAGGATAGTCTTCAGATTCTTCAGCAGCAAATAACCATATATAGGTTTCTTCTTCTTCTTTAGAATCTGAAGAAGATGAGTGACTTTGACTCCAGCTCTTTTCAATCTTGGCAATGAAGTTCTTTTCCTTCTTGCCCTTGAGATGGTGGTGCTTCTTCTCACCAGTCTCCTTTCTCTTTACAGGACAATCAGCTCTGACATGTCTTGGCTTTTTGCAGCAATAACAAACAACTTTAGAAGAAACATGGTTACTAAGTTTAGATTCACACATGTCTCCCTTTGAGTGTTTCTTCTCAGCCTTGTAGTGGTCCTTCCTGTGATGAGAGGAGGAGGAAAGTCTGCTCCTCCATTGCTTCCTCTTTATCATCTTCTGAAACTGCCTAGAGAAGACAGTAAAATCTTCATCAAACATACTGCTGTCTGATGTGCTTGGCTCTGTGTTGTCTGAATCAGCATGCTTCCTTGGAGGAGAGACAATCCTCTCCTTATTATTCTTGGTGATCTCAGCTTTGAAGGTCACAGTCTTTTCATTGGTTTGGAATTTACTAATTATCACAGGTTTTGTCGAGTGTGTGTTGACAAAACCCATCTCTCCTTGTTGGATTCAAAATCCAAAACAATACACGGGTTCATTAACCACTCGAGGGACGGTTACTGCTAAGGAGACAATAATTTCTAACAATTAGAAATTACCACGAAATCCCAGACGTTCCTGGCGGGGTTCCAAGGGGTCGCGCCCTTGGCGGGGTCTTAGGGGCAGAGCCCCTAACGGGGTCCAAGGGGCAGCGCCCCTGGCGAATCTGTTGGGTCCGGCGTTCCTTCACTTGACCCGTGGCGCTTTTCTACTTATTTAAGAAATTAAGTAGCGCCCTCTCCAACAGTCCGGGCTTTTGGTGCAGTTGGGTATGCGCTTGATCCTTCAATTGGTATCAGAGGAGATCACGGGTTCAAGACCGGGGGGGCGCTATTAAATCCTAATTTTTCCCTTCTACCTGTGTGGGTTCGGTGGGTCAGGCAACCGTAGACATGTGGTAACCCCACCTCTGAGCCATGTGGGCCATGTGGTAACCCCACCTCTGAGCCGACGTGTTGTGCTGGACGCCGGGGGAGATTGTTGGGTCCGGCGTTCCTTCACTTGACCCGTGGCGCTTTTCTACTTATTTAAGAAATTAAGTAGCGCCCTCTCCAACAGTCCGGGCTTTTGGTGCAGTTGGGTATGCGCTTGATCCTTCAGAATCCCTAGATTTACACGTACTGGAATAACCTAACTTCCAATACAACAATCATGGCCGAAACCTCCCTCTGATACCACTGTTGGGTTTTCTACAGGTAGCACAACAGTTGTGCATGCAGCGGAAACAATAAAATCAAGAACAATCCAAAAGAGATTTGGGATCGGGCCATGAAAATTGAATCAAGAAGTTAAGAAATAACTAGGCAAAATTACCTTTGCGGTGTTGAGTCACAACTCAACAAAGATGCTCCAATGTGTGAGTTCTTGTCAGCGGCGAGTCCCACGTAGAATAGCGTCTACGTCTCTGTAGAAATCCACACGAGCGGGAGATCGCCGATCTTCGTCGCACGAAAAACGGGAAGGGAGATCGACTGCACCTTGCACTTCCACGGACTGCTAGGTCCGCTCCAGGAAGACAAGCACCGGCGACTATCGTCGGAGAGGAGGTCGGCCGAGCGAGTGAATCGGCGAAACACTTCCGTCGGGCTGGGGGTGGTACTCTGACCCTAAAACCTAAGTTCTAATTTATACCCGAAACATAAACAGACCTAGAAATATCGCTATCCACAGACCACAGAGAATTAGGGTTTCTAGAATAATTCGTCGGGTATCAGCATTCGTCGATTATCGAACAGTTCGATAGTCGACGATACTCGACGAACCATAGTCAACGATACTCGACGAACCATAGTCGATGAACCATAGTCGACGATACTCGACGAACCATAGTCGACGATACTCGACGAACCATAGTCGACGATACTCGACGAACCATAGTCGACGATACTCGACGAACCATAGTCGACGATACTTGACGAACCATAGTCGACGATACTCGACGAACCTCCTTGGCAACATTTGCCGGACCCTATTCTGTATGGTGATTGGTAACCTTTACCAACACAGTCAATCTTCCAACTTCTTCATATGCTCTTATGTGCGACCCTGCAGGCTCATATCGCGTTGGTAGTGAGATTACATGTTTGACCACTTCTAGATCACCATGGTAACTCCAATAATTTTCTGACAGGAAAACTACCACTTGCTCTGGGCACAGTAGGATTGTGCTAGTAATCTAAGGCAAAATGACTCACTTTGTCACAACATCAACACTCATGAATATTGTATCTTCTTTTCTGAGTAGGTATGGCAATTTGGTTAGCGGCTAACTGTATAGAAGGAAGAACAGCTTCCTTATTCTTGTTTCTTCCAACCACTATCTGACTGAAGATGAGTTTGCCAGTAGAAGAGCTTGGTTTATCTTGATTTCTACCAATAGGGGTCTTCTTTGTAGAAGACATAATGTTGATGGCCTCAGAAATACCCAAGTCAGACTTGCCCTTGGTCTGATTGTGTACTGAGAGATCCTGAGAAAAGGCCACTTCCTTATTCTTGAGTGTGGGGGCTGGTGCACCAAATACAAATGGTTCGTGATGGGACATTTGAATTTCCTTATGGTGAGCCTTAAAGGCACCCATCCCCTTGCTATATCTTCCACCATAGCTGTGAATATTATTTTTCACACTTGTGGATCTACCATTCATTCAGAGATCATAGATGCTCTCTTGGTCATACATGTTTGATGGTAACATCACTTTCTTGAAAGAAATGGGAGGCAGTGATGCTAGGGGATGCACTGGAGCTTTGCTTTTCCCGATGGAATGGGCAACTCTAGTGTTCCCTTTGAATCTCAACCCTTTCTTACCCTTTTGAGAGGAGAAGGAGTCTATCAAGGGAAACGCTGACTTGGACTTAGAGAAACTAACCACAATTCTTTCCTCCCTTTGGAGTTTCTCTTCAAGATACCTAATGTGACTGTTCTTGTATCTGATGGTACCAATCTGAATGATTGTAATGGCCTTTAGTTTGTTGAATTCCCTTATTTTCTATTCTAGCAAAGATGATGAATCAGACTGTTGGGAAGCAGCTAGCTGTAGGGAGATAATCTCCTTAGTCTGCTTCTTGGCCAACTTCTTGCTTCTTTTCAAAGCATCCAGAAGGGCATCATATTGTCAATCAATTGATTGACACCTTCCTCTGATTCTTACCAATCTTCATCACAGGATGATGCATCAGAATTTAGACTAGTCTCATAATCTGATTTAAAAGAGGAGCTAGATAGAGAGTATACCTTATCTGGGCCAGGTTGATCCTGGATGGATTCTTTATCTGACATGGTCATTAGCCCATAGCAACTGTTGGCATCTTCATCCTCATCATCCTCCTCTGAGTCACTGTCTGAATGTGATAGAGGGGCTCCGATACCTATCATAGCAGCAGGATAGTCTTCAGATTCTTCAGCAGCAAATAACCATATATAGGCTTCTTCTTCTTCTTTAGAATCTGAAGAAGATGAGTCACTTTGACTCCAGCTCTTTTCAATCTTGGCAATGAAGTTCTTTTCCTTCTTGCCCTTGAGATGGTGGTGCTTCTTCTCACCAGTCTCCTTTTTCTTTACAGGACAATCAGCTCTGACATGTCCTGGTTTTTTGCAGCAATAACAAACAACTTTAGAAGAAACATGGTTACTAAGTTTATATTCACACATGTCTCCCTTTGAGTGTTTCTTCTCAGCCTTGTAGTGGTCCTTCCTGTGATGAGAGGAGGAGGAAAGTCTGCTCCTCCATTGCTTCCTCTTTATCATCTTCTGAAACTGCCTAGAGAAGGCAGTAAAATCTTCATCAAACATACTGCTGTTTGATGTGCTTGGCTCTGTGTTGTCTGAATCAGCATGCTTCCTTGGAGGAGAGACAATCCTCTCCTTATTATTCTTGGTGATCTCAGCTTTGAAGGTCACAGTCTTTTCATTGGTTTGGAATTTACTAATTGTCACAGGTTTTGTCGAGTGTGTGTCGACGCGCGTTGATTTATGTTCGACGTAACCGAAGTCAAAGTCAAAGTCAAGCAGGCCTTAGTCGATGCTACGTCAAGTAGATATCGACGTAAGTTGAATTCTATTTGACGCAAGTGCACCAAGTGCGTGTCGACGCAAGTTGCGTCGAACGTCATTGAGTGCTTCTCGACATTGCATCAAATTCTTATCGACGCACATTGAGTGCAAGTCGACGCATGTCGATGTAGATCGAGTTCTTAGCAGATTATGGAGGCTCATGTCTGTTTGATATCATTGGATATAAATAGACTTGGAAAAGGGTTTTCCTAAAGACACTTCTGCCCTAGAATCCGTCGTGACCTCTTCCGCGAGATCCCATTTATTTGTTGTCGCCTCTCTTGAAATGAATCTAGCCATTCGTGGAGACGCAGAGAGCACTCCTTCTCTGACCCAGTTCTTGTGGGACAAGAGCTTGGGGTTCTCTAACGCTCGTGTGGACAATAGACTCATCAGCCTACTGTTTTGACAAACTCTTCTGTAGTAGATCTTTGGAGCATCTTGGTTGTGCAGAGACTCAATCCCACTCAGGTACTATGCATTTGGTGTTCATATATTTCTTGATTCATGGATATCGCGAGATCCTTTACTGTTTAAGATTTTTCTTGAAAATTTATTCCTCTGCACACACGTGATGTGTTGTTCCACTTATGTATAGAAAACCCAACACTTAACATCAATCAACTCATAGAGAGATTGGCAATGACAAATCTCTGTTTTGTCGCTTAAATCTCTATGGAACTCACAGTATAGTTCATTATTCTTGTTTACATACTCATCTTTGAGTGGGAGAGGCCTCCGGAAGCCTGGTTAATTTTAAATTATTTGCACGACCTCTGTCATTGAGAAGATGAGGTCAGTGTACTATTCTTGTGAATCATCATGGCGATTCACGGGATATCAGTCGAGACGAATTGGGAGTGACGCTGATGGTAAAACAAGGGTGTTGATTGCACCACTCTATTTCTTGGCGGAGAAAGAGGTCGTGATCGCTTCATTGGTTGAAAATGTCGCGAGGATGGTTTGTTGGGTTTTGATATACGTCACAACAGCTGTACGCAGCAGAATTAGGAACAAGAAAACCCAAAAGAAATACGAATCTAGCAATGAACATTGATCAAGAAGTAACATAGCCATAAATAAATTATATCTTTGAGGGATTGAGTCAATACTCAACCAAGGTGCTCCGAAGAAGTCCAACGAATGGCAACGGCCGGAGTTCCGAGCGTAGAATAGTGTTCACGCCTCTACGGATATCCACATGAGTACGGAGAACCCTTACACTCTTGTCACACAAGATCTAGGTTGGAAGAAGGTATGTTCTTAACGTCTCCACGGTTTGCTAGAACCCTTAGGGGAGAGGCGGCAACGACGATGACGACGCCTAGGAAACACTTTCCGGTGAAGAAGAAGAACGGCGAGCAGTCGGCGGCGAGAAACAGTGATCGCGACCTAGCGGAACAGTTCTATCGGGAAGAAGATCGTCTCGCTCGATTAGGTCAGAAGAAAAATCGCGTGTCTTTTTCGGTTTATTGTTTACATCATATATATATAGTAGACCGAAACTTCTGATACCTGCAGACCCCCCCCCCCCCCGAACCGGACTTAAAAGAAATAAACCGGAGGAAACAGAATTCATCGTATATATACGTCGATATCCGACGAATCAAGAACCATTCGTCGAAACAACAAGTATATACTCGACGAATCGAGACAGGGCAAACTGTCCAAGCTATAAGGCGGCATACGACGAATTGGAGTCTAACTCGTCGAAACTGTCATGACGATACTCGACAAACCAAGTTTAATTCGTCGAGATAATATTACGATACTCGACGAATTCAAATAGTCTCGTTGAGATGTCATGACTATACTCTTCGAATTCAAAACTATTCGTCGAAACCTTAAGACTATACTCGACGAATTTTCCTTAGATTCTTCCGACCACTTACCTGATGACTCATATTCACAATATAGGTCTCGGAATGAAAAACCTCCACATCCAGAACGTCATAGACTTGGTCCTTCACTCATATCACATATGAGCAAAGCCAACACAAACCTTTCCAACTTCTCTAATGCTCTTATGTGCGACCTCATAGGCTTATATTGCATTGGCAGTGAGACTACATGTTTGATCACTTCCAGATCACCATGGTAACACCAATATGATTGGTGTTGATGGTTGGGATTCTTTCCACGCTACTGTTTGTTGTAAAAAGAGATTTGATCGAGGCCTTTGAGCGCAGTAGAGCTGTTCAATATGATGTCGCGAAAAAAGGGGGAGTTCTCCCCTTGTTTTTGTTGCACCAGTTGGGTGAGGGAGGAGACAAACTCAGGATTGATCGTTTCCCCTTCGATAAAACGGTTGGTCAACTCAATCAAGTCCCCGAAAGAACATGGAGGTTTCTGGCTAACCTCGGACTTGAAAATCCATTCCGGCCAACCTCAGACTCCAAAACCCCTTCTTATAATCCACATTCGAGGGCTACCTTATACATCAATGAATCTACATCATGAAATCCCAATATTTCCTCTTGAAATCTATCAATTTAGTGATCCCCAGTCCCGATCACCCCCTACTTAATATAGAAGAGCACTTGCGGACCACTTTTTGCTTGTTAGAGAAGGAAAACCTCAACAAGAGTTCTTTCTTGAGCTCTTCAATAGACATGATTGAGCTAGGAGGTAACTTATAAAAACCAACCTCGTGTATTCCCCTCGAGGGTCAAGGATAGTAATTTGTATTGGCCCAATCTGTGAGATTTTGCAGAGAGATTGCAAACACGAAGACTTGCATGTAATTGGTGGGATCTTCCCTTCTAGTAAACCAAAAGAGGTGGGGCTCTAGAAATTCGACTAGGACTAGTTCCCATCAGATGATTTCAGAGAAAGGGGAGAATTCTTCTTCTCGCCTATACCAGGACAACACCTTCATCAAAAGTTAGAGCCCGCGTCGGCCCGGGCATAGTCATCATTCTGTATCTTGCCTAGTGCATGCGAACTCGTCATTTTGATGGCATGGTGGTGAGTTATTGGGAAGACAGGTGGATGAACATCCATGGTCGTCATTCCCCGAGTAAGACTTCTACTTGTTCAGAAAGCTTATTGATCGCGGTCAGCAATAGATGTATTTCGTCTCTAGTGGCATTCCCGTTATCATGTTCGGACCCTCCTCCATTTTATCACTTGTGAACTATCATTAAGCGACCATCCAATCTAACGGTCGCGTGTTAATTCTGTTGGGGCCGAAATCGCCTTAACTCCACACTCAAGGATGAGTGACGCAAGTTCAGTGTTTAGGATTGCTGATTTCTTGGAGTCGCGACCACGGAAGGGATGCCATCGATGACGATTCAAGTTTCGCAAAACACAAATCTTTAGTTACATTATTTAATTTATACGAAATGCGGCTACAAGTTAGAGTTTGCCACTAGTTGAGTTCGTAGACGCCAAAAGTGCCCACAATGGAGTTCATTACTAGTTGTGAGCTACTCGACATATTTTCCTGATACCTCTATGAGTACCATTCACCCCTATTTACATTAGTGGTAGGTTGCCCAAACGGGCAAGCTTAAGGCTTCATTTGGTAAAGCTTATTTGGTCCATTTCGTTTTGTCAAAACGCGTATAGTGGGGGCAGCTCCATTTGTTTTTCCGCCGTCTTTTGGAATAGCCGGGCGTTTCTCCGTGCTCAAAAAATTGCGGGAGGAAAAGGAGCCCAGAGCCTCCAGTTGATCGCATTTAGGAAGAGGAAATCCAGCCGTTGTCGCCACTATCAAGCGCCTCCAGTTGCGGCGGTGAAATCGTGAGCATGCAGCCCCTTCGCCGCCACTGTCAGGTTAGCGGGCCTCCACGCAACAGCCTCTGGCCGGTTCGCCGGAGGCAGGCGCACCTCCCGGCGGTGGTCCGGCAGCCTGGAGCCGCCCCCGGCTACCGGGAGGAGATTTACAGAGAACTCAGCTCTCGAGTTCGTTGTAGCCCAGTTCTCCGCCAACATTGGCGCCCGTCTCCGGTTCTCAGCGCCTTCTCCGGTGGGTGTGGGACTCCCCAGAGGGACCGACGACCCAGGGCAACAACAGCTCTCCGTAATCATGGCGGAGGCAGGGCGGACCGGCGGCGCATGGCGGAGGAATAGAACGGCGGAGGTGGGGAGGACCGGCGGAGGCGGGGAGGACCGGCGGAGCAGGGGCGGAGGAATAAATTTTTTACAAAAACAATATAAAAATTACAAAAAAATTTATTTCTATAGTTTAAACAGTGATATTAATATATATATATATATATATATATATACACACACGAGCTTCTTCGCACGGGCTACGTCCGTGCTCGATGCGTCGCTGCGGGTTGCGTTCGTCTATGAGCAGCCTGCGCATGCACCCGAAATCTTATTTTTTTTTCAAAACATATACATATGAGTACTTAAAATGACCCCCAAAAAATATGAATTATTATTTCTATTTTTATTTTATAAAATTTTGTAAATTTTAATCTATACAAATAATTTATTACTCCTCTCTCCCTCTCTCATTATCACTCCACCCTCTCCCTCTTCTCTTTCTCTCCAAATCCCTCTATGTTCTCTCTCATGATCCAATGACCAATATTAATTCTATGGTGTGCCTCTAAATACCTATATTCCCTTATATATCTTTATATATAAGGGAATATACATATTTGGAAGCACACCATAAATTGAATTTTGGCCATTGGATCATGAGAGAGGGCATGAAGGGGGGAGATTTGGGAGAGAGAGAAAGTGGAGGGAGAGAGAGGTGGCGGGAGAGAGAAGGAGAGAGAAGGGGAGTGATAAAGAAAGTGAGAATGAGAGATAAATTAATTTTTATTCATTAAAATTTGCAAAATTTTATAAAATAAAAATAGGAATAGTAATTCATATTTTTTGGGGGTCATTTTAAGTACTCATATGTATATGTTTTGAAAAAAAAAATTTGGGTGCGTGCGCAACCCGATATAGGCATGCAGCCCGCAGCGACGCATCGATCACGGGCAAAGCCCGTGCACAGGCGGGCGAAGCCCGCCTGATGCGGCCGAAGGCCGCCCGAGAGCATCGAGCACGGGCGTAGCCCGTGCGAAGATGCTCGTATAAGATATATATATATATATTAGAAAAATAGAATAGAATACATACATAATTAAAAAAATTATACAATTAAAAATAGTATTATTAATATTAAAATTAATTAAAAGATATGAACAGATTAGAACAAAAATATATATATATAATATTTTATAAATTTTTTTTACAAAACGTCATCGCCGTATTGTTAAACGGTTCTCTGTTCTGAACAGCTCTGCAAACAGACTACCCAAACAAATCTTCATTTCCATCAATCAGTTTCCAACAGCTCCATTTACAAACCTCAATTTACAACAACTTTTACAACCGCAACCTCTAAATCAAATAAAGCCTAAGAAGAGTGAGTTGCCACGCCACAAAAGATCGGGCATAGGTTGAGATGTATATGAAGAGTATTGAAGACTTGCACTCACTTATCAAAGTTTAGACGGCAAGATGTTCTGTAAGATACAAATGCAATCACCTTCCAAGAAAGCGCTTTCATGAGCTTTCAAAGGAGTTGCACTAAAGATGGTTGGTCTTCAATCATTAAGGGTTCGTTCGTTTACACGGAATTGGAATTCGATATCGAAATTTTATATTGGTAAATATTGTGGATTTGAATATTGGTGACTAATTCCAATTTTATCGTTCATCTAATAAACAATATTGATAAATATTGTGGAATTGCTCAATTTTTCCCGAATACGAATTTTTTTTCCTAGACGTCATTTTTTCGACAAGCCGCATTTTTTTTTTGCCTGGGGCGATTTTTTCGACAAGGTGCGATTTTTTCGGTCGACCGAGATTTTTTCGGTCAGACGCAATTTTTTTGCCCGGGCGCTATTTTCTCGTTTTTGCGCAAATTTTTCACCCGGACGCGCTATTTTCTCCCTAACACGATATTTACGCCCCGACGCATTTTTTTCGCCCAACCGCAATTTCTTCGATCGGACGTAATTTTTTGCCCAGACGTGTTTTTTCGCCCGGAGGTGCTTTTTTCACCTAGACCGGTTTTTTTCGTCCGGACACAAATTTTTCGCCCGCTCGCGAAAACACACGCCCGGGCGAAAAACGCGCGCCCGGGCGAAAAACGCGCGCCCGGGGGAAAAATGCGCGCCTGCGCGAAAAAACCTGCGGCCAAGCAATAAAACGTCAAAATTGTAATTAGACCTTCAATTCCAATTCCAAGAGCTCAATTCCGCACAAATGAACGGACCCTACAAGGACCTAGGGCCAGCTTATTTAACAAACAGGGTTCTAATTTTTCTACATGACAAACAGCCGGTACACGTGAACGTGTTTTCAGCAGACCGGACTGGAGCAAATCAGCCAAAAACAAACATACTTTCCCTGCTTCTTGCTTTTCCATCCATGCAGTTGCATTGTTTTTTTTATATGTTGAAGAGAATCCAGATAAATATTCGAAAGTAGAAAGGTAAATTCAGGAAAAATTAAAAGTGTTACAAGAAAAAACACTGTTTGTTATAGATGTTGCAGAATGTTTTCGAGAACAAGGGCTTCAAATGTACAATTTTATCATGCAAGTGAAAATAATAATAATAACACCAATTTAAAAAAATCCTAAAAAATTTGGTACAAAGAAAGTCACTCAACAAGGCTAGTGAGCTCTTTCCTAAGATTCTGAACGGCATGCACTAGTTCAGGAATCTCGGAAGGGAGGCCCGGCCCGCTTCAACACAAGAGAAGTCCCCTTAACAATAGCAAGATTCTCACAATAATCTAACACATTATTAACAACTCGATAGCCATATTCATTCTCGCAATGACAAAGGTTGGAAACCTAATATCTATTATCCAAAACTTCCTCATTCTACCATGTGTCTGTCGAAGAGCCACAAATCCACTACATAACTTTCATCCACTACATAACTTTCATTGAGTCACCTAGAATCGCAAACCAGTAGACCCCCAGAGTAAGGATAACATTGCGAAGACCCTCCCATACTGCACGGAGCACAATTGTGTGAACACAGAGGCACTGGGAACAGATCCCTCCCACTGGGCGACATAACCATAGCAATTCCCTGATAACCCAGTCCGCCCCGGCCTACCCAACCGGACGCTTCAAACCCCCCCCCCCCCCCCCCCGGCCCTCCCACACCCCCCCCCCCCCCTCCCCACACACACACACACCTTCTCAAATAACCAAAGCATGGGGGGTTTAAGGTACACTTAGATATTAAAAGCATTTGGAGCCTTTCAATCTCATCACCGTTTAAAAGAAGCTGCTCCTGACTCCCTTCATGTAGTCGCAAAGATCACATTAATCATGTGATCCCTAGGAAAAAAACTTTCATACTTTACTATCACCTACGATCACCGTGCATTAGGCGCCAACAAACCGATTGTTCCTACAAAAAATCATGAGGGATCACAATACGATCATAATTCAGTAAAAAATCATGAGTGATCACAATACGATAATAATTCAGTACGGACGTATTTTGGTCAAAAAATGCTCTTGGATCAAAGATTGGACGACTGTGTAAATAACGCACGTAGAAAAAGGTGCGAGTAGCCAAAAAAAATCTCATCCCCTAGTTCGGCTAATCATAGGAAGAGAGTTCTGCTAAATTTTCTCAGCAAGCGCAACTTTGCCTCCCAACTTAATACATCGACTACTACACCAAAATGAATAATAATAATAATAATAATAATAATCAAAATTTAATTACAGCAGCAGCATCAGAAAATATGCATGTTTTTTGGCTGATATCAGCATTAAAATCAGTTAAATGATTCACCCACTGATTATTATTGGAAACCGCTTGTTCTTCCTTTAAAATCATAAGAACCATTGCAACAGGCATGGTAAGAATGAATTAAGAGAACAACATTAGAGCCAGGGTGGGTGGAAAAAAGTAGCATACAGTGAATCATCTCCTTTCAAATTGCTTCCCTAAATCAATTCCTGCTCCTTAGCGCCGGCAAACTTGACCGCGTCACGATCACGCTTAAATACAACATATAACGGAGTATAAAACAACGAGCACAGACCGAAAGGCACGGCCATCATTGTCAGCAGGCCTCTCGAAAGAGCAAGCGCCCGGTGAGCAGACCCGCTCGAAAGATTTGAATCATAGCCGTAAACCCTCTCCGTTAGGATTCCAACGGCAGGGGCGGCGAACGACGAGAATGAGCACTCGAAGGCCCTATCGAAGGCGTAGATCATCGTCCGGTTCCTGGGGGGCACGACTTCGGCGAACATGGGGTTGTTGGCGCACGTGGCGCACCAGCTGATGGTGGAGCCCATGAGAAAGAGAGTTGAGGCGTACGCCGCCCGGCTGTCGACCGACTGGGGAATGGCGGCGAGAAGAAGGCACGAGAAGGGGATGCCCATGAATGCGCTGAACTGAGCGCACATGATGCGGCCTGCGTTGGGATATGGTCGGGAGATTCGGTCGGCAATGAATCCGCCGAGAAAGGAGCCTCCGGCGCAGCCTATGGCGAAGAAGCTGATGAGTGCAGCTGAATTTTTGTTATCAAAACCTGAGAACAAATACAGAAGAATAGGATTTGTGAAATGAAACATTTGAGATGCTGTCATCTGAGTGATGAATTAATCTATGGAAAAAGAAAAGACCAAAATGATTGAAAAAAAACTTGTCTTTAGTTTTTATTGAATCATTTTGTAGGTTTTTATATAACAAAAACAAATTGTCTTGTTATCTTTAAGGGTTGGCTTTTTGTGAAGAAATTAAAGACAGTTCAAATGCACTCAACTTTGAAACAAATTTATGTGATTTGCGCATGTACAATAAAAGGCTGATAACATGAATAGAAATTGTTTAAGATGACTTTCGCAGTTTAGGTTTAAGATCTCGTTGCACTCAACAATTTTACTGAAATGCACTCAATAATTGAATTTACCTATGGAATGTGGATTGTTGAAATGCACAAAAATTGGGAGAAATAAACAATTTTATTTATTTCACCAAAAATACTCCACTTGAATACATACATGTATTTGTGCACTTATATAAGATGAGAAAGAGAAGAGGAATCATATCCTGAAATGTGGGACTAAATAAGCAACAAAGATGGGTCTCAATATGGGCCTATCTTTAAACTTTTACATATACTTTTTAACACTCTCCCGCAAGTTGGAGCATACAAATCTTAAGCATCAAACATGGACAAAAACTGATAACACAATGATCGAGGTAAGACCTTAGTGAAAATGTCAGCAACTTGCCCGCAAGCAAAAACATGCTCTAATTCCAACTTTTTCAATTAAATCTTCTCCCGAATGAAGTGACAGTCAACTTCGATGTGTTTGGTTCGCTCATGAAATACAAGATTCTTCGCAATATGTATAGCAGCTTGACTGTCACAAAATAGGGTTGCTGGTGAGGAAAGTTTGACTCTCAAATCACTAAGGAGATTTTCTAGCCGGGTAAGATCAGATACAACAAAAGCCATTGCACGATATTCGGCTTCAGCATATGAGAGAGCAACAATAGATTGCTTATTCCTACGCAAGGTAATAAGATTTCTTCCAAAGTACAAAAACCAGATGTGGAGCGCCTATCATCCAGAGAGTCAGCATCAGAGTAGACGATCAAAGATAGAGAGAAAGATGGTTTGTATACAAGCCCTTGACCAGGAGCAGTTTTCAAATATTTGAGGATGCGCTCGACGGCCTGGAAATGTGAGGTATGTGGAGTATGCATAAATCGACTGACAACTCCAACAACAAAAGAGATATCAGGTCTTATAACAGTAAGATATATCAGCTTTCCTACAATACGACAATAATACTCTGGATTCGGAAGCAGTAGATCAGAGTCTGAGCTCTGAGCGTAGAGCTTATGATTGACATCCATAATAGTGTCGACAGACTTGCATCCCGAATAGCTAGTATCCGGAAAAAGGTCAAGACAGTACTTCCGTTGAGATAGGACAATGTTATCAGGACGTCTCGTTACCTCAAGTCCAAGGAAGCACCAAAGATTTCTCAGATCTTTAGATTGAAAAACCGAGTTCAAATGTTGCTTGATCATTTGTATTCCTTTGCAGTCATCACCGGAAATCAGAATATCATCGACATATACTAAGAGAATCACTGTACCTGTCGGTTGACGGAGAGTAAAGTGAGAGAGGTCGATCGAGCTTCGGATGAATTCAACATCGCGGACAACTTTACTGAACTTGTCAAACCAAGCGCGAGGAGACAGTTTGAGACCATAAATAGATTTCTTGGGATAACAGACAAAAGACCGGAGAAAAGCGTTTTTGATATCCAATCGATGTAACGGCCAGTGGCAAACGCGAACAGTATTCAGTTTGGCGACCGGAGAGGAGGTCGCGTCATAATCCAGACCTTGTTGTTGAATAAAACTACGAGCTACAAGGCGAGCCTTCAGACGTTGAATGGTCCCATTCGGACCATGTTTGATGGCAAATACCCACTTACAACTCACGCAGGTCTGTCCAGGAGGAAGAGGGAAAAGATGGCAAGTTTGGTTTACCCAAAGAGCATACAATCTTCATCCATGGACGTCTGCCACCCTAGATATTGGAGAGCCTCCTGCACAGAGTTAGGGAGGGAAATAGAGGATAAAGAAGTTGCAAATTTCTTGAGTTTAGAGAGAGGCGATGTAAGGAGACATAATTCACCAAAGGGTGAGCAATAGAGACGATTATCGGATCTGCAGACTGTAAAATATCATCAGCAGAGGGCATCGCACGTAGAGCAGCAGACGAAGAAGTACGACAAGTGTACACCCGAAGAAGAGGTGGTTTTGATGCGATTAGCGTGGGAAGGAGGGTGGAAGGTTATAAGTAATAGAGACAGCAGGCTGCGGAAGTAGAGGCGGAATTGAAGAATCAGTTGGTTGAAAATGATAGGACTGGTCTTCGAGAAAGGTGACGCCAACGGAGGTAAAAACCTTGGGATCCTTGGTAGAGTAGGAGACATAACCCTTCTGAATGCGAGAGTACCCAACAAACATATATTTTGTGGCACGTGGAGCTAACTTGTCAATGGACGGACCAAGATTATGAACATAGCAAATGCAGCCAAATATACAAGGTGGGATGGGGAAGAGGTTTTTGGAGGGAAAAAGAAGGTTAAAGGGATACACAAAGTTGAGAACGGAGGAGAGCATGCGGTTAATAAGGTAACAGGCTGTAAAAACCATGAAATTCCAATAGAGTTTGGGGACATTCATTTAAAACATAATGGAGTGTGTGACGTCAAACAGGTGACGATTCTTGCGTCCAGCAACATCATTCTGTTGGGGGGTATAAGCACAGGAGGTTTGATGAATGATCCCGAACTCAGCACACAAGTATGTAATCTCATGACTTGTGTACTCACGGGCATTGTCAGTTCGGAGAGTTTTAATGTAGTAGAAAACTGATTGCGGGTCTCAATAATAAAGGCATGAAGCACAATAGTTAGATCAGAGCGATCATGAAGTAAATATAACCATGTCATTCGAGAGTAATCATCAATAAAGGTGATGAAGTAACGATAACCAGAAGTACTTGTGATTTTATAGGGTTCCAAAATATCTGAATGAACAAGAACAAAGTGAGTATCACTCCGAGTATAAGAAGGTGAAAAAGTAGCCCGATGTTGTTTGTCGTAGATGCAAGACTCGCATGTGAAGTCATTGGAGAAGATCCAACTAAAATAGAAGCCGCCAGACGTGCACGAGAAGGAGAACGTGTGAGCTTGGCGGGCAGAAAAACCCACGGGAAGAACCTGCGGCAAGGAGCACTGGGAGCTGCGACAAGACAGCAAGACGAGTTGTGATAGGATAGAAAAGCAGCTAGGTGACTAACACTGTCAGCAAAAGAAGCAAGAGCAGCAACGATCAGTACATCCGGCTAGCGGAGCACGAGAAGAGAACATGCGGCCTGGTGATCAAGACCAGTCGCAAGACGATCGTGGGAGAAGAAGACCGCGCGAGCATAGGCAATCAGGAAGAAGTCTGGAGCGGCTAGACAAGAAAGAACAATGGCCACTAGGTGATCTTGGCATGGGAGAGCCGCAACTGCCGCTAGTCGAGCAGCTATGCAGAAACCAAAACAAGGAGTTGCGAGCCTAACAACTAACGAGAAGAGAACAGAAGGCAGCAAGTTGCGTGATCACAACGGCAAAGATGAGAGGTCGCGAGGAGGATTAATAGCAGAAGCCGCGAGCTGGAGAGATCGTGCGAGCACTGAGGTAATGACGAGAGGCCTCAGAGAGAGCAGAATCGTGGGTCCTAACGACTGACAAGAGAGAAACTATAAAAGCAGGGGGGAGGGGGTAAGCAGGGAAGAAGAGGCGGAACGGGGGGCATGCGGCTAGAAAAGAACTAGTCGCAGACATGAGAAGGCTGCGGTTTAAAAAGTTAACCACTCAAAGAGCGGACAGAATGAGCCCACGGGAGAAAAAAGAGCTCTGATAACATGTTGAAATGCACAAAAATTGAGAGAAATAAAACAATTTTATTTATTTCACAAAAAATACTCCACTTGAAAACATACAAGTATTTGTACACTTATTATATAAGATGAGAAAGAGAAGAGGAATCATATCCTGAGATGTGGGACTAAATAAGCAATAAAGATGGGCCTCAAGATGGTCCTATCTTTGGACTTTTACATATATTTTTTAACACGAATAAATATATTTTTAATTCCCTACCACGCCGTAGCGAAAAGTAGGGTTGAGCGCATTTTTCGAAATTCAAAAATCACTAGAAAATCACTTGGATATTGAGTTAAACCAGAATCGATTACAATTGATTGGACTCAATTTGAATCGATTCAATTTGACACTAATCATACTTCAAGTTTTGCCCTAAATCACTTGGATATGATTTGAATCAACTCGAATTGATTAAAATATTATATATTTATTAAAACACTAAAATTTAAACCTAAATTAATGGATTAATGTCTTAAAATGTTTCATTTACTCAATTTCAAGTAAACTCAATTTAATTTCGAGTCTACTTGGAATAAAGAGAAAATGCTCAATTTTGAGTCAACTCGATTAAATTTTGAGCCAACTCGATTAAATTTTGAGCCAACTCGATTTAATTTTGAGGCAATTCGGAATCGAGGCATTTCAAGTCGAGCAGATTTGACTCGAAATAATTTCGATTTTGAGCTGAGTTTGATTCAAAAATTTTGATTTCAGACCAAGCCCAAATTGCTCGAACTTGACTCAAAAGCAGTCCTAGCGAAAAGTATGAAGAAGCAAAATAACTTATGACTCACTCCCACGGAAAACTAAAAACTAAACTTTCAACGCATGGCAATGAAAACAAACCTTTTCAATAAATTTATCAGCAGCCGAATGAGTAAACTAAAACCTAACCTTTTAACTACATGCTAAATTAGTAAATGAAATTGCTTCAAATCAGACAGAACTATTACAAACTTCTACTTGTTTATGAAATGTTTCTTCCTAAAACCGGTGATCTGCATGCTTACCGATGAGTTCAAACCACATGGTGAAGAACACCATAGCAGTCCATGGAAGAGATCCCACAATTCCTTGCAGGACTATGATCTGAAATGTTTTCACTTT
Organism: Platanthera zijinensis; assembly: GCA_039513925.1. Taxonomy (NCBI): domain Eukaryota; kingdom Viridiplantae; phylum Streptophyta; class Magnoliopsida; order Asparagales; family Orchidaceae; genus Platanthera; species Platanthera zijinensis. The sequence goes on along the minus strand of CM077084.1, from coordinate 71,476,436 downwards.
CATCACACTTTTCATAGCGGACCAAGAATCACTCCAGATGGATGGTGAAGCCGGCTTAACTTTTCCACTCAAATTGGTGCTGGATAGATGAGAAGAACCATAATAAGATAGAATGTAGGTAAGTCAAAGATAAAAGGTAACCAGTTATTAAGAACGAATGCTGCAGAGTGCAGACTAGATAATTGCACTGAAATATGAACACATACAAACCCATGAGGCATGCTAGTGCCTATTGAGGGTTGGGTCCCTCTAAGAGCTCATCTCCAAATGAGAGTTTCATATAGGCTTTCGCGATGCCCACTAACTTAAACTCTCCTTATATAGAGAGAAGAAGACACTCAAGGTAGCATAAAAGTATAGGATGTTAATTTAAAATACACAATAATCTATGTTGCACGGGGCCGGACGGGATACGATACGAAACGGATACAGGAAACGTGATTTTAAAAAAACAAGAATACGGGATACATTTTCTTAAAAAATAATTATTTAAATATAAATATTAATTAATATGAAAACAAGATAATTAACAAACTAAATGTAAATATCTTGAAACAGCACACTTTGAATCCATCTAATGAAATATTACAATATAAGACCTAATATACAAAACTTACAATATTAGAATGTTATAAATAATAATTGGGAGAATGAACAATCATCTACAACTAAAATATTCAATAGAAGGAAATAAAAATATTAAATTTCTAATTATAAACTAACTGTTCTCCAAACTCCGATTAAATGATATATTTTATATAAGTTACATATAAGTAATCAGTATTATGCTACCATTTTATAAGTGAGAAAATAAAGATAATCCAATATAATGCATGTAACTGTTACATATCAAAAGTTTCATTCACTAAAGACGGTGCAAAATGCATGAAATGATCAAAATATACTGTAAAAATATAAATGTTTGATGAAATAAACTCATATCGTACATGATGCTCAGTAAAAGGAAATATTTACTGGAAATCTAAGAAAATCTGTGAGGCTCCGGCAGTGCTTGCAAGGAGGGCACCAATTCCACGATTCTATGATCTCTAAGGTCTTTGAAAGCCACGAAATAAGGGGAGGAGCCGATGGTACTTCTGAATAAGGCTTTGTGGTCCATGGAAACAACGGAATGAGGGAGGCGAGGGGTTTCCAGGTGGAAGATGAGCGAGTGGTTTTGATGTGGGAGGCGATCGAGCGGCGTCTATGATAGAGATGTGAGAGTAGGTCGGGGGGGGAGAAAGATTAGGAGCGTGAGGAGCAACACAGTTCATGACTCAGCGTGGTAATAATTTAATGTGGGTGTGTTTCGAAAAACGCGTTTCCGAACGTTGCCCATCCCCGATGTGTTCGAGACGATACGGTGGGTCATTTTAAGTATACATTCTTCATAGACAATAATAATAAAAGATGTTGCATCTATATCTTACAATATTAAAAGGGAAAAGTTGTCTTGGGTGAAACATTCAAAATTGCCACTTATGCCTTTATCTTTTAAATTTAATGACTTAGCACATATTATAATGTATTTCAAAAAAACTAAAATACAGTGTTCATTCAAGTAATTATACTATCCCAAAATTAAAAGTAATGATGAAAATCCATAAAATCTTAAAAAGTATTTAGTAGAGCTCCTATAGCTATCATTACGCATGTCAGCGGTTTATTCAAAAAAGGTTATCATTAGGCATGTCAGCGGTATTTTTGAGGAGCTAACATTAAACCGATCCAATTTATGAAAGTTGATTTGTCATACATGATATATACATTAGGATGAGGATTTTTTAACAAGTCAAAAAGTGTTGTTTAACTACTTTTTGCATTAATTAATTAATTAATATTGTGTTTATTTTAAGCTGTATTAAATAATTGATAGGGGCAGAGCTCAGGCCTATTGCAGTCGGGATACTGTCGTGATTGGCTGTAGGGGCGCAGCCCCGTGCCTGTCACTTTATTATATAAGGGAAAAACACACTTGGGTAAAACATTCACCATTCCAATTTTACCCTTTCTTAATTTCAAAATTTTCAACTTATAATTTAATTTATTTTTTTATTTTTTAAAGTGGATCTTTATCCTTTTCACTTTTATTATGTTTTGCATTTTATGAGCCGAAAAAAGGGCGGCCCGTGCAATGTCTCGCGTGTGTGTGTGACAGAGAGAGAGAGAATATAGCATTCTCCTCGCTAACGTTGTAGTTTTAAAATGAGACATATGATGACTACTCAGAAACATTTACATCGTTGATTTTCGTGTATTCGGACACAAAACATGCGCGAAATCCCACTCTCCCTGCGACAGTTCAAACTCACTTTTTGCCTTTTCCCTTTCCAGCAATGAAGTTTTCCGTGATTCAATATGTTGAAGCAAGTGAAGGTTGTCGCCAAAGCAAAAGGAAAATATTGCCGCCAATGCAGAAGGCAATCCAACATCCGCTTTCATTCACACTCCTCTCCCAAGACATAATATTTCCAGGGCATCGCTTCATCTCCTCGATTCGCAAGCATGCTCCCCCCACCCTCGACGAACCATCGTTCTGCTTCAGCCGACCCACGCAGTGCAAAAATTAGGTCTTTGTAGCTTCTTATGCATCATAAAAGTGCACTTTTAAGATGTGAAACAGGCATCAACACCTGTCTATCACCCTGGAGTCCCGCCAGGAGGCCCACCTTGGAGTCCCACCAAGGCGGCTTTATTTGCAGCCCAGTACACCCCAACCCGTCTCTGGTCCCACCACAAGAATCGAAAGGTTGTTGAGGTGAGGTCAGGGATCGAACACCCGACCTCCTTGATAAAGAGTATTCAGACAGACTCTCATCACCAACTAAACTTTTTTGATGCAGTACAAGCGCCACACCTTCCTGCCACCTTGGCATTAACACCAGGGGGGCCCTCCTTGGCATCCCACCAAGACGGATTTATCAGGGACATGCAGTCCAAGCCCAGTACACCCCAATCCTTCCCCGGCTCCACCACATGACCGATATGTTGTTGAGGCCGGGGCTTGATCCCCCGACCTCCTTGATAAAGAGTCCTCCGGCGGACTCTCATCACCAACTGAGTGATGAGAGTATGCCTGAGGACTCTTTATCAAGAAGGAGGTCGGGGGATCAAGCCCCGGCCTCAACAACCTATCGGTCATGTGGTGGAGCCGGGGATGGATTGGGGTGTACTGGGTTGCATGTCCCTAATAAAACCGCCTCGGTGGGACGCCAAGGTGGGCCCCCTGATGCTGATGCCAGGGTAGCAGGCATGTGTGACGCCTGTCCTGCATCACCATCTCGGTGAATCTCGACAACAAACCTCCCAAAGAATCCTCAGTCGAACCATCAACTCATCTTCTTCGCAAATGCAAGTGAGATTCTTCTACACTCACCCTTAACCCGGCGCAAGAGATCTCCAACTACAGGCATCAGCTCTTACATGCTGACACCCGCAAAAACCAGTCGCCTCCCTCTCTGGTAAGACCTCCCTCTTCTTCGTCCTTATATTTATTCCGCCTCCTACACATCCTTAAACACCAGTTAGGATATAAAGCAGCTAGGATATAAATTTCTTCACAAATCAGGATTATAAAAAAAGGTGTAAATTGATAGTATTCTCCATCATAATGCCAGAACTATACTTTTCTCGCCATTCTTCTCAGTCTTCAGCAATTTTCTTTGATCCACGTAGCCTGTGACATTTATCTTGTTTATCTGCATTAATAATGGAATATCTTCAAAATCATACATATTACAAAGCTTTCCTTTTTATTTACATTCTACCTTGGAGATGGCTTTTCTCACTCTCTTTTTGCATCCATCGCAATTCAAGTGGACTTCGAGCTTGGTGATCTCAAGGAAAAGTTTAAAAAAATAACAAAAGGAGGAGGATTCAAGATTTTTAAAATGCATAATTACATGATTATAAGTATAATTACAGATATGTCATTTGGTTTGGATGATCTTTGTTTTAGAAAACAAAGCCTTAAGCTGTAGGGGATAGGAGAGCTTGAAATGTGATATGGGTTATAGAGGACGAGGGAAAGAATGGAATTGAGGTGCAAAAGGTGCATCGTTTTGCAAATGAACATAACTTTCCAAGATTATACATTAAATTAAATCTATTAAATTGAAGTTATTTTATGTACATAAATTATTCTGGTGGCTATGATTTTTAGAAAATTATATGGGTGATGTTACTATGGCTAATATGCCTAAACTTGGATAAAGTGCTCCGATGGGGGAACATGAGTTATAATAGTGGAAGTAAGATTTTAACCCCTGGTAAAGGATCATGGAGCAAAAGAGATAGTTCCAGCATAATAATATTCATGGAGAATGTAGGATTTTAATATATAAATTTATAATCTTACAACGAATTTCATCAAAGGCATGCATTAAAGCTTTACATACTAGATAGATGTAGGATTTTAATTACGTACTGAATTTTATTCAATTGTTCATCCAGGAAAATAGTTCTAGCATGAATTGTACTCCTCGGAAGCGATAAACACAATCACATCAACGCCAGGTCAGTGACGAAGTGGATAATTTAGATCAATTGAAGAATACCTAGGAAGGTACATAGACTTATATTAATACGGTCTACCTGGGCTTATATAGTTTGTTAATTTCTCTAATTTTAATGCCCTTCGCTATTGTGTTCTCCAATGAAATCAATTGAAGAATACTTCGGAGTGGTTTGGCTCGCTACCCTCGGCGACGTGTGCGTTAATTGGCAGGCTATGTCCATGTAGTTCCTGCAGAAGGGTCAGCCATGTTGCCTCGACGGCAACTCCTCCCCCCTACACTCTCCGAGCTTCCTTTGCACGATCCAGCGGACCACAGATGTCGGCCTCTCCACGAAGCTGTGGGACCTCGCGGGAACATCCATTGTGCCTCTTCCTTTCCCAACAAACCACCAGGAGCTTTTGACCGCGCTCACCGATGCCATCCAGCCTCCGACGGGACTACCACCAGCCCAACTTTTGTTGGTCTGGAAGAAAAACGGCAGCTGGCGCCGAACCACCAAACCAAGCTACTTGGTCGCCGCTACCACTTTCAGGGGGACTCTGGCTCGCAAATGGTCCATGTCGCTAGGTCTTCCCCTCCGGAGTCTGATGCCAACCGGTTGCCCCAGAATCACTTCGGTCGCTGCCACTCCGACGAATGCCTTGGGGACAAGGCATATTTCCCAGAAGGCGACATTGTTACATATATGCAGGGCGGACGCGGCGCGAACCGATGAAGACGAACCGGGCGCGTCAAGAGCGGCTTGGACCGACGAGGACGACCCAGGCGGGGTCGACGCAGGGGATATTTAAATATTAAATATTTTGCTAATTAAATATGTTGTTTTATTTGCTTGAGGTGTTTTTAGTATTTTCTATATTTCCTAGTTTGCATATTTCTTTTTGTATTCGTTTCTCGCCACTATAAGAGGACAAGCAAACCATGTAATTCTTATCTTGAATGAATGTATGTCTTTCCCTTCCTCTAATCTCTAACCCTAATCCCCTCTCCCTTCTCTCTCTCCCTCTCTCTCTCACACACCGTTTTCCCCACCACCGCACACCCTCCCCCGACATCGCAACAATGTATTAGGGATAAGACAGGAGTGACACTAATTGCAGAGAAGATGTGAGAAGCTCAACTAAGATGGTTTGGGCACGTACAAAGGAGACAATTAGAGGCACATGTTAGGCGATGTTAGAGTTTAGTCACCAAGCATGTTAAATGGGGGAGGGGTAGACAAATAAAAATTTTGAATGAAACTATAAGGAAAGACATGATGTAATTAGGCATTAGTGAGATTATGACTAAAGATAGGGTAAAATGGCGACAAAGGATCCATATAGCCAACCCCACTATAGTGGGAAAAAGGCTTGAGTGTTGTTGTAGCATTAGGTAAGTGATGGGGATCTATCAGAGTTAGCCCATCGCAAGACAGGACCTACACTCGTATATTTGCGCAGGAGGACTTGATCGGATCGGCGATCAGAGTCCACGGATGTGTCTGGCTCATCATTTTCATATTGTATCATATATTGTATTGTTATGTTTTGGTTTATTTCATGTAATCGGGCCCGCCACATCACCGACCAATCATAGTCGTGGAATGCGGGGTGCCCTACTTTTGTTTTATTATAAATAGAGTGCGAGAGGGCTTCCATGGAGGTATTGCAAATTTTGGAGAAGATTCTCCTGGAATCCGGCGATCCCTCACGATAACTCTGTAAGGCCCTAGGTGACAACTCCTAAGTGGTTCCCTTCATACCCAAGGTATTCCCTACCCCTAACCTACATTTTCCCCTCCTAAAACCCTAACTACAACCCCCAAGTTTCCCCAAATCCCCAGCCTCCCTTTCCCCCCTCTTGTTATCACGCCCAGTTGAAACCTCTGCCCTTTCCTTCCTGTTCTTGATTGGCCTTCTGTTACAAGCCCGTGATTGAGGGGAGAGGGAGGCGGTGATACAAGGGATAAACCCTAGAATTGAGAGAGAAATTGAGAAGAACTTAGAGAGAGAAAGAGAGAAGCTAGAGAGATAATAGAACTTTCATTACTATTTTGCTTAATGGTTACATGACCCCCAAAGGCCCATATATAGGAACCGATGGCAACGACTCGATACAACGACTCGACTCATAATAATAATAAACCAACTACCTGACTCGATACAATGACTCGACTCATAATAATAATGAACTAATAATAATATAAGATAACCAATGGAGGACCTGTAACACTCCATCCGTCCTTCAAAGCGAGCTTGCCCTCAAGCTCGTGCTCCCTGCGGGTGGCCGAACCATCTGGTACCTTGATCTCCCTCCAGAACAAGGCGCGGTAACGTGTAGCGGTTGCAGTGGCGTCGGCGAGGAGTGGTGACGCCATCAGTAAAACGGGCGGCAGATGGAATGTCATTGTCTGGCTTGCTGGAGGGGATGATAGCAACAGCCAGGCGGAAGCCAGAGGGCCGACATGCGGCGGCAGGAATGGATCCATCGAGGTGGGTAGAGCAAGTGTCGGTGGTCGAGGCGGCGAAGCGGCCGGAGGGATTGACATGGCAGGGGCCGACGGAGCAAGAGCCGACGATGTGTCCGGAGGCGGCAGAGCTGAGGTCCGAAGTGGAGATGGAAGCGCGACCTGTGGATCTGAGGGAGTAATAACCGACTGAAGAGGCGGCGCGGTGGTTGGGGCCAGTAACTGCCGAATGATGGCCACAAAAGTAGAGGGTGGTGGTGGCGACTGCTGGAGAGGAGTTGGTGGGGGTGGAGGTGGAGGTTGTGTCGAAAGGTTGACGACGGAGCCCCGAAGTGAGGATGGCGGCGAATTCGGGGAAAGAGGGTACCCGAAAAGTCGAGCGAGATCCTCCAGAAAACGTGCGGTGTTGGCGGCGAGGGTCTCCTCAAGTTTCGCAAGAGACGCACGAGCGGAGGCTGCCACGGCAGCGCTTAATGGTGCATCCATAAAAAAAATCAATCAATTTTTAAAGGGAGGGAAGGGGGAATCTGGAATCAAATAAAAGTGGAGGGGCTCGAGGCAGAAAAAGGCGTGAAGAAGTGAGAAGGAAATACGTGTGAGGGCTGCAGATGGGAAAGGACAGCAGAGAGGGTTGGATCGGGGCCGGCGGAAACAGAGAAAAGGCGCGATCGGCCTGGTGCTGACTGCTTGACTACGCGGAGGAGTCGTGCGGCCGGAGGAGGGCGGGGAGTGGCCGGACAAGCCGCAGCAGGTCGGAGAATGGTCGTGCGGGCCGAAGGATGGAGGAGCGGCGCTGGTCGGGGCGGATCTGCGTCGGGCTGGTCGCGGAGGAGTCGTGCGCGTCGGAGGAGACGGGGAGGGGCCGGACGGGCCGCAGCAGGTCGGAGAAGGGTCGTGCGGCCAGAGGATGGCGGAACGGCGCTGGTCGGGGCGGATCTGCGTCGGGATGGCTGGATCGGCCTCCGCAAGGGCAAGAAATGCTGGATCGGCCTCGGCAAGGGCAAGAAATGATGGATCGGGAGGTGCGGCGGCGGGGAGAAAGTATCCCTCTGATACCAAGTTGTTACAAGCTCAAGATTATGGGGAGAGGGAGGTCGTGATACAAGGGATAAACCCTAGAATTGAGAGAGAAGTTGAGAAGAACTTAGAGAGAGAAACAGAAGCTAGAGAGAGAATAAAACTTTCATTACAATTTTGCTTTATGGTTACATGACCCCCAAAGGCCCATATATAGGCAACGACTCATAATAATAATAATAAACTAATAATAATATAAGATAACCAATGGAGGACCCGTAACACCTTCCCCTCCTATTCTCACGCCCGGGAGGCAATTTTGCCCCCCTTTTCGTCCTGCTCTCACACCCAGGAAAGAAAATCCAGCCTTTTCCCCGTTATTCTAATGCCCAGGAAACAGATCCGCCCCTTTCCTTCCTGTCCTTATGTCCAGGAAGACATATTTGACCCCTCAGCCCCTCAAGAAGCCCCCAGACACCCACTCCCTCTCTGTTTCCCATCCAGGAAACCCATTCCCAGCCATCCTTGTCTCAACCCCAAACTGAAACCTCCGTCAGACAACCACTGCATCACCTTACGCCGCTGGATCTCTCCTTCAACGGCTGCCACCATACTTTGTGAATTTGGGGTTTAGGGTTTATTTGTTGTCTGGATCTTGCTTTTCTAAATTAAATGGTGTTGTGAACTCTTATTTGCTTGGAAATTTAATATTGTGGAAATTTGTCCTAGGTGTGCTTGTGATTTGGAGGAAGGAGCCTTTTGCCGCGTGTTTTGTTTTGGCTCTCCATGCGGAGGGAAGTCTTTGCTCCCTAACCCAAAAGAATATTATTTATCGCATGTTTATTTATTTTTGAGTGGGTATAATATTTATTGCTCGATTCTGATTATTGTCGTTGTGCTTTGCATTGTAGTCGCACATCCTACACCCTACCCTACACCAATTGGTATTAGAGATAGGTCAAAGTCAAGTCTATGCTCCGTAGTGGTAGGGTTTATAGATCCCCAATGTCTGAACCACACATCACCAGTGACTGAACAAATAGTTCGAATTTGGGCACATCTCTAGACGAATTTCAACGACTTATCTTGGACCGTTTAGACACTATGTGTGCCCAGTTTTAAGACTTCCATCATGACCTTGAGGAAATGAATAACCAGCTAGAAAATCTGAGAGACACCGGCCTGGCAGGAGAACCCACTTGAGGAAGATACCAACATTACTCGTCATGAACGTCTAATGGGTATTCAACTTCCCCTTGAGCGACACCATCGTAATATTAGCCGTCGGGATTTTGCTCCACCTTTGAAGCGGAAACCCGAACCACACCCAAGAGTGCCGACAAAACCCTACTTATGTCAGGCATCCACCCCACCACAACGGGCCTCGTGTGTATCCATATGATCATAGAGATTGCGCACCTCCAGACGGTCGATGTGGTCATGACCGTGACGACTATTATGATCCCGGCCGTAGAGAGTGTGATCCCCCACCCGCTCGACACGATTAAGCCCAAGAAGAGTATTACGAGGACTATCTGGAGCCGCGTAGAGGCGGTTGTCCACGGGAGGATGACATCACCAGGCACATTCCCATTGATGCCCCTTCCTTTGATGGTCGCATGGACATGAAGGTTTTTAGCGATTGGCTCCTTGACATGGACCAATATTTTGAGTTGTACGACATGAGTGATGAGCGATATGTCTAGTTTGCCAAAATGAAGTTACACGGGCAAGCTAAGATATTCTGGACCAGCGTAGAGCAAGGTTGTCAGGATCGCGATCCAGATCATAGGATCTTACGATCCTACGATCCAGATTTTGTAAATCGATCCTAATTTTGTAAAGCGATCCTCGATCCAACCCTACTATCAGATCCGATCCTACCTCGAAACGATCTCATCTAGGATCTCGATCCTGACAACCTTGGCGTAGAGAGGTCAGTTAACAAGGAAGGCTATTATCCCATCACCTGATGGAATGATATGAAGCAGAGACAAAAAAACAAGTAACCTCCTTGTGTCCTACAAAGACCAGTTATTTGATCAATTGTACGGCTTACACTAGGAGATGCTTACTGTCGCTAAATATATGGCTAGCTTTGATGAGTTTGTTGTTAGGAGTAACATTTCAGAGGAGCCCACTGCCATCGCCTCTCGTTTTATGGTCGGCCTTTGATCTTATATTTGTAGAGAGTTGATCCCCCATCCCATCGAGAGAGTTAAACAAATCCATCAGCTCGCTTTGGAGTACGAGTAGTATCTTCGCTCTTCGAGGCCAAGGAAGGCCCCTCTAGACATGACGGCTCGACATTTAGGAGGTCATGCCCCATCACAGACTACAGCTACCATGCACCCGTGGACACGAAGGGCAATGCCACCATCACCGAGCATCCCAAGCCGATAGGCATCCAGTGTTATCGATGTTCAGGTGGAGGGCATGTGGCAGCTCAGTGCCTGCGTGAAACCTTCTTATTGAGGAGGGAGAGTGTAGCCTTAAGGCAGAAGAGAAGGTTGTTGAGGAGATTGTGACCACCGTTGAGGAGGGTTGGGAGAGTGGCGTTGAGAGATCCTTGGAGATGAGAGAAGTTTGACGTCTCCTGCACACCCCTCGTGCGGACCCTTCAAATTAGCTATAAATAGTGGCAGCTGTGTGAATATCGTCGCCCAAAAGTGTCTAGAGTGTATGAAGGTGAAGGTCGGGCCTCACCCTCATCCTTATCGTGTCATTTGGGTAGATAAGAAAGTCACACAGAGGTGTTTTGGTTCGATTAGTCTTGCCACTTTTGAGGATGGAGTGTGGTGTGAGAGTGACGTCATTTATATGGACGTCACACATGAATTGCTCGGCAAACCTTGGCTAAACAATCATGATGCTACGTGTTTTGGCCGATCGAACAAGTATGTCTTTAATGATAAGGGTCGGAAGATTACGTTGTCCCTCACCTAACCCAAGGAAAAATCCAAGGGTCGGATTGAGCCATCAGTTAGTACGAGCTCCTCGAGACCCCTACATATCTTGAGACGTCAAGTTTTTGAGGGCTAGCGCCAACGTTAGTATTATTTATGTAATGTCGGTTACCATGGCCTCTGATTGCCGTACTAAAGCATCAGACAACCACCCAGAGGTTTGTTCTCTTTTGGATGAGTTTGTTGGCATCATGCCTAATAAGCTCTCCGACGAGTTATCACCCCTGCGGGATATTCAGCACGCCATTGACCTAGTCCCGGGAGCCTCCCTCCCAACTTTGCCTCATTATCGTATGAACCTTGACGAGCACGCAGAGCTTAAATGGTGGGTCGATGAGCCTCTTCAAAAACATTTCATTCGGGAGAGTTGGGGCCCTTGTGTGGTCCCCACCTTTCTTGCCCCTAAGGACGGTAGTTGCGTATGTGTATTGATAATTGGGCGAAAATTACTGTGAAGTGTCGCTTCCCCATTACCCAACTCGATGATTTGCAAGACACTATAGTGGGTGCCCAAATCTTCTTTAAGATCGATCTCCGAAGTGGGTACCACTAGATCCGAGTTCGAGCAGGAGATGAGTGGAATACTGCATTCAAGACCAAGGACAGTATGTATGAGTGGTTGGTCATGTCATTCGGATTGTCGAATGCCCCAAGTACCTTCATGCAAATTATAACACGAGTGTTGCGGACCTATATGGGAAAGTTCCTAGTCATATATTTTGACGACAACCAGATTTATAATCAAATTCAGATTGGCCACCTCATGCACTTGAAACTCCTTTTTGGTGCCCTCTGCAAGGAGAAGTTATTTGTGAACCTAAAGAAGTGTTTGTTTTTATCCAAGTCGGTTCCACTTCCTGGCATTTATCGTCTCCTCCACGAAATATTCGTAAATCCTGAAAAGATCAAGTCCATCCGCGATTGGCTCATACCCTCGACCATTCATGAGGCCCGTAATTTTCATGGCCTTGCTACCTTTATATGAGATTTGTTCGAGGGTTTAGCACGATTATGTCCCCTTTCACAAGTTATCTCCGCAAAGACGACTTTCAGTGGACTGCAACGGCCACTCGAGCATTTGAAGAGATCAACGATAAGCTGAGTATCGCTCCGATTTTGAGACTCTGATTTCAACAAAGCGTTTGAGATCGTTTATAACACGTCGGGTGTTGGTATTAGAGGTGTATTGTGTCAAGAGGGACACCCAATTTCTTACTTTGGTGAGAAACTAAACGAAGCCAAGCAAAAATATTCGAACCACGATCGAGAGTTTTATACTATTGTCCAATCTCTACGTTATTGCTGACACTACCTCCTAACTCGGGAGTTTGTTCTATATTTTGATCACCAAGCACTGCGATATTTAAACTCACAGAAGAAGTTTAGTCATCAGCATGTCAAGTGAGTTGAGTACCTACAGGATTTTCATTACGTTCTTTAACATCGTCCCGGTGTTGAGAACAAAATCGATGACGCGTTGAGCATACTAAGCCGCTGAGTCTCATTATTACAGACGATGAGAGCCCAGGTGGATGGGTACGAGAGAGTGATCACAGACTGTCCAACTTATCCTAATTTTGGAGAGTTGTATGTCGCTTTATCAAGGGACCCTCCAGACCCCATCAAGGGGTTCCTGATATTGACTGCTACCTATATCGGGGCTCCCGCCTATGTATACCCAGGACCTCTTATTGTGATTACCTACTCTGAGAGTTGCATGCAGGAGGCAGCGGCGATCATTTCGGGAGAGGCAAGTCGATAGTTATTGCGGAGGACCGTTTATAATGGTCGAGCCTAAAGAAAGATGTGGATCGTGTCGTTCGACATTGTCGTACTTGTCAAACAGCCAAGGGCACTAAGCAAAACACTGGCTTGTATACCCCACTACCTATTCCACACGGCCCTTGGGAGGATATTAGTATGGACTTCGTGCTCAGGCTACCCTGTACTTTAAGGAAGCACGAATCCATCTTTGTTGTCGTCGATCGGTTTTCTAATATGGCCCATTGCATTGCATGTAGTAAACCGTTGATGCATCCCACGACACAGCGCTATTTGTAAGTGGCGTATTTAGATTACACGGTCTACCGAAATCTATATTGTCTGATAGGGGCGTGAGATATATGAGTTATTTCTAGAAGACGATATGGTAGAAGACTGGCATCACCCTGAAATTTTCATCAACCTGCCACCCTTAAACCGATGTGCATACTGAGGTGGTAAATAGGAGTTTAGGGAATCTACTTGGGTATCTAGTAGGGGAGTACGCATCTAGTTAGGATTCGGTGCACCCTATCGTGGAATTTGCATATAACAATTCAATCAACAGGTCTACTGGGTTGAGTCTGTTTCATATAGTATCAAGTTATGAACCTAGGAAGCCTATTGATCTTATTCTCATCCCATTAGATTCCCATCCTAGCGAGTCAGCTGAGTCTTTTGCACGTCATTTGCATGAGTTGCATGAGTCAGTCAGACAATAAATCATTACGAGCAATGAATATTATAAAGCACATGCAGATGAACACAGGCGAGAGAGTATATTTCTGGTGGGTGAACGGGTGATAGTGTGAATCCACATCAAGAGGCTCCCTCGGGGGACCTGCCAAAAATTTAAGCACTAAGCGGATGGGTTCCTACACAGTCGTAAGACACATCGGGGCAAATTCCTACGAAGTGAATATCCCTACAAACATGGGAATTCATCTTGTATTGAATGTGGAAGACCTGATGCCATATTACAAACCTCAAGAGTATGTGGATCCGTATTGTAGAGATTCACCTGAGCCTCCACCACATTCCCTACTCCGCACTCAGTCCAATCATGAGCCCCACCCACCGGTGAGTTCATCTACCAGGTCTTCGTTGTTGTCATCGATCTCACTGGAGTCATCTACACGTGAGTTGAGCCTTGAGAGCATTATTGAGATCGTGTGACATGAGTACATACGCTCTTTGGACGATCCTGTGTGTCGATACTTAGTACACCAGCGTGGACGGCCCTTCACTGGTGAAATTAAGATTGTTTCTATAGAGCTAGATCGACTCTCCCCTTGACTTCGACTACAGTACGATCGTCTCCATTCATAGGAAATGAAGACCTTTCAGTCGGGGAGGTGTAGATGGGGATCCATCAGAGTTAGCTCATTGCAAGGCGGGATCCACGCTCATATATTCATGTAGGAGGGCTTGATCGGATCGGTGATCCGATTCCACAAAGCGTCCAGCTCGTCATTCACATACTTTTTCATATATTGTATTGTTATGTTCTGGTTTATTTCAAATAATCGGACCTGCAACATCTTCAGTCAATCATAGCCGTCGAATACGGGGTGTCCAAGTTTTGTTTTATTATAAATAAAATGTGGGGCTGCCATGAAGGTATTGCAGATTTTGGAGAAGCTATTCCCGAAATATGGTGATCCCCTCATGGCGACGACTCCGTGAGGCCCTAGGTGACGACTCGTAGGTGGTTCCCTCCATCCTCAAGGTATTCCCTACCCCCTGACCTCCATTTTCCCACTCCCAAAACCTTAACAACATTCTTCGAGATTCTCCAAATCCCCAGCCGCTCTTTTCCCCCTATTGTTCTCACGCCCAGTAGATACATCCGCCCTTTCCTTCCTGTTCTCACGACCAGGAAGGTAGAATCGGCCATCCCCCTCCTGTTCTCACGCCCAGGAAGTAGTTCCACCCCCTTTGTCTTGCTCTCACACCCAAGAAGACAGATCCAGCCTTTTCCCCACTATTCTCACATTCAGGAGAAAGATCTGCCCCTTTCCTTCTTGTCCTTACGTCCAAGAAGGCAGATCTGACCCCTCAGCCCCTCCAGAACCCCCATCCGCCCACTCCCTCTCAGTTTTCCACCTAGGAAACCCATTCCCAGCCATCCTTACCTCAACCCCAAACTGAAACCTATGTCAGACAGCCACTACATCGCCTTACGACACTGGACCTCTCCTTCCACGGCAACCCCCATGCTTTGTGAGTTGTTATTTGTCGTATATGGGTCTTGTTTTTCTAAATTAAATATATTGTTGTGAACTCTTATTTGTTTGGATATTTAGCATTGTGGAAGTTTGTCCTAGATGTGTTTGTGATTTGTAGGAAGGAACCACTCATCGTGCACTTGCTTTGGCTCTTCACGAGCAGGAAAGTCTTTGTTTGCTAGCCCAAAAGAATATTGTTTATCACTTGTTTATTTATTCTTGCGTGGGTATAATATTTATTGCTCGATTTTGATTATTGTCGTTGTGCTTTGAATGGTCACATTTCATTTAGTGGTAAGGTCGTAAGTAAACATTCCACCACCCACTAGGTTTGCATTGTAGTCGCACATCCCACATCCTACCCTACATCAGCTGGTCTAACACTCAATTGGATTTAGAGCACCACTGATACCTATAGATTCATCATGTGTCAAATTGAATATTAATAGGCAAAGTAAAATATAAGAATCCACCTCCCAAAAGAGTAATAATAGATACCTCTCAGAGTCCTCATTGGTTCCAAAGGCAATGACAGAGGTTCTTCTGGGATCAACAACAAATAAAAACACAAGACCGCCAGTCAGTAAACTCAATGTGGCCATCATAATGAAGGCAAGCCGCCATCCAGGTATGCCCCAATATTCCTGACCAGCCATAATTGTTGCTAATACACCGCCTCCTATCCCACCAAATGAACCTACAAAGTTCAATAGACCAAATCCCATACCTCGTGAGCCGTCCACATAACTATCAGCAATGAAAGATTGCAGTGACGGAATAACCATGGCTAATCCAAAGCCATTTACTGCTCTCCAAAATGCAACTTGCTGAAAATGATGACTAACTCCCATTGCGGCGGTTGAAAAGGCCCAACATGCAGTGCCCAAAGCAAGAACAGACGGTCGGTCGTAGTGAAGAGCTAATACCCCAGCCAATGGAGATGATAATGCCTTAGAGAAATTTCTTATAAAAGTAAGATAACCGAGGTACGTTGGACCAACATTAAATGCTTGACTAACTTCTTTGTAAACAGATGGAAGAAGATTTTCATCAGCACGCTCCATTATTGATGCCATGTTGATCAGAATAAGGGATACAGATATCCCAAAGAATTTTTTTTGTCTGCAATGTTAAAAAAATATGTATGATCAAGGTTGGAGAACAAGAAAACAAACAGGAACACAGCTGGCTAAGAGAATATAAGTTTCCATCTATAACAACCTTCCAAGTTTCTTTAAAGCATGACAATACTAGAAGGAAATAAATAAATAAATATCGCTGGAACCTGATTAGTCAAGGATACGAAATTCCTTTCGTTGGCTTTTGATTAGAACCCAAACATCCAACTTAAAAGCAATTAATCTGGGTGGAGAGGCTTATGAGATTCCTAATGCGGGACTAGATATTCAAACAGGCCCCCTCATGTGAGACGCCTACGTGATTGGATACATGGGACATGGGGAGAGGGGGGCTAACACTACTTTGAAATAATATTAGAATTCAAGCATCCACCCTAACACCAATTGTTTTAGGTGGAGAAGCCAAAGTATTTGTGAAGTATACTACTTCTCAGAATATGACTAAATATTCCAATATTTTATAATATCAATGTGATATAATTGATGAGTTTTTCCCCAAAAAAATTAAGTGCCATTATAAGAGCATTATGCATAATGTTAAATTAAAAGTATTTTTGAAAATATAATGTTAAAGTAAAAGTAAAAAAATCACTACAGAAAGGTTTTACAATAGTAAAAACTATAATATATTAGACAGGCTTCATTAGTGCAAAAAATGAAAGTTCCAAAGGAGTACAGTAGTATCATTGCCAACAAAATGCAATTGACTTCTCAAGAAAACTTAGCAGGAAAACCTCACAGTGTAAATCAAATGGGATAAGTGATGGGATTTATCACATCTCATTTGAGTGATTTCAAGATAAATATTTTTGGATCATCAAAAGGATGGTTGGAGCCCGTAATTGCAACCAGCTCGATTTTTTCATATTATTATGTACTTTTATTTTATTGACATGTACTTTAAAAATTAGGGTAAATAATCCGATCATGCAATTTAAGATATCGGATTCATTTACCCTACTTCCCCTCCTCTATCTATATCTCTTAGTTGCCCTAGCAAGGGATTATGCTTTGATGATCTTACATGAACCGGTCGGTCATCGTGGGTGTTGACGCCCACCCCCTTGGTGCCGGCGCTAAGAGGTCTTCCCACCACCACTGTTGGTGTCTATTGCCAACCACCACCACCTCCACACGTCTCTGTCGCCACCAATAGCTGCCTACATTCATTCCCAATAGACCCGCGCCTCTCCCATGCCTGATCCTGCAGTCGTGCCTCCTGTACTCGTCCAGAGCAAAGTTCCCCGCCTCCCGGGTTCCTGCGCCTCACTCCTGTCGCTTGTCGGCAAACTCCTATGGAGACCTCAACTGATCCCTGTGCCACCCCTCTCCCCATTAACAGCTTCCACAGCCAGCCTTACATGCGTCCTTAGTCCATCCAGCCCTCATCTCCCCCTTCTCATCCATTCAGTCTCACCTCTTCCCACCTCCTCCTTTCCCCTCCCAACACCTTGTCCCTCAACCACGGCACTCCTGAGCCCATCCATCGAATGTAGCATACACAAACCTTTTTCCCTACCCCAAAGCCTTCCAAAATCCTTAAAATCCACAAACCGTAAAATATTCATCTTACAGTCCCCGCTAACCACACATTTGATCCAATGCAACGCACCCGCAACTTTCCCTAGCCCGACAACCACATCCTCCCTACATTGGATCCAACCACTTGCTTAACATGGAATGTTCGCGGTCAACTGTAATAGTTGTGCGAGACTTTCAAATTACAGTTTTTAATTTAATTGTATATCAAAATTATTTGTACGGCTGACTCATTGACATCGCATTGGGATTAGAGTATAGATAGTGATGTAGGGGTAGGCTACTGGTGCACAAAACCTACAACGCTAGGTGATCGTGCAGGGGTGACACGCTAATCCAACTCTACATGCAATGCAATGATCGGTATTTGACAAATAATTTAAGCAATGTAAATTTTTGCACCACACAAATATTTGAATAGAAAAGCAATTATTTATTTAGGCAATTGGAATGGCTTTCCTCCGCTCGAAGGGCCAAAGCAAAGCGCGCGGCGAATGTTTCCTCCTGCAAGCTATTAGTGAACCAAAAAAAATTCCCACAAACAAAATATCGCAGCAAGATATGATAAATTACCAAATGCAAATGTGAATCAAATAGTACAATACCACAAACGCTCACAAAATAGAGGGCTGAACCGAGACACTGAAGATTTGGACTATGAAGCACCGACACTCTCGGGGGGCCAACGTGTCCGTGTCGGACTCTCTGACACGCGTCCAACACGCTGACACGCGCTTCCCGGGGGACACGCGCGTCCCGGGGGACACGCGCGTCCCGCTGTTTTTTAAAGCAACCCGAGCCGCTGTTTGATCCCATTTCTCCCGCAGAGCGTGCGTCGTCTTTCTCCCGCAGATCTAGGGCATCAGCTTTCCTTGCTCCATCGTGCTCCGATTCTTCGTGCTCTTACTCCGGCGAAGATCTTCTTCCTCCCGCAGAGCTAGGGCAAAAGCTTTCCGACGAAGATCGTCTTCCTCCCGGCTCCCGCAGAGCTAGGGCATCGTCGTTTTCTTGCTCTTCTCCCGCGAGATCTAGGGAATCTTCGACTCTTCGTGCTCTCGCTGCTTTGAGCTCCTAGTATGTCATCTTCTCATCTTCTACTCTTCGTGATTGAATTCATGTTCCTCTGCCTAACGGGCTCAAGTTTTTTCTTGCTCAGAGCTTGGTTGTTCGATCATTTCCTGCACCCGTAAGTCTTTTTTAAGCTCCATTCTTATACTTGGATCTTTCTGGCATCCCGTTATCCGCCTAACGTGTTGACCGAAATGTGTTCTGGTGCGGCAAGCGACGTTCACATTTAGGGTGCTCTCAGTTCCTCCACATGCAAATGCCAAAAATGGCATTTGTGCTGGAAGTGAGAACTAGGGAGGCCCTCCCCCATGTTCCTTGTCACGAAAGAAGTGGTTGTGGGGCATTATTTTTTGAATCATCTAATATATTTCTCCTCTCCATTACATTGAATATGAATCGATAAGCTTGTTATCTTCTACCCTAGTTGATAGAAATTACCAATGAGAAACATGAGCCAAATATATTGTTACTTTTTTATAATTTCAGAATGGTGCTGGCATTGATTCCTAAAAGTATAGCAATTTACTATTATCTTCATGAAGATAATTTGATAGAATGCAATTTTACAATTTACTATTATCTTCATGATGACAATTTGCTAAATAAGGATAGAATGCAATTTTACAAGTATGTAGCATGCAAACAATTATCGTGTAACATAATTTTAAATATTTCATGTTATTGTGAATACCCATAGTCAATTGACTATCTAGGCAATTCACATTGATAACGAAAAAAAGAGCATTTTTCATTTCAGTTTGAGGTGTATCTGTAGGATCACAGTATTGTTTGTAGTTATGTCCTTACATACCCATGGTCAATTTATTATCATTGCACTCTTTATTGGCAATCGCTTGCTCCAAATCCTCTTGTTATGTTATTTTGGTTTGCTTTAAAGGTGTTATATTCTTCATTTTTGGATGAATTTTCTTTGTAGAATGTCTTCAAGCAAGGGTAGTAATAGTGGTTCACAAGAGCATATATCTGATGATGATCCGAATAAACCATTATAGAGATTTGTCACTAAGTTGGCTACACATGGTGAGGCGCGAGACAATTTGACATGGAAGTGTAATTTTTTGCGAAAAAAATTTTACAAGTTCATATACAAGAGTGAGAGCACATTTGTTAATGCTCAGTGGAAAAGGAATTGGAAAATGTGCCAAAGTAGAAAAGAGTGATCTCATCAAGATGGAAAATTTAGAAAAAGAGTTGAATGCTAGAATTGCAAGTCTTGCTCCTAGAAAGGTTCCTTTGCCCCTTCTAGAATTTCAAGTAGTGAAGGTGGATCTTCTAGTGGGGTTGATTATTTCACCAAAAAAGAAAAGTTCAAAGTGGTGGAAAAGGAGCACTAGAGAAGTCATTTAACTTGGGTCAACGAGAACAGTTAGACTATGAGATTGCGAGAATGTTTTATTCAGCAAGTTTACCATTTAATCTAGTACGGAATCCTTACTTTATATCCGCTTTTACTTATGCTGCAAATTATGATATTGCGGGATATTTACCACCAAACTACAATTTGCTTAGGACCACTCTAAATTTGCTTAGGACCACCTTGTTGCAAAAGGAGAAATTAAATATTGATAGATTGTGTGCACCCATCAAAAATATGTAGAAGGAGAAGGGTGTTAGCCTAGTGAGCGATGGATGGAGTGACTCCCAACGGCGATCACTTATTAATTTCATTGCAGTTAGTGATGGAGATGCAATGTTTTTGAAGGCCGTGGATTGCTCAGGTGAGATAAAGGATATGCATTTTATTTTTAACCTATTCAAAGAGGTTATAAATGAAATTGGACATGAGAAAGTTGTCCAAATTATAACTGATAATGCTGCTAATTGCAAGGCTGCGGGACAACTTATCGAACAAGAATTTCCCTCTATTATTTGGACTCATTGTGTGGTGCACACTCTGAATCTCGCATTAAAGAATATATGTGATCCAAAGAATACGGAGGTCAATCAAGATGTTTATTTGGAATGCAGTTGGATATCAGAAATTGTTTCTGATGTTTTGCAGGTAAATAATTTTATTATGAATCATGTCATGAGGTTAGCAATATTATAATGAGTTTGTTAACTTGAAATTGTTTGTGATGTTTTGTAAGTAAAGAATTTTATCATGAATCATTCCATGAGACTTGCAATTTATAATGAGTTTGTTAACTTAAAATTGTTATCCATTGCTGATACAAGATTTGCTTCAATAATTGTTATGTTGAAAAGATTTAAGCTCATTAAAAGTGATCTCCAAACCAGGGTGATTTGTGAGAAATGGAGTATTTATCGAGATGACAATCAAGGAAGAGCAAGGTTTGTGAAGGAAAAAGTACTAAATGATTCATGGTGGGAGTCTATTGACTACATCCTATCCTTCATAACTCCAATTTATGATATGTTGAGATTTTGTGATACGGATAAACCTTGTCTTCACTTAGTCTATGACATGTGGGATTCTATGATTGAAAAAGTGAAGAAAGTTATTTATAATCATGAGATTAAAAGGTTAGATGAACAATCAACTTTTTATGATGTTTTTCAAGCAATATTACTTGATCGTTGGTCAAAGAATAACACTCCTCTTCATTGCTTAGCACATGCCTTGAATCCAAAGTAATTTCTAACTTTTCATGTGTTTTTTATATTTATATTAATGTTTAATTTTATGTTATTAATACTTGTGTTTCTTTTTAAATTAGGTATTATAGTGAACAATGGCTCAATGAAGATCCTTCAAGAGTATCTCCATATAAGGATAGTGAGATAATTCAAGAAACTAAGAAATGTTTTAGGAAATACTTTCCGGATATTGAGGAGCGAACACGGGTGAATTTAGAGTATGCAAATTTTGCATACATAAATGGAGATTTTAGAGATTTTGATTCAATTCAAAGCAGATATTTTATGGATCCCAAGGCTTGGTGGGTTGTTCATGGAGCAAGTGCTCCTATTCTACAAAGCTTAGCCTTAAAGCTTCTTGCACAACCATCTTCATCATCATGTGCAGAGAGAAATTGGAGTACATATTCTTTTGTGCACTCAATGAAGAGAAATAGAATGACACCAAAGCGTGCAGAAGATCTGGTTTTCATACACAGCAATCTACACCAACTTTCAAGAAAAAATCCACAATATACACAAGGAGAAACAAAGATGTGGGATATTGGCGGAGATGCTTTTGATACATTCGAAGATGTTAGTATGCTAGAAATTGCAAATCTCTCACTGGATGAGCCAGACATGGAATCAGTTGTTTTTTTAGATTATATATAACATGTAAGTATGAGTATTACATTTTTATATGCCAAGTTTGTTCATTTCTTGCCTATTTATTAGTATTTTACCATTTTTATAATTATAAAATATGAATTTAACAAACGTGTCCGAACGTGTCGAATATTACTTTAGGAGAATATACGAGTCGCGTGTCGTGTCGTGTGTCGCGTGTCGGTGTCGGTGAAACATAGGATTTGGAGGGTCGGATGTGTAGATCGGCGATCGGAGGTGGAACCGGTGGCGAGACGATGGTGACGGTGGCTGCCCTTGGCGGGAAACGGTGGTAACGGATAGTAAAACGGCGGATCCGGCCACGAATAAGTAGATTCGGGGGATAGGTAGATCCGTTATTTAGGGGAGGATCCGGGCAAAAATGAAAAGTATGAGATGTGAAAATAACGGATCAAGAGAATTAGGGTTGTTTGGAAGTGGTTCCACGAAGGGAAGAAGAAGTGGAGGGTCGGGTGAACAGCAACGGTGAACAGGAACGATGAATAGGATCGGATGAACAATGATGATGAACAGGGGCGGTGAACAGTAGCGGTGAACAGTGTTCGGTGGCTGGAAGTGGAGTTTGAGGGGTGGAAAACGAAGGTGGGGGTAGAGATTACCTTGGAGAACGAAGTGGAGTTTGGCGGCCTAGGAGTCGTCATCTAGGGTTTCACGGCGTCGGCACCGGGGAGGGATCGCTGGAGTCCGGGAATACTTCTTCAAATTTTGCAATGACTTGGTTCAGCCTCTTAGACCAATATTTATAACAAAAAGAAGCACTAGGGCAACCCAATCAACGACTATGATTGGTCGGTGGGAGAGGTCACAAAAATACATGATTAATGAACCAAAAATAATAAACTAAATATGTTTTTGACTCGCGACGCGGATCCGGACACATCTGCGGAGTAC
Source organism: Platanthera zijinensis (assembly GCA_039513925.1). NCBI lineage: Eukaryota > Viridiplantae > Streptophyta > Magnoliopsida > Asparagales > Orchidaceae > Platanthera > Platanthera zijinensis. Next base: position 71,453,570 of record CM077084.1, on the reverse strand, counting down.
GATCGTCGATGTGGGCACGCCATATATGGTAAGTCGCCAAATCAGCCCCGAGCGGGCCCAAAGCTCGTGCTCATGTCTGTTCCGCATCAGATAGTGATCACAATGTTCATTGGTTTGTGTGCATGCTCACATTATCATTTAGAAAACCCTGCAGCTCCATTTGCATCTAGTGTGTGTTTGTAATCATTCATCTAGAGTCAGGATGCCAAAAAATATTCAAAAAGGATGGTAAAATAAAATTATTGAAGATTTAATTAATTGTTGTTAAACGTAACTAAATAAATAACATAATTAATTTGATTTATTTCAAACAATCCATTTTGGAAAAAGTAAATCTCTTGTTTTCAAACAATCAATTTTTATAGTTATATCTATCTAATAAAGGAAGGGAAGCCTTGACGCATCGGTTGAGATGTTGTCATGTGACCTCGAGGTCACGGATTCGAGTCCTGGAAGCAGCCTCTTGCAAAAAATATAGAGAAAGGTTTGCCTACCTTTGGCCCGTGTGGTTGGGACACTTTCCCGGACCCTCGCTACGTGGGGATGTTTTGTGCACCAGGCTACCCTTTATCAATCAGATAAAGGGATGGGATCTGATACCCCTAGGGTTATCGCAAAGGAGGTAGGAGGTGAAAACTCAGATAAACCACTAAGAAGGCTCCTCTTAGCCAGCCCTAGGCTCCTTCCAATTAATTAACCAAAGTCCAAGATAATAACAATACAAGAGATTGGGATATATATCCCCGCATAATGGTAAACATGTAAATACGACAGAGTGCAATTAAATATTTAAAATATAACATCCCCATCGAGTCGGCTCATGCTCTGATCGGTTTCCTTCGTGAATAGACACGCCAAGTCATATTGGCTCCTTCGAGACCTGCTCTGTCCACTTCCGTACCCGTCTCGAAAATTTGTCTAGTCCTCAAGGAAAAATTAAGAAAACTGACGGCGGAAATCGTCACAGTCCCACCAAATCGCGTTGGAGGGGGGTCGTCTCTGCCACACCACCAGCACCTGCTCCCGGTCGTTCTCCACCTCCATCTTGCGGTCCAGGATGGCTTCGAGCATGTAGAGAATGGAGCCATCCGAGCCGAGATTTGGGGGAAAGGTCTCCCAGGCCACGTGGTCACCCACCACCCGTTTGAGCTGAGAGACGTGAAAAATAGTGTGAACTAGACTGTGGGTCAGAAAGCGGAGATGGTCGGATCCGGATCTGCTGGAAGACACTCCTGATATCAATCTTCGAAAAAATCTTCACTCCACTCAGTATATCAAGCATGTCATCCAATAGGGGGATCGAAAATCAATATTTGATGCTGATCTTATTGATAGTGCGGTTATCAACACACATACGTCAGGTTCCGTCCTTCTTGGGGACAAGAAGGGTTGGAATAGCAAAGGGCTAAGACTCTCCCACGCATGGCCTTTCTAGAGAAGCTCAGATACCTGTCTCCTAAGCTCCTCGCTATCCTTCGGGCTCATGTGATAATGGGGTAAATGCGGCATGCTCGCTCCTGGGACTAAGTCAATGCAGTGCTGGATGTCTCTAAGTGGAGGGAGTTGGTATGGCAGCTCGTCAGGAGTAAGATCACCAAACTTTGTAATCAATGGTCGAAAAGCTGCAGGAACCTCCGAAGTGGAGGTGGGGGACTTCATGCCAACTAGTGTGTACATGATAGCACTCTCTCTAAACTCACGATAAAAATGATGCTCTGTCAAAAGCATATTGACTGACAGATATGACATCGATGTGAGCGTGGAAGTAAAGATAGGAGGCTCGGCAGGACTGAAACAGGGGGTACTACCCTTTGGGGCACAAAACTGTTCTTCTGGGGAAGGACTGTCTTGCTACCATGATGATCAAAGGAATAAGAGTTTTTATGCCCATCATGAATAACATGTTTGTCATAGTGTCACGGACATCCTAATAAAAACATGACAAACGTCTAGGGGACCGACATCGCATCATTCCGAGTCAGAATATGAAGGGCCAATAGCAAATTCTATGAGGCATCGTTGGGAGATAACCATCGTGGTGTCGCTAGTCACCCAGGATAAATCATAAGGTCGCCCAAGCTTCTGAATCTGGAGATTTAACTTCTCCAACATGTGTTGCAGCGCTGGGGAACAAAGTTTTTCATGCTCCCGCTGTCAATGAGAATAGAGCAAAAGTGCTCTTGGATGCGAGCGGTGGTACGAAAAATATTGCGTCTCAGTCAAACATCATCAGTGGTGACTCGCAGAGTCAATATGCTATGTTGTAGAACACATATCAACCGATCTGGATGCTCCCCCTAAACCTCACACTCGCCCTCATGTGGGGTCTCTGAATCTCCAACAAAATCACTCTCCCAAACCCCATATTCGGGATCTTGTCCATCGTCAACCTCAACAACGGCGCTAAACGGATGCTTTGGGCACTCAGATGATTTGTGTCCCGACACCATACACTTGTAACATTGAAACACAGGCCTAAAGGTGACAACTTCCTTCCCTTAGTGGGAACCGAGGATGGCCCCATGTGGGCGGGAGCAGATAATGTGGGTCAAACAGTGGAAGGTAGTTCAAGTGCAGACGATGGAATCGACCTAACTGTCGACGTCGATGAAGAGGTATAATGAGTCTTATCAGTAGATCTCAAACCAGATGTCCTCTTCTGGAGGTCTTCCACTCGTCGTGCCTGACTGGAGACCTCTCCCAGGTCTTGGAAATCATGAAGATCTAACTGGTCATGTATCGTGTACTATAGCCCATTAAGATAACAGGTCACGACCATGTGGTTTTCCTCCCTCGGATCTAAACGTGACTGGAGTACCAAAAATTCGTTTGTTTACTCATCGACGGTCTGTTTTTCCAGTCGTAGGTTGTGATACCTACGATATAAGGTTTGTATGAAATCGGCAGGGACATACCTCCTCTTGAGTTGAGCTTTGAACTCAGCCCAAGTAGTAATAGGTGGGTGTCTCATAGTGTAACAAATCCGCTCGACCTGCCCCCACCGTTTAAGTGTAAGGCCCTTCAGCTTCAAGGTAGCATACTCCACCTGCTGGTGGGCAGGTGTGCGCTTCCCGCTGAGAAATCGCTTTAATCGGTCACACCAATCTAACATACCTCAAGCTCAAGTGTGCCCTCAAAATCCCTAACAACTAAATTTATACTTGTATCCCACCTAGGCGGATTCCTATTATCGGGATTCTGGTGGTGAAGGTGTAGGGTGTTGTGCAAGAAGACCCTCTAAATGAAATTGTGTTTCTAGATTATTGATTGAAGTACGTAACTGCTACAGACTTGCACCCGGAGGAGCCCCCTTGGCGGACATACACGGGTCGCAACCGCGTCACTGACGAATCGGCTTAGCGCTGATGGCGTTGTTATCTTATTTTTATTATGTTTCGTTGTTTATTTCAATTTTGGCTACTCTTGTTATTGGCACCCCATGTAGTATAAATGGGTTAGTGTGCCTAGGGTTTGGTATGCAAGATTAAATCTAAGAAACGGGCTGCTCCCGTATTGAGTTCTCTCTCTCTCTCTCCCTCTCAGCCGACCGGTCCTCTTCCCCTACCGGATTCCCCCTCATTCCCGCCACCCTGATACTTGGTCTGACCTGCAGCTCCGCCCGCGCCAACGCCGCCGGAGAGGCCTTCGCTCGCTACCATGGGCCGCTCCTGCATCGGCATCGTCGACCCCGGCGCCTCGGACTCGCCCTGTCCTGCATCGCCCGCGACAACGCCGGCCGTCCCTGACCCGCTCCACCCGGCTGCATCCCGACAAACCCAACGACCCCATGGACAACAACGTCATCGCCCGTCGCTTCGAAGCACAAGACCAATCCATCGCCTCTCTCCACTCCTCCCTTTTTTCCATCCTAACTCGCTTGGACTCCCTGGTACCGCCGACCACCGCCTCTGCGGCGGAATCCTCCGCGGCGGCGTCTATCTTAGGGTGACCCCCGGCGGTTGACCCTCCACCGGCTGCTCCGCTACCGCTGCCCCTGGCAAACCGCCCCGCCCTCTCCCTCGAAATTCCGTCCTTCGCCGGCGTAGACCCGATGGGGTGGATCGCCAAGGCGGAACAATATTTCGACCTTCACTCCACTCTTGAGCAGGACAAAGTCGCCCACGTCTTTGTCGGATTGGATGGCTCGGCTCTTCATTGGGCTCGTTGGCTCCGCCAGTCCAACCCTGCCCTTACTTGGGCGGATCTGAAGCAAGGGATGATCGGCCGCTACGACTTCCGCTACACCGGCTCCACTATCGAGCGTCTGTGGAGTGCGGCAATCGGCCACCTTGGAGGAATACATTGATGAGTTTGTTACGTTGGTGACCCACGTTCCAGGCCTTCCGTCGGACAACTACCTTGCCTTATTCATGCAGGGCCTCCTACCACGGATTCGCTCGCCCCTCCGCACCCACCACCCGAGGACGGTGTCAGAATCCTTGGACATGGCTCGCCTCGTGGAGGAGGATCTTGGTCCCTGTTCCCAGGCTACTCCGCTCCCCCCTGCTCGGTCAACCACAGTTCCTCCGTCCCACCCTCCTCGATCACCCTGGCGAGCGGCCAATGCCGCACAAGCCCGCGGTCCTCCAGCAGCAGGCCGGTCGGCTAGGGGCCCTCCTCTACGTTTATCCAACCAAGACTACAATGATCTCCGTGCAAAAGGGTTGTGTTTCTGATGTCGCCAACCCTACGGGCCCAACCATGACTGTCCAATCAAGGAATTACACGCCATTGTGGGCGACCTGGAGGCTGAGGTGACTTTGGCCGGTTTTATACTTTAAAGCTAGAGGAGAACGACGATGGCCAAGACGACGACGCGGCGCCGCCGCATCTCTCTGCCTTCTGGAGCTCCCCTACTTCTCAGTGGGGGGTATTTCCGACCCACAGACCATGAAGTTAGCAGGGTGTATTCAGCAGCGCCCGATCGTGGTGATGATTGATAGCGGGGTCAGCCATAATTTCATTTAGTACAGTTAGCCATGCAGCTCCATCTCCCGTTGGTGCCCCCCCCCCGGACTTCACAGTTTGTTTGGGGACGGGCGCCGCCAACCGGCGATGGGTCGTTGCCCGCACGTGTTATCTCTGTGGGCCCCTGTACGGTGACAGATGACTTCTATGCTTTTGGTTTGGGCGGAATTGACGTCATTTTGGGGGTCGCTTGGCTCCGTACCCTCGGCGACGTCAAAGTCAATTGGGCCTCCATGACGATGTGTTTTCTCCCGGCGGGCCGACCATGCCGCTTGGTGGGGCATGCTACTCTGTTCCGTTCTCCTATGTCCTTCCGGGCCCTACAACGCACGTCGGGGGTGGACTTCTCGGCCTGGCTATGGCCGATTACCGCAGACACCTGCCCGACCCCGGGCCAACCGCCGGCCTTGCAAGAGCTCCTGACGCACTTTCAGGACGTGTTCCAGCCACGCACTGGCTTACCTCCCTCTCGCTCCACCGACCACTCCATTCTCCTCCAGGACGGCACTTCCGTCGTTTCGGTTCGGCCATACCGCTACAGACATATTCAAAAGGATGAGATCGAACGAATGGAGCACGAGATGCTCCTGGCCGGCATCATCCGCCCCAATGTGAGTCCTTTCTCCGTCCCAATCCTCTTGGTTCGGAAGAAGGATGGCAGTTGGCGGTTCTGTGTGGACTACCTCAAACTGAACAAGGCGACCATTTCGGACAAGTACCCCGTTTCGGTGATCCAGGAACTGCTGGACGAGCTTCACGGCTCCACCTTTTCACCAAGCTGGACCTGCGTGCCGGCTACCACCAGATTCGGGTTCACCCCGAGGACATTCCCAAGACGGCCTTCCGAACTCATAACGGTCATTATGAGTTCCTCGTCATGTCGTTTGGTCTCACCAACGCACCGGCGACGTTTCAGGCGACCATGAACGACATTTTTTCGAGCGGTACTGCGCAAGAATGTATTGGTTTTTTTATGACATCTTGGTATACAGTTCGACTTGGCAGGCACACTTGGAGCACGTCTGTAGTACTCTAGCCACTTTACGGCGCCACGACTTGGTGCTAAATCAGAAAAAGTGCTCCTTCGACATCGTGGCAGTCAGCTACTTGGGCCACACCATCTCGGCGGCGGGGGTAGCGATGGACGAGGACAAGGTATCGGTTGTCCTCCATTGGCCGACCCCGACGTATCTTCGTGAGGTCCGTGGTTTCCTGGGCTTTACCGGCTACTATCGGCACTTCATTCAGCATTACGGGAGCTTAGCATGCCCCCTCACTCAGCTATTGCGGGCCTCGGAAGAGGGACCCTTCCAGTGGACAGCCGCGGCGGTCTCCGCTTTTGCCGTCCTGAAGTCCGCCATGGTCCAGGGCCCGGTGTTGGACATGCCTGACTACGGCCTTCCCTTAGAGGTGGAATGTGACGCCTCCGGCACCGGCGTCGGCGCGGTCCTCATGCAGAAGGGTCGTCCTATGGCCTATTTCAGTCGGGTATTCTAGAGCACACTTTGTAGCCATTCGGCCTACGAGTGCGAGTTGATGGGCTTGGTTTTGGCGGTATAACATTGGCGGTCGTACCTTCTTGGTCGACCCTTCGTGGTTCGGACCGACCACCACAGCTTACGGTACCTACTTCAGCAGAAGATTGCTATTCCGGCACAACAGCTTTGAACGGCCAAACTGTTGGGCTATAACTTCACCATTGAGTTTCGGCCCGGTCGGACGAACCGGGCGACGGACGCTCTCTCCCGACAATTACATTCATCAGAGATTTCAACCCTTTCTTGCCCAGTTTGGGAGGAGGCCATCATGATTCAGCAGGAGTTCGAGGCGGACCCCACCCTTGTCGTTATTCGGACGGCCTTGATCGCCGCCGCTGATTCGCGCCCCCTACTCTCTGATCGGCAGGCGCCTTTTCTACAAGGACCGCCTCGTGATTTCTTTGACGTCTCCAAGCATCCCCCGCCTGCTGGCTGAGTTTCACGCTTCCCCAACTGGGGGACACGCTGGGGCTTTTCGGACTTACCTCCGCCTGGCCGCTTCGTTGTACTGGCCACAGATGTTTTGCCAGGTGAAGATCTATGTCGCCGCGGGCCTGACTTGCTAGAAGGTCAAGTATGAGGCGATGTTTTTGGGGGACTCCTCCAACCACTTCCCATTCCAGACCGCATCTGGGAGGATATTGCGATGGATTTCATCACGCGGCTTCCGCACTCTAGAGGGTTTGACTGCATGCTGGTCGTGGTGGACCGACGGTCCAAGTATGGCCATTCATCCCCTCCGCCACCCGTACACGGCCGCCTCCATCGCTGATAGCGTCATCATCGGCATCGACCGCCTCCACGGTTTTCCCCGGTCCATTGTCAGAGACCGGGACCCGCTATTCTTGAGTACGTTCTGGACGACACTATTTCGCCTTCAGGGGACACGTCTACGCATAAGTACCGTCTACCACCCTCAGACAGACGAGCAGTCTGAGGTCCTCAACCGTTGTTTGGAGACATTCTTCGGTGTTTTGTTGGAGAGCATCCCCGGACTTGGGTGAAATGGCTTTGTTGGGCGGAGTATTCATACAACACCGTCTACCATCAGGCAGCAGCCACCACGCCGTTCGAGACGGTCTATGGCCTCCCGCCCCCGACCCTTGCTCGCCACCTTCCCGGAGAGTGTGCAGTAGCCAGCCTCGTCGGCCATCTGCAGGACCGTGATACCGTGTTGGAGCAGTTGAAGCATCATCTTCACCGGGCCCAGGACAAGATGTCCTCCTTCGCCAACCGGAAGAGGCGGGACTTGAGCTTTGCGGTGGGCGAAAAGGTCTTCATCAAGCTCCACCCGTACCGCCAGCTCTCGGTGGCCCGCCGCCCGTGCCCCAAGCTCGCTCCCCGCTTCTTTGGCTCGTTCGAAGTCCTGACACGTATTGGTGTGGTGGCATACCGCATCGCCCTCCCACTCGGCAGCCGGGTACACCCGGTGTTCCATGTTTCCCAGCTGCGTCGGGTCGTGGGCGATCACCCGATCGTGGACCATATCCCTGTCGACGTCGAGCTGTCTGGCGACCCTCCCCTCTACCCCGCCAGAGTTCTTGATCGTCGTCACCACCTTTCAGGCGATGCGGACCCGGACGAGCTCCTCATCGCGTGGGTGGGTCGGGCGGACTCCGACGCCACATGGATCCTTCGTGATGATTTCCGTCGCCAGTACCCAGACTTTTGCCTTGAAGACAAGGCAAATTTTCCAGACGGCGACATTGTTACGAACCTGCACCCCGAGGAGCCCCCTTGGCGGACATACACGCGTCGCAACCGCGTTACTGACTAATCGGCTTAGCGCTGATGGAGCCGTTATCTTATTTCTATTGTGTTGTGTTGTTTATTTCCATTTTGGCTACTCTTGTTATTGGCATCCCATGTAGTATAAATGGGTTAGTGTGTCTAGGGTTTGGTATGCAAGATTGAATCTAAAAAACAGGTTGCTCCCGTATTGAGTTCTCTCTTTCTCTCTCTCTCGCGTGCGCGCTCTCTCTCCCTCTCAGCCGACCAGTCCTCTTCCCCTACCGGATTCCTCCTCTCATTCCCGCTACCCTAATAATAATCCTAACATGACTTGGTTTGTATCTCTCATAGAGACAGTGTGTGCGGTGACAGCGGTCATAAGTTCTTCCATACGCCTACTCATGCCATCTAAACCCCCTCTAGGTGTTCAAATCACGACTCCATGGATTAAATTTGAAAACTCTTAAAACTTAAAATTTTGGAAGCGTATGTCGCTCGGCTATCCCACAATAGGAGTGAGATATCCCAGTAGCCACACCAAATTGATGTTAACTGTGTTTCGCATAATTTAAATTTTAATTGGAGTGGAACTTGGCGCAAGAGTAAATATTGCGCAAGCTAACTACACCATCACTTATCTAAAGTCAAGCTTTTCATTTTGTGAAAAAAATTTAAATAACAAACTTTTCATTCACCAAAAAGTAAATTTACATGAGTATGACCCCCTATTTATAGGGAGAAAAGAAAGAAAAAAGAATATAACAGACGATGTGGGACTATAACACAATACGCGGTATGGGCGGTTACAAAATTTTAGACCGCTATAACTAAGTGGTTAGGTTGTATGCTTCATATTGGTATTCGTCGGACTCCACTAGCAGTCCGTTGCCGCTGACTGTGAACAGCAGTCCGCTCCACACTAGCAGACAGAAGCACATGTCCGCCAAACTCCAGACCAGCCCACTTGAGCATCAGGCCGCAACAACTGCCTGTATCCGCAGCTTCAGCTGCTCTTCAGACCGCAACTTCAGCTGTCTCTATTCGCAGCGACTTCAACTCTCTATTCGCCAAGTCCGCTACAGTGAGATCAGAATAAGATCAGAGCGTGATAGCTGGCTAATCTCCAGACCGCCAGAGACAGTCTGCAACACAGTGGGAACCAGTCCGCCAAGTCCGCTTGTACTAAGCTATCAGTCCGCCAAACCTCCAGACCGCGTATACTAAGCTGTCAGTCCGCCAAACCTCCAGACCGCCTGGACTAAGCCGGCAGACCGCCTAACTGCCAGGTCGCCCGACCAAACCGCCAGTCCGCCAACAACAACAACAACATTCAAGCCTTTATCCCACTATAGTGGGGTCGGCTATATAAATCATTTGTCGTCATTGTGTCCTACCTTTTGTCATAATCTCAGTAATGTCTGAGTACATCATGTCTTTCCTTTGTACATGTCTAGTGACTAGACTCCCACAACGCCCAACAGGTGCCTCTAATGGTCTCCTTTGTACGTGTCCAAACCATCTTAGACGAGTTTCTCGCATCTCCTCTGCAATTGGTGTTACTCTTGTTTTATCCCTGATACTTTCAATCCTAATTTTATCCAATCTCGTGTGTCCGCACATCCACCTAAGCATTCTCATCTCCGCAACTCTCATTTTTTGCTCATGTACACATTCACTGCCCAACACTCAGAACCATAGAGCATCGCGGGTCTAATTGCAGTACGGTAAAACTTGCCCTTAAGTTTTAGTGGTACTTTACGATCACATAAAATCCCTGACTCGCCTCTCCACTTCAACCAACCTGCTTGGATTCGGGGTCGCATCTTTATAAATACCTCCGTCTTTTTGAACTATCGATCCAAGATATTTAAAAATTCACTACGGGAAATATCTTGATCACCCAACTTAATAACGAAGTCATCCGTCCTTCTTGTAATGCTAAATTTAAGCTCCATATAGTCTGTCTTTGCCCAGCTCAACCTAAAACCCTTCTTTTCTAAAGTATCTCACAACGATTCAAGTTTTGCGTTAACACCCTCACGAGTCTCATCAACAAAAACGACATCATCCGCAAACAATAAACACCAAGGTATTGCTTGTTGCATATGTCTGGTGAGCTCATCTAAGATAAGGGTAAAGAAATAAGGGCTTAAAGCTGAACCTTGGTGTAAGCCAACGGTTATAGAGAAAAATGCTAAACAATAGAAAAAATGCAATGAAAAGTGACGACGAGGAATATTCAGAACAAGACGTGCGCTACACTTGAAATGTCATCATTGCTGAAATTAATTTAATAAACTACTTGTAAATGGATTGAGAGAGCTCGGGCAGCCGTGGAGTTCGGGCTGGCACGGAGACGTCGTCAGTTGTCGGAGTGATGTGCCACGGTAGGGTCTGAAAGTCCACCGTGTAAGTACGTTGCACCGCACGAGGCGAGACGGCAACACTCTGGAGGGTTGCCTTTGCCACGAGTGTGCAGGTGCGGTGGGTCCATTGAAATAACATTCGGACGGAGGCCCAATTGTGTTGAATTTCTCCCAAGGTTTGCAACCAAGACATGTCAAGAATGGCGTCCACCACACTCGATGAAAAGGCGAAAAAGTCTGTGGTTGTGTTGTACTCCCCAACTTGCAGCAAAAGGTGTGACAAAGACTGGATGTCTGGTACTGTCGGCCGCCCCCGAGGTAAACTAGGAAATACGTTGTAGGTTCGGTAACTAGCTGCATACGGGTCATGAAATCCACAGACACAAAGTTGTGGCTTGTACCGTTGTCAATCATGAGTACCACCATAGTCCCCTGAAGGTAGCCCTAGATTTACCCGTCGCGGCGATTACTACTTGCGGCGGACAATGTTATTACTCCGGACAAAAAATTACAATCAGGTGGTGGCAAGTATAAGAGGGAAAAGGAGAGAAAAGAGGACCGGGAGACGAACATAGTATTTGCACCTACAACAGGATAGATTCTGTGTTAAGTTCTATATCCCATTCGAGCACCCCTAGCCCACTATTTATACGCTAGGGTAGGCTGCCCGAACGGTTGACGTATTTAATACCCTATTAAATGTGGTATTTAATATGTGGTCGCCAAGGTATACGAGGAGTCCATCACGACTTGGAGTCCTACTCCAGCGGCGGGGGTGAGAGAAAAGACCGTGCGCAACCGCGCGTGTTGTTGCCGAGGAGAAGAATTTGTGCGAGCTCCCGACAAGTGCCCGCCGACGCTTCTTTGGCGAACTGCTGGAGGAGTCTTCGAAGGGCGCACGACCCTTTGCCAAATATTAGTTATGTGTGTGCGACTACTTGTAGAATGTCAGCAAACACCTCAGAGTGTCTGCCTTACTGCTTTGTGATAGGCATCGTCTGATGTTGTCCCTCGTCGCAGTATTTGGGTTAACACAATCCCGCACTTTTTTGAGTACGCGCGTACTCCAGCAAAGTATACTGATAACCGTGAACACTGCGACTCGATCTCTGTGTCGCCCGAAACCTATAAATATCTCAGAGGCGGACCCACTTTTTCACCCCTACCTCCTCGAATCCTTGTTCTGCAACCACCTGCGCAGAGAATGTCCAGCTTGAATCAAACTATCTTGGCTAAGTTGAGGGCGGAGAAGGCCGGTGAAGCAACCGGTGGCACGACAGGACCTTCAGCATCGCGGCCACTAGCCGAGGATGCGTCTGGAGGAGTGCGGGCGCAAAGGCAGTCACTGAAGACGGAGACCAGGAGGGTCCGCCCCGTCAGGATGCTGGTGAAAGCTAAGGGAACTTCTTTGGGGAGGGAAGAAGCCGCTGGAGGAGGACTCCAAGTCATGGACCCGTAGAGTGGGATCATTATCCGCGATGTTGTCCGGAGGAGTTGGTGACGAAGAAGCCTTCCTTTTTATGGGAAATTAATAGTGACCATGTTGTTCGCAGCTTACTGTCGGCGAAGGAGACGGTGCAGGTATTTACCCTCGGCGTTCCTGAGAAAGTGGCCACCCGCAAGACGCTGGAGAGGGCGGTGGCAAGGAGGCAAGGAGAAGAGGCCGTGGTGAAAGTGGCCCAACTCCGGATGTCGCGCTTGGAGGAGGAGGTCGCGCACTCACCTGCATAAAAGAGAAAAGCAGAACGCGTACCTGAGGGCAAACCGCCACCGATTCGAGTGAGGCGGGCGGAGTCACCCCGCGGTTCAGGTGATGGCGAAAAGTCGCCGGAAGTACGAGAAGGCTTCGTCCTGACACTAGGTGTTGCGGAAGTTTTGGACCAAATGGGCAGTTTTGTGGCGGATTTAGTGGGCGATCACGAGGGTGCGTCTGCACGCCCGCCGAAGATCTAGGAGCGGTTTACCGTGCCCTTTCGACACGAGCAGGTCATCATACTGGTGCTTGTGGGGGTGACACCGAGAGAGCGTTCGCGGTCTCACGCGCAGCTGCGGGCCATGAGCCAGCGAGGACAAGCCTCGCGAAGGGAGTATCTCAAGCATACGAACACCGAGAGGACCAAGTGTCCAATATTGGGCCCGCGCGGGTTCGGATTACCCTGTGAATTGATTTTGGCGCATTCGGCTCCCTCGAGGGTGGCGCTCCCGCGGTTGGCGCGGTTAATTTGGCGGCCACCTTCCGACGTGTTTGGAGGCGAGGACCCAGAACTCGAGGAGTCTGCTTCCGTGGAGCAAGGTATACTTCCTTTTTTCGTACCATTACTTAACCGAAAAAGTTCATTAGGAAATTACCTTTTGCTTGCTAGTTGTTACTGTAGATTTGCAGAGTGTCCGCGGAAGGAGCACGAGCTCAAAATGAGTATGGACGCCAAACAGGATGCGATAATGCGGATGCGGTCGCAAATCGCCGATTTGGAGGCCGAACTCGCTGAGATGAGGAAGATGATCGGTCAGCTAGGTGGGTTGTCATGACTGCGCGCACCACGTGTTCGAATTGTTGGTGTAAAAAATTTCACCTAGTTTTCCACATTAAACGACTGCTTGGGGAGTCCGGCGAAGAGATCAGAGACCGCAATCAACCGGTTACTAGCCCTGCGGAGGTTTAGCGAGCAAAGAAGAGAAAATAAAAAGAGGAGGCGCTGGCAGCGGCGGACACCAAATTTACTCATTGTGGTGAATAGCACTTGCGGCGGGCAATGTTATTGCTTCGGACAAAAGATCACAAGCGGGCGATGGCGAGAACAAGAGGTAAAAAGAGAGAAAAGAGGATTGAGAGACGAACTTAGTATCTGCACCTACAACAGGGTAGATTCTGGGCTAAGTTCTTTGTCCCCTACGAGCATCCCTGGCCCCCTATTTATACACCCCTGGCCCCCTATTTATACACGAGGGTAGGCTGCCCGAACGGTTGGGGCATTTAATACCCTATTAAATGTGGTACTAAAGGCGCGGCCTCCCGAGGTACACGAGGAGTCAAGCGGCGGGGGGTGAGAGAAGACCGCGTGTAACTGCGCGTGTTGTTGCCGAGGAGAAGAATCCACGCGAACTCCCGACAAGTGCCCGTCGCGGCTTCTTTAGCGAACTGCTGGAGGAGTCTCTGAAGGGAGCGCAACCCTTTGCCTAATATTAGTTGTGTGTGCGCGACTACTTGGAGAATGTTTGCGAACACCTCAGAGTGTCTGCTTGGATGCTTTGCGATCGGTGTCGTCTGATGTTGTCCCCCGTCGCAAGATTTGGGTTAACAAAAGTCTATTCCATTTGCTGTCCCAAAATATTCATACACCCGAACAGCAGGTATTTTTAACTAAATTGCTAGGATATGATTGCACTATCAAGTATAAATCAGGAAAACACAATGTGGTAGCAGACAAATTATCCAGAATTCCAGAGGAACCACTAACTATGAGCCTCCAAGCACTATATGTGCCTACTCTCTCTTAAACGGGAAGGACTAAAAATATACAATACAAAGGACCCAAATACACAAAAATTAATACAATCAATAACAGACATTCCTACAAGCCACACGGAGTGAAACTAAGAGGGAAATACATTTACAACACCCACAGATTATAAATTCCACAGCAATCAAAAATTAAAGATAAAAATATAAAATACTTCAGGATACTCATGCTAGTTTATATGGAGGTCAGTCTTGAATCAAAGGAACTATGCACTGGATATAAACACAATTCTACTGGGATAATATGAAAGAAGAAATAACTAAGTATATAAAACAGTGTGACCACTGCTAGAAATCAAAGCCAATAAACCACTCAGCATATGGATTACTCCAGCCACTACCAACTCCTTTAAAACTATGGCAGGGCCTAACTATAGACTTTATAACACATCTATCACTTCCATCCACATTTATCATAATTTTAGTAGTAATAGTAGTGGATCGATACTCCAAGGTAGTGCATTTTGCAACTTTAACCCCCCCCCCCCTCCCAATAACTGGTCCTATAGTAGCTGCTCTGTTTTGGGAGACAGTGAGCAAACTGCACGGAATACTGAAATTCATAATTTCAAATCGAGACCCAATTTTTCTAAGCAATTTTTGGAAGGAGTTATTCAAAAAACAAGGAACCCAGTTGTGATATAGTTCAGCCTACTAACCTCTGACAAATGGTCTGAATGAGAGAGTAAACCGAAGCTTAAAACAATATCTAAGGACATTTTCTCATCAAAATCCAAGTAAATGATCATTATACCCTAGTTTTGCTGAGTATCACTTTAATACAACAATTAATTCTTTGACCAACATGACTCCATTCAAAGTCACATGACTCCATTCAAAGTCATGTTCGGTTAACCTCCACCTGGATTATTTTCTTATTGTGCAGGTGAATCAAACAATGAAGCAGTAGATATGACCCTACAAAATCATGAAGAAATATTGCACAACCTAAAAGAAAACCTAGCAAAATCGGAACAATAGATGAAGAATTACGCAGAAAAAAAGCGAAATGAGCTGAAGTTGAAGGGAGCGGGAAGCCGGGAAGGGAGGGAAGGGAGCGGCTCGACGTGAGCCCTAGCAGCGAAGGACGGCGGGGGTGGAAACAAAAGCGGGAATGTGTCGAGAAAGAATTTAGGGATTTTTTTTCAAATTGGCTATGATAACATGTTGGAAGAGAAAAGGAAATAACTGATAGATTTTATTCATTCCTTAAGGATGCAATATATATGACTTACATTGACACACTAACTCAAAGTTAAACGTGTGGGACTAAACCCATCAACGCCAAAAGGACTCTACTAAAGTGAGAATACTCATAACTCCAACACTAATAGACCGACATTGCGACATTTTCAACACTCCCCCTCAAGTTGAAGGGGGAACCTTCAGCTTGGACAACAACAAAAACGACAATAGAGGTAGGCGATGCTGGACAAAACATCTGACGAGCCACCGGGGAAAATTCTAAACCGAGGAATCAAGTCGGGGGCAAAGCCACACACGACGCAGACCCACACATGACGCAGTACCCACACACGACATGGACTCGCTGGAAACCGGTCAACCAACATCACTTACACACACAACATGCAGAAGGTAACCAACGATGTGGAGCAAATCATCAAACGAACAACCGGGGATAATCCGTCGGGGATAATCCGTCGGGGACAATCCGCACAAAGGGCGGTCCCACACAACACAATCCCGCACAATACGGTCCCACACAACACAGTCCCGCACAATACGGTACCACGCGACATAGCCCGTTGAGATTAGAACACCAACATCAATCGTGTCCCAACACACACACGACCAATCGAAAGAAATATGGGGAGATGCATAACAACAGATGACATAAGCCTAGAGGTCGTGTGCAATGAAGGTGAAAGATCGGGAAAGATCATCTGAGTCGCCCTTATCCCAAGCATTCCCCCTCCACATAAAACGACCAAAAACAGCACAAGAATATCAATTTCGGCAAGAGATCAGCACCCCTAAAGGGCAAGCAGCGACTGGAAACATCGAGGATCAGAAGCAGACGATCAGAACAACCATGGGAACACCGGCAGCAACTGGAAACAGTAATCAAAAAGAACACGATTCAAGGTGCAGCGAGCAAAGCACGAGCACAAGCAAGAGGCGAGCAGAAGGCTCAAGCAGCGGAGAGCGAGGAGGGAGCTTGGCAAGGAGGAGAAGAGCTCAGCGCGAAGGGAGACAAGGAGGTAGCAGCAACAAGAATCCATGGAGGTAACAGCAGGTAAAATCCATGGAGGCAGTAGCAACAAGGCACAGAAGCATGGACCAAGAGGGTAGCAGCACGGAAAGCCATTGTCCATAGCAGCAAGGGTTGGAAGCACAGTAATAGGACAAGAAGCTGAACTGGATCGAAAGGAGAGGAATAGACTCAGAGGCAGCAGTACACGCGGCAGAAGCTTCGACAGTCGCCCGTCCACAGAAACAACGAGAGAGGGACGTCCACGGGATCGTTGGAGGATAGCATCAACATTGGAGAGGAGCAGACGGAACAGAGGTTCCATGGACAGCAGCAGAGAGACCCTCGGAAGAAGCTCCAGGCAGTACCCAGTTGTCGACGCCAGATCAACGGAAGAGCGGCTGGATCGTCGAAGAAGCAATAGGTGGGAGCGACGAGAACACTTCGATGGAAGAAGCCGACCGGACGGCATTAGGAGAAGTAGCGACCGGAGCAGCGGGATCCGGAGCAGACGAGCTTGACAGGAGAAGGTCCAGCGGAAACAATAGCCAACAGGATCGAAATCGAGAAGCAGGGACTCAACGAGATTAGGATCTGGTTGATGGAAGCGAAGATATAGAACGTCGACAGAGTAGCAGGAGTCCTCGTCGAGGGGAACAGGGGCCACTCCCGTTGATGGAATCAAACGGTGATTCTATCGAAGGGAGCAGGAAGGGAGTGGCTCGACGTGAGCCCAAGCAGCGCAGGACGGCAGGCATGGAAACAGAAGCGGAAGTGGGAATGTGTCGGGAAAGAGGGGTTTTTTTCAAATTGGCTATGATACCATGTTGGAAGAAAAAAGGAAATAACAGATAGGTTTTATTCATCTCTTAAGGGGACAATATATAAGACTTACATGGACACACGAACTCAAAACTAAAGGTGCGAGACTAAACTCATCAACACCAAAAGGACTCTACTAAAGTGATAATACTCGTAACTCCAACACTAATAGACTGACATTGCGACATTTCCAACATTTTTGAAACAAAAAAAAGAAGGCAAAACACTATTTACTCCCAAGCAATCGGTTGACCTCTAGGCTCTAGTTGTAACAAGTGTTGCAGCTTCAAATATTTGCATAAGCTTGGCTTCTTCTTCAAAATATCACCATCATTACGGCCACCATCACAATTGTACCGGCTAAGGGATCCTGGACGCTCCAAGAGCAGCAACGCAGTTAGGGTTTGGCGAGTGGAAGGAAGGATCAAAATGAAATGAGTGTTGAGTACATAGCTCTTAAAGAGGGAAACACATGCTGCAGTCATCAAGCGGCCCTCATCAATCACCTTTAATCCAACGGGTCAGATGCATTCCACATGGCAGCCTTTTTCTCATCAAGATAGCATTTTTGACGTCCCAAATCAACTCAGAGCTTCAATGGCCCAGATTGAAACTCCTTTTCCCAAATCATGATCAGCATCACAGCATCATTTCCAACGGTCTTATTGTTTTCATTAACTATAAATGTAATGCTTTGTGTAAATAGAACTACTGAAGTATCATTAATCAAATAATTAGCTTTTTCAATCTCCCTTCCCAGATTCATCTTCCAGATCTCGGCCACCCTCTTGGCCATTCTTCTGATATAGAATAGGAACCGTAACCTAAGTGTTGCAGAACCACTCTATTATTTGCTGACCCGAATAAGAACCAAGTAGTGTTGAGATTATTTCCATTGAACAGAATTCGTGTCAACAGTATTAAACAGGGTTTAAACAGTTGATCTATAGCATCATTCTAACAAGACTGCAATGAAAAAGTAAAATCCAGCAAACATATTCATCCCAATCAAAAGAACCGGATAAAGATCCAACACAGTAGGTTATCAACTTTCATACCTCATTATGGCAGACGAATCTGCTGAAGAAACGCCATACGGAAGACTCCCTCTGTGCCTCCTCTCCAACTCCCGCGGCATTGTTGAAAAATAAAAATTAAAATACCAAAAAATCCAAAGGAGAAGAAACAAATTGCGAGGGGAAGGAAATTAAAGGGGAGGAAGATTCTTCTTCCCTCCATTTCGAATGAATGAGGGTTTTGGCTGATAGGGTTTGGTTTCTAGCGATGATGCTCTGGGCGGCCGGGGGATGGAAAAGCGAGCGCACGCGGTTCCGCGGAGCGAAACAATTTTCGGAGATAAAACAACGGGAGATCACCTGAGCAAGCTATAACCGCCCGGTGATCGGACCGGGATAAGGAGCGCTCGGTGCTCGCTTACATGATCGCTCCGATCATTTTTAGGGTATGTCGGTTGTGGGGGTTAGAGAGTAGTGGCGGAGATATACTCTATGTCCTAGGAGATCAACCCGGAGTCCGCAGTCCAGACAGAAAGATTCCACCCATTTGACGCGGTGGTGACGATCATGAATGTGGTGGTTATGAACCCGCTCTCATCTAATTAAAAAAACTTTATTCACTTAAATGTTCAAAATAAGTTTTTTTTTCTTGGAGGCGGTCATAATCATTGCAATGTCAAATATCTATTATATGATGGTGACGTTTTTTTTTCAATCTCGTCGGAGCAAATAAGCTCGGCCAAACAGATCCATGGAGAGGTCGTCGTGGTATCTAAGGCCATGTTTGGTTATGCATGTACATGCGGTCGTATGAATGGGATCCGCACGGACGTGAACGTCGGACGTTTGGCAGGGCCGCAGCCGCGTGTATCTCGTCTGCAAGACAGGATTTCTAAAGAAATGCCACCGATCGTGACCGCACAGTTAAGATCGGGCCAAAGAAATTGAAAGCAAAATGGCAAGACTTCTTAGCAAAATTTGACTTTGTCTTGAAACACAAACCGGGCAAAGTCAATGGTGTGGTGGATGCACTCAAGCACAAAGCAGTGCTAGCAACAATATTTATGGGATGGAGCTTGTTGTTGTTGCGAGTCTCCTCTTGTGAGAGTTGAGTGTGCTTGGTAATATTGTTGTTGGTGTATGTCTTGATATTTGTATACCTTTGTCAACTATTTAGGCTCCGTTTGGCATGGTGGTGGCGATCGTAAACACATGGGTTAAACCGTCATTTGTTAAGGATAACCTAATAAACATCATCGTTTGAACATAAAAGTGGATGAAGTTCCTTAGGTGGGTGTTAACGAATGACAATTTAACCCTCATGTTCATGACCGCCGCCACCGTGTCAAACGAAGCCTTAATAATTTTGTTCACAAGTATTGTTCAACTCGTATTCGTCTAGGGTGGGCCCACTCAAAGCCGTGTCAGCAAAGTTTCAAGGTCAATAGGTAAAGACATAAGTCAAAATCAGCATTCAAGATAGTAGAAGACCTAAGTGAGTATGGAGAGCAACTCTTGCATACTCGCCTTGTAGGCAACCAACATAGATACTCGCCCAAGTCGGGTGAGCTCATCTATAAGTCACATGGTCACCAGGTGGGGTTCGGGCTATAAATAAGACCTCTCACCCCTTGTATTTGCCTATAAATACGACCTCAGGGGGTACAAGTTTGGGGATCATCTCCTGGAATTTTGACTGAGCTTTTGGATCCTATTATCGAGGACTTGAGCCGTGAGATAGTTATCATCCCATCGATCATCATTTGTGATAAATCGTCAAGCTAGTATCCACCTTGTACCCTGCTTGACTATTTTTGGTTGTGGAGGGGAAGCTTGTTCTAAGCATCCGGATGCGTGGTGTGACCTCCCTACTGCAGCACCTGGGGTCCTTTAGTTCGCTCTTAGACTTTTTATCCTTGCCTGTCAAGCCCGACTGCTGGACCAGTAACCTTAAACTACATTGATCTGAATTTTTGGAGTAGGAAATTTTTCCGACTTCAACACTTTAATGCGGTGAGCGTGGATCGTAGCCGACGAGAAAGATCTTGTCGCATGATTCTATCGGAGGACGAGAGTCCCCCAGGCGATAAGGAAAGGAACATGTTGTGAAAGAGCTGGAGCGACTAGTGCAGCCGCAATTATACCTGGTGAGTTCTCAAGACATTAGGTTCCGAGATGTAGAGAATCCAGTGAGATTCCAGGATACTCGGCAAGGTGGCAAGTACAGAGGTGTTACTCGACAGGCCGAGGTCTTTCGTTGTCATGGAGGGAGAAGCTCGTTCAATGATAAAGTATTGTCAGTCCTAGTCTCAGAAGGCTTCAGAGAGCCAGTCCAGAGCTACTACTCTAGAAGAGATGACCCCCAGTATCTTGTGAAGATCTAATTGGGAGGGCGAATAAGTTTGTGCAGGGGGAGGAGACGAATGTCGGCTTTTTGGCTAAGCTGGAGAAGGTGACCCAAGGAGATTGGGAGGAAGGAGAAACGTCTGAGAGAAGGCCCGAGGGAGATCAAGGAAGGAAGGAAGAGAGGAGGGAAGAGTCGAGAAGGAGGGAGGAGATGACGAGGCCGGAAAGGCCTCAAAGACAGTAAGAGAGGAGGCCCGTAGCGGCCTCGGAGAGAAAAAAGGAGGCACAAAGGTTCCAGTATTCGGTGAACTGACCCCCGTGGAGGCCAGCAGGAAGTCCCCAGCATCAAGGTCAGGGGAGGTTCTCTTCTGAAAAAAGAAATGTTAACCGACAGGAGAGGAGGCAAGGAGGAGCGCATGAGGAGGCGATGGCTATTAACCAGCAGTCAGAGAAAGTTCGTTATTGTCAAGATCAACTACTTTTTCAAGTGGATTGAGGTAAAAGCTCTGGCTAAGACCGCATCCCAGATCGTGAAGAACTTCATTTGTGGAGATATTTCTTGTAGATTCGGGATTCCTCTCGCCATCATCACTGACAACGGCCTGCAATTTGACATATTAGAGTTGGAAGACTTATGCAAGTAGTTAGGGACCAATCTCTGATTTACCTGTCCATTATTCTTGGAGTAATGGGCAGGTGGAGGCCTCCAACAAGTTGATCATCAATCTCATAAAGAAGAAGGTCATCAATCTAAAGGGGAACCGAGCGGAGTAGCGTCCTTCGATCCTATGGGCCTTGAGAACCACTCCTAACTCAGCCACGGGGGAAACACCCTTCAAACCATCCTACGGGTCTGAGGCTCTCATTCCAGTGGGGTTCGAAGTCAAAACCCCGAGGGTCGTTGCGATAGGATAAGACGATGAGGAATGACGCTTGGAGAATGAAGACACTCAGAAGCTTTATCTAAATTATATCGAAGAGCTTCGATACCTAGCCTCTATCCTCCAGGAGGAGGTTAAGAGGCGAATGACAAAGCACTTCGAATAAAATGTCTGCATTAAGCAATTCCTTGTAGTAGATCTTGTCATAAAGAAGGTGGACGCGACAGGAAGAGCAGCCGCTGTCGGGAAGTTGAACCCTAATTGGGAGGGTCCCTTCATCATTCACGAAGCATTGGCCACTGGAGGATACCACATGCAAAATCAAGAAGGAGAGTTACTTGGAAGCACTTGGAGCAGTGATGACATGAAGAGGTTATACCTATAGCAGGAAAGGATATGCTTATCTAGATGTAAAAAGTTGTTCGATTTTTTAAATAAAATCCTCACCCCCTAAAACACGGGATTGAGCAAGTTGTCTTTCCTTTTCAAGAAATGCCCCGAGATTGTTAAGGAAGTGAAGTCCATCTCTGCGATCGGTATGAGAAACTTGCCTCCGACCTGATTCTTCTAAAAAGTCCAGAGCAGACGATAGGATGGTGTGTAGGGTTTTAATGCATTCTTGTAAGACCATGCCTCTGCATTGACGGTCGAGATCAGCTCCCCATTGCACATTGGCCTAGCTACCTCCCGATTGCACTTTTCATTTGACTGGAGGAACTATCAGAAACAGGTCTGCATGCTAACCTCCCAAAATTGACGAAAGGTCGACTTAATAAAGCGACACCTTGTATAAAGGCGTCATTAGTCATTAAAAAGACTAAAGGCCTATTTTTAGCATATCTTTCCTGTGAAGCAGGAAACGTCTCAACGTCTGGCTAGTTCCTGGGTGAGGATAACCCCTCATGCTTTAGAAGATGACTAAGCGAAGACATTCTAGGAGGTGAGAGTCTGTAATAGGATGGAGGCCTCAAGAGTGCGCATCTCGCGAGACCCCCCGACTGCCATTCCCTATGTTTGGGTCCCCTCAGTGCTTTGATAGTTGAAGTAGAGTGGAAGCCTCAAGAGTGTGCATCTTGCGACACCCCCCGAGTGTCACTCCCTTATCAAAAGAGTCGTAGATAACAAATGAAGAAATTTTTGCTTATTTACGAGTATGTACTTGGGCGAATTCATTGACTTACAAACAAACAGATATGATGGTTCTTTGTGTGAGCATGCAGGTGCAAGGATGCAGGTGCGAGCATCAGGTGTGAGCATGCAGGTGCCAGTATGTAGGTGAGATCATGCAGGTATGAGCATGGAATGCGCGCAACGAGCACTCAATATCCTCGCGCCTATGAGCCTAGCGAGTATCTAAGACAGACGAACACAAAATAACAAAGCGAGCAAAAGATTCTTCTTTCATATATATACAGCGAGCATTACATGTACAAAAAGCGATGACACCTTGGGTAAAGGTTCGTCCAAGAAATTTTTATATATTTTTACAAAGGTTGTATATGTTTGCGCGCAGGAGGTCTTTCACCGACTAAGTGTCGTCGTCGTTAGTATCAGCTTCATTAACCTCCTCATCCTCAATCACGACATCGGCTTCTGGCTCCTCATCATCCTCAATCTCTTTCTCGCCCTCGCCATCTTCATCATCATCTTTATCCTCATTAGAGTCAGTGGTAGAAGACAGGACGCAATCGGGCGAGTTTGATTCTTTAGCAAGCATGCCTGGGATGAGGTCAATCATCATCAAGTCGGCCGTCTCCGGGCCGAGGTAGCCATCAATCCTTAGCTTGGCGCGGACGGCATTCCCTGTCGCCCGCGTGATGCCGTGATGAATCGTTGGCACCTCGTCATCGTGGAAGTGAATCTTCTTCCCTATTCCTAAGGTACTCGTCGCCGCTGGTTACTACTCGGCGGGGTGAGTTTCAAGCTCGACACTCCACATTTGGTCGGCCTCCAGCGCGGCTTTGGTGTCCGCAAGCTCTTGTTTCAGCTGGGAAATCTTCTTCATCGTCTCGAGCTTGGCTTCATGCGAGTAATAACAGTAATTGTCAGCAAGGCGGTCATCAAGAAGCGATTATGTGGTGGTCACGCATCTGAACCAAGTTACCTCATAGACTCTTGATTGTGCCCCAGCTCTAGAATTCTTTCTCGTCACTTTGCCCCTGATGATGGGACTCGAGCAGTCGCATCGCGGTGTAGTAGCCCAGCTCAGTAGCTCGCAGGAGCATGTGAGCATTCTGGTTTGTGCCAACATACTGCAGCAAGTCGGCATCTACGAGATCATAAAGAGCGAATGCGACGTCATACGCATCACCCCTATCCTCCCAATCTTCCGACCAGGCAAGCAAGTTGGTGCTCAGAGTCATCTTGTGATCTCCCTCATCCTAAGTCACCAACGAGCGACCATAGGCATCATGGCCGTCGTATCCAAATCAGTAGTTCAGATGAAGGTAGGGGTCGCCGACCTCAGAAGGATCGGCCTTCTTGCTGAAGCGATCACGGGAGTCCTTCGCCTTCTTCCTCGCAGGCTCATGGGACTTAGCTCTACCATTCCCCTTGTCTCGCTTCTCCTGAGAGGATCCTCCTTTCTCGCCAGATTGTTGTTGGTTTTCAGTGTGCGCATGTGGGTTGTTCGAGGGTTCTAGAACTTCCTCAGCATCGGCAAGCGGATTTACCGAGCTATAACGAGAACTCGCGACCTTCTTCACTAGTGGAAGGGGTTCCCGCAGAAGGATACAAAAAGCTACAAATAAGAACGAGAATAGTTAGTCGTCATGACCAAGTGATAAGTGCCAAAGGCAGCGATTATGATATAAATGCACCCAGATGTTCACCTTCGTCTAGGAAGATTTGGCCCAACTGATTGACGTGTAGACGTTGGTGGACAACGTTAAATTTTCTACCTCTGAAAGCCTCGACGAGTTGCGCTCTCGGCCCCCACTAGGAGAGGTGGTAGGAATGTCGCCTTTGATGGCTGCTGTTGTTAGCAAGGAACTCCTTCAAAGTTGCCGCTGACGATGACGAGTCGTGCACCCTAGCGATGAACTTAGTTCGTCATGCCGACTAGAGTACATACGTGGCTGTTGAGAAAGACGCCACCCTCATTAGTCGTTGTGAAGGCGAAGATCTTCCAGAAGACGGACAAATCAAATGTGATCTTCTCAGATTGCAGGAAGCAGGGGAATCTCATGATTATTGTCATGTCATTCGGGTTGATTTGGTTCAGGACTATGCTGAAATACCTAAGTATATTGTAGTACTCTGGCCAAAGGGAAAGTCACAGGCCGACTTCGAGATGGTAGATGGGGAGGACGAGCTCATCCTCCAGGACATTGTTTAGTCGTTCCCCCTGACGAGGAAGTCTTTCTAAGTATCCTTACGACAGGGACCTCTTCTTGAATTCTTCTAAGTCGCTCTCCTCAGTGACGGACTTTTTGAAGACGGCATTAACAGAGTTTTATGCTTGACCCATGCGACGAGCATTGACATCGTCTCCAACCATCTTGAAGAGCAAGAAGAAGAGTGACGAGTATTGAGAGCAAGAAAGACAAAAGTCTGGAGAAATCGTGAGCTAGAAAGGAAAATAGAAAAAGTGTAATTAATACGTACCCACCCCTCTATTTATAGGTGGAATCTAGGGGGAGTCTTTGATACCTTGCCACGAGTATCACTTGAATTTGCTACCTACCTATCATGCCTA
This sequence comes from Platanthera zijinensis, assembly GCA_039513925.1. NCBI lineage: Eukaryota > Viridiplantae > Streptophyta > Magnoliopsida > Asparagales > Orchidaceae > Platanthera > Platanthera zijinensis. The sequence goes on along the minus strand of CM077084.1, from coordinate 71,428,473 downwards.
GAAAGTCGCCAAAGCTCTATCCCGTGAGGATTTGATTAGAAAAACGCTAGCTTGTCAAAACCTACACAGTTAGCTCTGGAAAGTCGCACAAAAGAATGAAAGTAGACATCATCACAAAGAGTACAAGTCACAAACCCAGCTCGAGATCGAAGCTTGCCACTTAGAATAAATCAATAGAAGGAAAGTTGTTTATTACAAGGTTGCAAAAGGTGATGAAGAAAGAAAAGACTTAAGAAAATTCCTAATTTATAGGAGTCCGCTGCTCAGGAAGGGGATGATGTCGCACTACCCAGCTCATGTCGTGTGTGCACCGGTAGTGCTCGCTTGCCACAACCATCGGATCATCGTCTCGGCGCAGATATTCCTATATCCTCGCCAGTTTTCCCGCAGAGCCCACACTCACTCACATCTCGTATAGGTGCTCGTAGTGTAGCCGATGACGATACTTGGTCATAGTTTGTCACCGCTCCAGCTCGTTGATCATGTGGAAGCGGGACTCGGCACCAGCGAGCCACTCCGAAAACTACTCTATCTTCGTCATTCGAACCTCCAGTGCAGAGATCCGACGATGAGGATCGAAGATGGTGGGCTGATCAAACTTTGCCTCCAGCTCCATGTAAGTGCGAGTTGCCGCCCGGTGATACTCGTGGGCAGGGAAGTAGAGGGCGTCAATAAAAGCACCCCCCGGGGGTAAGGGCGACCTGACAAGAAAAGAGAAAGTAACTAGTGTTAGATGAAGCCGCTATACATAAGAGGTCTACTATTTAGCGACAGAGAGTTACCCGGCCGAGGAGATCAAGATCGGCGGGGGAAGGACTGTGATGAGCTGAATTTCGCTGGCCTGACAAGGAGCCTCCTAGAAGCTCAGCAGCTTGCCCCTGGCCACGACCACCAAAATCTCATCTCTTATCTTATAACGGCCTCCCCAGCACACGGCTCAAAAGTACAGCCATTGACACGCCCAACATCCAGCCTAAAAGGGTTCAGCCTCAACCGATTTGCAGACCAAGTTAAGCGCCCCTATCGGGACTTCCCAGGAGGTCATCACAAGCGCACTCGATGAGAAGTGATCACAAGCGGGACCCCAACCCCTCTCTATTCACAAGCGGGTTGTTGGAGGCTGCAACTCTCCCTTCGATGAGAAGTGATCAAGTTAAGCGCCCCTACAGGGACTTCTTAGGAAGTCACCCATCCCAGGACTACTCCAGCCCGAACATGCTTAACTATAAAGTTCTTTCGCTTCTCATCATCAATTGAGCTTAAGAACTTTATAGTTAAGCGCACTCGAGTTGGAGTAGTCCTGGGATGGGTGACCTCCTAGGAAGTCCCCGTAGGAGCGCTTAACTGGATCACTTCTCATCGAAGGGAGGGTTGCGGACTCCAACAACTCGCCTGTGAATCGAGAGGGGTCTGGTTGCATGACCTGCAAAATGGTTGAGGCTGAACCCTTTTGAGCTGGATGATGGGGGTGCTAGTGACCGTCCTTTCGAGCTCTGTGTTTGGGAGGTCGTTACCAAAAATTGCACTTTTTGTAATGGCCTCCCCAGCACACGGCTCGAAAGGACGACTGTCTGCACCCCCAGCACCAAGCTCAAAAAGGTTCAGCCTCAACTAATCTGCAAACCATACACCACAACCCCTCTCCAAGCCTACCGACGGGTTGTTGGAGGTTACATCCTCCCTTTGATGAGAAGTGATCTAGCTAAGCACCCCTATCGGGACTTCCCAGGAGGTCATCCATCCCAGAACTACTCCCATCCGAGCACACTTATCTATAAAATTCTTTCACTTTTCATCACCAATTGAGCTACTTCCCAGGAGGTCACTCATCTCAGAACTATTCCTATCCGAGCACGCTTAACAATAAAGTTTTTTCACTTCTCATCACCAATTAAGCTGATGAGAAGTGAAAGAACTTTATAGTTAAGCATGCTCGGATGAGAGTAGTTCTGAGATGGGTGACCTCTTGGGAAGTCCTCGTAGGGACACTTAACTGGATCAATTCCCATCAAAGGGAGGTTGCAACCTCCAACAACCCGTCGGTGGACATGGAGAGGGGTTGGGTGCATGTTCAGCAGACCTGTTGAGGCTGAACCCTTTCGAGCTTGGTGCTGGGGGTGCTGGCGGTCATCCTTTCGAGCTGTGTACTAAAGAGGTTGTTACATGTCCTTGGCGTGAAGAAGTACGGGTATCGTCCTCCCTGACCTTGTGATGAGCTCGTTGGGGCGTTCGAGGGAGCATGAGCCTTTTGGGGGCGAGCATCAGGAGGAGTAGAGGAAGTCGGCGGAAAAGGCGGTGGCGGTAGAAGATTACTTGCTGAAGGCTGCGACGGGCCTGTCGCAGGGAGAGACGTCTTACTTGCCCCTGGTTGCGAGGTCTTCTCCACGGGAGCGTCCTTATGACTTGGACCAGGGACTTATTTCTCTGGTCGCTTCTTCGATGAACTGACGTTAATTCAAATGGAGTGGACAGGTCGCTACTCCTGCTTGGATTCAATCGTGACCAAAGGAATTGATCGCAAAGGAGGCACATAGAGACATTTGACGGAAGCCCCAATAGTCGGTAGTCGAGCTGCGAGTAGCAAGAGGTGACAACCTAAAAAGCCATGACGACTTAAAGTACATAGCGGTGAGGTTCTAACCTTGCAAAGTGACGAGAACTAACTGCATCTGAGCTTGGGATCCGGCGAGGTCCACCGGAGGAGGAGACGACGACGGAGGATGGTGAGAAGACTCAGGCGTTGGTTGTTCCGCATTATTGCTAAGGCCTAGTTCATCGAGTATCCTTTTAGTACCGACAGGGACCCCAGGAATGTCAGTCGGAGTGGCGACATCCTCAATGTCAAGTGGCAGATTCTTCATCTTCTTAGAAGCAAGCACTTACTTCTTCAGCGACTTCTTCTTTGGTGGAGGGAGCTCAGCAACATCATCGCCATATCGGGGACTTTTCGAAGTATTCAGCCCCAAAAATCCCGAAAACTCAGCGATGCTCGCGTTATAAGCTTCCTCGATAGACTGTGACATCCTGTGCGAGTTCAAAAAGCGTGCCCCAGGAAGGAGCTACCCCCTATTTATAGAGGTTGGGATCCGACAAGAGACCACGAGTAGTCTATATACTCGCCCACAATATCTCACCGAATAAGCGCTGGATGTTTCTATCCAAGCTCCTACGTCGCTCCCAAAGAGCGGGAATTGTATACAACTCATATTCATCGAGGGTGGGCCCACTCAAAGCCATGTCAGCAAAGGGTCAATGTCAACATGTCAAAACATAATTCAAAGTCACATTCAAGATAGTAGAAGACTTGAACGAGTATGACGAGCACCCCTTGCATACTCGCCTGGTAGGCGACCAACATAGATTTCGCCTAGGTCGGGCGAGCTCGTCTAGAAGTCGCATGGTCGCTAGGTGGGAGTCGGGATATAAATAAGACCTAACCCCCACCCCTTATATTTGTCTATAAATATGACATTAGGGGTACAAGTTTGGAGATCTTCTCATGGACTTTTGGCTGAGCTTTTTGATCCTGCTATCGAGGACTGAGCCGTGAGACAGTGATCATCCCATTGATCGTCATTTGTGATAGTCGCCAAGTAGTGTTCACCATTGATGAGTACAATTATGATAGATTCTGACTTTCATAATTGTAATCATGTCCACTGTTTTCTATCTCTTTACTCAAGTAATTGTGCAAAATAGTTGAGAATTGGTATTGTCATGAATAGTAGAGCATAGGTTAGAGTCTTTACTATTTTAGGTATTGAACTCCCCACTTAATACGTCATTTTTCTAATGCAGGTACGACTAATCAGTGGAACTAAAAGTCTTGGAGCAAACAGGGGAGTTGACGGGACCAGGAGGGCTGATCAAAGCAGAAGAATTGGTCGAACATGGGTAGGAACACGCCCGTGTGCCTACCCGTGTTCTATCCTAGCTGGAACTATTTGTTCACACGGGTCTGAACACGCCCGTGTGTCCAGACCGTGTCCTTCTCGGGACAAAGTGAAGAATTAAATCCGGCCTACCCGTGTCCGAAGAACATGAAGAACAACACGGCCGTGTTCTCCAACACGGCCGTATCAGTACCCGTGTCATCCAACACGGCCCAGGACCAAACACGTCTGCTCGTGTGGAACTGCCTTGGAACTGCCGACACGGCCTGCAACACGGCCGTATCGGAACCCGTGTTCGACCATGTTTGCTATGAGACTATAAAAACCTGGAGAAAAATTGTATTCTGGACTTTTGGATCAATTTTATTTGGAGATTTTCTGGAGAACGAAAGTGGAGCACCCAAGAGAAGGAAGGCTTGAAGGAGATATTCGTATGCATTTATTCTTCAATTTATCTCATTTAATCTTGTATCTCTCTTGGTAATCCAACTTTATTTATCTTTTAATTTTCATGAACAATGTGTTTGAACAAATTAGTAATCATGTATCTTCTTGTTTTAATCAATTTCATGGTATTTTGTTCGTATATGGGTTTGCAAACATTGAGAATTATCCTTGTTATGAATGATTATTTACTTTTACATGAATTCCAAATGTCTAGATTGAGAAATTGTATTCTTTGGATGATGGTTAGATCTTCATATTTATGTGTTATTTCTCTTTGTAATCTAAAATTCATGATCGAGAGATATGTTTCTTGGAAAATTAGAATACGAAACGATGGAATTATGGTATTTTAGAGATAAAGTTCCATGAATGTAGGTAGTAGATAGGGTATTTCATTCAATGCAAATTTGAGTATTGTAAATTGTTCGAGAGAATATTTACTTAACTTAGATTTAAATTTCAAATTGCTCGAGAGAGAATTTGATAATTAGTTTAACCCTTTACAATACAATGAATTTGATAGTTTTGTTATTGCATGATTACATAAAATGATGATGTTCATTGAACGCCTTTAACTTTCGGTTTGAAATTATTTTTGTAACTCTCCAATATAATTTTTATCCAAGTAGTCATAGTTAGGATTAATCTATGTTAGAATGAAATTTTAAATGTAGGTATGATAACAGAGTGAGAGTGAGTACAAGTAGTTGAAAGGACCCTGTGGAATACGATACGAGATGTAAGCTTCTCTTATACTATGATTGATAGGTGCACTTGCCTGAAAGATAATTCAATCTAGCTTATGCCCATCTACATAGTTACGATAAAACGTAGAATGACTCCGCATCAAGGTTAGGCTTTGTGAAAATAATCATCAAATTTTTGGCGCCGTTGCCGGGGACCCCTTTTTAATATTTTGAAAGCTTTAACTCTATTAATCTACCATTTTTGTTTACAAATAAATATATGTAATATAGTTTATAGTATAATTATATTATTTAATCTCTGTTTTGTAGTCTGTTATTCTATGACCAGGGCTAGAACCATTTCAATCTGATCCAGAACGACTTATTTATAACACCAATCAAAGAGACGTGGGTATTAACACCACAGATATTGTAACCGAACTGTTAGAAGAAGAAACAGTGAATCAAGGAGAACACCATCCTGAGGATTTAGATATCATGGCAAACCAAAATGAGCAAACCATGTCTGACTTTGCTAGACCTAATCTCCAAGGAACTGGGTCAAGCATTGTTCGACCTCCCATTCCAACCAATAATTTCGAACTGAAGCCGAGCGTGATACAAATGGTGCAACAATATGTTCAATATGATGGCTTACAAGACGAGGACCCCAATACACACTTAGCCGGATTCCTAGAGATATGTGATACTTTCAAGATTAATGGTGTCTCCAACGATGCCATTAGATTGAGATTGTTCCCATTCTCATTAAGGCATAAGGCAAAGCAGTGGCTCAATTCGTTACCTCGAGGTTCTATTACTACTTGGGACATGATGGTTGAGAAGTTTTTGATGAAGTATTTTCCACCGGCAAAGACCGCAAAGTTAAGAAACGACATCTCTACGTATGTTCAATTAGAGGCTGAATCATTGTACGATACTTGGGAACGATTCAAAGAATTATTAAGGAGATGCCCCCATCATGCCTTACCTTCTTGGCTTCAGATTCAGACCTTCTACAATGGTCTAAATCCAGCCACCAGACAGATGATTGATGCGGCTAGTGGAGGCACCTTGAACAATAAGACACCTGAGGCCGCCCAGCAGTTGATAGAAGAAATGGCAATGAATAGCTACCAATGGACTACCGTGCGGCCAAAGTCTACTAAGCCTGCCAGAATGTATGAAGTGGATGCTGTAACAGCCTTAGCAATTCAAGTGGAGAAGCTCCATCAAAAGATGGACAACTTTTCTTTAGCTACGCCCCCATGGTACCTCAACAATGGGACCCTTCCCTTGTTGGAATACCTAGTGGTGAACCTCAAGTGCAAGAACATGTAGACTACATGGGTAATAATCCCAGACCACCTTTCAATCCTGCAAACAACCCATATAGTTTTATATACAACCAAGGATGGAGGAACCACCCCAATTTCTCTTGGGGAGGGCAAGGCAACCAAGGCAAACAACCCATGTTTGGACAACAACAACAACAATTGGAGCCAAGGAAACCAACATTGGAAGATGTCCTTGCAAAGTTCATGCAAACTACCGATGTTGCCTTCCGTAATCAAGAGGGTTCTATTCGAAATTTGGAGAATCAGATTGGGCAGTTGGCAAGGATGGTATCAGAGAGACAACAAGGGACACTTCTAGGAAATACTGAGACAAATCCAAAGGAGCATGCAAGAGCAATTCAGTTGAGGAGCGGGAAGGAATTACAAGACCCAAGACTTGCACAGGATGCACCTCAAGAGGAGTCCAGTGGAGAAGCACCGAACGTGACACCAATGGAATATCAACCAGCCATACCATATCCAGCAAAGATAAACAAGGAGCGCATGGATGCGCAATATGGTAAATTTTTATCTATGATTAAACAATTGCATGTTAATTTACCTTTTTCTGATATTATTCAAATGCCCAAATATGCAAAATTTTTGAAGGATTTAATTTCTAATAAAAGGAAAATAGAAGAATTATCTTTAGTTACACTTAGTGAAGAATGCTCTGCTATTTTACAAAATAAATTACCACAAAAACTTAAGGATCCCAGTTCTTTTTCAATTTCATGTTTAATCGGTGATTTGCAAGTTAATAAAGCTTTAGCGGATTTAGGAGCTAGTATAAATTTGATGCCTTATAAATTATATTTGAAACTAGACCTAGGGGAACTTAGCCCGACTAGGATGAGCATCCAGTTGGCAGATAGGTCGGTTAAGTACCCAAGAGGTATAGTGGAGGATGTATTAGTTAAGGTAGACAAATTTATATTTCCTGCCGATTTTGTTATTTTAGATATGGACGATAATATAGAAGTACCACTTATACTTGGTCGTCCATTTCTAGCCACTTCTAGAGCTCTTATTGATGTTTTTGATGGTAAATTAGTTTTGAGAGTAGGGGAGGATGAAGTCACTTTTCAAATTGGCAATACTATGAAACAATCTTTGGATAGTGATGATTGTTGCTACTTTTCTCATGGTGTTGATGATTTAATGACTTCTATTGATTCTAATTTTTATTATAAAGACCCTTTAGAAATTTACATTACTAATTGCTTTCTAGAAGATGAAACTACTGAAGACATTGTTGATCATTTATTTTTTCTAGATAGCTCTGTTTCGATGAATGGAAATACTGAATATAACTTACTTACAGAAGAAAAACATGAAGTTCTTAAGAATAATACTAAGAATCCACCTGTAGTTGAATTAAAAAATTTACCGGATCATCTTGAGTATGCATTCTTAGGAACTAATTCGTCTTACCCAGTTATCATTTCTTCTCATCTTTCTGAGATTGAAAAAACCAAATTATTAACTGTGTTGAAAAAATGTAAAGGTGCAATAGCCTGGCAAATATCTGATATAAAAGGTATTAATCCTAGTTTTTGCACTCATAAAATCCTTTTGGAAGAAAACTATAAGTCATCTATTCAACCGCAATGTAGGCTTAATCCTAATATGAAAGAGGTAGTTAAGGCTGAAATTGTTAAATTGTTAGATGCTGGTATGATATACCCTATCTCCGATAGCTCATGGGTTAGTCCTGTCCAAGTCGTTCCTAAGAAGGGTGGTTTAACTGTGGTAGCAAACGATAAAAATGAATTAATTCCCACGCGAACAATAACAGGTTGGTGTGTCTGTATAGACTATAGGAAGCTAAACGATGCCACTAGGAAGGACCACTTTCCTTTACCCTTTATCGACCAAATATTTGAATGCTTGTCAGGGCATGCGTATTATTGTTTTCTAGATGGACTTTCTGGGTATTTCCAAATCCCAATAGCCCCAGAAGACCAAGAGAAAACAACGTTCACGTGCCCATTCGACACCTTTGCCTATAGGCGTATGCCTTTCGGTCTATGTAATGCCCCCGCTACTTTCCAACGATGCATGTTGGCCATCTTCAATGAGTATGTTGAAGATATCATGGAAGTGTTTATGGATGACTTCTCCGTCTTTGGAGATTCCTTTGATTTATGTTTGAATAATTTAGGAAAAGTTTTGAGGAGGTGTGAGGAAACAAACTTAGTACTTAGCTGGGAGAAGTGCCATTTTATGGTACAAGAAGGGTTAGTACTTGGTCATAAAATCTCCAATCATGGAATTCAAGTAGATAGAGCGAAGATAGAGACAATATAAAAGTTACCACCACTCACATTCGTTAAGGCAGTGAGAAGTTTTTTATGCCACGCCGGATTTTACCTTCGATTTATTAAAGACTTTTCCAAAATTGCTAAACCACTTACGAGACTTTTAGAAAAGGACACACCTTTTCTCTTTAATCAAGAGTGTTTACATGCTTTTGAGTTCTTAAAAGAGAGATTAATTAATTCTCCTATTATGATAGCGCCTGATTTTACTCAGCCTTTTGAAATCATGTGTGATGCTAGCAGTTTTGCGGTAGGGGCTGTTCTAGGACAACGCCGAAACAAACATTTTCATCATATATTTTATGCTAGTAAAACACTTAATAATGCACAAGAGAATTATACTACTACTGAAAAAGAACTTCTAGCAGTAGTTTTTGCCTTTGATAAATTTAGATCCTATTTAACATTGTCCAAGGTAGTAGTTTACATGGATCACTCTGCACTTAAATATTTGCTAGCCAAGGCGGACGCAAAGCCTCGTTTAATCCGTTGGGTTCTTCTATTGCAAGAATTTGATTTGGAAATTAGGGATAAACGAGGAGCAGAAAACTTAGCGGCAGACCATCTTTCACGTTTAGAAAATCCATTACGAGCAATGTTAGAAGAATCTGAAATTTCTGATGCATTCCCTGAGGAATCGTTATTTGTCTTATCTTCGAAAGTAAACAATAATTATCCATGGTTTGCAGATTATGCAAACTATCTTGTGGCTAAGGTCCTCCCACAGGATTTTTCATATCAGCAGAAAAAGAAATTTTTCTCCGACTTGAAATATTACTTTTGGGAGGACCCTTTTCTTTTTCGGATATGTGCAGATTCCGTGATCCGAAGGTGTGTATCAGCCGAGGAAGGGTGGAAAATCCTGGAGTAGTGTCATTCAGGTCCTACTGGTGGTCACTATGGAGCAAATCGCTCTGCGAAAAAAGTTCTTGATTCGGGTTTTTATTGGCCCCTTCTATTCAGGGATGCCCAAAGGTATGTGCTTTCATGTGATTCTTGTCAGAAAACAGGTAATATTTCTAAATTACATGAAATGCCGCAAAATTTTATTCTTGAATGTGAAGTATTTGATGTGTGGGGGATAGATTTTATGGGCCCATTTCCAGTTTCATTCGGGAATAAATTTATCTTGGTAGTCGTAGATTACGTATCAAAGTGGGTTGAGGCGCAAGCTTTACCTACTAATGATAGTAGAGTAGTAATTCAATTCCTGAAATCTCTATTTGCGCGATTTGGCACACCACGTACACTTATTAGCGATAGAGGTTCTCACTTTTGCAATCTACAGCTAGATAAGGTATTGCAGAAATATGGAGTCGTACATAGGACAGCTACACCATATCATCCGCAAACTAGTGGTCAAGTTGAGGTATCCAATAGAGAACTTAAACGTATCCTAGAAAAATCTATAGAAGGGAATAGAAAACAATGGTTTAGGAAACTAAACGATTGTTTATGGGCTTATAGGACCGCATTTAAAACACCTATAGGAACCACCGCCTTTAGATTAGTCTATGGTAAATCCTATCACTTACCTATAGAATTAGAGCACAAGTCATATTGGGCAATACGATCTCTAAATTTTGATACTAATTCTATAGGGGAAAAACACAAACTTCAACTTAACGAACTAGACGAATGGAGGACAATGGCATATGAGAACTCTAGAATTTATAAGGAGAGAACCAAATTATTTCATGACCGTCACCTCCGAAAAACCAAAACATTCAACGAGGGTGACCAGGTTCTCCTTTTTAATTCTAGGCTGCGTCTATTCCCAGGGAAGCTTAGGTCTAAGTGGTCCGGACCCTTCCAAGTTGAAAAAGTTTTCCCCTATAGCACCGTCGAACTAACTCACCCTGAAAAAGGAGATTTTAAAGTCAACGGGCACCGGTTAAAACTTTATTATAGTGCACTTCCCCAAGCTTCTGCTCGCCTAGAATCCTGCCTTCATCTAGACTAAGAAACTATATATATAATTCAATAGTAACTTGTCTAAATAGTTTATAAATTTTTTTTATGAAAACTCTATTTAAATTTCGACCCTGAAAAAAATAACATAAAATAAAATAAAGAACTTAGGAGAAATCATTATTTAAGAAGAGTACACGGCCAAGCACACGGCCGTGTGCTTGGCCGTGTCGAGCACACGCGCAGTCACCCAGCCGTACACCTTATTTAAACCAGGAAAGGCAGAAATTTACAGAGCACCACACGGGTAAATACACGCCCGTGTGCGTTGCCGTGTCATTCATCGCCATTTCAATGTTACGCTAGCGCATAACACGGGTCTCCACACAACCGTGTTTGTGGCCGTGTTCTAATGTACACGGCTATTAACCTAACCATGTGCACACCCGTGTCAATGAGGCCAATTAAAGCGATTTCATCCAGAGAAGGACACGGGTCCACACACACCCGTGTTGTGGACCGTGTCCGATCCAACCACCTGTCAGATTGACCACACGGGTTGTGGACACGGCCGTGTTGTTGACCGTGTCCACTGACACGAGCAGTTCCCGCGAAATGACCACACGTCTCCTTGGAGACCGTGTTTCCCGCCCACGTAGATTCCCTAACACGGGTGCACACACGGCCGTGTGTACACCCGTGTTCGACTTCTTTTTATAGGGGCCGTGTTCGACTTCTTTCATTCCATCAGTTCCACTTTTCCCCCTTTTCTTCCTGCAACCAGTTCAGCCGGAGCTCCCCCAATTTCGTGCAATCGCCTCGTCGTTTCGCTATTTACATCATCGGTATAATTCCTGGGTTTCTATCCATAAGATCTCTTCTTATGTATTTGATTTTTTTTCCATCTTCATTCGCTTTAGAATATTTTGTTCCTTTATTTTCAGATAATGTCATCTTCACGTAGCCAAGGCGGTCGCCGACGTAGACCGGAACTTCAAGCGCTGTCTACTGAAAGACGCAACGTCGTTCAACCCCTAGTTTTCACGGATGCAGTGCATACTAACCGCTATAACCGCCTGCAAGCAAAGAAATTTCAGGACATACGAATGATCGACTGGGACGTCTTGGAAGCCATCGGTCTTACTGCAAATGTTCAGGAATTAATTTCCGTAATAGGGTGGCAAGGTTTTTTTGCAATAGAAGAGTTAGGTTTCCGCGAGCTCACGCTCGAGTTTTTGTCCACCTTCTATTTAAACCTTCGACCCTCCATGACCGATAATGGACGACCAACCGAGGGGAATATCTCCTTTCGGGTAGGAGGCACCTTCTACACGCTATCTCTCATCCAATTTACACAACATTTAGGAGTGTACGAAGAGGCATTCCTCTTTAGTGATGCCTACTCTGATCTGAATTTTAGTCTCCCAAGTCGCGACCAGGCGGGCGATATTTGGCGCCATCTCTCTTTTGACACCGAGCCCTACGAAGCCAAGAGGTCTAAGTCCTCAAAGCTGGTTTCCCCCGCCGTACATTACATTCATCATCTGCTTAGCCATACTCTGAGCGGCCGGGGCGAAAGCTCCGGCGTCGTTAGCCGACAGGACATCCTTTATCTGCAAAGCATGACAGCCCGTTACCCCATCCACTTAGGTTATATGCTTGCTCACTTCATTCTTCATCAGGCGGAGAACTCCCGCGTCGGGTCCATTTGTATAGCCCCTTACATTACGCGCTTGGCAAGGAATATGGGCATATTCTTGCCTCTTCCCCCGATGACGGTGGTAGCAAAGACTATGCCCATCACCATGGCAAGTCTTCGATCCATCCGCCTCGTTTCAGCACGTCAAGGCCGGGGTGGGATTACTTCCACCATTGCGAGTCGTGGACGTCATGTCCACGACGACGACGAGGAGGTAGATCCAGACCTCGATGAGCCTCTCATTCCCCCACCCCGCTCGACGTATACTCAGGGGGAGTCCTCTTCTGCCCAGCCTCCGCAGCAGTCTCGATATGCACAGGAGATCCAGCGCTTCTATGAGACTCAGCTATCGCCGCGCCTTCAGCGTATCGAGGAGACGCAGCAGCGGACTGAGGACGTCATCTATCAGATCCGGCAACACTTAGGGATTACTAGCCCACCACGAGCAGCTCCTCATCGATCTCGCACTCAGGATGTTCCGGCTGACCAGGATGATACACCTATGTATTTTTGATTTTATATCCCTGTATCGTTGTATCCTTTTTATTATTATTATCATGATCTTGTATTAGCAGTATATCTAGAAGTATTTTATTTTATTTTTGATCATTGTTTTGTTCTGTGCTCCTTTCTATTCATGATCATCAGTTTTCTCTATCCTGGTGCAATAATAACCTCAATTTGTTTTTAATTTTTTTTTTGCAATGAGGACATTGCTACACAAGTCTGGGGGTATTGGTGTTGACAGTGGGGTGCATGATTACAGTTACTGATATTATCTCTATCATAGTACTCTCTTTCTCTATCACAACATTCTATTACTTCTCTTTAAGCTTTCAGTACTTCACTCATTGGGAATATAACTATCTAATTTACTTTCGCACGCTGATTAAACCGAATTCGTGTTCAAATTTGTTGATTAGTAATTACGTATAGAAATTCATTAGCCTACTTTTCTCCATAAAATTTGGTTTAAAAATTTTGTCCTTTATATTATTAACTAATAATCACTCCATTTTAGAAAATATATTTATCTATACTAAAGTGAGTCGATGAATGCAATATTTTGATAATTGTGTATTAGGAGATCAAAATAAAATAACAAAACTTTTCTCTATTGGTTTCTAGAACTAACCAACGATCCTCAAACCTTTTGCACATGTTAATTAGTAAAGTTGGAAATGACTTAGGCCTCCTTTTGGATAGCTTGAGCCGTTCACATCCCAAAACCTTAAACATTATACCCTTGCTCACCCAATTTGGACCTTATCCCTATATTTTTGTGATATTCCAACTCTAAAATTCACCAAGGCAAATCCTCACCTAGTAGCACACCTATCATTGAGTTCGTCATGAAATGAATTTTCATAGTGATATGTGGCCTGAGTGCGTGTACACTTGCACCCATTCGGAATGATCCCTACTATGAAGTCCCTAAAAACAAAAACATAGTGATATGTGGCCTGAGTGAGTGTGACTTTGCACCCATTCAGAATGATCCCTACTATGGACCTTTGGTTAAGAAACAAAGAAAAAAATATATGGGAAGTATAATACGTGCAAAGTCTGGGGGTGCTCGTAGAATATCAATGTTTGTTAAGGTATTGACCATACCAAGGGCTCAATTGTGATCTAGGTGTGCAAAGAAAAAAAAACCCATCGAGTTATTTTTTTTAGTTGCTTACCCCACCTATAATTACCTATCCTAAGCCAAAAAGGTTACACCACCATACAAGTCCTAAGGATCCAACTTTACTAATTCTCATTAGTGTTATGGAGAGGGTGTGTAAAGGAAAGTGTATGATTATCAATAGAGGTATGTTTAAGTTTTGAAAGACTAATACATATGTTATTAAGATTATTCTTTTTTCCTTACAATAGTAATGGATAACTATAATCCTAATTCTAAGAAAGAGCGAAAAATAGTTAAGATATGTATTGGAGGAATTTTTAAGAAAAAGTTATATTTAGAAAAGTCTGTTATACTATTTCCTATACAATTACAGCATCAAATTTCTATTTGAATTCAAAACAATCAGTGTGCGGAAGTAGAATTATGTATCGGTAACTCAATTGTTTGAATTAGTTTGCTTAGGGACAAGCAAACACTCAAGTCTGGGGGGATGAGTACAATTATGATAGATTCTGACTATCATAATTGTAATCATGTTCACTGTTTTCTATCTCTTTACTCAAGTAATTGTGCAAAATAGTTGAGAATTGGTATTGTCATGAATAGTAGAGCATAGGTTAGAGTCTTTACTATTTTAGGTATTGAACTCCCCACTTAATACGTCATTTTTCTAATGCAGGTACGACTAATCAGTGGAACTAAAAGTCTTGGAGCAAACAGGGGAGTTGATGGGACCAGGAGGGCTGATCAAAGCAGAAGAATTGGTCGAACACGGGTAGGAACACGCCCGTGTGCCTACCCGTATTCTATCCTAGCTGGAACTATTTGTTCACACGGGTCTGAACACGCCCGTGTGTCCAGACCGTGTCCTTCTCGGGACAAAGTGAAGAATTAAATCCGGCCTACCCGTGTCCGAAGAACATGAAGAACAACACGACCGTGTTCTCCAACACGGCCGTGTCAGTACCCGTGTCATCCAACTCGGCACAGGACCAAACACGTCTGCTCGTGTGGAACTGCCTTGGAACTGCCGACACGGCCTGCAACACGGCCGTGTCGGAACCCGTGTTCGACCATGTTTGCTATGAGACTATAAAAACCTGGAGAAAAATTGTATTCTGGACTTTTGGATCAATTTTATTTGGAGATTTTCTGGAGAACGAAAGTGGAGCACCCAAGAGAAGGAAGGCTTGAAGGAGATATTCGTATGCATTTATTCTTCAATTTATCTCATTTAATCTTGTATCTCTCTTGGTAATCCAACTTTATTTATCTTTTAATTTTCATGAACAATGTGTTTGAACAAATTAGTAATCATGTATCTTCTTGTTTTAATCAATTTCATGGTATTTTGTTCGTATATGGGTTTGCAAATATTGAGAATTATCCTTGTTATGAATGATTATTTACTTTTACATGAATTCCAAATGTCTAGATTGAGAAATTGGATTCTTTGGATGATGGTTAGATCTTCATATTTATGTGTTATTTCTCTTTGTAATCTAAAATTCATGATCGAGAGATATGTTTCTTGGAAAATTAGAATACGAAACGATGGAATTATGGTATTTTAGAGATAAAGTTCCATGAATGTAGGTAGTAGATAGGGTATTTCATTCAATGCAAATTTGAGTATTGTAAATTGTTCGAGAGAATATTTACTTAACTTAGATTTAAATTTCAAATTGCTCGAGAGAGAATTTGATAATTAGTTTAACCCTTTACAATACAATGAATTTGATAGTTTTGTTATTGCATGATTACATAAAATGATGATGTTCATTGAACGCCTTTAACTTTCGGTTTGAAATTATTTTTATAACTCTCCAATATAATTTTTATCCAAGTAGTCATTGTTAGGATTAATCTATGTTAGAACGAAATTTTAAATGTAGGTATGATAACAGAGTGAGAGTGAGTACAAGTAGTTGAAAGGACCCTGTGGAATACGATACGAGATGTAAGCTTCTCTTATACTATGATTGATAGGTGCACTTGCCTGAAAGATAATTCAATCTAGTTTATGCCCATCTACATAGTTACGATAAAACGTAGAATGACTCCGCATCAAGGTTAGGCTTTGTGAAAATAATCATCAACCGTGTACCCTGCTTGACCATTTTTGGTTGTGGAGGAAACACTTGTTCTTAGCATTCGGGTACATGGTGAGACCTCTCTGTCGCATCAACTAAGGTGTTAGTTCCCTCTTAGTCTTTTTATCCTTGCTCGTCAAACTGTCAAGCCCTACCGTTGGACCAATAACCTTATGTTGCATTTATCTAAATTTTTGAAGTAGTGAATTTTCCTGGCTTTAACAAGTATAATCAAAAAATTTCTCTTCATTTCATTACATTGTTGAAATAAAACTTACCTGATTAGCATAAATTTGTGGATAAAGTTAGGCTTTGTTTGGCGCGGCGTTTTGAGAGCGGCGGACCGCCGATTTTTCAAACGCCGCGCCAAATAAGTTTTGGAGGTTACCACGGTGGCATCAGCCACCGTGGTTTTCAGCGGGGGGGGGGGGGGGGGGGGGCTGTTTTTGAGTCGCAAAAATATCAGCAGCGTTGATGCCCCTTTTTTTTAATATTATTTTTTATATTATTTTTATGTTATATTTTAAATTATATTAACATTTATATTATCATTTATAAATGTTATAATAATTTATATTATAATTTATAAACGTTATAATAATTTATATTATAATTTATAAACGTTATAATAATTTATAAATGTTAAAATAATATAAGTTATATAAATTATTGTAAAAGAAATTGTTTTGGTTCATGTGATTGTGCCTTACATGTTGAAAAAATACTGCAAAAACTGTTTTTCCAAACAGTTTCACAGATTCTGACACCGCTCTGCAAAACAGCTGATTATTCAACCACTGCTTCTCCAGTCGCTGCAGCCGCGCCAAACAGAGCCTTAATCAAGTGCCACATGCGTTTTCTGCTAAAATTTTGTGTATGTGAAAACGTGTAGGCTTTCACAATCGTGGTGGCCAATTAAAATCCTCATAAGTTATGTGGGACCCATATATGTGAACTAAAAAAAACTTGAAATCATCAGCTGTCTGCCCAAGCAACGAACATAGCCGAAAAATCCAACTTCTTACGCTCCATTTGGCACGGTGGTGACGGTCATGAACATGAGGGTTAAATTATCATTCGTTAATACCCACTTAAGAAACTTCTTTCATTTTTATGTTCAAACCGATGACGTTCGTTAGAAGATCCTCAACGAATGACGGTTTAATCCATGCATTTATGATCGCTACCGCCATGCCAAATGGAGTCTAAAAAATGGATTTTCTCTATTTCTTACGGTTGTGGAATCTAGATATATAATTAAGGGTGGATGGAGCTATGACTCAAGAATTTAGAAAATGAAGCTACCGAAGCTAGATTTTGGCTTCGTTTGGAGAATTTATTTTTACTGATCAAGCGATCATGACCGCATGAACAGGATCCAAACAGAACCTTTGTCGTGAGTCAAGATTTTATCAAATATTTGAATAAGCTTTTCCAAAATGAAACCTATACTCTGTTTTGCGCATATGCTGGTGAGAGATTATTCAGTGTTGGGAAAGATGATCATTGATTTTGTCTAGTAACAAAAAAAAAATGAAAACTATTTGTGTTATGGAGCCGCATTTAAGAAGGAAACGCATTTTGACGAGGATAATTCAAAATTCAAATGGGTTAACGAAAGAATATTGTTGGGATCACTCAAAGCTCTGGTAGATCAGACTAAATTGAACCATCTTAGTCCGGGAACGATCGAGTGCGCAAACAGTCACATAAAGTAAAAAGCTAGAAAAATATTTTTTTAAACGTGGAAATCATGTCAACTTGATGAAAAATCACGTGGCCGGATTTGCGCCGGCCAAACCTCTGCTATTTGATGTTTATTGTACAAAATTTTCTTAAAGAACTCGAGGGCAACATACCACCTCTCGTTACAATTGTTGAGAAAGAGCAGGGAGAAGAGCTCGGAGGGTGATAGACCACCACTCGCGGAGCTAAGTATCTCTTCGTATGTTTCAGGGGGTGATGAGCTCGTTGTACTTTGGGTGCTTTGATGATTCTTGGAAGCGGGAGCAGCGCACTTTGCACATTGCTTGGTATCTGCTACTTAGAAACTCGAGCGACGCGTTCCGCGCTCCTTATCCTCTACGACTTTGTCTCCTGTTATGTATAGAGAAGTCGGGAGCGGTTGACTTGTTGTAGACGGGAGAGCCTGTTGTTGAGTTGAGGGTGTTGGGCTCTTATGGTGGTCTTGAGAGCAGAGCGCATAGGGGAGCATTTGGTGCGGTCTTAAAGGCGGAGTGCACGGAGATGCGCTTGGAGCGGTCTTGAAGGCGGAGCGCACCGAGGTGCGCTTTGAGTGGTCTTGACGGCAAAGCGCACAAAAGCGCACTTGGAGCGGTCTTGAAGGCGGAGCGCTTGCTGTAGGAGAGCACGCGGAGCGCATGCTGGAGGAGAATGCGTGGAGCGCTTGCTGGCGGAGAGCATGCAGAGCGCTTGCTGGCGGATAGCGCGCGAAGCGCTTGCTCGCGAAGAGCACGTGGAGTGCTTGTTGCGCGTGTTAGCGGACAGTGCATGGAGCGCTTGCTGGGGAGAGCGTGCAGAGCGCTTGCTGGTGGAGAGGGCACAAAGCTCTTGCTGGAGGAGAGCGCGTGGAGCGCTTGCTGTCAGAGAGCACGCAAGAAAGAGACACGCACAAGAGAGCGCCCAAAGAAGTGGTGCACGCAAGGAAGAGGCGCACGCAAGGAAGAGGCGTGTGCGAGAGCGCGCAAGGAAGTGACGCGCGCGGGAGCGCGCAAGGGAGAGAAGTGGTGGAGAGAGAAGGTCGTAGGAGGAGGAGAGAGAAAATCTGTAGGTGGATTTTCCGTCCCGGGAGAGAGTGAAAATGAAGGAGGAAAGGGGTATATTTATAGATACCAAGAGCGGCAAGCCGGTAATTTCCCCCGATAACTACCAGACGGACGAATAGGAACACTTCGTTTAGAGCACACGAATCATCAATTTTACGAAAATGACGAGACTGTCCCTAGCGAAAAATAACCGCCCCTACAAGAAAAATAACCGCCTCTTCCGTGAGGGGAGAGGCGGCCCGACGAGGTCGGTGGCCGGTGAAGGCCGAAGGGACCAGCGGTTGGGCAAGACTATTGGCCGGAGGTAAGGCGGACCCTGCCGGAGGGCGGGGAGGCCATGCGGTCGCCTACCCTCGACGGGGATGGAGCCCAGATCTGGGCGGCAAAGTGGCCACCCAAATTTATGAGCTAGAGGGGTGGGCGGCCATGTGGCTGCCCACTCCTGACGAGAAACGACCGCCTAGACCTGGGCGGCCAAGAGGCAGCTAAGATCTGGGCCGCCAGAGGGGCGGGCGGCCTTATAGTCGACCGCTCCTGACGGGAATTGGTCTCCCAGGCCTGGGTGGCCAAAGGAGCAGGGTGGCCGTGTGGCCTCCCGCCCCTAATGGGATACAGCCGCCCAGAGCTGGGCGACCAGGGGGTGTGGCGGTCGTTTGGCCGCCCACCCCAAGCGGGACTCGGCCGCCCATATCTGGGTGGCCGAATGGCCGCCAAGATCTGGGCAGTCAGAGGTGCGGGAGACCATATGGCTGCCCGCTCCTGCCGGGAAGCAACCGCCCACTTTCACATGGCCGGAGTGCGATGAAGCCGCGTGTTGGGGAACGTAGTCGGGGAAATGCGTCGAGGTGTACACAGCTAAGGCCACACATGAACCGGGGTACGTGTGGACGTGTATGACGGGACGGGGCCAAGTCAACACATATTGACTCACCTACGGCTCTGGTGGTTGTGCGCGGTTCTATAGGCTTGGTGGAACCGGCTCAGGGGAACCCCATCATTTTCCCCCTAAGTCCCTGCATCCTATAGCTGACGTGCATGGGATAAGGGGACTTTTGCTTGAAGGCTGAGCTGAATATGCAGTGTTTTGTGGTTGTGCTTGTATGACAAAACTCCCAAGAGGTGCAAAGGGTGAAACGTGAAAGGAGCGCATGCGCTCTATGTACGATGTGCGCAATTGGTGCAGTGTGCACGAAGTGTGTGCTAGACACAATGTGCGTGGGGAATTATGTGCGCGTGAGGTGCAATGTGCATAATGTGAGCACATTACGCAATGTTCATTCTGTGTGCAAGGTGTGCGATATGTGCTATGTGCGCGCGCGGTGCTTAATGTACGCAGTGCAAGACATAGTATGCTCGGGGTGTACAACGTGCAGTTGCGGAACATTTGCAACATGTGCAGAGCGTAGAGTACACAATTGTGGAGTTAGTGCAACGTGTGCACATAGCACAATGTGTGTAGTGCGCCCGCGGAGCGCGATGTGCGCGATGTGCATGATATTGTATGGGGTATGATGTGTGCACTTGTCGCTTTATGTTTGCTAAGATTCACGCGATTTTTTGTTCTACCATGTAGTGGGATGTTGTTCGCAGGCAAGGTGTGCACCGGTCACACATGTAATATAAAATGAGAGTTTCTCCCCAAGTATCAATCTCAGACGAGTGCAGCGAGGGTGCGTAATTCGATTGATTAGAAAAGTGATTGTTAGAGCGGGTGCAGAACAAATGGTTTTGTTTTGGATGGTTTAAGAAAACACAAACTATTATAACTACGCGGGTCGCCTTCACCGCATCACAAGGGTGGTTACCCGAATGGGTAAAGATGCAAAATGGAAAGGTTTGGGTGAGGTTCTTAGACACCTCCTCGCAACACACACTCCTAGCAATTGCTAGAGTGGCTCACACAAAATGGAAACGACAACAAAATGAGATGGAGGCGCTCCACACTAGCATAAATCACAAATCACCACATAGACATGGAAGCTTGCATTAAAACATTTAGGTTTCATACACATCACATACAAATCTCAAATAATCAAAAGGAAATGTACTACAAAAGAGGAAGGAAGAATACAACCAATGCACGAAGACTCGCCTAAGTTCATAGCCAGAAACGAGGGTTGTCAAGCCTCATCCGTGCTTGGACTTTGACTGTCGTTCGGGGTTGAGGAGCGCTGTCATCTACTCCCAATAACCCGTCTTCTTCATCAATAATTTTCGGTCACGTTCTTCATCAGAGAACTCCCGAGGTGTAGCGAGAAATCCATGAAACGGAGCTTGGAGGTTCGTAGATGATGGAGGAGGCTGGCGAGGATGCCATAGCCTTGGATTTGCAAAGGAATGATGGTTGGAGCTTCTCCCCTAGGTGGGAAGCAAAAGAGGGGAAAAAGGGGCAAATTTGGGCGTTTCGGACGCGGGGAAGATGAAAGATCCAAAATTAGGGCGAATACCTGCAACATAAATAGTAGACGGTCAGAATTTAAGAGACGCGCGACCAAACACATGATCGTGCGATTATAATAGCACAAGAGCCCCAGTCAGAGGTAACATGTAGATCGTGCGTTTTTGAACTCATACGAGCAAACTACTCGTGCGCGAACAAATTGCTCGAGGCTGGACAGAACTCGGTTTTTCAGGCAATACAGGGAGGACGCGCGTTTTTCTTCGCGCACGATTGAATCCAATCATGTGTTAAGAAAAACGCACAACGACTGCTCGCTAAAAGGGACCTGTAGCAATCACACGATTGAAACGGTCCCGCGTCAAGGAAAACACACGATTGTGTGATGTCTACAGACAACAATTTAATTCTTGAGGGAACAACCCACCTGTAAGCAAACATCACAATCTGGAGCACACCTCCAGCACAAGCAGTATTATGACAAAATAATCCAGAAAAAAACATGGGGAGTACCATGTGTTGGGTTCTCTCGTGAGGGTTGGCACAACACTTTGTGCACGCAGCGGAAAGGAAAAGTACGAGAACAGCCCAAGAGAACTGGATCTGGCCATGATCGTTGTATCAAGAAGTAAACACATAACTAGGCAAAAATTACCTTAGTGGCGTTGAGTCACAACTCAACGGAGATGCTCCAAGCTTCGTGTCCTTGTAAGTGGCGAGTTCTACGTGGAATGATGTCCACGTCTCTGCAGAAATCCACACGAGCGGGAGAACTCCCGAGCTTCGTCACACGAAGGGTCGGGTAGAAGAACGACCGCACCTCCGCACTTCCACGGACTGCTAGGTCCGCGCCAGGAAGGGCAGCACCAGCGACTGTCGCCGGAGAGGAGGAGGTCGGCGGAGCGATTCCGGCGGCGGAACTCTTCCTCCCGGCGGGATTCGGGATTCGGCGAAGCGAACGAGCGGCGGAACGATTCCGTCGGCTTCGATTTGGTCAAAACGCGTGTGTCCAAAAAAAACCCTAAGTATCTATTTATACCAAAGGCATAAATAGACTTAGGAATACCGCTATCCGCAGACCACCCAGATAATTAGGGATCCAGAATCGGTGAGAATCATCCAGCAGATTCGGTGAGAATCAATCGGCGAGAATCACATAGGATCGGCGAGAATCAGTCGGCGAGAATGACCTGACAGAATCGTCGAGAATCGAGGCCTTAGTCGGCGAGTCATACTCGGCGACTTTCTCGTAGTCGTCGAGACAATCTCGACGACTCTATCTCGACGATCCTGACTTGGTCGTAGTCCTAGTCTTAGTCGTCGAGACATTCTCGACGATCTAGACTCAGTCGTCGAGACATTCTCGACGACTTAGTCTTAGTCGTCGAGACATTCTCGACGAATCAGACTTGGTCGTCGAGACACTCTCGATGACTCATTCTCGATGATTTTCGACGAACCATCTTGGCAACATTTGCCAGACCCCATATCTATGGTGATTGGTAACATTTACCAACACAGTCAATCTTCTAATTTCTCCACATGCTCTTATGTGCGACCCTGCAGGCTCATATCGCGTTGGCAGTGAGATTACATGTTTGACCACTTCTAGATCACCATGGTAACTCCAACAGTCTCCCACTTGATCTTGAAAGTATCAAACCAAAAACCTCACAAACAATGAGCGGCATCTAGCAATGCATCATTGCTCCCCAAGCAATAAGAGTTTATAACTCATAAGCCTTCATGAACAATGTATCAGCGTTGTCTTTGTCCCTTTGTCCCTTACATCCGGAAAGAACTAGAGGCATGGACCGTGTCACCCTCATAATAGCTCAATCCAAGTTTCCTGATCTAGAACGGACATCCAGAGAATGGTGAGGCCAATATCACATATTGACTCCACCAAGCATGGTCATGCATTTCTCAGTCCAGTTCCATCAAGGGGCCCATGGATGCAACTCCTGTCATATAGGAGGACAAATTCCATATCTGCTCACACACAATCATCCAAATGATTCGTAACGTGCCCAACAACCACCCTTATCATCAACCTTTCTCAAGGAAGACTTTAGATGGCATCAAAGCATGCTCTTCCTCACTTGATGAATGCTGTGACTTCAGGTCAAAGGACCACAACACCATTGTCAATAGAGACCTACTTGTGACATGATTAGATAACAATCCACAAAGTAGTCTCTGGTTGGGTCTGTCCAGTACAACTTGTTCACTAACAAGTACCCACGTGATGACTTGATATCACAATATCATGACCTGTGAGAACTGGTCATCAGTCAACGCACGTGCTAGTCTTCATGTATCATCATTACCCTTAGATCCTATGATGATACCACGACCAGGGACTTTTAAGAATGAAGCTTCAAATGAATCATAGGCTCTCACATTCAAGTCACGTACTTGATGTCCTATGGAAGCGAACATTCTAAGGGTATTCATTATGTTAACATTTAACTATCATATAGAAAAACCATAATAACGGAATATGCCATTAATTGTAAAAAGAAAATCTAGGTACACAATTCATCATATGAATAAACAATAAACAGCCAACAGAATATATCTTTACATGCAACCCACAAGGCTCCCACTAGACTTGATCATTCAGGTATCGTATACCCATTGATCTAGTATGACCATCATGCTTTCTCTGCGCGAGAGGCTTTGTCAGTGGATCTACAATATTCTCCTCAGTCGGCACTCTGCAAATGTTCACATCTCCTCGTTCGACAATCTCACGAATAAGATGGAACCGTCGGAGTATGTGCTTGGAGCGCTGATGGGATCTAGGTTCCTTAGATTGTGCAATTGCACCATTGTTATCACAGTAGAGAACTACGGGACCAACAATGCTAGGAACTACATCAAGCTCGCCGATGAATTTCCTAATCCATACAGCCTCCTTTGCTGCATTAGCTGCAGCGATATACTCGGCTTCCGTTGTAGAATCAGCAACTATCTCTTGCTTGGAACTCTTCCAGCTCGCAGCTCCTCCATTCAGGCAAAACACAAACCCTGACTGAGACTTTGAATCGTCCCTATCAGTTTGGAAGCTAGCATCCGTGTAACCACTTACAACGAGCTCTTCCTCTACACCATACACCAAGAACACATCCTTAGTCCTTCTCAAGTACTTCAGGATATTCTTGACTGCAATCCAGTGACACTCACTGGGGTCTGACTGATACCTGCTAGTCATGCTCAAAGCATATGAGACATCGGGTCGAGTGCACAACATCGCGTACATGATTGATCCAATTGCCGAAGCATATGGAATCAACTTCATGCGGTCCTTATCTTCACAAGATTTTGGACACTGGTCCTTAGAGAGATTCACACCATGAGACATGGGCAAAAATCCTTTCTTGGACTCAAGCATGTTGAACCGCTTCAACACCTTTTCGATGTATGTGCTCTGGGTCAAACCCAGCAACTTCTTTGATCTATCTCTATAGATCTTAATACCAAGTATATAAGTCGCTTCACCCAAATCCTTCATTGAAAAGCAGTTCCCTAGGTTGTTCTTAACAACTTTCAGGGTAGGAATGTCATTCCCAATCAACAGTATGTCATCTACATATAATATCAGGAAGACAACAACGCTCCCACTGATTCGCTTGTAAACACAAGGCTCATCTTCATTCTTGATGAAACCAAACTCTTTGATTTTCTCATCAAAACGAAGATTCCAACTTCGAGAGGCCTGTTTCAGTCCATAGATGGACCTATTCAGCTTGCATATTTTAGTGGCTTCATTTGGGGATACAAAACCCTCGGGTTGTGTCATATACACTTCCTCAAGGAGGTTTCCATTAAGGAAAGCCATTTTGACATCCATCTGCCAGATCTCGTAGTCATAATACGCAGCAATAGCAAGTAATATCCTTATGGACTTTACCATGGCAACAGGGGAAAAGGTTTCATCATAGTCAATACCATGAATTTGTCTAAAACCCTTAGCCACCAGTCGCCCTTTGAATGTCTGTACATTCCCATCCATGTCGGTCTTCTTCTTGAAGACCCACTTGCACCCTATGGGTCGTACCCCTTCAGGTGGTTCCACCAAGTTCCAAACTTGGTTTGCATACATGGAGTCCATTTCGGATTTCATAGCCTCAAGCCATTTGTCGGAGTCCGGTCCATTCATAGCCTCTTGGTAGGTTGCTGGCTCATCATCATGATCCATAAGCAACACATTACCTATTTGAGACATGAGAAATCCATATCTCTCAGGCTCAAACCTCGGTCTACCAGATCTACGTAGGACTTGTGCTTCTTGAGCAGGTTCTCTAGCTACAACATCTTGTAGTCCTGTCTCAGAATCCAATTTCGGTTCATTCACTACCTGTGGGTCTTGAACTTCTTCAAGCTCTACCTTTTCAGTCTTTCTAGATAAGAACTCTTTCTCCAAAAAGACGCCAGTCCTTGCGACAAACACTTTGCCCTCAGACGGCAGGTAAAAGTAATACCCTTTCGTTTCCT
The DNA here is from genome assembly GCA_039513925.1 of Platanthera zijinensis. Taxonomy (NCBI): domain Eukaryota; kingdom Viridiplantae; phylum Streptophyta; class Magnoliopsida; order Asparagales; family Orchidaceae; genus Platanthera; species Platanthera zijinensis. The sequence continues at coordinate 71,402,769 of CM077084.1, read as the reverse complement.
TAGGATATCCCACCAGATAACATTTATCTGATTTGGGTTCCAGCTTGTCAGGCATTTGACGTCGCACGTATGCCTCACAGCCCCAAATTTTAATGAACGACATACTAGGACGCTTCCCAGTCCATATCTCATATGGTGTCTTCAGAACCGTTTTCGTTGGAGCGCGATTCAATGTCATTGCAGCAGTCTCTAAAGCAAAACCCCAAAAGGAAACAGACAAGTCTGCATGACTCATCATCGAACGTACCATGTCTAACATAGTACGATTTCTCCTCTCAGACACACCATTGTGCTGTGGTGTTCTAGGTGGAGTGAGCTGTGATACAATACCACACTCTTTCAGATGATCACGGAACTCATGACTCAGGTATTCGCCACCTCGATCAGATCGGAGTGCTTTAACCCTTTTACCCAATTGGTTCTCTACTTCATTTTTGAACTCTTTGAACTTTTCAAAGGTCTCGGATTTGCACTTCATAAGATACACATATCCGTATCTACTGAAATCATCAGTAAATGTAACAAAGTAGAAATACCCACCTCTAGCCATGAAACTCATGGGTCCGCATACATCACTATGTACAACACCCAAGGGATCCTCAGCCCTCTCAGTATAGCCCGTGAAAGGAGCTTTAGTCATCTTGCTTAACAAACAAGATTCGCATCGCTCAAATGATTCATAATCAAATGAGTCCAAAAGTCCATCTCTATGGAGCTTGGATATGCGCTTCTCGTTTATATGGCCCAAACGACAATGCCAGAGATACGTAGGGTTTGAGTCATTTGTTCTTAGTCTTTTATTATTTTCTACATTATAGATCATATGGTCTAAGTTCAAAACATAAAGACCATTAAACAGTTGGGCTACAGCATAACAAACATCATTCTTAAATATGGAACAACAGTTGTTCTTAATTATAAAAGAAAATCCAATCATGTCCAGACATGAAATAGATATAATGTTTCTAGTTATGGCCGGAACAAAATAACAATTATCTAGTTCTATTACAAGCCCACTGGGCAAAGAAAGACGGTAAACCCCTACGGCTACAGCATCAACTCTTGCTCCATTGCCGACACGCAGGTCCACCTCCCCTTTACTCAGCAATGTTCTCCTTTCCAGTTCCTGCACATTTGTACAAATGTGAGAACCACATCCGGTATCCAATACCCAAGATGAAGGAGCAGAAAGGTTTATCTCTATAACATAAATGTCTGAAGCGGAATTCATACCTCCCTTCATTTTCTGCAGACCCTCAATATAAGAAGGACAGTTCCTCCTCCAATGACCAGCCTTGCCACAGTGGTGGCATTTCCCTTCCTTCACCGTGCTTTTCTTCTTCTTCAGTGCAGAAGACTTGGGCTCAAGATGTGACTTAGGTCCCACCTTCGTCTTCTTGAAGCCCTTGGCCTTGCCTTTGCCCTTATGCACCATCAGTATGGGGCTGGTAGGCTTGGCCTTCTTCATATTGATTTCGGCAGTTCTCAACATGCCTAGGAGTTCGGGCAGTGTCTTGTCTATTTCATTCATGTTATAGTTCAAGACAAACTGCTCGTAGCTGTCCGGCAACGATTGCAGGATCAGATCTGTGGCCAACTCTTGACCCAGAGGAAAACCCAGCCTTTCAAGGTTCTCTATATACCCAATCATCTTGAGTACGTGAGTCCCTACTGAGTCTCGAACTCCCATCTTGCACTAAAACAACGCTTTCGTGACGTCGAACCTCTCTTGACGAGCCTGCCCTTGAAACATTTTCTTGAGATGCTCATCAATCTCCTTGCACCCCATGTTCTCATGTTGCCTTTGGAGCTCAGAGTTCATGGTGGCAAGCATGAGGCATTCGATGTCTAAAGCATCATCGGTATACTTCTTGTAAGTATCCTTATCAGCACGGGAAGAATTCCCGGTCGGCACCTCGGGGGCTTCTTCTTCCAAGACATAGAGCTTTCGCTCTTGCCTGAGAACAATTCTCAAGCTCATGTACCAGTCCATGTAATTAGTCCCATTGAGCTTATCCTTCTCAAGGATGGCTCTCAGAGACAAAGTGGAGTGTGAACCACTTGCCATGGAATTCTACAAGAATTCATGCAGAATAAAATCAGTACCAAAGTTTCAAAATACAATTTATTTTAATTTGGACTCTAATTAAAACTCCCACTATTTTATTCAAACTAATAGCCCTCACTATCAATTCGGAGAGTTCATGCGAGCTACTCTCTTAGTGGACAAGATCCGTATTTCACCAACACAATGAGTCAGCTTTGGCTTTCCTCTCACAATGTAGTTATTTAGGTAGGCAACGCTTGCCAATTGCATCCTCATGAAATTCTTGTATGGTTGGTGAATAACTCTTTATTCGCATCCATCATATGGTGCATGCCAACCCTATGCCTCTAGGCGCTCAACCTTTGAGGTCACCTAGTTAAGTGGGGCCCGATGTCGACAGTGGGATATCACAATTATCCGCTCGCACCCTTACCAAGATAGATTAATGCACCTTGCTTTGGCAAGCACACACTTCATCGATCGAGGCAGGAAGAGTGTCATCCATCGGAAGGCATCCGAACACTTAATGTTTGATGAAGGGATTTAAATTATAGGCTAACAATTAACCACGATCAACATTTGATAAAAGTGCACATCTAAAGAAAAACAATTCTCAAAAGCCACATGCATCCCTTATGTGCACAACTTGACACTATCAACATTTGATAGTATGAAGGGCTAAATCTGAACATCCGGACTGTTCCAAATCTTCAGATTTACATGCATTGGACAAAGGCAAAGGCAACTCAACTTAAAGCAGTAGACAAGCTCATCTCTCTTTGTTGGATTCAAAATCCAAAACAATCTCGAGGGATGGTTACTGCTAAGGAGACAACAGTTTCTACAATTAGAAATTGCTACGAAATCCCAGACGTTCCTTGAAAAATCATCAACAATTGATGTTCCAGGAATAAATCTAGACATTTAGAACCCTTCTAAATCCCTAGGTTTACACGTGTTGGAATTCCCTAACTTCCAATACAATAATCATGGCCGCAACCTCCCTCTGATACCACTGTTGGGTTCTCTCGTGAGGGTTGGCACAACACTTTGTGCACGCAGCGGAAAGGAAAAGTACGAGAACAGCCCAAGAGAACTGGATCTAGCCATGATCGTTGTATCAAGAAGTAAACACATAACTAGGCAAAAATTACCTTAGTGGCGTTGAGTCACAACTCAACGGAGATGCTCCAAGCTTCGTGTCCTTGTAAGTGGCGAGTTCTACGTGGAATGATGTCCACGTCTCTGCAGAAATCCACACGAGCGGGAGAACTCCCGAGCTTCGTCACACGAAGGGTCGGGTAGAAGAACGACCGCACCTCCGCACTTCTACGGACTGCTAGGTCCGCGCCAGGAAGGGCAGCACCAGCGACTGTCGCCGGAGAGGAGGAGGTCGGCGGAGCGATTCCGGCGGCGGAACTCTTCCGCCCGGCGGGATTCGGGATTCGGCGAAGCGAACGAGCGGCGGAACGATTCCGTCGGCTTCGATTTGGTCAAAACGCGTGTGTCCAAAAAAAAACCCTAAGTATCTATTTATACCAAAGGCATAAATAGACTTAGGAATACCGCTATCCGCAGACCACCCAAATAATTAGGGATCCAGAATCGGTGAGAATCATCCAGCAGATTCGGTGAGAATCAATCGGCGAGAATCACATAGGATCGGCGAGAATCACATAGGATCGGCGAGAATCAGTCGGCGAGAATGACCTGACAGAATCGTCGAGAATCGAGGCCTTAGTCGGCGAGTCATACTCGGCGACTTTCCCGTAGTCGTCGAGACAATCTCGACGACTCTATCTCGACGATCCTGACTTGGTCGTAGTCCTAGTCTTAGTCGTCGAGACATTCTCGACGATCTAGACTCAGTCGTCGAGACATTCTCGACGACTTAGTCTTAGTCGTCGAGACATTCTCGACGAATCAGACTTGGTCGTCGAGACACTCTCGATGACTCATTCTCGATGATTTTCGACGAACCATCTTGGCAACATTTGCCAGACCCCATATCTATGGTGATTGGTAACATTTACCAACACAGTCAATCTTCTAATTTCTCCACATGCTCTTATGTGCGACCCTGCAGGCTCATATCGCGTTGGCAGTGAGATTACATGTTTGACCACTTCTAGATCACCATGGTAACTCCAACACCATGTGCTTACCCCCAGCAATGGGATGCACGCTTGCACACCCCAAAGGGCCTAAAAAGTGCACTGTGTACTTAAACGATTCAAATAGAATATGAACGAAAGCATGCTAAAAATGTAATGCACGTGCGTGAAAACTAGCTCAGACGAGTCCGAAAAATCCTATATAAATCGGACTCATCACACTCCCAGACTTAACCATTTGCTCGTCCTGAGCAAATCATCTCGCGATGAAACGAAAAATGACTAGTTTGCTTAGTAATTGCAAAAATGAAGTACCATGCGAAATCAAATACCCGTGCACATAAAAGATAAAGTAGAGGAGTTCCTAATTATGCAACGTAGCTTACAATTTTCGAAGAGCGTATCAACATATTATTTTTACTCTAAAATAGGATCTTGGCAAATATTCTGTCATACGCAAACGAAAGCAAACAAGACGCTGAGGTGAGAATTGCCAAGTATCGGGGCTCAGGATAACTTCCAAAGGAATCCACCAATGTCGGTGACTATATGCTTGCCCGTTCGCACTCTCTCCACGAAACTGGTATAGTTCAACGCAAATCAGTAGGACTTTGGGTTAATATAAGGGCTTGGGTTTAGGCGGGGTATACAACGATAAACATGAAGGCTCATGCACAAAACCTAACTGAGCTAGTATAACACAAACTATCCACACGCCACAATAAAAAACACGCGGTGCACTGCACCCCAGACTTAGACTTGATTATATGGGTGTGTGTATCGCCTACACAAAAAACAATTTTTTTCACAAATATATTTTCAATAAAAATTTTCACTTTACTTTTATTTTCACAATTTTTTTCTTTTCCATTTTTTTTTATTTTCATTAAAATTTTTCAAAACATTTCATCAAATATACAAGAGCGCACGTTCACACTTCCAAGATAACACCATCACATCAACATCCCCATAATGAAAATAAGTCAACATACGAGCTCAAATTTAGGAGCGCGACTAGGATTGGATTTTAGGCTTTAGTGAGAAAGATGTAAGGTTGAATCAAAAGTCTAGGATGGGATAGGCACAACAGGGCTAACAAGGATTAGACGTTAGGAATGGAACAAAGCTCAATCAGGTCAAAATGATGGCTTACATCACACTTGCGCAATTGAACTAACCTATACCCATGCTTTAAAAATAACTTGAGACAAGTTCTTAGCTAACGAGAAAGACTAACCATCCCCCCCAACTCGAGTAATACGAGTCTACCGAACGTCCACACACAGTCGTACAATAGGTAGAGTACAAAGAGACTAAAAAGCGTGTGTTTCTTTTTCTAAGGAGATAAGGAGGATAACTACAAGCCTAGGGTTTGGCTACCACCTCTGCTATTGCGAGCCACCGTCTTCGTGCAAGGAAAAGTGAAATCTCTCCCTCCCATTCATGATCGAAGAACTCCGAAGAGCGAAGTTTCCAATGACAATCAATAGTTGATCGAGCGCAAGAAGAATGACATTCATAAGCATCGATCGCGCATCGTTCTACGGAAGAATTCTTCTTTGAGGGAGAAATTGTTTCAAACCTCTCTATCTTTATTTATACTTTTTCTCTTTTCTAATCATTCTATGTGTGAGTAAAATCAACCGGGGAGGTTGTCGGAATCTGGGAAGGGTTCCGTGGGAAATCGTCCTGGGAGGACGTCTAGATCTAGGAGATCTGGTGGGCTCTAAGACCCTTCCTGGGAGGAAGGTGAGGAGTCGGCTCATCAATCTTCTTGGGAAGAAGAGAGAGAGCAAACTGGTCCTAGTTAAGGTGGTATAGAAACCAGAAGAGTATTGCTTGTTTCATCGTCTCCGATCTTCGGCGTCACAAAGATCTAGTTGTATTGTTTGAAACCCTTATTTTTATTTTGAATAAAGTTATATTTCTTTTATTTCATCTCGAATTCGTGGTTTCTTGTTGATAGGATATTAAGGGTTGTGTGGAAAATCGAAAAACAACTTTTAAATGGGAAAAGTGTTATGTGACCTACCGCCCCGTGATAACTTCCAGAACAGGTTGCCCTACTTAAATTTATACAATTCTGAATTTAATTGAAAACCTTATTCAACTTCTCCCTCTAAGGTTGGCCACCAAATCAAATAAGTGGTATCAGAGGGAGTTATTCCAAAATGGTTTCACCACCAAGGATAATGGCTAACCCTGATCTCGAATCGACTAGTGGGATGGAACTTTGTACACTGAAATATCACTAGCACCACCTCTATTTACAGGTGTGAACTATAATGGGTGGAAAATTTTAATGAGAAAATTCCTTATTTCCTTAGACGTAGAAGTGTGGAATATAACTATTGTCATGCCCCCACATAATTTAAATAGAAATGAATGTTATTTAAATGCTAAAGCTATGGATAGTCTATTTTGTGGGCTTGGACATGAGATTTTCAAACCCATCTACACTCTACCTATTGCCTATGATATATGGAAATTTCTCGAGATTACTTATAGTTTTTCAAACCCATCTCCTAACCCTCTCTCTATGTTACTCTTAAACTATCCTAAGATGGTTTATTATTCTTGTAGGGGAGAAAATCTATCGTCGGACTCCAAGTCTAGCAACTCCCCTTAATGTCCATGTACACTATAACTTGACACCTCTTGGTGACCTATTAGGACTTCAACCAGAAGACTATGACACCCTAATTATATCACTAAATCAGTTAGGATCAACTCCTAAGATCATAAATTGAAGTCTACCCTTAAGCATGTGTTCTATTGACGGTGATAACCATTTATTCTCAATACAAGATGTGTGGTGTAGACCTTATAAATAATACTCTATATGCCTAGAAATTCATTCTAGAGGTGCCCCATGATCTTAGTAATGCTCCCAATTAGTATGGTATTTTCCTAAGGTAGAAGGGTCACCTTTAATTCATATAAATGAAGGCGTGACATTATTCCAAACTATAGTACAAAAGTTTCCCAAAAATCATGTAACGTTCAGAGATTGATATAAATGATGTCTTACTAAAGTGTTCCAAATTTCCGTTCATTCCAAAGTGATCTTAATGGATTATTCACTACTTCACATTTTTGCTAAACGCAAAACAAAATACAAAATGAACTAGATATGATCTTAAAGATGCGACTATCAAATCCCTTGGCCAAATGTTCTAAAATAAATACTAGAGGTTGATCATGATATTTATAATAAATTATCAGAAGTTCATAATATTCCTAATTAAATCTGGCCATAATTAAATTCTATAATTATGTGACACAAGTCCATTTACACATGAAGTTCAAATTCCAAATGTCTAATTGGTTCAAATAAATTACCAGAGATACATATTGATGAAATAAAATATTGTACAGAGTTTCAAAATTTTCCAACATTAATTAATCCATGATTTATAATTGAGTAATGATTCTAAAGTGTCACTTATCAAATGAAGTACCTAAAATATTCATCCAAAACTTCTAGGAAAATTTCCAGAGGTTTATACTACTATGAAAAATATTCAAGCCAAAAATGTAGAATTTTTCAAACAATATTGATCACAATTATTTCAAAGACATAAAGGGGCATAATGGTAATTATTGAAATAATCCTAAGTTTCTGTCATCCAAAAACTCTAATTAAATTTCCACGGGTAAATTATAACAAAATATGGCTAGTGACATAAATTCATAATTTTCCCAACTATATATGTTACATTTATTTCCATAATACAAATTTGTGACATAATGTATTTAAATTATTTTCTAAGGAAATTTAACTTCAAAAGATCTAAAATTTCTAGAGATGGTGTATTTCCACTAAATTTGTGCATGTCTAAAATTTTTCTGAATTTGACCAAGTCAATCTTGCAAAATTCACAAAGATTCCCTTTTGGCTAAATACACACCATACACCTAAAGCTATTGCCTCATGCATGTAGAATACACCCACACGTAAAGCTCCAAATGACCTAAAGTTTTGGCTAGGGTATTAAAATGGCAAGTTTAACATGTCACCAAAATTTGGTGTCATTTTGAGGTGATTTGCACATGTAATTAATTAATACATAAAAACTAAATTATTTCTAAAACTATAGAAAAAGATGCCCCAAAAAATTCTGATTTTTGGGTAGGGGTTGAGTTTAGGGTACAAGCATGCATGGACAAAATTTTGTCTCCATGCAAGTCACCTTGTGAAAGATATTCACATTTTAATTTTTGTCTTACATAAGGATCAGTCTCAGTAAAACAGCCCTACAGGGAGCTGTATGTCTTCAAATAAGTTGATTTAAACTTTTATGGACAATAGACTTCAAGTACTACAAAAGTTATCTAGCATTTCCTAATTTTGCATCTAAGGGGCCTAATTTTTTCATGCAAGTTACTGTAATAATGTGACAAATATCATACACAATATATAATATCATTTGGTCTGCAAACAACAGATTCGCGTGAATCATGAAAAAAATTGGATTAGCTCGGTCATTCCTACCTCCAGCTAACAATGGAGATTTTCCCGACCTGGGCCGCCTTCAATCTCATTTTTCCGGCCATACCTTGGCCTCCACAGCCGACCACCACCACCACCATTACCTCCGTTGAGGTGGTGGCTAACGTTTGGCAGTGACGTGGTTGCAGGAGATGGCTCCTCCGGCAATCCCGAGCAAGGCGTAAAGCTCAACAAAATCTCACTTAGCTCTCATGGGATCGAGCTCAATTGAGCACGATTTCTCTCATAATTTGATCTAGATGCTAACACAACGTGAGGGGAGAAGAAACGAACTTGAATTGGGAATTGAGCTCGGGTAATCCTCCTAGGTGTAACGCCCCCATCCGTCGTATGGTATATAACAGAAGGTATAGCTGGAACCCGACGCCATATACCACGGACAGTCGGAGGGGTTACAGAATAATACCAAATACTCAACTATTCTTCCTAACACAGAGCATTCTAACGGAAGCTTTTAAACGGTTAATAGAACCCAAAATTTGCACAAGCATAGCATGAATGTCCACTAACCAAAATAGGAATGAAATAAAACGAATACATAAAAGAGTACATGGCTTTATGGCCTTACAAAGTTTTTCTTAACAAGGTAATGTCTTACAAACATCGGCTCGCAGGCCGATCATACATGACAAGAAAATAAAAATAGCAGTTCACTTCGGCCTTCGAGGGCCTGCACAACAGCTTAGGCTTCAACCCGCTACTTGGCGCTTGGTTTCGCAGCACCAGCAAGCAATCATTCCACCGCATGGTGGCAAACAGAGCAACGGTCAGCTAAAGCTGACCAAAATATAATGACCCCGCCCCCTTATTCGGGCAGCGGTGCTCCTTCCCTGCATAACATTAGCACAGCTAAATAATAAAGTGCATAAAAAGACTTTCGCCACAGGTGTAGGCTCGCTCGGCCAAACACCCCGTGCACTCAGGGCACATTCATGGTGAATCCGGTCAATTCCGTGGCTTCACCACCATCCTTAGGATGGCAATCTATGTGAGCATTTTTGAGTCCTTCCGACCGTAATCCAAGACTGCCGACTATGCCAACGACCAGTTCCACTTTAGGGCCTCTAGCACCGAACCACATAGCCCAGGTCCGTATCCACCCGCCCGTTGCTCACGCCGCCTAGTCACTTTAAGACGTACGCGCGGGCCAAGCTTCACCCGGATCCTAAATCATTACCAAATAACACATAACCCAGTTATGTTCAAGGCTGACTCCCCGGCCGCCAAGTTAGCAGAATTACGTTTCCGCCCAGTTTTCCGGGTGCGCCTTGGAGTTAATCTCCAAGGATCCCTGCCGCAATCTACCGCGTAGAAACCCGAAAACAACGCACAGAGTCTTCTCCGGCTATTCATGCAATGCAACATCACCGATCCAGACAAACACGTCTGGGTAGGCTTCACACACAATGCCTATGCCCGTACTTCGATTCCGAACTCTAACAAGGGGGACTTTACATATCTACCCCAAGGAACACCGTGCACTCACCGCACACTCGCGGGAGCGGCTTTTCCCATGCAAAGGAAGAAAAGCTTCAAGTGCTCAAGTTGAAAATCGTTACCCTTGAAGTCCGCTTCGGCGCCATGAAAAAATAGTCGGATAGAAATCTTCGCAAAGGAATTCTCTCCACGGATCTGATCTCGATTCTCAGATTGGTGCTCCGATGCTCCGCCGGCGGCCGGATTCCTCCCTTCCTTCTTCCTTGATCTCTTCTCTCTCTAACTTCTTAGAAAGAGGGAGTTAAAGATGGAATGAGGAATAAAACCTTTAATCCCGGACTAAACACAAGCAGGAACTCATCTGGGCCGTTGGATCTTATTTAAAGAAAACGAACGGCTCAGATTAGCCTGAAATCTTTAATCCTGGGCCGAACACGGCTTTGCACACGGCCGTGTTCCAGGCCGTGTGCCTCGATCCAGCCACACAAATCGAGCACGAAAAAGGAAATGGGTTGGGACACGCCCGTGTCCTAACCTATCACGTCTGTGTCGGGTCATCGACATGCCCGTGACTAGGGGCCATGTCACCAATAACCGCCACACCCGTGACTAGGGCCCGTGTCGGATTTGACATGCCCGTGTCAACCAGTACACGGCCGTGTACGACATTCGACACAAAACCCAAAATATTCCATAGAAGTACACGACCATGTGACACGCCCGTGTCGCATGCCGTGTGAGCTGACACGCCCTGGGACACGCCCGTGTCCTAGGCCGTGTCCTTCACTGGACGACCCGAGCATGACACGACCGTGTGACATGCCCGTGTCACAGGCCGTGCTCACCCTACCAAGATCCAAACTTGGTACAAACACTGCCCGTTTCAACACTAAATTTCGGGGTGTTATACTAGGTGCCAAGACCGACCACCGCCAAACTCCTCCTTGGTGTTCTCTGGTTTTTCCACCAAATGCTCCACTCCATAGGTCTACATCGACTGTCTTCTACCATCTGAAGCTAATTGAAAGGTTGGATTGAACTGAGGGTGTTTAATAAGATGCCATGAAGGGGTGGCCAGGTTCCCTTCTTGGATGCTCCTCCTAACTTACATATGGCACCTAGCCTTGGAAAAATGTTATAAAGCTTCTGTGGAGGTCAGTGGGTGTCACAACCCGCATTTTCCCGGCATTAAATAATATATCAGAGTAAGGAAAAACACACGTCATGATGCCACGCCAGTAGGGGATAACTGCAGACGCTCAGGCAAAACTCCAACTAAACGCTTTATGAAAAATTTATAAGTTATTTAGAGAAAATCCAGTTAAAGGGTTAGTTGTATCCCTCAGCTCAGTGACTCATCTAGTCCACAAGAAAAGATAGTTATACGCTGCGAAAAATACTTTATTTACAAGATTAGGCGTCCTACATGAGTATGAACGTCCCTAGAGGACAACTCATTGTATGCAATACTCTAGTTTTATAATAGTAGTGAAAGTATCTTTTACGGTCGCTAAATATAGTGATTTAAATTTCAAATATGGTATTTATGAAGTAGTAATAGTAATTTTTTATACTTTAAAATATCTAACATATAACTTAGCATAAAACCATCCCAGAGAGCAGGTACAACCAACACAAAAAGGTAAACTAGCAGATAACAAAGTATTCAATATTCCAAAAGAAAACTACCAGTGAGCGTAAACAATTTGACACGAACCCACTGAGAGTATGCAAGTTTGACTAACAACTGAAAACAAGAACTACCTTCCAAGGGTGAGGAAAATACTACAACCACAGTAGTCCACAAGCAACCACCAAACCTAGTCGCTCAACCGGCTACTGCCCTGAACCTGAGGCATTCAAAGAAAGAACATCTCAGCAAGAAAATACAAGTGGCAAAAGGAGGCAATTAGATAGTAATCAAGTAAAACAGAAGGGGTTACCAATCCCTAATAAGAGAAATGCTGACAACCTCAGCTAATAGGATCAACCAAAGAGAACCAAGTGAGAAAGTATTCATCAATAAAGTGAGCAATTTGCACCAAGTGCGAAAAGTTACCATGCTTCGCTCAAACCAGCAAAAGCAAACAGCCAACAAAAGCCAACACTAGAGAAGAAAAAGGAACTATACAGTCCTATACAGGTGAATCATTAACATTGGTAAAACCACGGATATGAGTCAGAGACCAAAACGTCCAATACCGAACTACCAGACCCAAATGTCTCAGAAGCACCACGGTGGCGGCCACAAGGTCCAACACACCTAAAATATCCTGTAAACAGAGACCCAAAACAAACTACCACGTGCAATGATTCACAAAACGACGTCCAATTGGTGGTCCTTTATCCACTGCTGATCTAGTCGTTAAAACACAACATAAAAACCCAGCAAAACCCAAATACCAAAGTCTAAACCCTTCCCACGACAAACGGGTCAAAAATACCCAAAATAAACCCGAAGGACCAAACTCGACAAATCGGACAAAAACAACAAAAATTTCTAAGTCCTGGCCAAATTCGGCGAGTATACCAGACGAATAACATGGATACTCGACGAATTACCTAAAGATACTCGACGAATTACATAACGATACTCGACAAATGCATTGATACTCAGCGAATCGACCATCGATACTCGACGATTTCCCTTGATACATGTCGAATTTTCCTTGGCTTCACCAGCCACTCGACACTAATTAAACCTAGACTAAATTTGACGATTCACACTTCACTCAACCCCGCGCCAGTCGATACTCGACGAAACGGTCTTATGAAAAAATATATATACTTGACGAATAATCCTTAATGAAATTCGACGATACTCGCCAAATCTGCCTAAGTCGATACTCGACGAAACTACCTAAGTCGATACTCGACGAAACTGCCTTAAACTAAATCCTGATATCCGACGGTTTTACCCTCGATACTCGCAGAATCCTACCATACGATATAAGCCGAATTTTACTTAAACCATTTCACCTAATTTCCATGGCTTGGCTGAAAACCTACACTACCCTAAGGGGGGTTCTTCCAAGGCTAATCCTACACTACTACTCTCTAAGGGAGGAGGATGAGGAAAGAAAAGACAACAAGTAAACGAATATACAAGAGGGAAAATCCACTTGCCTTGAAACTCTGAAAAAACGCCTCCCGCTCGCACCGCAACAAGGATCGGCCGTAAAAAGGCCCTAGCAAAGTTTCCTAAAACTTTTGAAGGGAAAAATGGGTCAAAAACGCTAACCCTAACATCAAGAAATCGAGTAAATGAGGAAAACTTACCACGATCACGTAGCCTTCGCTGAGAGCTTTCTGAATCTCTTCTCCTTCGTCAAAACCAACCACCAGAGCTCTCCCTATCGTCGGCCGAACGCACGCACCGTCTGCCGCTCGCTCCTCTTTCGTGAAAAAACCGTCGTCGGGTTTAGGAAGAAGATGAATAGGGTTTTGATGCGACCCTTTCCCATTTATACCTATCTTTATATATAATAAAATATTAATTATTTAAATAACATCAAAACAACCCGGAATCCAAACAAACTTAGTATCTTACGAAAATCGCACCGTAGCTAAATACCGACGCCACGAATCTAACAGAGAAGTCGAAATCCAAATCCGAGAAACCAAACTTGGGTAAAACACCACCCGAAGATAAAACGCCACCACATCCCTATAAAAAGCTCCACCGAGTCACCAAAACAGACCCGGATCGCAATGGATGGTGCAAAACCAAGTCAAAAACCAATCATATAAGAAAATCCACTGAGCAAACCCATGCTCCAACAAATGACACCCGTTAACTATGCATCAACGTAACGCCCTAACGTCAAAAATACGTCACTACGGGATTTAAAATAAATACTGAAAAATAAGGGGCATTACAACCACCCCACCTAAAAAAAGTTTCGTCCCGAAACTTAACATAAATAAGATCAAATTTAAAACAGAAGAAAAGCAATCATAGGCTAACAAAGAAAACACTTACCAAAGCATCATGAGAGTAGATGGGGATGAGCCTCCCTCATAGCTGACTCTAACTCCCAAGTCCTGCTTCCACGCCTTGGTTCCTCCACAAAACCTTAACCATGGGTATTGTCTTCCTTCACAATACTCGATCCTAAGCATCCAGAATGCAAACAAGAACTTCCGCATATGAAATATTAGGCTCCAACTGGGGCACAACATCAAGAATTTGTCTGTCACTCAGTACACACTTCCGCAATTGACTCACGTGAAAAACATCGTGCACACCAGGAAAACTTACTGGCAACTCCAACCTATAAGCTGACACACCAATATGCTCAATAAATTTGAAAGGTCTCACATACCTATGATCCAAATTATGGTTCTTACCAAACCTATTAACACCAAACATTGGGGAAACCTTAAGAAAAACCATGTCCCCAGCAGCAAACTCCAAATCAGTCACATGCCGATTGATATTCTTTTCATAATGCTCTTGAGCTATCCGAAGCTTCTCTATAATATGCTTTATAAAAACATCCATCTCTTCTAACGCTTCAAGACCCAACAACGGTCTCTCACCAACCTCGACCCAAAACAAGGGAGTTCTACAACGTCTCCCATACAGAGCCTTAAACGGGGTCATTTGGAAACTCTCTTGATAACTGTTATTGTATGCAAATTCAATCAGTCTCAAACGTTCATCTCACGTCCTCCGTGGTCCAAAACATAACACCTAATCATATCCTCCATGATCTGATTTACTCTCTCTATCTGACTATTTGTCTGCGGATGATAGGCGGTGGAATACATCAAATCGATACCTAGCCCCTCCTGTAAACTCTTCCAAAAACGAGACATAAACCTGGACTCTTGATCCGATACAATACTAACAGGCACTCCATATAATATGATGACCTCATCCAAGTATAGCTCAGCTATTTTCTTCATGGAGTAGTCGATCTTGAACGACACGAAGTGAGCACACTTCGTCAATCTGTCCACTATAACCCAAACTGAATCATTCCCCCAGGGAGATCTCGGCAACCTAGTAATAAAATCCATCGAAATACTCTTCCACTTCCAACTCGGAATTTCTAAGGGCGTCAATTTTCCTCCCTTCCATGATTGGCCTTCACTCGCTTGCAAGTAAAACATTCTGAGACAAACTTAGCTATATCGCCCTTCATACCATACCACCAAACAATCTGCTTCAAGTCCTTATACATCTTGGTAGAACCGGGGTGGTAGGCAATACTAGAACCTTGCGCCTCTTTGCACAACTTACTTCGAATATCCTCAACTGCGGGAATACAAAATCTGTCGCGGTACTTCAAGGTACCCGCATTATCAATCGAGAAATCCGATAATTCCCCTTTTGCAGTTCTATTATAAAGGTACAGTAAATCAGGATCATCCCTTTGATGTAGTCTTGTAAGTGTAATCCATAAAGGCTCTATTACTTCCAAACTACTGGACGAGTCGCTACTCCCTACTAATATTTCCATCAAGAGAAATTCCTCCACCTGCGAATCCACAAAAAGGTTAAAATTTTCGCTATCTTCCTACTTAGGGCATCAGCTACTACATTAGCTTTGTCCGGATGGTATTGGATCTCAACATCATAATCTACAACATACTCAAGCCATATCCGTTGGCGCAAGTTCAATTCCTTTTGATTGAAGACGTACTTCATACTCTTATGATCCGTATAAATCTTGCACAGAGCGCCATACAACATATGTCTCCTTAACTTCAAGGCGTAAATCACAGCTGTAGATTCCAAATCATGCATATGGTAATTTTTCTCATGCACCTTTAACTGTCGCGGCCCAAACGCAATCACTTTGCCCTCTTGCATCAACACGCAATCAAGTCCAACGCGTGATTCGTCCACATACACAACATACTCTATCCTTTTGGTAGGCAATGTCAAAACCGGAGCAGTGCACAATCTCCTTTTTAATTCCTGAAAAGCCTCTTCGCACTTATCACTCCAAACGAAAGTTGTGTTCTTCTGCGTCAATTTGGTCAAATACGCAGACAACGTAGAGAAACCCTCTACAAACCTTCTGTAATAACCTGTTAGCCCTAGGAAGCTCCTTATCTCTTTGGGAGTAGCAGGTCTATTCCAATCCATAAAATTATCTATCTTCTCTGAGTCAATATAGATTCCGTCATGATTAACCACATGACACAAGAAGGAAACCCGAGTCAACTAAACTCACACTTGCTTAGCTTAGCATAAAACTTATGCTCCCTCAAAACAAACAAAACTAAACGCAAGTGTTGTGCATGCTCTTCAGCACTGCAAGAGTATACCAGAACATCATCTATACATACGACCACAAAGAGGTCCAGGAAATCCTTAAACACTCTGTTCATTATATCCATAAAGGCAGAGGGTGCATTAGTCAATCCAAAGGACATCACCAAGAACTCGAAATGTCCATGCCATGAACAAAAAGAAGTCCGTAGAATATTTGTCTCACGAATCCTCAACTGATGGTAGCCTGAATGAAGATCAATCTTTGAAAACACAGTGCTACTATTGGGAATTGTGCCCTTCAATGTTCCTTAGGATTTGAAGAGGAATCACCAATCATGCTAAGGGGCATAATGTATTTGATGTGTGCTCAAGTTCTTGCATGCAGGTTGTCCTTGATTGGACAGGTGAACAAAAAGGGTAAGCTGGAAGTCAGAAAATTTGACTAAGACAATAAGCGTTGAGTGATGAAGGCACACTCAACGCTCTCAACGCCATATATAGCTGAGACAGCTGAGAAGAATGTCTAAGGCAAAAGCATCGAGACACATGAGATAGCTGAGAAGATTGTCCCAGCATAACCGCTGAGCTGAGAAGCTCAATGCAAAGCATTGATAGAAGGGTTGGTATCAGCAGAACCGCTGAGATAGAAGATAATCTAAGCTGATAAGAAGAAACTGCTGAGACAGTTGAGAAGAAACTGCTGAGACAGAAGTTAGTCATAGCTGAGAAGAAGAAACCGCTGAGACAGTTGAGAAGAAACCGCTGAGACAAAGCCAACAAAATTTCTCTAAGTCCAGAAGCATTGAGTGAGGCAGGCTCACTCAACGCTTCTAAAGAAGAAGCTCAGTTCAATATTCGTCAAATTGAATTCTGAGTTCGTCGAGCTGAGCTCACCTTTCGTCGAGCTCAAGTTCAAGATTGAAAATCCAGAGTTCATCGAGCTCAGTTCAGAATTTGTCGAACTGATTTCTGAATTCGTCGAACCCAGCTCACCTTTCGTCGAGCTCAAGTTAAAGGCTAAAGATTATGAGTTCGTCGAGCTCAGTTCAGAATTCGTCAAACTGATTTCAGAATTCGTCAAACCCAGCTCACGTTTCGTCGAGCTCAAGTTAAAATCTGAAGATTCTGATTTAGTCGAGCTCAGTTCAGATTTCGTCGAACTGAATTCAAAATTCGTCGAACTCAACTCTCCATTCGTCGAGCGCAGACAAAATATTTCATGCCATTGCGGGAAAGCTACAGTAGCGCCGAAAGTTATTGTTTGTCTTCTTCTGAGGGAGGTGGCGCTGACCATCCTTGGCGGGGCCCACATTCAAATTGTGTCGTTGATTCAAATAATTAGATATAAAAGGAAAAGAAGAAAAGGGAATTAGGGTTAACGAATACAGAAAAAAAAGAGAGGCGGTTGGACTTCATCTTCTTTGACGAGCTTGAAAGCCAAGTCCAGCAGAGCTAGCCAGATAGGCAGAGAAAGATAGCTGAAGCTTCTTACAGTTCAGCAAGATTGTTCCTTAGAGAACAAGTTGGCTGATTCATTCAATCAACAAGAGGAGATAGCTGTGTGAAGGGCTGTAAGCCTTCAACAGCAGATAGTTATTCATCAGTGCAGTAGAGAAGAAGCTAGCTGTAGAAGAAGACTAATTCCTTCTACAACAAGAGAGCTGGACTGATATCTGCTCATTCCAGCAAGGTAGACTCTGAGATTTTTCTCAGTGTCAAAGTTTTATTTTATTTAAACTTCTTAATTAATTTCATATAGGATTCAGCTTGTCTGAATCTAAGCTATAGGGCACTTTGTGCCTGAGTTGTATGAGACTAATTAGTCATTGAGGTAGGTGCCCTGCTGGGGTACTAAGGTAGGATCCAAGTGTGGATCTAAGGTAGGGCTGTCCTCCCAGCCTGAGTGTAGGGCCTAGTGCCTGAGGTAGGTGACTGTTGAGTCACTGAGCTGTAAGTGACAAGTGTGTCACTGAGTTGTAGGCCTTGGAGGAGGCTGAGTTGTAGGTGCCTGGAGGGTCACTGAGGTAGATACTTAGAAGGGTACTAAGTTGTAGGAGTGCTGCAACACTCTGAGAGTAGGGCCTTGTGCCTGAATTTGGAGGGCTGAAGAGCCTGAGCTGTAGGCCTTAGAGATAAGACTGAGGTAGGTGGTTTAAGGACCACTGAGTGTAGAAGCACTGCAGGGCTCTGAGATAGGAACCTTTGTGGTTCTGAGGTATGGTTCTGAAGAGAACCTGAGTGTAAGGATGAGGGCCTGAGGTGTATGCTCTGAGGAGCATTTTGGTGGAGTTTGTGCCTTGTCTAACATAAGTTAGAAAGGTGGGAGGGAAAGTGGATGTACCCAATTGGGGAACCACTATAAATACCTATGTTATGTTGCTTGTTCTTGTTTTATATTGAAGGTATTAAGGACAATCTCTAGATCACTTAGTTAGTAAACAACAAAAAGATTAAAGAAACTTCAAAGTCTTATTCACCCCTCTCCAGGTTACTAGCTAAGCTTGAAGTAATAACTTTCAGTTACCACGCAACTGATCAAACAAGTCATCTATTCTCGGCAGGGGATACCTATTCTTGATTGTTACCTTCTTCAGCTTTCTATAATCAATGTACAGCCTCATTGATCCATCCTTTTTCTTCACAAACAACACAGGAGTACCCCACAGTGAAGAACTCGGCCTAATGAATCCATTCTACAGCAACTCATCCAATTGGGTACGCAGCTCCTCCAGCTCGCGCAGGGCCATACGGTACGGTGCTTTAGCAATAAGACGGGTACCCCACTCAAGATCTATAACGAACTCAACATCTCTCTCGGGTAGAAGACCAGGAAGGTTATCAGGAAAAATGCCAGGAAACTCGTGCACTACAGCACTCTCCTCTACGCGCGGCAAAATACAACCGGTCGCCAACACCGAAACCGAGCAGGCAAAACATCAGGAATTTACAAGCTTCCGAGCACGTACCGCAAAAATAATCGGAGAAACTTGGCACGAAAAACCACAAACACTCCTGGGATGGTTGTTGTCCATCTTGAAGTCCAAGCACTTTACCTTGCATTAGATAACCGCATCATACTTGGACAACCAGTCCATCCCCAAAATCACGTCGAAATCTTCCAAGTCTATCATCTTCGGATCAACAACAGATAGAAAATCACCTAATAGAATCGGACAATTCTGAATGCCTTGGTCCGACATCACTGAATCGCTAGTGGAAAACTTGACACTAAACGCGTCGCCAACACGATCGGGGGTCAAACGGTGACGCTTTACGAAGGTTCTAGCCACGAACGAGTGGGTAGCATCGGAATCGAAAAGAACCCGCGCCAAACAGTTCTTTACCTTAAAATTTCCTATAAAATCGCATACACATCTAAGGGAACGAACGTCGAAACTACAGATACAAATTAAAAAATAAAATAAGGTTAGAATTTAACCTGAAATCACTTGAGTAGACGTCTGAGCTTCCTCCAAGGACACCACGTTCAGCTTGCCCTTCCCCCTGTCCAATGACTGCAGTGGCAGCAAGGCCTGAAGTTGAACCGGTTGCAACAGGGGCTGAGCCTGCGAGCACTTCTATTTGAAATATCATTTCTATCCACACTGGAAGCAGACCTTTTCCTTTGCCCAACAATGGGCAGCGTTGTGCCATCTCTTCTTACACGCAGAACAAACCAAATCTCCCTTATGAGCACTCTGAATCACATGAACTTGCTCCTGCTTTTGAGCTCCTAGCCTCTTGTAACATCTTTCGAAGGGATGGCCCGACCAGCCACAGAAACTGCATATCTCTATACTCCTTTTCCTCGAAGCAGCACCAGATTCTTGGGAATTCTTATCCTCACCAGTATTCCTCTTATCATTTCTCATTTGTTGTACTCGGTTCTTGGCATTGTTAATCGCCTCAACCTTCAACGCAGCCTCCACAACTTCTACATAGCTCTTGGATCCATAAGCACTGGCTAGCTGTTGGATGCCATTCCTAAGACCACCCAAAAAATGTTTAACTCGATTAGATTATGAAGACACCATATCAGGGGCAAAACGACACAGTTTGCTGAACTCCACCTCATACTCGCTAACGGTGAGCTGCTTTTGCTTAAGATGCAGAAAATCATTCATCAAATGGTCTCTCTCGACCGACAGTAGAAACCTTTTCAGCAACAATTCCTTAAAAGATTCCCATGAACACCCATCCTTAAGGTTCTCTTTTTCTCTCAGCCACCAACTCTTTGCAAGTCCCTTGAGCTGATACGCAGCGACCATTACTCTCTAGTCCGCTGAAACTCCTAAGTGAGCAAACATCTCCTCGATGGCTATAATCCAATCATCCAAAGCCATAAAATCTACTCTACCATCATAAGTAGGGGGTCATAGTCTCTAGAAATGTGGAATAAACGTCATCTCTGGTGGCAACAAAATCGGGGGCACCAGAGGAGCAGGGGGAACAGGAACGGTTTGACCCACAGCTGGGTCCTACACTTTAGGTGGCTGACTAGTAACAATCGATAACAATGCCTAGATCTGCGACTACATCTCCAACATTTGCCTCGATAGAGCCTCATTTCTCTGCCACAATCCTTCTATCACAGCCTCACTCTTAGCACCAAACGATTCTCCCTCCGACTGGGGTTTTGACCACATCGCAGGACGTCTCGACATTTCAATAACACAATTAACCACTAATCAAAACCTAGCTTACCGCTAGAACTAAATA
The DNA here is from genome assembly GCA_039513925.1 of Platanthera zijinensis. Lineage (NCBI taxonomy): Eukaryota > Viridiplantae > Streptophyta > Magnoliopsida > Asparagales > Orchidaceae > Platanthera > Platanthera zijinensis. The sequence goes on along the minus strand of CM077084.1, from coordinate 71,381,710 downwards.
ACTTAGTTCAGACAATACAAAATTAGATACTTACTCATGCTGCTAACTTGCTCTGGGATTTTCATTCAAGATGTCGTACCTAAACTTAGGATGATATACCGTCATCCTACTGACTCATGTGCCTAAGCCATGAATGCATGATTCCTTATTCCTTTTGACTCAAAACCATGTATGTATGTATATCATCATGTAAATCTTTAGCTTGGCACGTGTGCTGATGCAATGTTATGTCATGCATGTTGTGCTATGCAATCTTAAAAGGCCTTAATGCATGTTATAAGCGGCGTACACATGAAATATTATGCATCTCATACTACATAATATCACATGCAACGAAAATCAAAATCTAATGTGCATTCATGTGATGGTGTTATGCATCTCATACTACATAACAGTCACATGTTGCCTCCTATGGGGATCCATATACAAACACATATTATGCATCTCATACTACATAATATGCCCTCGTATACTTTTTATCATGCTTATGAGTATAATGTTCATACTTCAGCCAAGACGTACTGATTACACATTGGTGTGTGTATGAAATGATACTAGACAACTAACACAAACCTTAGATAGTTATTCGACCAATTATCAAACAAATCATCCTTCTGATACCAACTATCACAACCCGCATTTTTCCCGTATTAAACGATATATCAGAGTAAGGGAAAACACACGTCATGATGCCACGTCAGTAGGGATAACTGCAGACGCTCAGGCAAAACTCCAACTAAACATTTTATGAAAGATCTATAAGTTATTTAGAGAAAATCCAGTTTAAGTTAAAGGGTTAGTTGTATCCCTCGGCTCAGTGGCTCATCTAGTCCATGAGAAAAGATAGTTATACGCTGTGGAAAATACTTTATTTACAAGATTAGACGTCCTACATAAGTAAAAACATCCCCAGAGGACAACTCATGGTATGCAAGACTCTAGGTTTATAATAGTAGCTTTTACAGTCCCTAAATATAGTGATTTAGATTTAAAATATGGTATGCGTGAAGTAGTAATAGTAATTTTTTTATACTTTAAAATATCTAACATGCAACTTAACATAAAACCTTCCCAGAGAGCAAGTACAACCAACACAAAAAGATAAAATAGCAGCTAGCAAAGTATTCAATATTCCAAAAGAAAACTACCAGTGAGTGTCAACAACCTAACATAAACCCACTGAGAGTATGCAAGTCTGACTAACAGCTGAAAACAAGAACTACCTCCCAAGGGTGAGGAAAATACTGCAACCACAACAGTCCACAAGCAACCACCAAACCTAGCCGCTCAACCGGCTACTGCCCTGAACCTGAGATATTCAAAGAAAGAACACCTCAGCAAGAAAATACAAGTGGAAAAAGGAAGTAATTAGATAGTAATCAAGTAAAACATAAGGGGTTACCAATCCCTAATAAGAGAAATGTTGATAACCTCAGCTAATAAGATCAACCAAAGAGAAACAAGTAAGAAAGTATTCATCAATAAAGTGAGCAATTTGCACCAAGTGCGAAAAGTTACCATGCTTCTCTCAAACCTGCAGAAGCAAACAACCAACAAAAGCAAACACTAGAGAAGGAAAAGGAACTATACAGTCCTATACAGGTGAATCATTAACACTGGTAAAACCACGGATATGAGTCGGAGACCAAAACGTCCAATACTTAACTACCAGACCCAAATGTCTCAGAAGCTCCACGGTGGAGGCCATAAGGTCCAACACACCTAAAACAGCCTGTAAACAGAGACCCAAAACAAACTACCACGTGCAATGATTCACAAAATGACATCCAATTGGCGGTCTTTTACCCACTGTCAATCTAGCCGTTAAAACACAACCTAAAAACCTAGCAAAACCCAAATACCAAAGTCTAAACACTTCTCACGACAAACTGGTCAAAAATACCCAAAGTAAACCCTAAGGATCAAACTCGATGAATCAGACAAAAACGACAAAAATTTCTAAGCCCTGGCCAAATTCGGCGAGTATACCCGACGAATAACATGGATACTCGACAAATTACCTAACGATACTCGGTGAATTACATAACGATACTCGGCGAATGCATTGATACTCAGTGAATCGACCATCGATACTCGACGATTTCCCTTCATACACGCAAAATTTTCCTTGGCTTCACCGACCACTCAACACTAATTAAACCTAGACTAAATTCGACGATTCTCACTTCACTCGACCCCGCGCCAGTCGATACTCGACGAAACAGTCTTAAGAAAATATACCTGTACTCGACGAATAAGGCTTGCGTTACTTGACGAATAATCCATAACGAAATTCGACGATACTCGTCGAATCTGCCTAAGTCGATACTCGACGAAACTGTCTAAGTTGATACTCGACAAAACTGCCTTAGACTAAATCATGATATCCGACGGTTTTACCCTCAATACTCGTCAAATTCTACCATACAATATAAGCCGAATTTTACTTAAACCATTTCACCTAATTTCCATGGCTTGGCCGAAAACCTACACTACCCTAAGGGGGGTTCTTTTAAGGCTCATCTTACACTGCTCCTACTCTCTAAGGGAGGAGGAAGAGGAAAGAAAAGACAACAAGTAACAGATATGCAAGAGGGAAAATCCACTTGCCTTGAAACTCCAGAAAAACGCCTCTCGCTCGCACCGCGACAAGGATCGGCCGTGAAAAGGCCCTAACAACGTATCCTGAAACTTTGGAGGGGAAAATAGGTCAAAAACGCTAACCCTAATGCCAAGAAATCGTGTAAACGAGGAAAACTTACCACGATCGCGTAGCCCTCGCATAGAGCTTTCCGAATCTCTACTCCTTCATCGAAACCGACCACCGAAGCTCTCCCAATCATCAGCCGAACGCACGCACCGTCCGCCGCTCACTCCAATTTCGCGAAAAAACCGTCGTCAGGTTTAGGAAGAAGATGAATAGGGTTTTGACGCAACCCTTTCCTATTTATACCTATTTTTATATATATAAAAATATTAATTGTTTAAATAACATCAAAACAACCCAGAATCCAAACCAACTCGGAATCTTACGAAAATCGCAGCGTAGCTAAATACCGAAGCTACGAATCTAACGACAAACCAAACTCGGGTAAAACACCACCCGAATATAAAACGCCACCACATCCCTATAAAAAGCTCCACCAAATCACCAAAACAGACTCGACTCGTGAGGGATGGTGCACAACCATGCCAAAACCAGTCATACAGGAAAACCCACTTAGCAAACCCATGCTCCAACAAACGACACCCGTTAAATACTCGTCAACGTAACGCCCTGACGTCAAAAATATGTCACTACGAGATTTAAAATAAATACCGAAAAATCAGGGGCGTTACAGTGGGCTGCTTGGAAAGAGACATGGAGGTTCCATATGGCCTCCATCCCCCATTTCCCTCCCTAGCTTATTCAAAAATTGGGGAATTCTCAAAATTACCCCCATACATGGCATTGGATTCAAAATTCAGAGAGTACTGAGTGTAATAAAGCTAGTGGGCTGCAGGATGGCCCTTGGTCCATGGTCAAAGCCTATTGGAATTTGGTTGGGCTCTTAATTCCTCCTTTAGGCCTAATTTTTGACCATGGTCTACTTGGGGGGTTGACTTGGTCAACTAATGTGTGGATTGGTCCAATGGGTTGGTCTTGAGTCCAATGTCACCACCCAATGTTGATTGGGTCATGGTGAGGCCCCAATTGGGCTAATTGACTCGTATGGTGTGAGTTTGACCAAAATTGAGCTAGGTCTGACTTTGGTCAATTTGGGTGAAGTCCACTTGATGGGGATTTGGGTTCATTGGATCCCTAATAATATTATAAGACTATGGGTGAGGTCAATTTGATCATGTGAAGCCTAATTGGGTCAATTTGGATTGAATTGACCTATGTTGACCTATAGTTGACTTTGGTCAAACCCATGAAATTGGTTGACCTAACCATGGGGATCGTGGTCAATTGGATCTCCCTTAGGGTTAGGGATGTATCAGTGAGCTTAATTTGAGTTGGCGAATCCAATTTGAGGTGATTTGACTTAGGTCGATTCTGCTCATTGGTGTGCACTAGTGATTTTTCCTTGGTTCAAGGAAACCTAGGGTTACCGCCTTGCCCTAACTCACCACTTATGACCTAACACTATCAAAGGTCTGGAAGGAATAAGGATGTTACATGAAGAGCATGCGAAGCGCTTGCTGGAGGAGAGCGCACGGAGCGCTTGCTAGAGGGGAGCGCACTAAGCACTTGCTGGAAGAGAGCGCGCTGAGCGCTTGCTGGAGAAGAACGTGTTGAGCGCTTGCTAGCGGAGAGTGCGCGGAGCGCTTGCTGGTGGAGTGCGTGCATAGTGCTTGTTAGCAGAGAGTGCGTGGAGCGCTTACTGGCAGAGAGCGCGTGGAGCGCTTGCTGGAGAAGAGCGCGCATAACGCTTGCTGGCGGAGAGCGTGCAGAGCGCACAAGGAAGAGGCGCGCAAGAGAGCTCCCAAAGAAGAGGTGCGCACAAGAAAGAGGTGCATGCAAGGACAAGGTGTGCGCAAGAACGAGGCATGCACAGGAGTGCGCAAGGTCGAGGCGCATGCGAGAGCGCACAAGGAAGTGGCATTCGCGGAAGCGCATAAGGAAGAAGCGTGTGCGAGAGTGCAAAGGAAGAGGCGCGCACGAGAGTGCGCAAGGAAGAGGTGCACATAAGGAAGAGGCATGCACGAGAGCGCGCAAGGGAGAGAAGTGGTGGAGAGAGAAAGTCGTAGGAGGAGGATAGAGAAAATTTGTAGGAGGATTTTCCGACCTGGGAGAGACTGAAAATGAAGGAGGAAAGGGGTCTATTTATAGATTCCAAGAGGGGAAAACTCATAATTTCCCCCGATAACTACAAGACGGACGAATAGGAATGCTCCATTTAGAGCCCGCAGATCAATAATTTTACGAAAATGACGAGACTGCCCCTTGTGAAAAATATCTGCCCTACCGGGAAAATAACAGCCTTTCCCACCAGGGGAGAGGCGGCCCAGCAAGGCCGTCGACCGGTGGAGGTTGGCGGGACTGGAAACTGGGTAAGGCCACCAGTCTTAGGGAAGGCAGGCCCCACTGGAGGGTGGTGCGGCCATGCGAACACCTGCCCTAGGCAGGGGCGGAGCCCAAATCTGGGCTGCCAGAGGGGCGGGCGGCCATGTGGCCACCCTATCCTGATGTGAAACGGTCGTCCAGACCTAGGAGGCCAACGGGGAGGGTGGTCAGAGGGGCGGATGACCATGTGGCTTCCCGCTCCAAATGTGAAATGGTCACCCAGACCAGGGCGTCCAAGGAGCCGCCCGGATCTGGGCGGCCAGAGAGGCGGGGTGGCCATTTGGCCACCCGCTCCTAATGCATGGACGCCCAGATCTGGCGGCCAAGAGGCCTCCCATGTCTAGGCAGCCATGGGGCGGGACTTAGCCGCCTATATTTGGGCGACCAAAAGGCCGCCCAGATCTGGGCGGCATGTAGCCGCCCGCTCCTGCTGTGAAGCACGAACCCCCTTCCAGGTTGTCGGAGCACGGTGAAGTCGTGTGCTGGGGCACGTGGTTAGGCAAACGTGTCGAGGTGTGTGTGGCTAAGGACACACGTGGCCCGAGGCACGTGTGGACGTGTATGGCGGGATGGGGTCAAGTCAACACATGCTGACTCACCCACAACTCTGGTAGTTGTGCACGGTTCTATAGGCTTGGTCAAACCAACTTAGGGGAACCCCATCAAACATGATGCCCAACCATGATCACTTTCGATGTTCACATAGAAAAGCATTGAACTGTCGGTCACTTTAAAAATATACATAATCATGAATTTGTTATATATTAATTATTGAATATTTAGTGTATGTTCGTGCTTGTTGAGACTGACTCGGTAGTTATCCATGAGTCCCGTATCTACCTAGGGCAAGGCTTTACGCTCGAGATACTATAAATAGTCATTCTAAATCTAATGGTATATTATATAATAAGCAAGAGCCCTAACCCTAACAATTTCAATGTAAAAAACACGTTGTTAGGTGTCGTTCGCTCTCGCGATTCCTCCGCCATCATTTTTGCTCTGGTGCGAAGTCTTCTCACCGCTGCTCGATCGTGGAAGGGGGGCATCGATTCATCGTGCTTGTTCATTTCTCACCGCTGATCAAAGGGAGAAGGAGCTCTTCTTGAAGATCTCGTCCCCGCTCCTAATCCCACAGTTCTCGCATCTTCCTGTGACACGTTGTTCTGGATCTTTAGGAAAGGTGTCATAGCGATGGCCTGCTTCAGTCCTTGTTTGCCGAAAGCTTCTGTAAATCTCACTATAGATCTCGTCGTCGTTGCCTAGAGGAGTATCTTTTCTCGCTCTCGCTACTGTAGATCACTTCGCCAAGAGGAGTTCATCTCCAATTTGATCATTATTTTGCGGTCGCTGTAGATATCGTCGATGTCGCTAGTCTAGCTATATGTTTCTTCTTTGTTCTAGTCGACTGCTCTGGAGGTCTCAACGACTGGGTAATTTTCTTGTCGACAGTGGCAGCTTCTCGTTGACTACTCAAGAAGGATCATCATTTTCATCGACTAAAGTCCCTGTTCTAGTCGAATAGTGTTGTTCTTGTTTACAGGCATCTGTGTCAACTGGAGGTCTCATCGATAATTAAAGTAATAGTCACCATGTGAATTTGTCTACTAGTACTCTCTTCGACAAGCATGTTTTTTTTGTCGGCTGCTGGTCTCGTCAACAACGAGCTTTGTCATCTTAAAGTCTCATTGACAAGAAGTCTTGTCGACTTGTGGTCTCGTCGATATCTGTCAATGGACTCGTCGACAAGTGGCATATTCTTGCCTTTTGGTTTTTGCTCGTCTTATGCAACTATTCTCAGACAGAGACGAGGAGCAAACTTATCTCTGGATTGAATTTGAAGTGGTCTAAATCATCTTTACTTGAATCAGGTGAAATCCTTCCAATTTTCTGCTTATTTCTCAAGATGTCGAAGTGAAGCGCCTACGACATTGTCAAGTTGTAATCCTATGACCCCACATACTTCCACGACTGGAAACTAAGAATGAAAGAACATGAGATCTTCTATACAGTTCTTAGCGACTTCGCCATGACTCGTGAAGACGTGGTTGAATATCAGTGGAGCAGAGACGAGGATTTTTGTAGTGATCACCTTTTGAATTCCCTGAACCCTCAACTTGTAATGGCCTACAAAGTGTTTAAGACCACAAAGGAGATATGTGACTGTCTGAATGCACACTTCTAGAAAGAATAGGGATTGTCAAAAAATCTCCTCGGTACGAAGTGTTTCAACTTTAAATTTTATGTGAACTCTTTAGTCACCTCTCATCTGATCGGACTGAAAATATATGGCTCAAGCTAGATGGCGAATAGTCTGATATATCCGATAATATTTTTGTGAATCTGATTTTTAGCAAGTCGTCTCTTGACTAAAATGCACCAACCGAAAGAGCAGATCAGAATGGATGAACTCACAAGATTCATCCATATTGAGGATCAGAATGTTGTTGGTAAGAGCATGGAGTAAGTCGGTCAACCCACTCAGGTTGCCAACTTTGTTTCGCGTTCTAACAAATCTCATCGAAATCCACAGACACCTAAAGGTGAAGCCTCTGCATAATTTCAAGCCAAAAAAAGCCTTCTCTCAAAAGAAAGAAGGGTAAGTGTCATAACTGCGGCAAGTGGGGTTGCTGAGCCACAAACTGCAAGGCTACGAAGAAGAAGAAGGATAATGGCCCACAAAACGCAGCAAACATACTGGTAGACAACTCTAATCTAAAGTGCTTTGTGGCCATGATTGAGAGTAGTCACTGCAGTGCGTCTTTTGAGCGGTGGTTGGACAGTGATATTACTTATCATGTGGCAAATGCAAGGTTGCAGATGTTGGATGTCGAGGACACATCGGTTTGGGTTTTCATGTCTATATATCGGGGGATATATCAGGGATATTTCATATATTCGGATTTTAATATTTAATTAATTATATATGCAATTAATTGATATTTTTTAATTTTTATACATGTCACAGTACTATTTATTTTACAACCTATTAAACTTTTAAATATTATAAGCTATATGTAACATTTAACACACACACTTTAAAGATAAATTTTTTAAAATTAGTGATTTTAAGAAACTTGCAACTATATATTATTTTTATGAGATAAAAATTCCAAAAATTAAATTTCAAACATACCTCATTATTCATCACTTAAAGACTCATCTATAATCGGCAGAGTAGATAAAATATGATCTCATCTAATGAATCCTCTAGATCTCCCTCGTCCACCTCAGATGATTTTCTCTTCCCCCTTCTTTGATAACTAATTGTTACTTCTTTGCTCGTAGGTAGTCTTGGAGTCCTCCTTTCATCATGATCATCGTCGACTATATTGCCAATTTGCGCCCATGTCATCCTCTCTCCATGAAAGACTTCATCATCGCCATCTTCATTTTCATTCTCCTCAGGATCAAGATTCACATCCACTCTTGTACCATTCTAGAATCAACATTCTTAGCTGCCAATAGATCTCGAGATGTCTCAGAATATTTTGACTTCAACAAAGCATTGAACTTTACAAATGCTAAATCGTTCAATCTTTTGCTATCGAGTTTATTCCTCTTTTTAGAATATATCTACAAAATTATTAAAAAAAAGTTAAATAATGCATACAATCTTGTAATAAGATGTTTATATTTAACTAAAGTAATGCATGTCATCTCGAAAGTGCTCCAATTCTTCTCACAACCAGAGGATGAAGTAGTTAGACTTAAAATCTTCATAGTCATAGTTTTAAGGTATGACGTATCAACACCGTTAAGCCTCCACTAATGTACTATGAAAATTAAAATGTCAACACAATGTATTATATATAAATACATAATACATCATTAAAGTTAATAAAAATATATATTAAATTGTACCTTGATTTAAGTTGGGATTTTGTACCTATATCTTTGCCATATCTTTACAAAATAACCCTTGTTGGTATTGGTAAGCATCAAGCTCAGCATTAATGTGATCCTGTGTAGAAGGATCTTTCCTATATATTTTTGAGACACACTCAACAAAACCACTCATAAACCTTATGTCAGCCTCAATCTCCACTCGACGAGAATAATAAAAAAAATGGGTTTAAGTAATAACCTGCAAAGTGCAGAGTGTTGTTCAATCTCCACTTGACGAGATTAATAAAAATTTGAGTTTAAATAATAACCTACAAAGTGTAAAGGGCTGCTCATCTTCTTCTACCATCTGCTATCAATCAACTTTCATATAGGAAGATATTTGTTCTCTTTGTGATCGAGAACAACAACAACCTCTTCCCTAGCTTTTTTGATATCCCCATATAACCACCCCATAGATGGTGTATACCCGTCAACTCTTCTCAAAACCTTTACAAATAGTGTGAATATACCAACAACCAGCTCGACATTCACCCAAAATCTAGCGCTCATCACTATCATTGCAGCCTACCATATGCAAAATAAATTATTATGAAAATACTATAAAGTGTTAGTTGCAAACATATATTTTAAATGAAATAATAAAGATGCAATAGTTTTTCCTGCTTTTTCCCGGCACTAATGGCCAACTTTGTTGCAATCCACTACGCAGATGTGAATAGACCCCTCAATTGATTCTTTTTCTCTAAGATAATCTCTAAAGATAGAAACATTATAACAAATATAGTTACACCTGGTCGAATAAGCTCATGAGAGCCCAAGTCCTTTGTTGACTCTCTAAATATGTCGAAAGAGATGGTGTGACCATAGATGAAGCTAGAGATTTGGCGGCCCAAGGAGATAACACTCTTTATTGGCTTCAATTTTCTTATATCTTGTAACAGTAAATTAATAATGTGAGCTGCACAACCAGTCTAAAAAAGCTTAGGCCTTTTCAAATCCATAAGCTTTGCAGCAGCCATATTATTGGACGCACTTTCTGTCATAATTTGCAAGATACTATCCTCTCATGTCCTCTTAGGGCTATCAATCGCCTCATCTAAGACGTCAAAGATGAACTATACATCATGTGTGGAAGAGGAGACATTCTTCGAAAGCTAAATACGACTCTAGAACTACAATGTATCATGATGTTCATCACGCTCCTACCCTTCTGATTTGTCCACGCATCAGTCATGATAGTGCACCCATTCAATTTGCTGGTCTTCATGAATGTGCCCAACATCTCCTTTGTACTCTCCACCTCTGCTCACAAAATTTTGTCTCTCAACTCATAAAATGCTGGGATCTTCATCCCAGGTCTGCATAACCCAATGACATGAGTCATCTGCTGGAAGGATGAATTATATATGACATTAAATGGGATCCTGTTTTTATATGCCCATCTACCTATGTACACGACAACATCATCTCAGGCTTTCTTTTTGCAATTAATCTCTATCATGCTCTGTTGGGAATCTATTTCCTTGCTAGGCTCAACAACTAAATGAACAAATTGGTCCATTGGACCCTTGGAACCTGTGCTCCTACGTATGGCAGTTTCCTCTAATTCATCATCATGGACACCTCTAATAACCACCTCATTAAAGTATGCTTGAAACTTTGCACTCTTAGCTCTCTTGCTCTCTAAATTTGAGTTTAGAGCTGACTCCGCATTCACCTTAACGTCACCAGGAACTTGAGGGCATGACTTAACATTACCCTTCCACCCGGCCAAGTGATGCTTGAAATGTGTAATTACACCATTCACCCGGCCAAGTGATGCTTGAAATGTGTAATTACACCATTCATTGTCTGCTTGTAGTAGTTGCATTTGATTTGGTTGGTGTCGTTTGCAACCAACTTTTCACCAAATGCCCAGAACGGATCTCAACCGGTTGGTACCAGTGATATAGACAGGTTACTTGATCTAACAGAAGAAGTCATTTTATAAAATTTGAAATGAAAGTAATATTAGTTAGATGAAATAAAATAACATAACTACATCATGAGATAAAATATTCGTTGAAAAAATCAATATTAGAAAAGCCTCATAACTTCATTAGATCGTTAGATCTTCAGTCACCTTTCATATTATCCACGTAACATTTTATTTATCCAACAATATTTTGCATCATCAGTAGTATTCAAGTATACACAGTTATAATTATCATTCAAACTTTAAAAGCATCCAACAAAGGAACAAAACATTCAAGTATCACTCAAACTTTCAAAGCATCGCACATTTTATTTATCAAAAGGCACAAAGCAGCAAGACAACTAAAAATGCGATTGAAAATACATGCATCATCGATTACAAAATGAAGTTGGATAAATAACTATTAATATGGGTATTTCAAATCATTTGGTGACTAATAAATGAGTCAAATAAAAATAAGGCAACAAATAATAAGGCAATATGGAGCAATCAATAAGGCAATAACCCATAAGGCAGCCACTATGCTATAGAACCAGCAAGTAAGCTAACAAATAAGGCAACATGGAGTAAGGCAATAGGGTAGCTGGCTAATAAGGCAGTAAGGCATAAGGCAAAAAGGTAACATGGCAGCAGCTAGCACAACAAACAACAAAAACAAAACAAAAATGCAGAGCGAGAGAATGAGAGGTGGAGGTAGGGAGAAGAATACACCAGCCGAGAGAGTGTCAAGATCGAATGCACCAGCGAGCTAGAGAACACTAGAGAATCGGAGAACCAGAGAGCTAGAGAGCACTAACGAGCAGGGAGAAGAAAGAACTAGAGAGATAGAGTATTGACAACGTGTGAGAGAAGGAGAGCACCAGAGAACTAGAGAGCACTAGTGAGTAGGGAGATGAAAGAACTAAAGAAATAAAGTGTTGACAGCATGTGAGAGAGGGAGAGCACCAGCGAGCTAGGGAGCACCAAAGAACCGAAGAACTAGAGAATCAGAGAGCTGGAGAGCACTAACGAGCAGGGAGAAGAAAGAACTAGAGAGATAGAGTGTCGATAGTGCGCGAGGGAGAGCTAGGGCAGGAGCGACAGGGGAGCTAGGGAAGGAGCGACCGAGTGAAATAAAATCAGTGGGTCGGGGGAGTTAAAATAACGGTAGTGTTAAACTGTTAAATAAAATAATAAATAAAAAATTAATTAAAAAAACGGGCGATATGCCCATTTTTTGGGGCAGGTATCGACATATCGGCCTGCTATTTTTAAAACGTCATGGCCTAATTTTAAAATGGTTTTGTGTCGCTTTAACTCCTAAACCTTCATGTCGTCCAACACGTCGGATATGTCAGCCTATATCCACAATAATGGACAAATGACAAAGTTCTTCTCCTTGAGATCACAGAGGTCAAGTATAAGATAGAGAATTGTAATAGAGGAAAGACGGAGGTGATTCATGTTGGGACAACAGAGTTGGTCCTCTATTCAGGTAAAATTCTAACTTTAAAGTATGTTAGAGTAGTTTCTAGTTTAACAAAAAACTTAATTTCAATAAGTTTGTTAGATAAGACAAAAATGACTTTCACAACCTTTAACAATAGAATAACTATAACAGTTAATTCAAACTACTTTGGTTGTGCAAACTTAACCTATGAAATTTATAAACTTAACTTAAACAATGATAGTATTAACAAAGTGAGTTTAATTTTAATTGATTCAAAGTTATTACATTACAGACTTGGATATATGAACTATAGAAAAATATGAGATCTAGCTAAGATTCATAACATCTCTTTAGATCTATCTATTTGATTTGATAAGTGTGAGGTGTGTTCACAAACTAAGATCACTAAAAAATCTTTCAAGTTGATTTCTAGAAGCACACACTTCTTGAATTGATACATTTTGACTTCTTTGATTTCAGGAGTCATGTCACTAGAGAGGGAAGGAAGTATCTCATCACATTTATTGATAATTATTCTAGTTATTGTCATGTGTATCTTTTAAAATCGAAAGATGAAGTATTTAAGACTTTTAAGATCTTCAAATCTCATGTTGAAATCAATTAAATTAAAAAATCAAGAGATTTACAAGTGATTGACGAGGAGAATACATTGCAATTGGGTTTAAAGAATTTTGTGCCTCTGAGGACATAATACTTGAAATCACAACTTATTACTCACCTCAGTCAAATGATGTTGTTGAGCGGAAGAATAGAACTTTAACAAAAATATTGAATTTTATGTTGCTCATAGTTGATATGCCTAATTCCTTTTGGGGAGAATCAACTTTTAGTATAAGTCACATTCTGAATAGATTGTCTCATTCTAAGCTCACTTTTATTTCTTATAAGTTATGAGCCAGTCACATAATCATCCTTGTAGATTTGATACTCTAAATACTTACGGTTGTATTGCTTATGTTTGAATACAAGACCTTAAAAGACTTACGGTGGGACTTAGAATAATAACTTATGCTTGTCTAGGTAGTGCAGAAGATAGTGTAGCTGATAGATTTATAGATCTATCCACTAATTCAGAGATAGAGTCTAGTGATGTTATATAATTTGGAAATAAATTTCTCAAGGATCAAGGCTTAATCATATCTTGGTCTACTAATATGATTTTTAGAATTTACTGTAAAACCTGAACCTGACCCCTCTATCACTTCTTCCCAACCTTTAGAGGTTAAACCTATTCTAGTTAGAACATTTACAAGAAATAGAATTCCTAAGAACTTTTGTGAAAATATTGTCACCTACCACTTAAAGTATAATCCATTCTCTTATTAGAAAGTAATGAGATCTAGAGATTCGTTGATGTGGGCAAAAGCTATAGATAATGAAATGGACTTGCTTCTATAGAACAACACTCGATATCTAATTGGCATGCTTAAAAGAGCTAAGTCATTGGTTACAAATGAGTGTTAAAGAAGAAATTACATAGTGATTGACCTGTAGCCAGATATAAAGCACGCTTAGTAGCTAAAAGTTATTAACAACAGGGGAATATACTACTTTGATATTTATTCACCTGTGTATAACCTATCGACTATAAGAATTCTTCTTATTTTAGCGTCTATTGAGAACTTTATTGTTCCTCAAATAGATGTAATGACAGCTTTCTTAGACAGAGAGTTTGATGAAAAGATCTATATGTCATAACCTGAAAGTTATGTATATAAGGATCAAAAAAGATAAAGTGTGCAAATTAGATAAATCAATCTATGGACTTAAGTAAGCGCCTAAGATATGACATATAAAATTTGACCAAGTGGTAAAGAGCTTTGAGTTTCAATCCTAACTTTTTATGCCTTTATCTTTGCTCGATGTTAAATAAGACAGACATCATTTGTCTATATATGGATGACATGTTGATTCTGGGATCGAATCTTACTACAGTAAGGAATATTAAATCCACTCTTGCAAAAAAATTTGACATGAATGACCTTAGTCTTGTTAATACCCTATTAGGTATGAAAGTTAGAGTTGACAAGGGTCGTGTTACTATTAGTCATGCTCATTATATAAAATAATTTTTATCTACTTGTGGATATAAAGATTGTAGGCCAGTAGATACACTTTTGATCATAATGTCAAGTTGAGTCCTAATATAGGGACCATCGTTGATCAAGTGAAATACTTAAGTTTAATTGATAGTCTCGTGTATGCCAAAAGCAATGTGAGATCATACATTACATTCTCTATTGGCATACCGAGTTATTTTACCAGTAATCCAGACAAAGAGTATTGGGAAGCCCTAGATAAACTTATAAGATACCTAAGATGTAGCAAAGATCATGATATGTGCTATATTGATCACCCTCCTACTATAGTTACTCTGATACCTTCTGATATTTAGAAACTGGAAATGGTAAGTCTACCAATTAATGTATATTTATTGCGCTCCCCCTTGAGTTTTCTAAGTTAAACTGAAAAAATTTCAAACAAGGACACATAGACGACCCAACCCGGCGAACGAACTGCGCGCGCCAATTCATGCTCGCCTCAAAGGCCCAAAAATACCCTGAGAGTGGGGCAAAGCTAAGCATGCATGCACATGCAAGCAGCGAGCACGCTACCGCCTCCTCCGCCTTTGACTGTCGTTGTCATCGGGCTCCTTTCCCGGACGGCCTAGGGGGTACGTCCGTCATTTCATGTAAATTGGCGGTTCATGTGACCGGAATGGAGTGCCACCATTCGCCAACTCAGGATCAATCCCGGTGCAATTACTAGCACATCCCTCCAGAAAACTATAAAAAAACCCCTAAGACTTCATTTGAAGGCAAGCAAATCCAAAGCCTAGAGAGGGCTTTGAAGTTTTCTAGCGAGAGCGTGGGACTTAGATCATTTCTTTGCTTGGAACTCACTCTGCTCCCTTTCTAGCGTGCACAACGCCCGACGCTCACTTGGACACTTTTGTGATCTCGGGAGAAGGCACTAGAAAGCGCTCATGTGGATGCTCATATGAATACACTCCAAGATATCAAGGGCTTAACATTTTTCTCCATGAGGACGCTCATATCCAAGCCTTATGGACTTAGTTTATTTTTTTTGTTCTTTCTATAATCAAATCTTGTAATGAAGAGGTGGCATGTTACTTTCCGATTAGACTCCCAACACTTATAAACTCAAACCTAAACATTGAATTTCGGCACGACACCAATCCGGGCACGTGGTTTTTCACCCTTTTGGGTTTCCAAGGTAAAAAAGACTCCTGTCATTGCTGCATGAATTTCATTAATTGTTTGCGTGCCTAGTCCAACTTCGAGCTAAGGCGGTTTGGTTCTCTAGACCAGAGGAAAAATAGGTGACATGCATTAGTTTGGCATCATCTGTAGGAAGATGTTCCCCAAATCTATAAAGAATCTTGAAGGGCAGCGCTTGCCCAGCTTAAGTACCATCGACTAGCTGCAATGACAAAAGAAGGCGTCCATGCTACAAACCAGAAAACTTGCGAGGAATCTAACAATTCAGCCCTCAACAACTCACTGGTCGGCGGCACAACGTACCTCGAGGAGATAATTGTCGCACTAGTGTCTTCAGTGGAAGAGCGAATGCAATAGATGGAGGAATGTCAAGATCGAGCGTTCTCCCTGCTAAGGTTTTTAAGGACTTCAAATTCTGTAGGGCACATCTCACGACTACATACCAGCCACCATTCCCCTCAAGTCACCGCTCACAGTGGAGTGGCCAGTGCAACCTACCACGTCTGTTCTAGGGGGAAGCAACCTTTAGAGGCATCATTCTCAACAATACCCTCTCCAGCAAGACAAAACACCACCTGGAGAAGAAGGAGGAGAGCCCAAGCCCGACGTACTAATAAGGAGGGAGGCAGCTCAGCGAAACCCTATGGACTGGTGGCATTCATGTGATTCACTCCTCACTCTGCTCAATGCTTCTCACACAAAAATCCTACATATTATCAAGGATCACACCTTACTGCGGTGGACTAAGGCGTTTGCCTAGGAAGGGGAAAAATCAAGATATTATCATCATCACCATGGGATCAAGCACGACATGGATGAGTGCATGTGCCTGAAGGAGGAAGCCGTGTGCATCACGAACTTCTCGAGGAGTTCCAAGAAAAGTGGGTGGCCGCGCCACCCTGACCAAGCCGCCGTAGGGGGGCAGCGCTACAAAGGACCCCCCCCCCCCGAACACGACAGGTGCCTGCCAAACTAGAAACCCAGGCGCACAAGGATCTTCGTCAAATCTGCAGCACATACAAGTGATCATCAAAAACCCTCTAGCCGAGGTGAATGAAATATTGATCGATGATGGTGTATTACAACATACTATTCTTACTAACTCTACTCCAACTAATAATCTCTAGGATGGACGTCCAGCTAAGAGCAGGAGGCTCGCACGTCGCGGGACGCCCGACGATCCCCATCTTGGGAAGAATCATCTTACCACTCTAGGAGCCCCTCTGGTGTAGTCCACGTACAATGTCTAGTTCATTATCATACATGACACCTCGACGCACAATGCCATCCTTAAGGGGGCCACTGATGAGGGCGCTCTGAGCTAACGCACTAGCATAAGGCATCACATTGGACATCTGCTCACAGGAAAAAGCTCTTGTTGACTCCACTGGGACATGATGCACGAAGGACAACAAGGGAGTCCTACCGCCATCCACAGTCTGCCTTCCACAATCGTTAGAATAAGAAGTTTTATGACCGGGCTTGCACACCCATATATCTCCTTTCAACAATAAAGCAATGGATTTTGATATCGCTGGCCGCAACAACTTTGCAGAAGCATGGATTGTCATGGTGAGATGGACGAAAGTCACTATGCACCTCCTAGCCTAGATGGACAAAGGTCCTTTTGCACCTTCACCTAGACGAACCCGGATCCTCCTGAGGTTCAAACGAATAAAGGTTCTTTGCCACCTCCACCTGGATGGACCATGATATTCTTGAGGCGTAAACGAACAATAGTTCTTCGCTATCTCCACCTGGACGGATCCTGGTCCTTCTGAGGCGTGAATGAACAAAAGTTCTTCTCTACCTCCACCTGGATGGACCCTGGTCCTCCTGAGGCACAAACAAACAAATGTTCTTCTCCACCTCCACTTGGACGTACCTGGTCCTCTTAAGGCGCAAACAAACAAAGGTTCATTTCCACTTCCACCTAGACAGAGCCCAATACTCCTGAGGTGCAAACATACAAAGGTTCTTTGCCACCTTCACCTAGACGTACCCTAGTCCTCCTAAAGTGTGAACAAACAAAGGTTATTCATCACCTCCAACTAGAAGGACCGTGGTCCTCCTAAGGCATGAACGAACATGGTTCTTCTCCGTCTTCACCCAAAGCGAACTCCAAGCCCTTCTAAGCCACGAGCAAGATAATATTCGTCATCATACTCAAACACCGACATCTAAACCGAGCGGTAAACTATAAAAGATAATAGTAAGCACATTAACAGAACGCAATTTTTTTCCAAAATACTGTAAAAGAAAATGACTCAAATAAAAGCTACCCCACGTGCTATAACATCAAAAAACATAAAAGCATGCAGTTGTGTTAAACCACACCCGAAACAACAAAAGCAAAACACACAGATCCAGGGTTGGGCATGGGGCGAGTAAGTCCCCAACACTCTCGTTAGATCTATAATTTAAAACATCCTCCACACCCATTTCAGAATGCTTTGGCATCCTTCGAGCTAGTTGGAACCATTTTGCCAAACCCAAGCAGAACATGATGTTGCTCTTGTCCTCCAAAAATGGATCAATCTTAGTAGCCATCATCTTAGAACAAGCCTCATTCGCAATGCAGAACCACCCCACCATAAAATCATATGACTCTTTATATTTAGCCACCAGACGCTCGTACAGCCTTGACATCCTTCTGCCTTGCAACCAACTGAGCCTTCTATTCCTTCAGTCGCTGCACATCCCCATCAAGTTGGGCTATCTCTACCCCTGTTATCTCAAAATATTTCAGCGACTCGGTAAGGATCTTGTTGACCACATCCAGTTTTCCCCATAGCTTCTTGGTCTCGGCCATAGAAGAAGTCAGCTCAGACTCCGACTTATCCAATAGGGAAAGAGCTTTCTCCTTCCTCTTCATTGCAGCCGACAACGAATCCTCTAATACGGTCAACTTCATCCATAATGAGAAGTGATGTTTTTAGTTGTCTACCTAAATCACATAGAGGAGGTGAATAGGTGAGGTTTGTGTCTTTTTGCGGAATACAAACTTGTAACGACAGAGCGCTGAAAA
The DNA here is from genome assembly GCA_039513925.1 of Platanthera zijinensis. Lineage (NCBI taxonomy): Eukaryota > Viridiplantae > Streptophyta > Magnoliopsida > Asparagales > Orchidaceae > Platanthera > Platanthera zijinensis. The sequence goes on along the minus strand of CM077084.1, from coordinate 71,363,119 downwards.
TAAACAAGCAAGCCACAAAAAACACAAGATTTATAGTGGTTCCCCAACCTTGGGTACATCCACTCTCCACCTCACCGATCTAGCACCACGCTAGACTCGGCTACTTCACTATTAGCTTGGATTGGAAAACAATCCTACAACTCGGAGCAACTCCCCTACAACTCGGAGTCAAAACACTCCTACAAAATTCTCGGAGAACAAAGCTCCTACAACTCAGATAAAAATCTCCTACAAGAATAAAGTGTTTTACATAAAATATACAAACAGAAATATTTCAGATCTGAGTCTTCAACCCTTCTTCCTTCTTAAAATTTGAAGCTCTGTCAGAAACGGATCGAAGAAGACAAAGGCGAAATCTCTGGATCTGAAAACTTAGGATCAGCACGATCAAGGAATAGATCTGTTGATGTTGAAAGTCTTGATCTATTGAAACCTTCTTGTTCTGAATCTCTTGGATCGGAGAAGGTCAATGACGAAGAAGACGATGTACAGCGGCGGCGCTTCCCGATTTAGAATGAAAAATATGCGATTCAGAATACTTAATTTTCTTGTTAGGGTTAGTCGATTAAGATAAGACCATTTATAGGACTTGCCTAATGGTCATAATCATTAATGACAGAATGCATGGACCAATAAGAAATGAGATCAATTTAAAATTACTTCCGTCGGGATTTAACGAAAAATTCAAAGAATTGAACTTCATTTCTCGAGTTAAGGATTTACTTCTTGAGAACAACTTCTGTTTCCTGAGAAGAGGTATAAGGTTCTCGAGAAGTACTTAAGGAAAACACTGAAAATAAGTTCTGGCTTCTCGAGAAAGAAAAGACTTTTACTCGATCGATAAATAATTTCTGTTACTCGAGAAATAGGTAATAACTTCTCAAGAGTTGACTGGACTTCTCGAGAACAATTTAGATTTCTCGAGAAATAACTTCGGCTTCTCGAATAATGACTTCTGCTTTCTCGAGACAAAACTTGGCCTTCTCGAGTAATAACTTCTGCTTTTTTGAGACAAAGCTTGGCCTTCTCGAGTAATGACTTCTGCTTCTCGAGACAAGAACCTTGCTTCTCGAGTACTAGACTTAGAACCTCTCGAGAATTTGACTTAGCAAAATTTCTTAACAAGATTTTAATTCTTCTTCTTGGAGATCAACAACCCATAGTTTTTTCCATATCTTTAGTACTTGAAAAAGAAGTGTGTCCCAATAGAGAGGCTACACATGAGTAAACACCATGGATCACATAATGAGGGATTACATTGTATGGTCATAAGTTTGGTGACTCATTGTAGACTGACATTGGTCTATACTTGGCAATTATAACTTGCAAACACTCACTTAAAAAGAGTATCAAATACAAACTTAATTCATCTTAGTTCAAGGGTGACTTCATACAAATCTAGGTTATTGTGGATATAATACCCAAAAATCTCCCCCTATTTATAGAAGTCAGAACCCTCTACACTATGGTGAATTACATCAAGATAAACAAATAAAATAACTAGTAAACAAAGTAATAATGAGAAATGCTATGTTATAGAAAAATCAAATCATCAAAATTAAAAGATTTATATTTATAGATATTATCCAAGAAAAATCCAATTCCACAAAATCTCATAAAGAAACTTCTGATCTTCTTCTATTACTTTTTGGTCTGCTATTGTTATTATCTCTGGTGAATTTCTTCCTGTCTATGGAAATACATGAATGGCTTTGGAAAATATTTGGATGGCCTGGGAGGAGCAGAGGGGTCTTCACAACTATACTTCCTGTCATGAAGCCTTCTCAGAGTCATAGACTTCTCATATTGTTCCCATTCAGAGTGAGAGTAGTAGTTATCATTGTTTTCTCTAAATTCCACAACTAATCTTAAAGTACCCAGAATGATTGACTTGGAAGTGGGGCTCCAAACTTCAGCATGTTCTCTTACAACATGTTCTGGCATAGGTGTGGATCTGCTTGCAGAAGCACCATCACCATACTTTCTTATTTTTTGGAATTTGCACATCAAGAGGTAATTGAGGAGGCACATCATCTTGTTCAGAATTCCAGACTTGAGCATAAGTTCTAGGAGGTGGAGCATCATAATGTTCAGATCTGGGTGAGAATGAGGGTTGCTGGGCAGAAGGATGTTGGGCAGTAGGATTGAGATGATGAGGAACAACATTTGGATCAACTTGAAATTCAGGAAATATTTGGTTATGCATCCAACTGCTGTATCATAGGTATGAAATTTGACACCATCAATCTGGGTTTGAACATTAGCATGTATCTCTGTTAGATTTCCTTCCCAAAGAGTTGTCATGGTACTATCAGATTTCTCTAGATATTCCTTGACTAATTTCTCCCCCTTTCTGACTTATACAGATAGAGTGCTGATGGCATCTTCCTTGAACTTGCCAACTTCATCACACGTCTTGAAATTGTGCTCTTAAGTATTCTTTTCCAGCTGAATCTGATTGTTTGCCAAAGTAACTAATTGGTCCATGACATGACCAATGCTAGTAATTGTGTGGTCTAAGGCTTTCCCACCTATTTGGTATAAGTGTTTGAGAGAATCAGTATTGTGCTAAATTTCTGCAAAGCCTCTGCTCATCTCTTTCTCTGGAGCAGTTATTTTGTCCGTGACCACTTTAAGAGAGTTGTCAAAATAAATTCTCGATTGGGCTAACAAAGATTCAACTTTACCCAGAAGGGTATCTTCAGGAATTGCTATAGCTGGATGAGGTTGGATAGGAGATATCCAGGGAATGACTTCTTCAATGTGAACAGTAGAAGTGGAAGTCTGTTTTCTTCTAACAGGTGTAATTTCAACTTCAGCAGCTTCATCTATGAAAGATGGAATGCTGAAATAGAGACTTAGGAGCGGTGGTTCAACTAGTTCAGGAGAAGAATCTAGTTAAGATGGATGTTCTGGCTGAGAAGGGCTTTCTTGCTGAGATCGATGTTCTTATTGAGATGGATTTTCTTCAGGTAGAGGGGAGATAGTTTCTATGGAGGTGAGTTCTTCTATCATCCTGTTGATGTCATCTTCTGTAGATTTAACTTGATCATTTACTTGGTCATCAATAAGCATTTCTGCAGCAGGAGCAGAAACTTCTTAAGATATAGAAGCAGGTGGAGCAACATCTGAAAGAAGAGTAGACTGACTTATCTCTGGGATTGAAGGGAGCAGGCTCCCCCTCAGCAACTGAACCTAATGTGCCAGCTACTTGATGTAAAGGGGAAGATGGAGTCTTTTCCTCATCCACTTGGAGATCATGGGCTTGGGCAGCTTGTCCAGGATTCTGAATCTTTAGTTTCCATCTCTGAATGGAAGAAATGGAGACTTTCTTCATGTGATGCAAAGAAATACCTTTAAAGAGATCGAAAATTTCTGGCTTGAGCTCATGAAGGAGAAGAGAAACTATTCTTCCAAAATTGGGTGTCTTGATACTGTCTTTAATTTTGTCAAAAACCATCATACCCTACTGAAATTTCTTCCTGTAGATTATAGCAGTCATCATGTCAAAGAAATCATTTGTGATGAAGCTGATCGAACTGGTGCGGCACAGAAGAACTTTTCCGAGAATGTCCACAAGCAACTTGCTCTCTGCATTGAGATTAGGGCGGAGAATAGTGCACACAGCAACAGAGACACCATAGAATCTGCAGGCGCGATCATAATCTTCGACAATTAGGTCATCTTCCTCATCTATGATAGACAGCCGAAGGAGCTGGGAGATGATTGGGGCGGTCAGCTTGATCTTGAGTCTGCGAACCTTGATTTTGAGAATCTTCCCATTTTTATTTATTTTGGCATTCTGGAAGAATTCCTTGACTTCAGGAAGTAGAATCTTGCATGGATGTTCCAAAATGAAAGACAGTCCGGCGACTTCTAGTAGCAACAGAACATTGCGGAAATCGTCAGAGATTTCGGCAATTCCTATGGAAACTAGCTCACTGCCAATAACAACTTTTGACGGAGGAGACATCGATCAAGATAGATGAATGAATATCTTGCCTTTTGAGAGAAAAACTGAAACGACAGCAGGAGAACGACGGCAATAGAGAAGACGAAAGGTTTCTTATTCTCGAGAAAAGATTTGAGATTCGGGATTTTGGAGTTTTCCGGACTTAATCTTTTTATATAAATCTTAAATCATGATGATTAAGGAAATAATAATAAAAAATACCTGAAAATATAGCGTTAGGAGTGTACGGGTGCCAATATCAAAAATTTGAACTTGAGAAAGAAAATCAGCATCAGATTTCTCGAGAGACAAGTCATTTCTCGAGAGGAGACACAGAAGTTCTCGAGAAGAAGAAATTGTTCTCGAGTAGAGAAATTCTTTCTCGAAAAGCAAATCTTAAGTTCTCGAGAATTAGATAAGTACTCGAGAAATATTTCTCGGGAATCAACTATGGTTCTCGAGTAGAGATATGAGTACTCGAGTAATAAGCATCTTCTCGAGAAGTGAAGTCCAGAGATAGACTTTTCTCGATTTTTGAAGTGTGGCCCGATTCTTGAACTTTGCTGTGAGACCTTTTTATTAATTCTTCCTTGTTGAGCATGCCAAGTTCTATTTTGAAGAACGAGAACTTGGCCTCGTCCAGTGGCTTCATAAAAATGTTTGCAACCTGTTTGTCAGTTGGAACATACTAGAGATTGATGTCTCCATGCTCCATATGCTCCCTGATAAAATTATACCTCAGCTCTATGTGCTTTGTCCTGCTGTGAGAGACTGTGTTGTTGGCGATTGCAATTGCACTGGAGGAGTCGCAAAATATCGAAATGTTCTTGAACTTCATATTGTAGTCTTCAAATTGGTTCTTTATCCATAGCAGTTGTGCACAACAACTGCCTGCAGAAATATATTCTGACTCAGCTGTGAAATTATGACACAATTCTGCTTCTTGCTGATCTAGGAGATAAGCCTTTTTCCTAGGAATTGATAAGTCCCGGAAGTGCTTTTCCTATCATCTTTGCTTCCTGCAAAATCTACATCTGAAAAACCTATCAGTTTGCTATCATTACTTCTTGGGTACTATAAGCCAAGATTTTGTGTACCTTTAAGGTATCTCAAAATCCGCTTTACAACAACGTAGTGAGATTCCTTAGAGTTTACTTGAAATCTAGCACACACACACATATTGAAAACATCATGTCCGGTCTACTAGCAGTAAGATAGAACAAAGATTCAATTATGCTTCTGTACTTGATTTCATCAAAAGGTTTCCATTTCTCATCCTTATCCAGAGACATAGCTGAACCCATTGGAGTCCTCATAGAGGTTGTGTTCTCCATTCTGAATTTCTTAATTAACTCCTTGGTGAATTTCGTCAGAGAGATGAAAATTTCATCTTCAGATTGTTTCACCTAAAGTCCTAAGAAATACTTCAGCTCTCTCATACTGCTCATTTCAAACTTTCCTTGCATAAGTTTGGAAAACTTTTTGCAAAAGTTGTCGTCAGTAGAGCCAAATATGATGTCATCGACATAGATTTGCACTAGCAAAATCTTGCCTTTTATTTCTCTAAGAAATAATTTCTTATCCATTTTTCCTCTTTTTAACTTGTTCTCAAGAAGAAAGTTAAACAGCATCTCATACCAAGCTCGAGGAGCTTGTTTCAAACCATATAAAGCTTTAAATAAAAGATAAAAGTGCTCAGGATGGTTAGAATCAAAAAACCTGGAGTTTGTTCCACATACACTTTTTCCTTTATGTCACCATTGAGGAAGGTCGACTTCACGTCCATCTGATAGACAGTGAAGCCCTTAAGTGTTGCACATGCTAGGAAAAACTTGATTGCCTCCAGCCTTGCCACTAGAGCATACATCTTATCGAAGTTGATTCCTTCTTCTTGTCTGTATCCCTTGGCGACGAGTCTGGCCTTGTTCTTTATAATTGTCCCATCTTCGTCCATCTTGTTCCTGTATACCAACTTTATTCCGATAACGTTCTTACTTATGGGTCTTGGAACAAGCTTCCAGACTTAGTAACGCTTGAATTGATTCAGTTCTTCTTTCATTGCCATTATCCAAGATGCGTCTGAGTTTGCTTCCTCAAACTTCTTTGGTTCAACCTGCGAGAGGAAACTTAAATATAGATTTTCATTAGTTGTACCTCTACGAGTTCTGACACCATCCCGAGGATCTCCTATGATTTGATCAATTGGGTGATCCTTCAAGTGTCTGAGCTCTAGGGTTCTTACATCTAGAGCTTCCTCTATCAGTGGAGTGAATTCATCAACTTGGATGACATCTTCATCATGGTGATCATCCTCTCCAATTGGGGTTAGAGTGGTGATCTTGACGAACCTTTGAGCTTTTTCTTCAGTCGGCTCATCCAAGTTTAATTCCTTTAGTCTTGAACCTACATCTTCAATAAACACACTAGAAGAGCATAGCCTTTTGTAATCCCTTTATCAGAACCTCCAAAGATAACCTTTGGCCCGTTCATGACTAGAGAATAATTCTAGAGTAGGCTTATAGTCTCGGTCATATGTCGAGAGCATCCACTGTTCAAATATTAGATAGGATTTTTGGTGGCCTTTGGACATTCCTGCAAAAGTAGAATCAATTTGCCTTAGGAACCCAAACCTGTTTGGGTCCTTGGTCTCTAGCTAGCATACTCCCTCTACATGTGTTAACATTGTGAGTGGTCTTTCTCGCATTACTAACTTGAGGAGTTACATAATATCTGGGGTTAAACCAGCAATCTATAGCAAAGTAACCAACTTTGCCGCAACACCAACAGTCAAACCTGTTGTATCTTTGCCTAAAGTTCTCCTGCTTGACCTTTTAAGAGTGTGGTCTAGTAGGGGAAATAGACTTGGAGGTAGAAGCTTCATGGTGATGGCACTCACATGACTTCTACTCCTTAAGAGGATTTTATACAATGAGTTTAACTTTTGGAGTTTTCTTGATATTATGACTATGACTATAAGGGTCGTATCTCTGAAGAGTGATCTCCTCATAAGGTGCCTTGAAGACACTTTCACCAAAGTTCTAGGGATGAGTCCAACCTTGGTACCGAGACTTGGGCTCTACATAAGTAGGCCTGACAAAGTGACCATAGGATGAATCAAGATCAAACTCGTTTGTTGGAAAGATAATCTTTTTAAATGAAGTTTGGTCTTGAGGAGCTTTCCCCTTCTCCTTGGCTAGAGCTTTCTTGGTAGCCTTTTTTCTTCTTTAGGCTTTATTTCTCCTAGAAGATTTACTATGGGCAGCCACATGGCCTAAGCCAACTCCTTTACCCTGAGCAGAGAATTCAGCCACAAGTAGAAGAACTGTCTTGGGCTTGGAGATACTTTCAACAAGTTTCTTTTCAGCAGCAAGTTATTCTTCCAACTTTTGAATGATTTTCTCCTTCAGGTTCAAGTGCTCAAGAGCTTTATTATATTCTTCCATCGCATCATGGAATTCCTTTCTGAGTGAGTCCATCATTATGACTTCCTCCCTTAGAGTGCTCTCCTCAGCCTTAAGAGATTTAATCTCCTTAGCTTGAGTTCTTATGACTCTTCGACATTTGTCATAAGCCTTGATTAACTCTTTGTATTGAGTCATGAGTTCAGATTCATCATCAGACGAACAATCCTCATGATCATGGTCAGAAGCATTTGATTCCGAGAGAGGGGTGTGAGAGTTTACCTTCCCATTGAACTACGGTTCTTCTTCTTCAACTGTATGTGTCATGAGCCCAAAGTAGGCTTCCTCATCATCACTAGACTCAGATGAGTCTGTGTCGCTGAGGGTCTTGGCCTTCTTGGCTACCAGTCTTCTTTCAGTTTTCTTCTTATTATAAGAAGATTTCTTCTCCTCTCTTCTTCCACCCTCCTTCTTCTTGTGAGGGCAATCAGCTATGACGTGTCCTATCTAATTACAATAATAACAAACAATGTCAGAAGAAATATGTTTGTTCAGTTTTGAGTGATACCTGTCTTGGCTACTTGAGCCTTTCTTGTGACGATCGCCATCATGACGTGATCTTCTGGATGAGGCATCTTTGCCTCTCCACTGTTTCTTCTTGTTCAAGAACTTCTTGAACTGCTTTAAAAGAAGAGAAAACTCTCCTTCAAATTGCTCTGAGCCCGAGTACTTGGCTCTAAAGCTTCTTCTTCACTCTCTTCCCGTGCAGGAGCAGAAGATGCAGCTTTTGACTTCCTCGAGATGTTTGCCTTTAGAGCGACAGACTTCTTCTTGGATAAAGATCGACTTTTCTCTTCTTCAGTTTTTCTTGAGTTTATTTGGACCTCATACGACATAAGCTTTCCAAAGAGATTCTGAGGGTTAGTCTCTGCCAGCTTACCGAACTCCCGGATTGCACAGACTTTGTTGTCCTATTCCTTAGTCAGGGATCTCAGAAATTTGTCATTCAGTTCTCCATTAGTGAAGACCTAGCCATAGATTCTTAGGTCGTTGACAATCTTGAAGAAGCTTTCAAAAGTATCAGCAATAGAATCCTAAGGACCTTATCTGAATGCTTCATATTTCTGATTCAGGAGGGATCTTCTGTCATCCCTTACCTCTTCAGTACCTTCCATCAGGACGATGAGAGACTGCCAAATTTCCTTGGCGGATTGGCAGTGAATCAGATTCTGCAACATAGAATCATCTACTGCACTTGCGATAATATTCTTGGCTTTCTTATCTAAAGAGACAAGTGCAATCTCATCTTTATCAAGATCCATAAGCTTCTTTGGAACTTGCCTTATTGGGTCAATGGTGGAGGCTATTATTGGAACATAAGGTCCTTCTTCCACTATCATAAAGATCCTTTGATCCACAGCTTCCATGAAGAATTTTATTCTTTCTTTCCACATGGAAAAGTTAGTCTTTGTGCATAAGGGAAGCTTAGCAAAATCCTTGGCTCTGTCCATGCTTGTATCCTCTTAAGACAACTATGAGCAGATCTGTTCAAGGTGTTAACCTTTTTGATGAACAACCTCCCTCTGATACCAATTGATGTTTTTAGTTGTCTACCTAAATCACCTAGAGGGGGGTGAATAGGTGAGGTATGTGTCTTTTTGCGGAATAAAAACTTGTAACGATGGAGCGCAGAGAATAAATAAGCAAGCCACAAAAAACACAAGATTTATAGTGGTTCCCTAACCTTGGGTACGTCCACTCTCCACCTCACCGATCTAGCACCACGCTAGACTCAGCTACTACACTATTAGCTCGGATTGGAAAATAATCCTACAACTCAGAGCAACGCCCCTACAACTCGGAGTCATAACACTCCTACAAAAATCTCGGAGAACAAAGCTCCTACAACTCGGAGAAAAATCTCCTACAAGAATAAAGTGTTTTACAGAAAATATACAGACAGAAATATTTCAGATCTGAGTTTTCAGCCCTTCTTCCTTCTTAAAATTTGAAGCTCTGTCAGAAATGGATCGAAGATGACAAAGGCGAAATCTCTTGATATTAAAACTTAGGATCATCACGATCATGGAATAGATCTGTCGATGTTGAAAGTATTGATCTATTGAAGCCTTCTTGTTCTGAATCTCTTGGATCAGAGAAGGTCAGCGGCGAAGAAGACGATGAACAGCGGCGACGCTTCCCGATTTAGAATGAAAAATATGCAATTCAGAATACTTAATTTTCTTGTTAGGGTTAGTCGATTATGATAAGACACTTTATAGGACTTGCCTAACGGTCATAATCATTAATGACAGAATACGTGGACCAATAAGAAACTAGATCAACTTGAAATTACTTCCGTCGGGACTTAACGAAATATTCAAAGAATTGAACTTCATTTCTCGAGTGAAGGATTTATTTATCAAGAACAACTTTTGTTTCTCGAGAAGAGGTATAAGGTTCTTGAGAAGAAGTACTTAAGGAAAACACTGAAAATTAGTTCTGGCTTCTCGAGAAAGAAAAGACTTTTACTCGAGAAATAGGTAATAACTTCTCGAGAGTTGACTGAACTTCTCGAGAACAATTTAGACTTCTCGAGAAATAACTTTGGCTTCTCGAGTAATGACTTCTGCTTCCTCGAGACAAAGCTTGGCCTTCTCGAATAATAATTTCTGCTTTCTCGAGACAAAGCTTGGCCTTCTCGAGTAATTACTTCTGCTTCTCGAGACAAGAGCCTTGCTTCTCGAGTACTAGACTTAGAACTGCTCGAGAATTTGACTTAGCAAAATTTCTTAACAAGATTTTAATTCTTCTTCTTGGAAATCAGCAACCCATAGTTTCTTCCATATCTTTAGTACTTGAAAAAGAAGTGTGTCCCAATAGAGAGGCTACACATGAGTCAACACCGTGGATCACACAATGAGGGATTACATTGTATGGTCCTGTGTTTGGTGACTCATTGTAGACTGACATTTATCTACACTTGGCAATTATAACCTGCAAGCACTCAACTTGAAAAGAGTATCAAATAAAAACTTAATTCATCTTAGTTCAAGGGTGACTTCATACAAATCTAGGTTATTATGGATACAATACCCAACAAGAAGAACTCATCCTTCATGGTCACATAGTTATTTTCCCATGTAAGCATGATCTCGCACAGCTCGTCTAACTGTAAAGGCAAAGGACAAGTCAATACAACAAGTAAGAACAAACCAAAGGAGAAAGTAATGTTGGCAATTGGCATACCGTCAGAAGGAAAGCTCGACAAAAAAGGACTCCCACCTCTTATCTTTCATCGCCACCAGCGGTTGCTTGAGATCCTCCTGAGAAACTTGCGCGTCTACAGGCAGCTCTAGAGACGCCTCTGTCACGCGAACGGTAGATAGAGGATCGTCGACCGGCTCGTCTAAGCAGTCATCAGTAACTTCCACAATGACATTGGGGACAACGGAGGATAGCCTAGTTTCCCCCTGCTTTAGCAAGAACACCAGCTTTCTCTTCTTACTACACTCCAACAAAATGGCATAGCTTCGCTCCACATCAGTCGAGAGGCCTACAAGAGCTAGTTTCTTCCTATCAACGAATGCTCTGATCTTATGGAGAATGGCTGCTAGCTTGCAAGGATCCTCAAAGCCCAACATCAGGGTAAAATCATACTCCAATCCTTCAAGTCGGAGATAGTGCCTCGGAAGATCTGCCAGATCTCAGGCAGCTTCCAAGGATTTCGAACAAATCTGAACAGCGTTTCCCCTTGATAGTTGTCGGTCTTCTCTTCGAATGCAAGCCACCTCATGTTGCTCCGCACCTTGATCTGGTCCCTATTTTTATGGCAAGCCGCACACCACTCGCCGAAGAGACAGATAGTCATACAAAAACTATGCTCTCAAAAAAAGCAAAATAGCACTATGATCCTTATCATTCCGGCTGAAGAAAATTGTGAGACTAACATACCTAATAATGTCAAGACCTCGAAAACCTCCTCAGTAGGAGGAATCTGGAAGCCCGCCTTCAGGCACCCCTCCGTGATGGCCAAATAACCTGGGGGAGGAGTTTCAATGCACTCCTATGAGGAATGAATCATGATTTCCATGTCCGCCATAATTCTGAAATGCATTCGCCAAGAGCTGACTCGATCCACGCTCATGGTCGAAGCAAGGCATAACGATCTCAAAGGGACAGTGCACCCTGAAGTCTAAAACAAGAAAAGGTAGTAAGCACAAGGGCAATATAAGAAAAAAATACAAAGCTACGCGCGCCCAAACATCTAAGCACGTGCATCGCATACGCCAGGCCGAGTGCGTGCCAAGCACGCACCGCCTGACCGGACGCGCAGCACGCGTACCGCTTGGCCAGACATGCTATGTTCGGCCGAGGGCACGCCACCCAATCACGTGCTCAACACCCGGCATGGCGGGAGCCGCTCGACCGAACGTTCCTCGCCCGTCCTGGCACGCGCCACCCGGGCGGACACTTAGCATGCGTCGGGTGCACACTGCCTGTCCGAGCACACCCTGCCCGACCTAGCGCACATCGTCCAATCAAGCGGGCCCCTCCCGGCCGAGCGCACACCCCATGCGCGCCGCCCGACCAAGCTCCCGATGCCTAGTGGTTGGCTCTCTCGTCACCATTAGAACACCTCAGCACACCCGTCTTCCTTCCTCGTTTGCCAAAAACCTCATCAAAAATAAAGCAATAATCTTCTTGGAGGGAGACATGATGGCAAAAAACTCCACAGAACAAAGTTTCAGAAGAACCAATGGAATCTGAATAAAAAAATAACATGAAACTTCAATTTATAAGGCCTACAAGAGGCTAACGTTGGAAGGTCTAATTAAGGCCAAAATATATCTTGTCAAATTCTGCTCTCCATAATGAGGCAACTTAGTCAATCATATCCCAATCAAATATCTCATAGAAGGGGCAAGAGATATTCTCCCAATCATGACAAAAATACCTGTTTTGAAATAAAAAGATTCGCATAGTTTCAGGTTTCATATGGATAAATGTTCATGACACGGGCCCATGATAATACAACTCTAAGTCATCATAAGCACAAGTGAATTTTTCGCGCTCGTCACTTAGTGGGTTATGAATTACAAAAATTAAGGGGCATTTGATGAGATTTTCCCTGAATTTTCTTAGTAAAATCGGGAAAATTTCGACTAAGAACATAGAGGCGACCCAACCCGGCCGAACGAACTATGCACACCAAGTCTCACTCGCCTCAAAGGCCCAAAAACACCCAGAGAGTGGGGTGAAGCCAAGCGCGCACACACGCGGGCGACCAGACCATGCGCGCGGGCGGCCCTCGCACGTGCGTGCGCGCGGCTGGTCTGCGCGCACGCACAAGCAACCACTGCATGTGCATGCGCATGCCTCTAGCACATGCTCTAGCGCATGCCCCATGCACACACGTATACTGGCGGCTGCCTCCTCCGTCGGTCACCTCCACCTCCTTCGACTACCACCGACCGTCATAGTCGTCGGGCTCCTTGCCTGGGGGTGCCCAGACTGTCTGGGGGCACGTCCATCATTTCATGAAAATTGGCGATCCAAGTGACCAGAACGTAGAGACGTCATTTGCCAACTCAGAATCCAGCCTGATGCAATTTCCAGCACATCTTTCCAGAAAACTATAAAAAGACCCCCGAGACTTTATTTAAAGATTAGCAACTCCAGAGACTAGAGAGAGCTTTGAGGTTTTCCGGCGAGAACGTGAAATTTAGATCGTTTCTCCGCTTGGAACTCGTTTTGCTCCCTCACTAGCGTGCACAATGATTGACACTCACTTGGACGCTTTTGTGAGCTTGAGAAAAGGCACTGAAAAGCGCTCTCGTAGATGCTTGTGTGAAGATACTCCAAGGCTTCAAGGACTTAACATTTTTCTCCACAAGGGCGCTCTCATCCAAGTCCCGTGGACTTAATTTATTTTTCGCTCTTCCTATAGTCAAAGCTTATAATGGAGAGGTGGCAAGCCACCCTCCGAGGAGAATTCCAATACTTGTAGACTCAAAGCTAAATAATGGATTTTTGCCCAGCATCATCACAGACACGTGGTTTTTCACCCCTTACAGGTTTTCCGCGATAAAAAATTCGCATGTCATTATTGTCAGATTTTCATTAACTGTTTGTGCGCCTAGTCTGACTTCAACCTAAGACGGTCTGATTCTTTGGAACGGAGGAAAATTAGGTGACCCGCAACAGATATATATTAATTCACTTTGGGTGGATTTGCTATTACATGAAAATTCAAAAGATAGACGAGTATAGCTTTGTCGTCTATGGAAGTAGAATTGTTTGTCATAGCTTCGGCTGGTGAAGAGGTATACTGGATCGAGAATTTGATTCTGAATATTTCTTTGAATAGATTACAAATCAACTCTTTGAGCTTGTATTGTAATAATCAAGCATATATTCAGGTCATTAAGAATGGGCTCTATAGGAGATGTATATGACTGAGATATGTTTTGCTAAATTATCTTAAAGAATAAGAAATTTTCACTTTGATCGATGTGCGATCAAAGAATAACTTATCTAATCTATTGATGAAAGGAATGTCCAAAGATCGTATAATCCAAATAGTGAGGGAAATGAGACTAAAAGCAATTTAAATCGGTCTTGTCCAAATCAAAAATTTCGATTTGTTCTGATTCCCTTTGCCATGTTAAGTATATTGTGCCCCATTGATGTTCTTAGTTGCTAAACACGAATCCGATGAGTTTTTTTCATTTCAAATCTAATGTTTATAACTTCACAAGGATTCATCTTTCTTATCTTGGAAGAGAGTGTTATTTCAAATATGATAACACAATAATCTGAAACAGTTTGACTCTTCTTCTATTAATTAGTTTCATTCCAAACTTAATGTTTTCAAGTTAACTTTAGAAGAATAGTGATTGTGACATTCCATATTGGAACACAGATATAGCTGCAGTGTCCAGAAGTTCATAAGAATGTTTCGTTAGATACAGATAATGGATTCTGATGTAGAACCTATAACACTCTAAGTAGGCGTCCTCCAAGCTAAATTATAAAGTACTAAGTTCTTACTGTGGAACTAGATGCATATAATTTTTCAAATGTATGAATTCATTTTAAATAAAATTCTTGGTTGAAAATTACATGAGATGCTAGAGATGGAGGAGAATTTGCTAACTGGAATCCTAACAAGGATGATTTGATGTACATCTGAGGATGATGACAGTTTGAGTGTTATTTGTTTTTATTTTTTTATCTTTATTTAGAGCTATGTTTAGCTATTGCTACACTTGTTTTGTTATGACTATTCCGCTCTTTAGTTGAGCATGAGACACTATGTGTGCTAGAACCTATGTTATGATCGTACTTTAGACTTTTATGTGATGATGCGTGGGCTTTAATTTTATTTCTAAGCTTGGATACATTTTATCTAAATCTAATTTTGTTTAACAAGTGTGAGACATTATTGTTGTGAATGATTTATGTTTGGTTGAACATTGGACAAACCATCCATACCGAAGTCAGGGTTGCAATGGACATAGGAGGATATTGTTGAATATTTAGTGTATGTCCACGCGTTTCGAGTCCGACTCAGTCTCATGGGTCACATGTCCACCCTTGGGCAAGGCTTTACGCAAGATATACTATAAATAGTCATTCCAAATCTGATGGACTATTGTAGAAAACTATGAGAAAGAGCCCTAAACCTAACATTAATATTACAAAAAACTATCACAAAGAAAAACATCATTGCATTATGCTCCTTCTTATCACGCTCACAAAATTGGTGGTCTGAACAAATTATGTTTTACCAAAAGTGATGCATATAACTTTATATTTAACGAGAGGAATCACAATAGACAACTGTCACAATACAAATTTAATGAAAGGGCTAAAGAACAATAATTTGGAGGCAATATGTTTGCATTTGAGTTTCAAATAGATGAATATCCTCGGCTAACAAATTTTTTTAGATCAACTGTGAGATACTAGATTATGATTGCTTTGAGGTGAGCTTTGTTTTGAATGAATTCAGTAAATTTATTTTGTGCCCACTTTGTTGGTGTTAACCACCATGGTCAAACACTCAAACTAATTTTTTTTTTTGCATTCAAAATGTATGAAATGATTGAATTTTTAACCTAGTTGTTTAAGACATTTTGGAAACATGTATGAGATAAACGACCGGGGATTAACATTCACACAACAAGATCAAACAATAATAAAAAAATTAATTCAATGACCACACATTTAATTATGACAGATTAGTTCAATCATTGTTTTACAAGTTCACTAGTTAATATGGTTATGAGGAAGAGTTCAAACCGATATGGGCAAAGCTGATTATCATAGGCTCCTTGCAAGAGAAAAAGTGTCCATAAGTCTATCATAAAATAAGAATGAAGTGGCCTACTTCATCTATTGAAAATATCATCAATCTCTGCATAAAGTTTACATGAAGGAGATAATCTGCCAATAACACTTTTCATACAAATTCCAAGGCTGCAAACAATCTAATTGATTTTTTTCTTAGTTTGGAGAGTCGATTCTTTTGTCAAAATATACTCCATGTTTAAAATAAATTTGTATATACATAGAGTTTACGGTTCGACCTTAAACATTAAACCCTAAATCATAATGCTCACGTGCAATAAGAAATGTTAAAAGATTAAACAAATCTCAGGGAAGTATCTTTTAAAAAGATTTAAGCTTAAAGTTGAAAGTGATGTACTTCAATGTCAAAATGAAAGGGGAGGTAGGCCACTCTACCACGCTAATCACATAAATTTTTGTGGACCATCATTATCACCAATAACTTATGCAATATTTATTTTTGATACAACTACAAAACCACCCAATTTAATATTTACTTATGGACAAATCGTCACAAAATCGAGCGTTCAATCCATTTCACTCCATCGTTAAGCGAATCATTATCAACACAATATCTAGTAATCACAACATGAGGTGATCTTCATCAACACTAAGGATCTGGTTGAGTGTTTTTGCTCCTGTGAGTTTGGAGAAAACATCGTCATCATAAAAATGTATGTTTTACATGATATATGTTATGACCGTCACCACGAAAAAACTATTCTTGAACATATATAAAAGTGGATATAATTCTAAGGTTGGGCGTTCATGAACGACAATTCAAATCACCGCATTCATCACCGCTTCCATTGTGCCAAACAAACCCTTAATGAACACATTCATAAATGAAACATCTACAATGTAGTATGTTCAATAGATAATTTATAGTTTGATATTAAGGCTTTGTTTGAGTGGGCATGATGCTCCCTTTCTTATGAATTAGCGGCGATGATCCGCCTCTGATGGGAAAGACAAAAAAACCGTGCGATGTAGCTCATTTATTCTCTACATGAACCGAGTTCAGCAGCCAATTAAATAGACCATAAATCTATATTATTATTATATAAAGAAAAAAATACTTTGGCTAAACATTGTTTTTTTTATAATTTAGCCCATCTTTATTTCAACTTCTATAAATTTTGTAATTGAATTTATATATACTATGTCGTTTTCAATTAATATGGAGAACGAATGGTTGATCTTCATTGTTTGTTTGCTCCATAACTCACATTGGATCTCAACATTGCAATGATTAACTCTTCGTTCCATTTTTTGCAGCTAAAATGCAATCTACTAGCATGTTCTAAGAATCTGAGAACAGGGAAGCTAAGAACATGAAAGCAAGAGAAACCGAGAAAAGGAAGCTTTCTAGAGTTGAAAGACGTGAAGAAGCGTCATAGGGGACTTAGAGCTAGAGGGAGAGGAGAGGACCTTTTGTAAAAAATTTAAGATTGGAAGTTGCAAGAGGTCGTAGGAACACTCAACCACACCAGAAGCCAAGTAGTAATCCACACAACAGAGGCATAAGACACATAAGTTGGAATTCAATCTGATTTACAAGGCGAGGCATACATTGCGAGACATGATTTTGCTAATGTACTCAATGAAAAGAAAAGAAAAGAATACAACTATAGGCAAAGAAGAAACCGCGCAGACAGAGACCGTAACCACACGAACTGCTCAAGCCACGAGCCCTGTCCGCCAAGACCGGCCAAGTCGCTTGCCCGCAACTAGCTGCGCAGACTACCTGTTATTGAATGTTGAAGAACTTCGAACAGAATCCACTGATTGATCGGGCAAACTCCAAACTCTATCCGTAACCCCGAGTAAGGCGACTTCAAGACGCAAATACCGCGACCTGCTATTATCCGTGAGCAGTTCCACATCGAGCTTCTACTAGTTGTCTAGTTGCCTGATGCTAGTCGCATAACCTGCACAGATAGTAACCTCACTTAGTCGCGCCGGTTAAAAAATCGTAACCGCAAGTTATAAGAGCGAGTTGAGTTCTCACTATTCTTTTTTTCGCTGTTATTTATGACGAGTCAGAGAGTCCTATTTATATACGTGAGGAGCAGTGACATCACCGCCCATAACGATAGGAAACCAGCCCATCAAACCTGCAGCGAGCATCACGTATCCGCACAACTGTGGATACAAGCATCAGTTCACCACTGAAGAAAAAGTTGTTCGCAAGAAGTGCGGACACACCACTCTAACCGCATAACCAACCCGCAAGACAATGTGGACAACTTCGACAGTCCGCGTAGATGAGCGGATAAAATTATCAATACGCAGGGACTTAGACATCTTAGCCATGTGTCCTGATCCATCTAGCGCAAATGCCGAATTGCTGAACTCCCCATCCAATCCGCGCAGTTAGGCAGACTCAGCAATCAGACCGCATACTAGACGATCTCCACGAACTAGGCAACAACCAAACTTATCACATTTCTGTGACCAAGTACACAACTAGCAAACTCCGCGGACTCCAGACAAACCCGCGACACCTGAGAACAAGACCGTGACAAAGCCGAATACCAACATCAGTCCACACAATTACGGACTGCCCCTATCCAGACAACGCGATCTCCAGGTAACCAATAGATCAAGCAACTATGCCAATCTCCATGATCTCATTACTAGACCACAAAAAAGAAGATAGCCAGACTAAACGAGCTCCATATGAGTCTGCAAGAACAAACATGTCGAACTCGGTGAACTCCAGATGAGTCCGCCATTACCGCGGTTAGAAAACCCTAACTGCCATGTTACTTTACCAAAGGTGCTTGTTGTTGGGTCCATTGATCCCAATTCCTGAATTTGAAGAAGGACTAGTAAAATAATGTATACACATGTTGTGATCTAACTTGTGTTTAAAGTGAATGATTGTAGTTTGTCCTGATAAGCTATGATGGGACAGGTAGCCTAAGTGGCTAAGTTAGGTAAGTTCTCACCTAAGTGGTGGAAATACAAAAAACTGTCTAAGTCCACAGGCATTGAGTGAAGATCAGTCACTCAACGCTAGTTGACTTATAGCGTTGAGTGGAGCCTATACAGTCAAAGCCAAGGCAGTGGAAAACTGAGAAAATGGCCAAATCCATAGGCATTGAGTGAAGTCAACTCACTCAACGCCATACAGCAAAAGGCTATGAGATAGGCTATAGTAGTAAAAGCGTAAAGTTAGAATGAGCTAAAATATGGCTAAGTCCACTGGCATTGAGTGAAGTCAACTCACTCAACACCATGCTACTGAATAAGAAAAAAATTGGCTAAGGTAGAAAGCGTTGAGTGAGGCATGCTCACTCAACGCTCTCAACGCAATGCTACTGAATAAGCAGAAAATTCGCTAAGGCAGAAAGCATTGAGTGAGGCATGCTCACTCAACGCTCTCAACGCCATGCTACTGAATAAGCAGAAAATTTGCTAAGGCAGAAAGCGTTGAGTGAGGCATGTTCACTTAACGCTCTCAATACTTATATTGCTGAATAAGCAGAAAAATGTATTAAGGCAAAAAGCGTTGAGCGGAGGTTACTAACTCAACGCTGTCAACGCCTAGTGAAGACAGAATTTTGTCTAGGGGTTTTGTCGTTGAGTAATGCTTACTCACTCAACGCTAAATAGCTGAAAGCTTATAAAGCAAGATTGGCATTGAGTGGATCTGAATCACTCAATGCTTAGAATCAGTCTTAATATTCTAAGTAGTTTGGCATTGAGTGAATGTAACTTACTCAACGCCAAGAGACAGTGAATCTGTCTAAGTGTTTTGGCATTGAGTGATGCTTACTCAACACCTATTTTCTGATACTTGATTTTTGGCTAAGTCCATAGCTGGTGACATCAGCAAGTCAACAAGTCAACATATTTAAAATTAGTGGCGGGATGGCTACAGTACGCGACAAAGGTTGTCGCAGACCTACTGTACGACTGTTGGCGTTAAAGCAAATTACAGCCATCATTAAATGTGTGGGGCCCATTACTAAAAGAGTCGTTGGGTCTCAATATAAAAAAGAAGTAACAGTTGTTCTTCTTCCCTGGCATTGTTGTGGAGCTATAGAATAGGAAGCTCAAGCTGAGAAAGAAAGAGAGCAAGTCAGTAGTTGGAATCAACATGTTCAATAGCAAGATAGCTGGTGTCATTCTCACCTGCACCAACAAGCTAGTTTAGAGTATCCTCTTTGAGCATAAGATTGCAGCCAAGGGCCGACCCTTGCTGCAGGTTCTTCACAGTTCCAGCAACTCAAGAACCTGAAGATCTTTATCTGGAAGCTGTGAAGAGAAGAAAGCTTGAAGAAGCAGAGATCTAAAAGAAGGCTCAGGAGACTATTCCTCGGTAGTCAAAGTTAGGGTTGAATCACCTAAGCCCAGGAAAGAGATAAGGGCAGAACAGGGTTCTGCAAGTTGCTTCCAGCACAAGTAATTACTTATTGCTGTGAAAGTAGTTAAGACTAAGTATATCTTAGTTCAGTAAAGGTTGACTCAGGAAATAATTTCCTGCAGTCATTATTAGACTGAGTCTATCTCAGTCAAAAAGATTGACACAGATAAATATCCCTTGTGTCAAGCATATCCATCAACCCACTTTCATCCTATAGGATTCAGTTTACCTGGATCTGAGATGTTGGTACCTGAAAGGGTACTGAGTTGTAGGAGTGCTGCAGCACTCTGAGAGGAGTGTTGTGTGCCTAAAGCTGTAGGGTTGTAGAGCCTGAGTTGTAGGCCTTAGAAATAAGGCTGAGGTAGGTGATCAATAGATCTCTGAGCTGTAGGAGCTCTGTAGGGCTCTGAGGTAGGAACCCTTGTGGTTCTGAGTTTGGATTCTGTGAAGAATCTGAGTGTAAGGCTGAGGGCCTGAGGTGTAAGCTCCTTAGAGCATTTTGAAGAAGTGTCTAGTCTAACAAGACAATTGGATAAGTGGGAGGGAAAGTGGATGCACCCAGTTGGGGAACCACTATAAATATCTGTGTGCTTTGCTGTGTTGTTTTCTTTATGTAGGGTAAATCATCTTGAAAGAAGAAATTAATCAACCACTCAAGCAGCAAACTAAAAGAAAAAAAATTAATAAAGAGACCAATAACCTATTCACCCCCCTCTAGGTGATTTAGCAATCCTTGAAATTAAAGACTTTCAAGTGGTATCAGAGGGAGGTTGCTCAAAAAGGACATAACAGTCTGAGTTGACCTCCAAGGATAGCTAAAAGGTTAAACTTATGTGTTCAAGGATGAACCATAAGATGAGGAACTATATGGAGCAGCAAATCTGCAGAGAGGACAAGATCAGCATTGGGCTATTGGCTGCTCTTGGTGATGACAAAGTCCTTCCAAATGCAAGAGCAAGAATCAGGGCCCCTCTATCACATTCAGAGAGTGATACAGAGGTGGATGAAGTTGTAGAAGGGAAATTCAGATGCCATGGACAAATAGCTACCCCAGAAGTAGAATCTTGCTAGGATCAGCCTGGTCAAATTAAGGTACATTCCCCATTTAGCTCATCCTCAGAGTCTGGATATGAATCCTGTACAGGCTCTGATGTCTCCTCATCTAGTGATGATGAGGGTACTTTGACAGATGATGATATCAATCAATTGATTGACAATCATGCTGCCCTTTTGAAAGCTTTTAAGGAAAGCAAGCTACTTGTTAAGGAACAAGCAGAGGAAATAGCCTCCCTACAGAAGCCTGCTTCCCAGCTGGATGAAGTTTCATCCTTCCTATGTGTTAAAGAGAGCGGAGCAGCTCATCTGAAAATCATGGTAGATATCCATATTGAGTCCTTAAAATACAAGGACTCTATTATCAAGAATCTTTATGAGAAACTTGATAGGGATAGGATAATTGCGGCTAACTTCTCTAAGATAGATTCTATCAAGAGAAGATCTGAATCTGAGTGGATTTCTAAAGTAATCCAATCTCAGAAAAGAGTCAAGTTCCTGTCAGGCCTCAGCCTACCTTTCACAAGGTAATTCTCCCTTCCAACAGGTATGACCAAGACCCCAGGGATGGTCATTGGAGGAATGATAATCTTCCTTGTAAGACTACAAAAGTCTCTTATAATAAAGGAAGAAAGGACATGGGGTCTGAGTGCTCAGAAGGCTCCCCATGAAGAAGAACAAAAGGCCCATCCTGGATCTTTTATATTTAATGCACCAGATCCATCTCTCTCGAGCAAGACAGTGGCCTTTTCTCAAAATCTCCCTGCTCACACTCTAACCAAGGGTAAATTTGCCAGGATGCAAGACCTAGAATCTTCCAAGGACACCAACAACATGCCCTTTGTAAGGAGAACTGCTGCTGATAGACCTTATGAAAATCCAAGCTCTTATCATATCAGACCCACTCTCAGTCAGACTGATGCTAAGAGAATTTGGAATAAGGAAGCTGCTTCTTCTGTTCAGTCTGATATTAACCATGCTGTTAGACCTGCTCAGAAAAGAAGATACAATATTCATGAGTACTGGTGTAGTGGCAAAGTGGGCCACTTTATCATAGATTGTTGGCACAACCCTTATGTGTCAATGGCAAGAGAAAGTCTTCCTGGCAGGGCTCCTGTAGGTAGACATTTGTTTTCTTTTCAAGCTAACAAGAACCTAGGACCCAAGTCAGCTTGGGTTTCTAAGGGAAGGTAATTTTATCTTGCAGGATAGTCCAAGTGGCCTTAACCATTTATGGTCCTTGGACAATGTTGTACCAGACCCAAGTCTGGGTACAAGAAATGATTCAACTTATCAACATATACTAAATGCCAATGACAAGTGCAATTATTAAGGGGGAGCTTTACAAAGGAAATCCAGATGAACATCAAGGGCTAAAGCTCAGAAGCAAGGTTATTGGTATGCTCAGAAACTGTGAATCCAACATGGACTTCAAGTCTACAGAGCAGAGATAAGTAGAATTCATCTTTCTTTTATTCTACCACTTAATTTCAGAATTGATTACTCATGCATGAGAAGGATAATTGAAACAAATGACTAAGAAGATGTAAAAACAACAGCTTTTCTTAATTCATATGTTAGTGGCTTACATGTTCACCATGCCATAAAATTTAACTTGTCTAAACATACCCAAAGACATATTGCATATGGAATACTAAGATAGGTTAGTATCAAATTTCGTTGAGTCAATTGAGCATGGGGACTAATACTCTTTCAGTTGAAATAAATATAAGGTCATCAAAATTTTGTCTAATTGCTCCCCAATAGAACACGGCTTAGAATGTGTACTGCAAGTTTATATTTCCCCTGCAAGTTAGGACAACACAAATTGGGGCTAATCAAAAATTTAAATTAACACTTTTAATTACTAAAGAAAACTGAGGTTAAGCCAATTAAGCCCACTTAACTAATACTGGAGAAAAGACGGACTGCGAATATGTGTCGGGACTCAATCCTGGCCATTGATCAAGATTAAAACAACAAAGATGGATTAGTGACCTTCCGCCTTCCTGGTAGCAATACATATAAATAGAAGGACTTGTGCAATACACCAAGTCACTATTCCTTACCCTCTCCCGCCCGCATTCGCTAAATCGACGGAAAGCCGCTTTCGCCTGCTTTCTCAAATTCTCCAAAGAGATTGTAACACCCCCATCTGTCACATGACATATAACAGAAGGTCCGGTCGGGGCCCTACGCCATATACCACGGACAGTTAGCGGAGTTACGTATTAATACCAAATTTACAGCAATAGGAACTCGCATCCTAACTCAGAGCATTCTGGCGGAAGCTTTTAAAACAGTTATAAGAACCCCAAATGCAAAAGCACAAATATCCACTACAACCAAAGGTAGGAATGATGGCAAAATACACAAAAGTCTTGACCTTAGGGCCTTACAAGGGTTTACTTAACCATTACATGTTTTACAAACTTCGGCACGCAGGTCGGCCACACATGAACAGTAATACAATAAACATTCGCTTTGGAATTCAAGGGCCAGCACATCATCGAGGGCTTCAACCCGCTACTTGCCACTAGGCTCACCTGTTCTTGCATAAGAACAATCCACAACACGATGACATAACAAAATAATGGTCAGCTAAAGCTGACCAAATTATAACGACCCCACCCCTTACTCGGGGTTGCGGTGCTCCTTCCCTGCATTTTATTAGTATAACCAAACAAGATAGTGAAAGTACAATTTAAGCACGCTTCACTACAGGCATAGGCACACACGACCACACATCCCATGCTCTCTAGGTACATTCTCGGTGAACTCGGTCCACCACCGCCCCTAGGACGACAACATCGTGAGTTAAAAGTCTCTTTCGGACGAATCCTAAGACTCGTTATCTATATCATCGGTAAGTGCCATGTAACTTAGGTCTCTTTAACCGAACCACATAGATCGGGTACGGTTCCACCAACCTCGTTGCTCACACCGCTACGAAAATTTAATCCATAAGCGCGAGTTAAGCTTCCCCGAGTCCCAATTCAATCAAACAATATTACATAACCCAGATACACGGTTGGCTCCCATGCCACCAAGATGGCAACAATATGCTTCTGCCCAGTGTTTTGGGTGTACCTTGGAATTAGTCCCCAAGACTCCCTATTGCGATCTACCAAGTAGAAAACCCGCAAAAAAATGGCACCGAGTCTTCTTCGGCAATAAAGCATATTGAAAACATCACCGATTGTAAGACCCCAACCTCGGAGATGATCGCGGGGCGATCAATCGGCTCTTTTGGAGGTCTGAACAGGGGCACACGGCCAGGCACACGGCCGTGTGCCTACCCGTGTTCAGGGATTTATTGTGTTTTTGTGCTGTCTCGAGTCAGAGAGGTACACGGCCTGAGACACACGGCCGTGTCTCAAGCCGTGTGTGGGGCACACGGCCTCGAACACAGCCGTGTTCGAAGCCGTGTTCTGGAAGCCCGACGATCGTCCTGAAGCTCCAGGTAACACGGCCCGTGGCACACGGCCGTGTCAGGAGCCGTGTCGATCGGCGAATGAGCTACACGGCCAGACATACGGCCGTGTGTCAAGCCGTGTTCGGCCCAGTTTTTGGGATTTTTGATCTAATCTCGGCCGTTCGTTCTCTTGGATCTGGATCCGACGGTGGGGGCTGCTCCTAGGGGGTTATTAGCCGGGAAATGGGGGGAGAAACCCTCATTTTCATCTTGAGTTTCTCTTTCTTCATCTTAGAGAGAGGGGAGAAGTCCCTTGGTGGTGTGAGCCCAAGATCCGGCCGCCGGAGGAGTTTTGAAGCACCGATTCGCGATCCGAGTCCGGATCCTCGAAGGCAAGGGCGAGGCGAAGCTTTCCATCCGACTACATCTTCATGGCGCCGCGGAAAAATGCGAGGGTAACGATCCTCTTCATAGGGCATGTGTAGTCGCCCTTATTTCTATGCATGGGGAAAATCCCCCTCTCGCGAGTGAGCGTTGAGGCGCGGAATCCCTTCGGGTAGATATGTAAAGTCCCCGTTGTTAGAGCCCGGAATCGGAGTACGGGCGTAGGCATTGTGTGTGAAGCCTATTCGGGTTTAACCCGGATCGGTGATGTTTGCATTGCATGGCCGGAGAAGACTCCGCGCCAGTGAATTTAGTTTTCCGAAAATTCTACGCGGTAGATTGCATACAGGGATCCTTGGGGGTTAACCTCGAGGCGCACCCGGAAAGCTTGGGCGGAATCGCATTGCCGCCACGATGTTGCCTTGGAGGGCAAATCGGTACATAACGGGGTTATGTGCGTGTTTTGATTGATTGTGGGAATGAGGAGAAACTTGGCCCGCACCGATGGCTAAATGGCCGTGGTGAAGTGAGCAACGGGCGGGTGGAACTCTACCCATTCCAAGTGGTCTCGGTAGAAGCGACCTAAAGTACATGGGACTTCCCGGGGGGCTGGAAACGGGCCTAGGCTTCGGCTGAAAGGGCTAAATGCTCACGAGTGTTGCCATCCGAGGGATGGTGGTGGAATCGCGGTGTCGGACTGGGTCCGGACCGGGTTCACCGATTAGTGCCCTGAGAGCACGGAGTGTGCGGCCGTGCGTGCCGACACTTGTGGCGAATAGAATACCTTATAGAATTGCTATGGTAGCTTTATATGCAGGGAAGGAGCACCGTCGTCCCGAGATACGGGACGGGGTCGTTATAATTTGGTCAGCTTTGCTGACCGTTGCCCCTTTTGTATTGCCACCTCTTGGGTGGATTGCTTTCTACAGGTGCTGCTGCGGAGCCAAGCGGCAAATAGCGGGCTAAAGCCCAAGTTGCAGCGCCAGCCCTCGAAGGCTTAGTTATTAGCTTTTCATATTCATGTATGGCCAGCCTGCGTGCCGATGTATGAAAGATGCTATTTTGTTAAGCGAACACTTCTGTAAGGCCTTAAGGCCGTGTACTCTTTTGTGTATGTACTCATTCCTGGGTAGTAGTGGACATTCATGCTCTGTGGCTGGGTTCTTATCTTTTGCAACTTAATTAAATTACTTCCGCTAGGTGTTGTGTAGGACGCTCTGATTGGTTGTATGGTTTCAACGCGTAACCAACCGGTCTGTCCGTAGTATATGGCGTCGGGCCCCGGCCGGACCTACTGCTATGTGACGGATAGGGGTGTTACAAATTGGTATCAGACTTCTGGTTTCGGTCAAGCTTAAATGAATTCGTGGACGAATTCACTTTAAGGGGTGGTGAGCACATTGTGTGCGTCATCGTTATAATATGAAAAGAACCCATGAATGTCCACTTAGGAATGAAAATACACATGATTGAGGAACCTGCGTGTTCCTATAATTGCTGTTTGCAGTAATTTTTGGGTCGCTTATCGGTGTTTTGCACGATTTTAGGTGACCAGAAGTGGCGCTAGGTCGTCTGAATGGCCAGGTTCTGAGGCGAGCAGTGCGCCAAGCAATGCGCCTGCAACACCTTTGTCTGCTGAGACCATTAGGTTGGTGGCAGAAGCGGTCATGGTAATGATCAATGCGCAGCCTGCAAGGCAGGTGCAGCAGCCTGCTCCTGCTGTGGAACAGGTACCGCTTCAGGCGGCAGAGCGAAGGAGGGTTGAGCAAGTTGTGGTGGAACCAGAGTTGCCGCGGAGGGCAACTGAAAGACAACTGAAGCACGTGATGGGCTTTCACCCACCGGTATTCACGGGGGCAGAAACCCCGACCCAAGCAGAGGATTGGCTCTCAAGGGTCAACAGGGTGATGACTGCGACGCAAACTGAAGAGTGGCAGAAGACCACTATAGCGACGTTCCTTTTGGATGGGGACGCAAGGCTGTGGTGGGAGGGCCTAGAGCTGCATCAGTTGAGGGGAAGGCCATTGGCCGAAGTCCCGATGGAGGAGTTTACGAGACTATTTATGGCTCGATACCTCCCCTCGGCGCAGAGGATTGCGCTAGAGAGCGAATTCCAGAAGTTGGTGCAGGGCGATAGCACCGTTGATGAATACCTCCACGAGTTTAGTCGGTTGGGGAGATATGCCGGTGCTACCTTCGCAGACGAGGAGCGCAAGACGAGCCGCTTTTATGAAGGGCTAAGGGATGATTTGAGGTTGCTGATGTCGGGGCCCAAGACGCAGGGTTTCATGACCCTGGTCAGTTCGGCCCGGTCCTTGGAGAAGGATATGAGAAACGTGCAAGCGAAGAAGGAGAGGGAATCTGGTGGCAAGAGATCAGAGTTCAAGGCGCCGACTACGTCGAAGTCAGGCTACCGCAGATTCTCCAAGAAGTCTAGGACGTCGGGCCCAGCTCCTTTTGCAGGTGCCTCGAGGGCAACTACCAATCGAACCCCGGGCGCTTGCTTCACGTGTGGAAAGCCGGGGCACTTTGCCCGTGACTGCTGGAGTGGACGCTCAAAGTCCGAAAGGAAACAGGGAGCTACCTACGAGGAAAAGGGCAAAGCGGTGGAGTCGACCGCGTCCCACTATGCTCCGACTCAGCCTAGAGTCTACAACTTGGGCCAGCAGGAGGCCATCAAGCAAGCGGATGTGGTGACAGGTATGAGTTAATTTATGCAAGTTGACTTGAGAATACTATTACCTATTGCTTGTTAAGCTAATGTCTTTTGCTTAGGCTTTGTGTTGATTAGCGATAGTCCGGCACGAGCACTATTCGACACTGGTGCTTCGCATTCTTTCTTGTCTGAACAGTTTATATCGCGCATCGGAGTCCCTTCTTCGATGGCAAAGGACAAGCTAGATGTGTTGCTACCAAACGGGTGCTCGATGCGTGCGGACAGAGTGTGCGCCGTGAAGGTTCACATTGGGAGCCAAGAGTTCGACTTGCTAGCGTCATTGTTGCCGCTAGTAGAGTTCGATGTTATCTTTGGAATGGATTGGCTGTCAGAGCAGAAGGCTTGGATCGATTGCGACCGTAAGGAGGTCAAGCTGGGCGTAGGGCGGGAGACTACTTTCGAGGGGCTTAAGGGGTCGAGCAAGACACTAATGTCTGCTCTTCAGGTGGTGAAGGCGGTTCGTGCTGGTGCAGAGCTGTTCTTTGCGATAGTGGGGGCTGTGGAGCCAAAGTCCCCGTTGGATAGCATCCCCGTGGTTTGCGAATACCCCGATGTGTTCCCGGATAGCCTTCCCGGAGCCCCACCGCAGCGAGAGATTGATTTTACGATCGAGCTCGTGCCGGGTGCCAAACCCGTGTCACGTGCTCCTTATAGATTGGCGCCAAAGGAGATGGCGGAGTTGAAGGTTCAGTTGGAGGAACTGATGGAGCAAGGTTATGTGCGTCCAAGTTCGTCGCCTTGGAGCGCACCGGTCCTCTTCGTTAAAAAGAAGGACGGTAGTATGCGGCTGTGCATCGACTACAGAGAATTGAACAAGTTGACGGAAAAGAACAAGTACCCGATCCCGAGGATTGATGATCTCTTTGATCAGTTAGTCGGATCGTCTGTATACTCCAAGTTGGACTTGAAGTCGGGGTACTATCAGCTGAGGATCAGGGAATGTGATATCCCAAAGACGGCGTTCAGTACGAGGTATGGGCATTTCGAGTTCACGGTCATGCCGTTTGGACTGACGAATGCGCCATCGGTGTTTATGGATCTGATGAACAGGACGTTCAGAGATTTCCTGGATCGCTTTGTGATCGTCTTTATTGACGATATTTTGGTATACTCGCAGTGCGAGGAAGACCACTTCAAGCATTTGCATTTGGTGTTGGAGACTCTGAGGAGGAATGAGCTTTACGCAAAGTTCTCCAAGTGCGAGTTCTGGCTACCCTTGGTAGCGTTCCTTGGTCATATAGTGAGTGGGGAAGGTATAGCGGTGGATCCGGCGAAGATTGTTGCGATACGGGGCTGGCCTGCGTTATCTTCTGTCGCGGAAGTCCGTAGTTTTCTCGGGCTTGCCGGATATTACAGGCGCTTCGTAGAGAACTTCTCGCGGGTAGCGTTACCTCTCATGAAGTTGACAAGGAAGGATCAGAAATTCTTGTGGACGCAAGAGTGCGTGCAAGCTTTTGAGGAGCTGAAGAGGCGGTTGACCACGGCGCCAGTGCTTAGTTCGCCGAGTGGGACCGAGGGCTTTGAGGTGTATAGCGACGCTTCGGGTAGCGGTTTGGGCTGCGTGTTGTTGCAGCATGGTAGCGTGATAGCGTATGGATCGCGTCAGCTAAAGGTGCATGAAAGGAATTATCCGGTGCACGACTTGGAGTTGGCGGTCGTGATATTTGCACTCAAGTTGTGGAGGCACTACCTATACGGAGTAAGGGTCGACATATACACCGATCACAAGAGCCTAAAATACTTGTTGGATCAAAAGGATCTCAATATGAGGCAGAGGAGGTGGATGGAGTTCCTGGGGGACTACACCTTCAAGATACATTATGTACCCGGGAAGGGCAACGCAGTTGCGGATGCGCTGAGCCGCAGGGCTCCCGCCCGAGCCAACTGGTTGTCGGTGCATAATGAGCGGCTAGTGCGGGAGTTGGAGGAGCTTGAGATCTGTTGCGTGGACAAGCAGACGAGTGCCAAAGCAATGTTAAACTGGACAGAGGTGCAGTATGACCTGGCTAACCGGGTTCGGCAGGCATTGGAGTTGGATGATTCCATGAAGGAGCTTTTGGAGGCCGCTTTGGATGGGTCAAATTCCCAGTTCTCGGTAGAAGATGGGTTATTAAGGAAGGATCATCGTTTGTGCGTCCCAAGTGGGGGTAACCTCCGGGCGGAGTTGATGTACGAGGCTCATCATACCAAGTACTCAATCTACCCAGGGAGCACGAAGATGTATCGCGATCTCAAGAAGTTGTTTTGGTGGCCGGGGCTTAAGAAAGATGTGGCGTTGTACGTGGCTAAATGCCAAACGTGCGCCTTGGTGAAGGCGGAGTGCCAAAAGCCAGGAGGATTTCTGAAATCCTTGCCTATACCGGAGTGGAAATTCGACGACATATCCATGGACTTTGTGCACGGATTGCCAAGGTCACAGAAGGGGAACGACGCCATCTGGGTGATCGTAGATCGGCTAACTAAGGTGTCGCATTTCATTCCGCATAGGAAGGATGATCCAGTCGAGAAATTGGCAAAGTTGTACGTTGACAACTTTGCCAATATTGTTAGGCTGCATGGTGTGCCTCGTAGCATTGTGAGTGATCGCGATGGGCGGTTCACGTCAAATGATTGGAGGTTGGTGCAGCAGATGTTGGGGACAAAGTTAAAGTTCAGTACAGCTTTCCATCCGCAACGGATGGGCAGACCGAGAGGGTCAATAGAACGATGGAGGACATGCTACGCATGTGTGTCCTGGACTTCGGTAAGCATTGGGAAGACCATCTTTATTTGGTGGAGTTCGCGTACAACAATAGCTACCAAGCGAGCATACAAATGACGCCCTTCGAGGCCCTGTATGGTAGGAAGTGTCGCACGCCGTTATCGTGGCTTGAAGCGGGTGAGGCAAGGTTGTACAAGAAGCAGGAGGTGGAGAGTGCTACCTCGTTAGTGCGGATCATTCGGGAGCGCTTGTTGATCGCTCAGGACCGGCAGGCGAAGTACTACAATGCCAAGCACCGGAACGTGGAGTTCGCGGTGGGCGACTGGGTGTACTTGAAGATCAAGCCGTTCAAGGGTGTCTCACGGATTCGACGCTTGAAAAAGTTGAGTTCGAGATACCTTGGGCCGTTTGAGGTCCTAGAGCGAGTCGGCGAAGCGGCATACCGTTTGAAGCTATCGGTGGAGTTGAGTGGATTACATGATGTGTTCCACATTTCTGTGTTGCGGAAGGCGGTGCAAGAGCCTTCACAGGTGATCGCGGCTGATCAAGTACCGGTTGAGGAAGGGTTGACAACGAAAGTCAAGCCCATAACTATTGAGGATTTCGAAGTCAAGCGGCTTCGGAACAAAGAAATCGGAATGGTGAAGGTCCGTTGGGATAACTGCGGGCGCGAGGAGCTCTCTTGGGAGCGAGAGCAGACAATGCGCGAGGAGTACCCCGAGTTGTTCCCCTCAGGTACTCGTTATGTTTTTGTTTTGTGTAGTCTCTGTTCTTAATTTCGGGATGAAATTCTCTTAAGGGGGAGGGAGTTGTAAGACCCCAACCTCGGAGATGATCGCGGGGCGATCAATCGGCTCTTTTGGAGGTCTGAACAGGGGCACACGGCCAGGCACACGGCCGTGTGCCTACCCGTGTTCAAGGATTTATTGTGTTTTTGTGCTGTCTCGAGTCAGAGAGGTACACGGCCTGAGACACACGGCCGTGTCTCAAGCCGTGTGTGGGGCACACGGCCTCGAACACAGCCGTGTTCGAAGCCGTGTTCTGGAAGCCCGACGATCGTCCTGAAGCTCCAGGTAACACGGCCCGTGGCACACGGCCGTGTCAGGAGCCGTGTCGATCGGCGAATGAGCTACACGGCCAGACACACGGCCGTGTGTCAAGCCGTGTTCGGCCCAGTTTTTGGGATTTTTGATCTAATCTCGGCCGTTCGTTCTCTTGGATCTGGATCCGACGGTGGGGGCTGCTCCTGGGGGGTTATTAGCCGGGAAATGGGGGGAGAAACCCTCATTTTCATCTTGAGTTTCTCTTTCTTCATCTTAGAGAGAGGGGAGAACTCCCTTGGTGGTGTGAGCCCAAGATCCGGCCGCCGGAGGAGTTTTGAAGCACCGATTCGCGATCCGAGTCCGGATCCTCGAAGGCAAGGGCGAGGCGAAGCTTTCCATCCGACTACATCTTCATGGCGCCGCGGAAAAATGCGAGGGTAACGATCCTCTTCATAGGGCATGTGTAGTCGCCCTTCTTTCTATGCATGGGGAAAATCCCCCTCTCGCGAGTGAGCGTTGAGGCGCGGAATCCCTTCGGGTAGATATGTAAAGTCCCCGTTGTTAGAGCCCGGAATCGGAGTACGGGCGTAGGCATTGTGTGTGAAGCCTATTCGGGTTTAACCCGGATCGGTGATGTTTGCATTGCATGGCCGGAGAAGACTCCGCGCCGGTGAATTTAGTTTTCCGAAAATTCTACGCGGTAGATTGCATACAGGGATCCTTGGGGGTTAACCTCGAGGCGCACCCGGAAAGCTTGGGCGGAATCGCATTGCCGCCACGATGTTGCCTTGGAGGGCAAATCGGTACATAACGGGGTTATGTGCGTGTTTTGATCGATTGTGGGAATGAGGAGAAACTTGGCCCGCACCGATGGCTAAATGGTCGTGGTGAAGTGAGCAACGGGCGGGTGGAACTCTACCCATTCCAAGTGGTCTCGGTAGAAGCGACCTAAAGTACATGGGACTTCCCGGGGGGCTGGAAACGGGCCTAGGCTTCGGCTGAAAGGGCTAAATGCTCACGAGTGTTGCCATCCGAGGGATGGTGGTGGAATCGCGGTGTCGGACTGGGTCCGGACCGGGTTCACCGATTAGTGCCCTGAGAGCACGGAGTGTGCGGCCGTGCGTGCCGACACTTGTGGCGAATAGAATACCTTATAGAATTGCTATGGTAGCTTTATATGCAGGGAAGGAGCACCGCCGTCCCGAGATACGGGACGGGGTCGTTATAATTTGGTCAGCTTTGCTGACCGTTGCCCCTTTTGTATTGCCACCTCTTGGGTGGATTGCTTTCTACAGGTGCTGCTGCGGAGCCAAGCGGCATATAGCGGGCTAAAGCCCAAGTTGCAGCGCCAGCCCTCGAAGGCTTAGTTATTAGCTTTTCATATTCATGTATGGCCGGCCTGCGTGCCGATGTATGAAAGACGCTATTTTGTTAAGCGAACACTTCTGTAAGGCCTTAAGGCCGTGTACTCTTTTGTGTATGTACTCATTCCTGGGTAGTAGTGGACATTCATGCTCTGTGGCTGGGTTCTTATCTTTTGCAACTTAATTAAATTACTTCCGCTAGGTGTTGTGTAGGACGCTCTGATTGGTTGTGTGGTTTCAACGCGTAACCAACCGGTCTGTCCGTAGTATATGGCGTCGGGCCCCGGCCGGACCTACTGCTATATGCTAAGTGACGGATAGGGGTGTTACACCGATCCAGACCAACTTGTCCGGATAGGCTTCACACACCATGCCTACGTCTGTACTTTGATTATGAACTCTAAATGCAAAATGATGGGGATAAACCATATCTACCCGAAGGAAAACCTCACACTCACCGCTCACTCACGGGAGGGAGTTTCCTATGCAAAAAGGAAGAGGACTTCACATGTCCAAGTAGTGAATCGCTACCCTAGCGGTTCGTTTTGGCCCCATGGAGATGAGAAGAGACTAGACGGATGAAAAGCACCGCAACGGCCTCGCCTCCACGGATCTGGACTCGACTCTCGATTCGGGGCTCCGAAGCTCCACCGGCGGCCGGATTCCTCCTTCTCCTTCTTCCTTGCTCTCCCCACTCTCTAACTCTTTAGAAAGATAAAGTCCTAAGAGAAATGAGGGTTTAACCCTCAACTCCCGGCCTTATAACAGCAGGGAGATTTTCTGTACCGTTGGATCCTATTTGAAGGAAATGAACGACCACGAATCGCCCTGAAAATCACTTTCCTGGGCCGAACACGGCTTGTGACACGCCATGTCACCGGCCGTGTCTCACGATCTGAACACAATCGTCAAACACAGAGCATGACACGGGCTCAGACATGCTTGTGTTACTTCTTGACACGCCAGTGTCAGCTTCTGACACGCCCGTGATACTGGGCGTGCTCCTCAAGCGACACAGGAAACCGTCGCATCCCGACCAGGACACAGCCCGGTGACACGCCCGTGTCACAGGCCATGTGCCAGACACGACTTCGGACACGCCTGTGTCTAGCTCATGTTCATCAGTCGTCACAGACTGGCCAAACACAGAGAAGGACACGACCCTTGACACGCCCGTGTAACAGGCCATGTGACCCCTCCGAAGATCGTCGAATGCATTTCGACGACCTCACAGAAATTTTTTGAACTCATAGAAGGACACGGCCCTGTGACACACCCGTGTCATAGGCCGTGTGAAGCTACTCAGGCACCAAACGACATTAAACCACTAATATTTCAAAATTGAGCTTTGGAGCGTTACAATTCTCTCCCTCTTAAAAGAATTTCGTCCCGAAATTACAGAATGGAAAAGTACTCAAAATTACACGGTACCTGAGTGGAAAAGCTTGGGATACTCCTCAAGCATGGTCTGCTCTCGCTCCCACGAGAGCTCCTCACGATCATAATTGTCCCAACGAACTTTGACCATCCTAATAGCTTTGTTCCGCAATTTCTTGACCTCCGCATCCTCTAACTGAATGGGTCTAACTTTCGTTGTTAGCCCACTATCGACCGATATTCGATCTACAACAGCCACTTGCGCTGGTTCTTTCGCGTCTTTGCATAGGATCGAGATGTGAAATACATCATGCAATCCACTTAGCTCTACCGAAAAAGCCAAATGATAGGAGGATTCACCAACCCGCTCCAAGATCTCAAAAGGCCCAATATACCCCGGATAAAGCTTCTTTAAGCGTCGAATCCTTGACACGCCTTTAAACGGCTTTATCTTGAGGTATATCCAGTCGCCCATCGCAAACTCCACATTCCGATGTTTGGCATTGTAGTACTTGGCCTGTCTATCTTGAGCAATCAATAGTCGTTCCCGAATCAACCGTATCGTTTAAGTAGCATCTTCAACGTCCCTTTGCTTGTACATCTTTGATTCTCCCGTTTCTACCCAAGACAACGACGTATGGCACCTCCTCCCATACAGAGCCTCAAAAGGCGCCATCTCAATACCGGCTTGATAGCTGTTAATGTATGCGAACTCAATCATGTAATGATGATCTTCCAACATCATGTTCACCCTTTTAGTTTGCCTATCTATTTGTGGGTGGAAAGCAGTGCTGAAGCACAACTTGGTGCCCAACAACTGATGAATAAGTCTACAATCATTAGACGTGAACCGACCATCTTAGTCAGTTACTATGCTCTGGGGCACGCCATGAAAACAGACTATATTATCCACATAAAGCTTCTCCATCTTTTCCACGGAATCATCCTTCCTATTGGGTATAAAATGTGACACCTTCGTTAACTGATTCATGACCACCCAAATGGCGTCGTTCCCCTTATACGATCTCAGCAAACTGTGCATGAAATCAGAAGAGATGTCATCGAACTCCCACTCCGGCATAGGCAGGGACTTTAGAAATTCACCTGGCTTCTGGCATTCACCTCCACCAAGGTGCACGTTTGACACTTTACCACATAAAGTGTTATGCTCTTTTTGAGTCCTGACCACCAGAACAACTTTTTCATGGATTTATACATTCTCATACTCCCCGGGTGAATCGAGTACTTAGCATAATGTAACGCCCCTATCTGTCACATGGCATATAGCAGTAGGTCTGGCCGGGGCCCGACGCCATATACTACGGACAGACCGGTTGGTTACACGTTGAAACCATTCAACCAATCACAACGTCCTACACAACACCTAGCGGAAGCAATTATTAAGTTGCACAGTTAAGAACCTTGCTAACATGAATGTCCACTGAACCAAAATATAGGAATGTTGAATACACAAAACAACTAGCCTTAAGGCCTTACAATGTTTGCTTAATAAAACATGACTTTCAAACCTCGGCACGCAGGCCGGCAATACATGAGTAAATAAGAAAACACTCAAAAGTTTAGGCCTTCGAGGGCCGGCGCAGCAACTTGGGCTTTAGCCCGCTATTTACCGCTCGGCTCCGCAACTCCTGCAAGCAACAATCCACCGCACGGTGGTAAACAAAAGCAACGGTCAGCTATGCTGACAAAATTATAACGATCCTGCCCCCAAAATCGGGGCGGCGATGCTCTTTCCCTGCACTTTATTAGTATAAGAATCAAAATAGAGAATAAGCATAACATCACAGATGCGGGCTCAAACGGCCACACACCCCGTGCTCTCAGGGCACTAACTCGGTGAACCCGGTCGTAACCGTGGTCTCACCACCATCCCTTGGACGGCAAAACTCGTGAGTAATATAGTCTTTTCGATCTAAGCCTAAGACTCACTCGACCATGCCAATGGCCAGTCTCTTTTTCAGATGTCTGTCACCAAACCGCATAGCCCGGGTCCGCATCCACTTGCCCGTTGCTCACATCGCATAGTCATATTAAGACGTACGCGCGGGCCAAGCTTCTTCCGGATCCCAAAGTTCGATCACACTAGCACATAACCCAGTTATGTTTATGGTTGGCTCCCCGGCCACCAAGATGACGGAAAAGTGTTTCCGCCCAGTTTTCCGGGTGCGCCTTAGGGTTACTCCCCAAGGAACCCTGCTGCAATCTACCCCGTAGAAACCAGAAAACAACAAAGGGAACGGAGTCTTCTCCGGCTAAAATGCAATGCACATCACCGATCCAGACCAACTTGTCCGGATAGGCTTCACACACCATGTCTATGTCCGTTTACGCATACGGACTCTATTCAAGGGGGACTTTACATATCTACCCCAAGGAATGCCTCAACTCTTCGCTCACTCGCGAGAGAGGGCTTCCTATGCAAAGGAAAAGAGGGCTTCACATGCCCTAGGATGAGAATCATTACCCTTGCATTCTTCCGTGGCGCCATGAAAAATCTACGCGATTGGAAAGCTCCGCAACGTCGTCGCCTTCGTGGATCTGGACTCGGATCGCGAATCGGAGCTCCGAAGCTCCACCGGCGGCCGGATCTTGGTCTCCTCCTTCCTCCTTGCTCTCCCTTCTCTCTAAAATCTTAGAGAGAGAACACCTAAAAGAAAGTGAGGGTTTGTAACCCTATTTTCGGGTTTAAACTGCCAGCACTAACCCTCAGTCGTCGGATCCAAAGCCAAGGAAACGAACGGCCACGATTCGGCCTAAAATTACAAAATCTGGGTCGAACACGGGTTGCAACACGGCCGTGTGCATGTCCGTGTCACCCATTCACCGTCTCGACCAACGCGATAACCAGCACACGACATTCGACACGGCATCCGACACACCCGTGTCGCATGCGACACGGCCGTGTCACAACCCGTATCACCCTCGTGTGCAACGACCCACACTCTTTTCCCGAGAAGGACACGGCCTACGACACGGCACCCGACACGCCCGTGTCACATGTGACACGCCCGTGTCTGTGCCCGTGTCATGGTCCGTGTCCAACTACCAACACTTGCTTCCCGAGGAGGACACGACCTGCGATACGGGCCCCGACACGCCCGTGTCATATATGACACGCCCGTGTCTGTGCCCGTGTCATGGCCCGTGTACATGACTCAGGAAACTCCCTAGTGTGACACGCCCGTGTCACGCCCGTGACATGCCCGTGACACCTGCTCCAAGTCCCAGCCTTGGCTAAAAAACATCACTCGTCCCTCTTTTGAGTTTCGGGGCGTTACAACTCTCTCCCCCTTAAAAGAATTTCGCCCACGAAATTTACTAAATGAAAACAATAGGAACTGAAAGCTCTTAAAGGTACCTGAGCGGAATAACTCCGGGTACTCCTCCAGCATAGTTTGCTCTCGTTCCCAAGAGAGCTCCTCTCGATCGCAATTATCCCACCGGACCTTAACCATCCGGATCTCCTTGTTACAGAGTCTCTTCACCTCGAAGTCTTCGATACGAACAGGCTTCACCCTTGTCGTCAACCCTTCGTCCACCGGCACTTGATCAACTGCGATCACCTGCGAAGGCTCTGACACCGCTTTCCGCAAAACAGAGATGTGGAACAGATCTTGTAGACCACTCAACTCCTCCGATAGCCTCAATCGGTAAGCCGCTTCGCCGACCCGCTCTAGAACCTCAAAGGGTCCAAGGTATCTTGGGCTCAGCTTCTTCAAGCGTCTTACCCGCGAAACACCCTTGAACGGCTTCACTTTCAAGTATACCCAATCGCCTACCGCGAACTCCACGTTCCGGTGCTTGGCATTGTAGTTCTTCGCCTGCCTGTCCTGAGCGATCAACAAGCGCTCCCGAATGATCCGCACTAACGAGGTAGAACTCTCCACCTCCTGCTTCTTGTACAACCTTGCCTCACCCGTTTCTAACCACGATAACAGCGTGCGACACTTTCTACCATACAGGGCCTCAAAAGGCACCATTTGGATACTCGCCTGGTAGCTGTTGTTGTACGCGAACTCCACCAAACACAGGTGGTCCTCCCAATACTTCCCGAAGTCTAGAACACACATGCGTAGCATGTCCTCCATCGTTCTATTGACTCTCTCGGTCTGTCCATCCGTCTGCGGATGGAAGGCTGTGCTGAACTTCAACTTGGTCCCAAGCATTTGTTGCACCAACCTCCAATCATTGGACGTGAAACGCTCATCGCGATCACTCACAATGCTACGGGGCACACCGTGCAGTCTAACTATATTATCCACATATAGCTTCGCCAACTTCTCCACCGGGTCATCCTTCCTATGCGGAATAAAGTGCGACACTTTAGTTAACCGGTCTACGATCACCCAGATGGCGTCGTTCTCCTTCTGCAACCTTGGCAAACCATGCACAAAGTCCATCGATATGTCGTCGAACTTCCACTCCGATATAGGCAAGTACTTCAAGAATCCTACCGGCTTTTGGCACTCCGCCTTCACTAAGGCGCACGTTTGGCACTTAGCCACAAACAACGCTACGTCTTTCTTGAGCCCCGGCCACCAAAACAGCTTCTTGAGGTCACGGTACATCTTTGTGCTCCCTGGGTGGATTGAGTACTTGGTATGATGAGCCTCATACATCAACTCTGCCCGTAGGTTACCCCCGCTTGGGACGCACAACCGATGATCCTCCCTTAACAACCCATCCTCAACAGAAAATTGGGAATTTGACTCATCCAACGCCGCCTCCATAAGCTCTTTCATGGTGTCATCCAACTCCATTGCCTGCCGAACACGATCAGCCAGGTCATACTGAACCTCCGTCCAGTTCAACAAAGCCTTGGCGCTTGTCTGCTTGTTCGCGAAACAGATCTCCAACGCCTCCAACTCCCGTACTAGCCTCTCATCATGAACCGAAAACCAGTTGGCTTGGGCGGGAGCCCTGCGACTAAACGCATCAGCAACCACATTGCCCTTCCCAGGTACATAATGAATCTTGATGGTATAGTCCCCAAGGAACTCCATCCACCTCCTCTGCCTCATATTAAGATCCTTTTGATCCAACAGGTACTTCAGGCTCTTGTGATCGGTGTAAATATTGACCCTTACGCCGTATAGGTAGTGCCTCCACAACTTAAGTGCAAATATCACGGCCGCCAACTCCAAGTCGTGGACCGGATAGTTCCTTTCATGCACTTTTAGCTGACGCGATCCATAAGCTATCACGCTCCCATGCTGTAACAGCATGCAGCCCAAACCACTACCCGAGGCGTCACTATAAACCTCGAAGCCCTCGTTCCCACTCGGCGAACTAAGCACTGGCGCCGTGGTCAACCGTCTCTTCAGCTCCTCAAACGCTTGCACGCACTCCTGCGTCCACAAGAATCTTATATCTTTCCTTGTCAACTTCGTGAGAGGTAGCGCTATCCGCGAGAAGTTCTCTACGAAGCGCCTGTAATATCTGGCAAGCCCGAGAAAACTACGGAACTTCCGCGCAGAAGACAATGCAGGCCACTCCCGTATCGCAACGATCTTCGCCGGATCCACCGCTATACCTTCCCCATTGACAATGTGACCAAGGAATGCTACTGAGGGTAGCCAGAACTCGCACTTGGAGAATTTTGCATAGAGTTCATTCCTTCTCAGAGTCTCCAACACCAGATGCAAGTGCTTAAAGTGATCTTCTTCGCACTGCGAGTACACCAATATATCGTCAATAAAGACGATCACAAAGCGGTCCAGAAAATCTCGGAACGTCCTGTTCATCAAGTCCATAAACACTGATGGCGCATTCGTCAGTCCAAACGGCATGACCGTGAACTCGAAATGCCCATACCTTGTGCTGAACGCCGTCTTCGGGATATCACACACCCTGATCCTCAACTGATAGTACCCAGACTTTAAGTCAAACTTAGAATATACCGACGATCCGACTAACTGATCGAAGAGATCATCAATCCTCGGGATCGGGTACTTGTTCTTCTCTGTCAGCTTGTTCAACTCTCTGTAGTCGATACACAGCCGCATACTCCCGTCCTTCTTCTTAACGAAGAGGACCGGTGTGCTCCAAGGCGACGAGCTTGGACGCACATAACCTTGCTCCATCAGCTCCTCTAGCTGAACTTTCAACTCTGCCATCTCCTTCGGTGCCAGCCTATAAGGAGCACGTGACACAGGTTTGGCACCTGTCACAAGATCGATAGTGAAATCAATCTCTCGCTGTGGTGGGGATCCGGGAACACATCGGGGTATTCACAAACCACGGGGATTGTATCCAAAGCGGACTTTGGCTCTACAGCCCCCACTATTGCGAAGAACAGCTCTGCGCCAGCACGAACTGCCTTTACCACCTGAAGAGCAGACATCAGCATCTGCTCGACCCCTTCAGTCCCGTAAATGTTGTCTCCCGTCCAACACCCAGCTTGACCTCCTTACTATTGCAATCAATCCAAGCCTTCTGCTCTGAAAGCCAATCCATCCCAAAGATAACGTCAAACTCTACTAGCGGCAGCAATGACGCTAGCAAGTCGAACTCTTGGCTCCCTATGTGAACCTTTACGGCGCACACTCTGTCCGCACGCATCGAGCACCCATTCGGTAGTAGCACATCCAACTTGTCCTTCGTCATCGAAGAAGGGACTCCGATGCGCGATATAAAATTTTCGGACAAGAAGGAGTGTGAAGCTCCCGTATCGAACAGTGCCCGTGCCGGACTATCGCTAATCAAAACAAAGCCTATGCAAACCATATTAGGCTAACAAGCAATAGATAACAGTATTTAAAGCTAACTTGCTATAAATTAACCGTACCTGTCACCACGTCGGCCTGCTTGATGGCCTCTTGCTGGCCCAAGTTGTAGACTCTAGGTTGAATCGGAGCATAATGGGACGCAGTTGACTCCACTGCATTGCCCTTCTCTTCGTAGGTAGCTCCTTGTTTTCTCTCGGACTTTGGGCGTCCGCTCCAGCAATCGCGGGCAAAGTGCCCCGTCTTTCCACACGTGAAACAAGCGCCCGGGGTTCGATTGGTAGTTGTCCCCGAGGCACCTGAAGAAGGGGCTGGACCCGACGTCCTAGCCTTCTTATTCCATCTTCGAAAGCCAGACTTTTAAGTCGGCACCTTAAACTACGGTTTCTTGCCACCGGATTCCTTCTTCACTTGCACAATCTTCATGTCCTTTTCTAAGGACCGGGCCTGAGTTGACCAAGGTCATGAAACCCTGCGCCATAGGCCCCGACAGTAACAACCTCAACTCGTCTCTTAACCCTTCATAGAAGCAGTTCGTCTTGCGCTCCTCGTCGGCAAAGGTAGCGCTAGCGTATCGTCTCAAACAAGTGAACTCGTGGAGATACTCGTCCACGGTGTTGTCTCTTTGCACCAACTTTTGAAATTCATTTTCCAACGCGATCCTCTGGGCTGAGGGGAGGTATCGAGCCATGAACAGTCTCGAAAACTCCTCCATAGGTACTTCGGCCAACGGCCTTCCCCTCAACTGGTGTAGCTCTAGGCCTTCCCACCATAATCTCGCATCCCCGTCCAATAGGAACGTTATTATCGTGGTCTTCTGCCACTCTTCCGTTTCTGTTGCTGTCATCACCCTATTGACTCTTGAGAGCCAATCTTCGGCCTGGGTCGGGGTTCCCGTTCCCGAGAACATCGGTGGATGGAAGCCCATCACATGCTTAAGTTATTTCTCAGTTGCTCTCCGAGGCAACTCCGGCTCCACCGCCACCTGTTCAACCCTTCTAGGCTCCGCCGCTTGGAGCGGCACTTTCTCCACCGCAGGAGTAGGCTGTTGCACCTGCCTTACAAGTTGCGCATTAATCATTGCCATGACAGCTTCTGCCACCAACCTAATGGTTTCGGCTGACAGAGGTGTTGCAGGCGCATCACTTGGTGCGCTGCTTTCTCGGAACCTGGCCGTTCCGACGGTCCAGCACCACTTCTGGTCACCTATAATCGTGCAAAACACCGATAAACGACCAAACAATATTGCACACAACAATTATAGGAACATGCAGGTTCCTCAAACACATGTATTTTCATTCCTAAGTGGACATTCATTGGTTCTGTTCATGTTATAACGATGACGCACACACATGTGCTCACCACCCCTTAAAGTGAATTCGCCCACGAATTCATTTAAGATTGACCGAAATCGGTAGTCTGATACCAATTTGTAACACCCCTATCCGTCACATGGCATATAACAGTAGGTCCGGCTGGGGCCCGACGCCATATACTATGGACAGACCGGTTGGTTACGCGTTGAAACCATTCAACCAATCACAACGTCCTACACAGCACCTAGCGGAAGCAATTATTAAGTTGCACGGTTAAGAACCTTGCTAACATGAATGTCCACTGAACCAAAACATAGGAATGTTGAATACACAAAACAACTAAGCCTTAAGGCCTTACAATGTTTGCTTAATAAAACATGACTTTCAAACCTCGGCACGCAGGCCGGCCATACATGAGTAAATAAGAAAACGCTCAAAAGTTTAGGCCTTCGAGGGCCGGCGCAGCAACTTGGGCTTTAGCCCACTATTTACCGCTCGGCTCCACAACACCTGCAAGCAACAATCCACCGCACGGTGGTAAACGAAATCAACGGTCGGCTATGCTGACAAAATTATAACGATCCCGCCCCCAAAATCGGGGCGGCGATGCTCTTTCCCTGCACTTTATTAGTATAAGAATCAAAATAGAGAATAAGCATAACATCACAGATGCGGACTCAAACGGCCACACACCCTGTGCTCTCAGGGCACTAACTCGGTGAACCCGGTCGTAACCGTGGTCTCACCACCATCCTTTGGACGGCAAAACTCGTGAGCAATATTGTCTTTCCGGTCTAAGCCTAAGACTCACTCGACCATGCCAATGGCCAATCTCTTTTTCAGATGTCTGTCACCAAACCGCATAGCCCGGGTCTACATCCACTTGCCCGTTGCTCACATCGCATAGTCATATTAAGACGTACGCGCGGGCCAAGCTTCTCCCGGATCCCAAAGTTCGATCACACTAGCACATAACCCAGTTATGTTTATGGTTGGCTCCTCGGCCACCAAGATGACGGAAAAGCATTTCCGCCCAGTTTTTCGGGTGCGCCTTAGGGTTACTCCCCAAGGATCCCTGCTGCAATCTACCCCGTAGAAACCAGAAAACAACAAAGGGCACGGAGTCTTCTCCGGCTAAAATGCAATGCACATCACCGATCCAGACCAACTTGTCCGGATAGGCTTCACACACCATGCCTATGTCCGTTTACGCATACGGACTCTACACAAGGGGGACTTTACATATCTACCCCAAGGAATGCCTCAACTCTTCGCTCACTCGCGAGAGAGGGCTTCCTATGCAAAGGAAAAGAGGGCTTCACATGCCCTAGGATGAGAATCGTTACCCTTGCGTTCTTCCGCAGCGCCATGAAAAATCTATGCGGTTGGAAAGCTCCGCAACGTCGTCGCCTTCGCGGATCTGGACTCGGATCGCGAATCGGAGCTCCGAAGCTCCACCGGTGGCCGGATCTTGGTCTCCTCCTTCCTCCTTGCTCTCCATTCTCTCTAAAATCTTAGAGAGAGAACACCCAAAAGAAAGTGAGGGTTTGTAACCCTATTTTCGGGTTTAAACTGCCAGCACTAATCCTCAGCCATCGGATCCAAAGCTAAGGAAACGAACGGCAACGATTCGGCCTAAAATTACAAAATCTGGGCCGAACTTGGGTTGCAACACGGCCGTGTGCATGGCCGTGTCACCCATTCGCCGTCTCGACCGACGCGATAACCAGCACACGACATTCGACACGGCCTCCGACACGCCCATTTCGCATGCGACACGGCCGTGTCACGACCCGTGTCACCCCCGTGTGCAACGACCCACACTCTTTTCCCGAAAAGGATACGGCCTGCGATACACGGCACCCGACACGCCCGTGTCATATGTGACACGCCCGTGTCTGTGCCCATGTCATGGTCCGTGTCCAACTACAAACACTTGCTTCCCGAGGAGGACACGGCCTGCGACACGGGCCCCGACACGCCCGTATCACATGTGACACGCCCGTGTTTGTGCCCGTATCATGGCCCGTGTACATGACTCAGGAAACTCCCTAGCGTGACACGCCCGTGTCAAGCCCGTGACACGCCCGTGTCAAGCCCGTGACACCCCCGTATCATGCCCGTGACATGCCCGTGACACGCCCGTGACACCTGCTCCAAGTCCAAGCCTTGGCTAAAAAACGTCACCCGTCCCTCTTTTGAGTTTCGGGGCATTACACATGATTAGCCTAGTACCTAAATTCCTGCCGTAGTTTGCCCACACTTGGGACGCACAAACGACTGTCCCTCCATAACGGTCCATTATCAACCATAAATTGGGAATTTAACCCATCCAAAACCTCATCCATGATCTGCTTTATGTCATTATCCAAGACCAGAGCTCACCGAATCCTATCAGCGAGGTCGCACTGCACCTCTGTCCATAATAATTGTGCTTTGGCACTAAACTTCGAGTCAGCTCAAGAGGTTTCCAAGGCCTCCAATGCACGAACCAAATGCTCGTCATGCATCGATAACCATCTGACCTGCGCGCGAGCTCTGCGACTTAACGCATTTACAACCGCATTACCTTTTCCAGACATGCAATGTACCTTGAAGGTGTAGTCCCCAAGGAACTTCATCCACCTCCGTTGTCGCATGATTAAATCCTTTTTATCCAAAATATACTTCAGGCTCGAACGATCAGTATAGATATCGACCTTCACACCGTACATGTAATGCCTCCAAAATTTCA
This sequence comes from Platanthera zijinensis, assembly GCA_039513925.1. Lineage (NCBI taxonomy): Eukaryota > Viridiplantae > Streptophyta > Magnoliopsida > Asparagales > Orchidaceae > Platanthera > Platanthera zijinensis. The sequence goes on along the minus strand of CM077084.1, from coordinate 71,318,187 downwards.
GAGCGAATATCACGACCACTAACTCCAAGTCATGATCCGGATAATTTCTCTCGTAAACCTTCAACTGGCGTAAGCCATATGCTATTACACTCCCATGCTTTGACAGCACACAATCTAAGTCGCTGCCTGAAGCATCATTGTAAAACTCAAAGCCTTCAGAACCACAAGGTGAACTTAAGATAGGTGTCATGGTCAAACGACACATTAGTTCTTCGAAAGCTTGTGCGCACTCAGGCATCCAAACAAACTTCTGATCCTTCTTTGTCAAAGTAGTGAGGGGCAATGCTATCCGTGAGAATTTCTCCACGAAGCGCCTGTAATAGCGGGCAAGCCCCAGAAAATTCCGGACTTTTGCCATCGTAGACAATACAGGCCACTCCCGTATAACAACTACCCCTTCTCCACTAACTATATGACCAAGGAACGGTACCGAGGACAACCAAAATTCACATTTGGAGAACTTGGCATTCAATTGGTTCTTCCTCAATGTCTCCAACACCACATATAGATGCTTGAAATGATCCTCCTCGCACTGCGAGTACACAAATATATCGTCGATAAAGACTATCACGAACTGGTCCAAATATTCTCTGAACATTCTGTTTATCAAATCCATAAACACGGATGCCGCGTTCGTTAGCCCAAAAGGTATGACGGTGAACTCATAATGCCCATATCGTGTGCTGAAAGCCGTCTTGGGGATGACACTTTCCCTTATTCGCAGCTGATAGTATCCGGACTTTAGACCCAACTTTGAGTACACAGTCGACCCCACCAGCTGGTCAAACAGATCATCAATCATTGTGATTGGATACTTATTCTTCTCCGTTAGCTTATTCAACTCCCGGTAATCAATACATAGACGTAAGCTTCCGTCCTTCTTCTTAACAAAGAGAACCGGTGCGCTCCAAGGCGACGAACTTGTACACACATAACCTTGCTCCAAAAGCTCTTGAAGCTGTACTTTCAGTTCCATCATCTCCTTAGGCGCTAACCAATACGGAGAGCGCGACACAGGTTTGGCACCTGACACTAGCTCAAAGGAGAAGTCGATCTCTCGCTAGGGTGGAGTTCCAAGGAGAGCTTTAGGGAACATGTCAGGAAACTCAGATACAACTGGGATGCTGTCCAAACCAGGCTTGGGCTTCGAACCCTCCACTAAAGTGAAAAACAACTCTGCACCACTACGAACTGCCTTAACACCTGGACAGTCGAGGCTGGCCGGGGGAGCTAGAGGAGAATAAGAGAAGCGGAGCAAACAGACCTGAGCTTGAGTTCTGTACGAAGGCCCCAAGGGGGATGAGCATATAGAAATAGGCGAAAGGGACAAATGGCCCCAAAGGGGGTGAGCATATAGAAATAGGCGAACAGCCCTTGGGGGGTGAGTCGCGATAGCGACGAAGGGTATGATAGTCGCTCGCCTTAACCTTCATTAGTAGAGTAAGGAGAGAGTACGACAGTGACCCCCTTCATGCCTGAGAACGTCGTCTCACGATCTGTATCTAGTCCCAAACTAACCACCTTACGATTGCAATCAATGTACGCACGCTGCTCCGAGAGCCAGTACATACAAAATATCACGTTGAACTCCACTATTGGCAGTAGCGACGCTTGCAAGTCAACCTCTTGACTCCCAATCCCTATCTTCATGCAATAAACTCTATCTGCACGCATAGAGCACCCGTTAGGAAGCAGCACATCCAATTTGTCCCTTGCCATCGAAGAAGGTTCTCCGATGCGCGATATAATTCAGACAAAAGGAATGCGAAGCTCCCGTATCGAACAGTGCTCTCGCCGGAAATGAAAGATCGATACAAAGCCTAGCACCACCAGTCGTAAGCTAATATGCACAAGGCAATAGGTATATAAAGCTAAACTGCTATCAATTAAACCATACCTGTCACCACGTTAGTCGGCTTCATGGCCTCTTGCTGGCCAAGGTTGTACACTCTCGGTTGGGCTGAAGCATAGTGTGATGCAGTTGACTCCAACGCCTTGACCTTCTCCTCATAAGTTGCTTCAGGCTTCTTCTCAGACTTTGGACGTCCGTTCCAACAATCTCAGGCAAAGTGTCTCGGCTTCCCACAGTTATAACATGCATCCGGGGTTCGACCTATAGTCACCCCAGATGCACTAGAAGAAGGGGATGGACCCAAAGTCCTAGCCTTCTTATTCCACTTACAGAAACCATACCTTGAGGAGTTCGGCACCTTGAACTCCGGCTTCTTCGCACTCAAGTCCTTAACTGCTCCTGACATATCTTTCTTTGTCTTCTGTGCACCATCCTGAAAATCTCGAGCAAAGTGCCCTTCCTTGCCACAAGTATGACAGGCATAAGTAGCTTTGCTAGTAGATGTTCTAGCCCTCTTTTTCAGCCTCCTGCGGTATGCAGCCTTTGTAAGACCTACAGAGTTCGGCACCCTACACACTGGCATTTGGTGGCCGTTCCCCAAATATACTTCCAAAGATCTAGCCGACTCCACCAAGGCTCGGAATCCTAATAATTTTGGTCCTAGTAGTAGAACTCGCAACTCGCCACGCAGATCATTGTAAAATCTATCGAACATAGACCGCTCATTCTCCAACTCAAAGCCCGGGCAACGTCTTATCATAAGAAACGCCTGCAAATATTCCTCAACTGAGTGTATACCCTACACTAAAAGCATGTCCAACTACTGACCTGCTGGTCTTCTAAATGACATTTGATCCATCACACCACCCGACGTTGAGACCACCTTAGGGACAAAGGGTAGCACATGTTCTTTGCATGATGTGCATTATTCACAACGAACACCGCTTCAACAACCCTTCTTATGGTTTCAACAGAAGGAGGGGTCTCAGGCACGTCGCTGGGTGCACTACTTTTCTCAGAAAGCGCGCATTCTGACTGCCCTGCGCCACTCCAGGTCATCTATAGTCGTACACCACACCATTAAGCGACCAAACAAAATTGCAAAAAGCAATTATATGAACACGCAGGTTCCTCAAACATGTGTATTTTCATTCCTAAGTGGACATTCATGGGTTCTTTTCATGTAATAACGATGACGCACATACATGTGCTCACCACCACTTAAAAGAATTCGTCCACAAATTCCAATAAGCAAGACCGATGCCTTAGTCTGATACTAAATTATAACACCCATATCCGTCACATGGCATATAACAGAAGGTCCGGTCGGGGCCCCACGCCATATACCTACGGACAGTTAGCGGAGTTACGTATTAATACCAAATTTATAGTAATAGGAACGCGCATTCTAACTCAGAGCATTCTAGCATAAGCTTTTAAAACAATTATAAGAACCCCAAATGCAAAACTACGAATGTCCACTACAACCAAAGGTAGGAATGACGACAAAATACACAAAAGTCTTGGCCTTAGGGCTTTACAAGGGTTTACTTAACCATTACATGTGTAACAAATTTTGGCACGCAGGCTGGCCACACATGAACAGTAATATAATAAACATTCGCTTTGGCCTTCAAGTGCCAGCATAGCATCGAGGGCTTCAGCCCGCTACTTGCCACTAGACTCACCTATTCCTGCATAAGAACAATCCACCGCACAGTGGAAAAACAAAGCAACGGTCAGCTAAAGCTGACCAAATTATAACGACCCCACCCCTTACTCAGGGAGGCGGTGCTCCTTCCCTGCATTTTATTAGTATAACCAAGCAAGATAGTGAAAGTACAATTTAAGCACGCTTCACCACAGGCATAGGCACACACGGCCACACACCTCATGCTCTCAGGGCACATTCTCGGTGAACTCGGTCCACCACCGCCCCTAGGACGGCAACATCGTGAGCTAAAAGTCTCTTTCAGCCGAAACCTAAGACTAGCCATCTATGCCATCAGTAAGTTTTATGTACATTAGGTCTCTTTAACCAAACCACATAGATCGGGTACGGTTCCACCTAACCCGTTGCTCACACTGCTACGACAATTTAATCCATAAGCGCGGGTTAAGCTTCCCCGAGTCCCAAATCGATCAAACAATATTACATAACCCGATTATGCACACAGTTGGATCCCAGGCCACCAATATGGCAGCAATATGCTTCTGCCTAGTTTTCTGGGTGCACCTTGGAGTTAGTCCCTAAGGCTCCCTGTTGCAATCTACCACGTAGAAAACCCGCAAAGCAAACGGACACGGAGTATTCTCCGACAATAAAGCATAATGAAAACATCATCGATCCAGACCAACTTGTCCGGATAGGCTTCACACACCATGCCTACATCTGCACTTCGATTCCGGACTCTAAATGCAAAACGACGGGGATAAACCATATCTACCCGAAGGAAAACTCACACACACCGCTCACTCGGGGGAGGGAGTTTCTTATGCAAAAAGGAAGAGGACTTCACATGACCAAGTAGAGAATCATTACCCTAGCGGTTTGCTTTTGCCCCATGGAGAAGAGAAGAAACTAGACGGATGAAAAGAACCGTAATGGCCTCGCCTCCATGGATCTGGAATCGGCTCGCGATTTGGGGCTCCGAAGCTCCACTAGCGGTCGGATTCCTCCTTATTCTTCTTCCTTGCTCTCCCCACTCTCTAACTCTTTAGAAAGAGAAAGACCTAAGAGAAATGAGGGTTTAACCATCAATTCCCGGCCTTATAATAGCAGGGAGATTTTTGGACCGTTGGATCCTATTTGAAGGAAACGAACGGCCACGAATCGCCCTGAAAATCACTTTCCTTGGCCGAACACGGCGTGTGACACAGGCGTGTCACAGGCCGTGTCTCACGATCTGAACACGATCATCGAACACAGAGCATGATACATGCTTAGACACGCCTGTGTTACTGCTTGACACGCCCGCGACACTGGGCATGTTCCTCAAGCAACACAGGAAACCGTCGCGTCTCGACCAGGACACAGCCCTGTGACACGCCCGTGTCACAGGCTGTGTGTCAGACACAGCTTCAGATACGCCCGTGTCTAGCCCGTGTTCATCAGTCATCACAGACTGGCCAAACACAGAGAAGGATACGACCCGTGATACACCCGTATCACAGGACGTGTGCCCCCTCTGAAGATCGTCGAATGCATTTCGCCGACCTCACAAAAATTCGTCGAACTCATAGTAGGACACGACCCTGTGACACGCCTGTGTCACAGGCCGTGTGAAGCTACTCAGGCACAAAATGACCTTAAACCACTAACATTTCAAAATTGATCTTTGGGGCGTTATAGAGATGGCACCCAAGGGACCGGATTTCCTCTTCGAAGGTGCTGAACTGGTGGGAAATGGATTCGTTGATTCTCCGGAAGAAGTTCTGCAGGTGCTTAGTCTTATGCAGAAATCTAACCTAGATTTTGTCCTGACGGAACCCTGTGTTTTGTGGAAGAGGGAAGTACTGGAATTGTTTGCCAACGCCAAAGCGGATGCCTCGGCTGGGAAAATTAAGATCATGGTAAGCAGAAAGAAGATCAAGATAACGCCCAGAAGGCTAAGCAAGGCTCTGCAACTGCCAAAGCTCTCTACAACTGAGGACGAAGAAGAGCTATTGCTGGACAATATAAAATTGGCAATGAAATGGTGTGGACTTTCCAAGCACACAACCGGATCAATTCAAAGGAAAGAACTCAACCTGAGAGGCAAGTTCCTTGTCGAAGTCATTAGGAAAGCCCTGATATGCAAAACTAGTTCCCATGACAAAATCTCAAAAAGGATATTTGAACTTATGGCTAGGGTCATACTGTCTAAGAGAACTGATTGGGGAAGAATGGTGTTTGAAAGAGTAGTGGAATGCTTGGCTGAACCCAATTTGGGGAGAATCCTGTCACTATTTCTGCGAGAAACTGCTCCAGAAATTCTGAATCTGAAACTTGGTGCTAAGATTCACCATATGAGAAGAATGTACATCAGGATGCTTGAGAGATGGGACAGGGTCCTTCTGCCCCATGGTTTAGAAGCTGTGGAGAGAAAATGGAAGAGAATTGTTGCTATTGAGCCCAGCTCCTCTAGCAGCTCATCTGAGGACGAAGATCCTCATGATCCTGATCTATCGTCATCTGCTGAAGTGTCTAGAAGGGACATGAATATCCAGGTATCCGCCTCGTCTGAACTTACCCCTCTTAGTCGTGTGAGCAAACTAGAGTCAGATTCAGTTCCTGAAGTGGATGAGATTACTGCCGGGTTAGTTGGATCTGCTGGAGAGAAGGAGAGGATTTGTCTCCAGCCAAGGATGCTGAACAAATTACAGAGGAAATTATTAACAAAATATCTACAGGAATGGGGGATGATGCTGCCAGATTGGAAGATGCAGATAGGCAAATACCTATGTCTGAAGATGAGGAAGTACATGATAATGACTTGGAAGCTCCTAGTTCTAAGGGAAGTATTTCTCAAATTGAGGGGGAACAACTAATTCAAGAAATAATGCATGATGCATTATTTGTAGGGGAGCAACTGGAGGTTCCTTCAAATAAAGGATGTTGTTGTTGCTGACCTCCATGCAAACAAAAGCATGGCAGTGGTTGAGGGGGATAAATCTTCTAGTCTCCCTGGTCATGAGGTACACAATCTAGTGTCATCAGGATCTGAGGAAGAGGAAGACAATGATGAGAAAGCACACTCCTCACCACATCCAGAAACAGAATAACACAAGAGTGGCACAACTCAAGGAACAGGGAGCAAGCCTGTACAAGGAGGAATTGAAGCCCTAGAACATCTACCAGATTTGATCAGCTGCCATCTACCTTCATGGCCCAGCTAAAAGGTTTGCTAGATGAGCAAAGAAGGGCATTGGAAAACTATGTGGATGAAGCCCTCAAAGATGTTAGAAATGATCTTGCAACTGAGATCAAATCTATAAGGTTTGAACTTAATATGCTGAAAGGAGAAATAGTAAAATTCTTTACAAAAGCTGCTCCTGCTGTAGATTACATAATGGAGAAACTGGATGTGTCAAATCAGAATATTGCTATTATAGTTGAAAATCAAACTATTCTGGCCAAGAACTCTGTGACCATTCATGAGAATGATAAAATTCTGAGAAAAGCACAAAACACTGAAATTTTCACTAAAATGGATGTCTGCACCAAGATACTTGATAACCACATGTTAGAAGTTAAAAATCAAGTAACTGCTGGAGTTAACTACCTGGAAGGGGAAAGAAATAAAACTAGCACCTCCTAGACTACTCAAGTAACTGAAGAAGTCAAAAAGGGGGAAATAAATGTCATTAGAACAAATACTGAGAATATGGTCTGGGCCACAAATGTTGTGAGAGGCTCATTGGGAATGGAGGCACTATAATATAATAACATCCCAATGATGTCTGACCATGTACAAGATGCTTTAAACAAGATGTATATCAGTGAAGCCCAAGTTCAAGACAATCAAGAATATATTCAGTACATTGAAGAAGGTGACAATGTTAATGCTCAGTGGAGAGAGAAGACTACTGGTGCTCAGAATCCTTCCTTCAGCCCCACAGTAGACCGGCCATTACAGATCAAAGAAAGAATCACTGATGATGCTGAAGTGGAGGTCAAGCTAAGGAAAAAGAGATATAAAGAAGAAATGGAATACAGGCCTGATTTCGAGCAGTGGAGCCCAGAGTCCAGATCTATTATTCTGCTTGCTTTGGACCAGGTCAAAGCCAAAAGATTTGATAAAGATAAATGGTATAGCAAAACTGAATGGGATAAGATGGAAAAGAGAGACATAGAAAGACTTTTTGGAGGAACAAAAAGGCAAATCTTTTGGCTCCTGATGCTGTGGAACCTTCCAAATACTTTCCCAAGTCTTTCAGCTATTTTGAGAGACAAAAAAGATAAAGATGAAGCTGAAGATACTAAGTCTAAGGCTGTTGATGGAGCTGATAAGAAAGGGAAGAATATAGTTGAAGATAAAGATAAGCCGACAAAGAAATCCAGAGGTAGTGGAATTATGATAAGTGAACCTGAAACTTAAAATGTTTAAGGTTCAGCTTTCAAGGCTAGGGATAAAACATTGTGTTTATATTGCTCAAACATTTATTCCCTATATGATTAAATAGTACAACCTTTTGTTATAATCATGATCTGTCTAACTCATCATTTGTTATGTCTTTGACTTATCTGCTACATCATTTGATATGTCTATGATTTATCTGAATTATACTGTGATGATTATGTCTCTGATTTATCTGAATTATAAAGTGATGACTTACTTAGGTATGTTTAGTGTATACCTTTGCTTAGGTTTTGACTTCTTCAAATAGGGGGAGATTGTTGGGTCCATTGATCCATATGTCCTGAATTTGAAGGACTAGCAAAATAATGTATACACATGTTGTGATCTAACTTGTGTTTGAAGTGAATAACTGCAGTTTGACCTGATAAGCTATGATGGGACAGGTAGCCTAAGTGACTAAGTCAGGTAAGTTCTCACCTAAGTGGTGGAAAGACAGAAAATTGTCTAAGTCCACAGGCGTTGAGTGAAGATCAGTCACTCAATGTCAGTTGGCTTATAGCGCTGAGTGAAGCATATATAGTCAAAGCCAAAGTAGTGGCAAGCTGAGAAAATGGCCAAGTCCACAGGCATTGAGTGAAGTCAACTCACTCAACGACATATAGCAAAAGGCTGTGAGATAGGCTACAATAGTAAAAGCCTGAAGTTGGAATGAGCTAAAATATGGCTAAGTCCACATGCGTTTAGTGAAGTCAACTCACTCAACGTCATGTTACTAAATAAACAAAAAACTAGCTAAGACAGAAAGCGTTGAGTGAGGCATGCTCACTCAACGCTCTCAGCGTCATGCTACTAAATAAGCAGAAAATTGGCTAAGGCAGAAAGTGTTGAGTGAGGCATGCTCACTCAACGCTCTCAATGCCATTCTACTGAATAAGCAAAAAATTGGCTAAGGCAGAAAGCGTTGAGTGAGGCATGTTCACTCAACGCTCTCAACACTTATATTGCTGAATAAGCGGAAAAATTGATTAAGGCAAAAAATGTTGAGTGGAGGTTACTGACTCAACACTGTCAACGCCTAGTGAAGACAGAATTTTATCTAAGGGGTTTGGCGTTGAGTAATGCTTACTCACTCAACGCCAAACAGCTGAAAGATGATAAAGCAAGATTGGCGTTGAGTGGAGCTGAATCACTCAACGCCTAGAATCAGTCTTAATATTCTAAGTAGTTTGACGTTGAGTGAAGGTGACTCACTCAATGCCAAAAGACAGTGAATCTGTCTAAGTATTTTGGTGTTGAGTGATGCTTACTCACTCAATGCCTATTCTCTGATGCTTGATTTTTGGCTAAGTCCACAACTGGTGATATCAGCAAGTCCACAAGTCAACATATTTCAAATTAGTGGTGGGATGGCTACAGTACGCGATAAAGGTTGTCGCAAACCTACTGTACGACTGTTGGCATTAAAGCAAATTGCAGGCAGCATTAAATGTGTGGGGCTCATTGCTAAAAGAGTCGTTGGGTCTCAATATATAAAAGAAATAACAGTTGTTCTTCTTCCCTATCATTGTTGTGGAGCTATAGAACATGAAGCTCAAGCTGAGAAAGAAAGAGAGCAAGTCAGCTATTGGAATCAACATCTTCAACAACAAGATAGTTGGTGTCATTCTCACCTTCACCAGCAAGCTAGTTCAGAGTATCCTCTTTGAGCATAAGATTGCAGCCAAGGGCCGACCCTTGCTGCATGTTCTTCACAGTTCCAGCAACTCAAGCACCTAAAAATCTTTATCTAGAAGCTGTGAAGATAAGAAAGTTTGAAGAAGCAGAGATCTGAAAGAAGCTCAGGGGACTATTCCTCAAGAGTCAAAGTTAGGGCTGAATCACCTCAGCCTAGGAAAGAGAGAAGGGCAGAATAGGGTTTTGCAAGTTGCTTCCAGTACAAGTAATTACTTGTTGCTGTGAAAGTAGTTAGGACTAAGTATATCTTAGTTCAGTAAAGGTTTACTCAGGAAATAATTTCTTGCAGTCATTATTGGACTGAGTCTATCTCAGTCAAGAAGATTGAAACAGATAAATATCATTTGATATGTCTATGATTTATCTAAATTAGGTTGTAATGATTATGTCTTTGATTTATCTGAATTATGATGTGATGACTTAAATAGTTATAACTTAGGTATGTTTAGTGTATACATTGGCTTAGGTTTTGACTTTTTCAAATAAGGGGAGATTGTTGGGTCCATTGATCGCAATGTCCTGAATTTGAAGAAGGACTAGCAAAATAATGTATACATATGTTGTGATATAACTTGTGTTTAAAGTGAATGATTGCAGTTTATCCTGATAAGCTATGATGGGACAGGTAGCCTAAGTGGCTAAGTTAGGTAAGTTCTCACCTAAGTGGTGGAAAGACAAAAAACTATCTAAGTTCACAGGCGTTGAGTGAAGATCAGTCACTCAACGCCAGTTGGCTTATAGCGCTGAGTGGAGCCTATATAGTCAAAGCCAAGGCAGTGGCAAACTGAGAAAATGGCAAAGTCCACAGGTGTTGAGTGAAGTCAACTCACTCAATGCCATATAACAAAAGGCTATGAGATAGTCTATAGTTGTAAAAGTCTGAAGTTGGAATGAGATAAAATATGGCTAAGTCCATAGGCATTGAATAAAGTCAACTCACTCAACGCCATTCTACTGAATACGCAGTAAATTAGCCAAGGAAAAAAGTGTTGAGTGAGGCATGCTCACTCAACGCTCTCAACGCCATGTTACTGAATAAGCTGAAAATTGGCTAAGGCAGAAAGCATTGAGTGAGGCATGCTCACTCAATGCTCTCAACGCCATGCTACTGAATAAGTAGAAAATTGACTAAGGCAGAAAGCATTGAGCGAGACATGTTTACTCAACGCTCTCAATACTTATATTGCTGAATAAGCAGAAAAATTGATTAAGGCAAAAAGCATTGAGTGGAGGTTACTGACTCAACGCTGTCAACGCCTAGTGAAGACAGAATTTTGTCTAAGGGGTTTGGCGTTGAGTGAATGTGACTCACTTAACGCTAAGAGACAGTGAATCTGTCTAAGTGTTTTGGCATTGAGTGATGCTTACTCACTCAACGCCTATTCTCTGATGCTTGATTTTTGGCTAAGTCCATAACTGGTGACATCAGCAAGTCAACAAGTCAATATATTTAAAATTAGTGGCGGGATGGCTACAGTACGCGATAAAGGTTATCGCAGACCTACTGTATGACTATTGGCGTTAAAGCAAATTACAGTCATCATTAAATGTGTGGGGCCCATTACTAAAAGAACCGTTGGATCTCAATATATAAAAGAAGTAACAGTTGTTCTTCTTCCCTGCCATTGTTGTGGAGCTATAGAATAGGAAGCTCAAGCCGAGAAAGAAAGAGAGCAAGTCAGCTGTTGGAATCAACATCTTCAACAACAAGATAGTTGGTGTCATTCTCACCTACACCAGCAAGCTAGTTCAGAGTATCCTCTCTGAGCATACGATTGCAGCCAAGGGCCGACCCTTGCTGCAGGTTCTTCACAGTTCCAGTAACTTAAGCACCTGAAGATATTTATCTGGAAGCTGTGAAGAGAAGAAAGCTTGAAGAAGTAGAGATCTGAAAGAAGGCTCAGGGGACTATTCCTCAAGAGTCAAAGTTAGGGCTGAATCACCTCAGCCCAGGAAAGAGAGAAGGGCAGAACAGGGTTCTGCAAGTTGATTCCGGCACAAGTAATTACTTATTGCTGTGAAAGTAGTTAAGACTAAGTATATCTTAGTTCAGTAAAGGTTGACTCAGGAAATAATTTCCTGCAGTCATTATTGAACTGAGTCTATCTCAGTCAAAAAACTTGACACAGAGAAATATCCCTTGTGTCAAGCATATCCATCAACCCACTTTCATCCTGTAGGATTCAGTTTACCTGAATCTGAGATGTAGGTATCTGAAAGGGTACTGAGTTGTAGGAGTGTTGCAGCACTCTGAGAGAAGGGTTGTGTGCCTGAAGTTGTAGGGCTATAGAGCCTGAGTTATAGGCTTTAGAAATAAGGCTGAGGTAGGTGATCAATGGATCTATGGGCTGTAGGAGCTCTGCAGGGCTCTGAGGTAGGAACCCTTGTGGTTCTGAGTTTTGATTCTGTGAAGAATCTGAGTGTAAGGCTGAGAGCCTGAGGTGTAAGCTCCTTAGAGCATTTTGGAGAAGTGCCTAGTCTAACAAGAAAGTTGGATATGTGGGAGGGAAAGTGGATGTACCCAGTTGAGAAATCACTATAAATATATGTGTGCTTTATTGTGTTGTTTTCTTTGTGCAGGGTAAATCATCTTGAAAGCAGAAATTAATAAACCACTCAAGCAGCAAACTAAAAGAAAGAAAAAAAAATTAATAAAGAGACCAATAACCTATTCACCCCCCTAGGTGATTTAGCTATCCTTGAAATTAAAGACTTTCACTTGCTGATCCAGACCGCCATAGGATAGAAAAAGATAACCCGGCCATCCACCGACTTCAATCCAACATGTCGTAGCGATCTTGGCGAACTGTACAGTTTGCCACTGTAGACCGCCCACCTCCACTAGTACTTCAACAATTTCAACAATTACAACTTGCGATGTGCGGAAGCGGGGAGGTGAAATCAGGAGGCGAAAGCAGAGAGGCGGGTGGAAGCAATGAGGCCGAATCTTGGAGATTGAGGGATGGTCTACACATATCAGAATTAAGGCCTTTTGTTTAATAATTTAACAATATGTATTTTTTATTATTAAAATGATTTGCCTGTATTCAAAACGGGTTTGCACATAACAGTTACCTAAAAATATTTCACACTGCTTATTGACAAACTCACTCTATTATTAGTGGTGTTTGTTTGGTTCTAGGCTCCGTTTTCAAATGTAAGTCTAGATTTTAATAGGAGAGACGTCAGTTCAGAAAAGTGTATTTTTTGTCGAGATTCGGGTTGACCATGTGACGTGATAGAAGTGGTTCTGAATATTCTCTCCCAAGAACTATAACTCCCATGGTTATTGAATTTTAAATTCATTTTACGCATTTCTATAAGGACAATGTTATAAACAATCCTTAACGTCTATTCGCACACCAAAAAGAACTTAAAATCTCTCATTTTTTTCAGCGTAATTGTAGTCCAAAAATCCATGTTCCCTTCTCGTGGTCTCCCTCTCCGTCACATGCTCCTGTCCCCATGCATAAGAACCTCTTCTCCATCCTTATTCCTTCATCATCTTCTCTTCCTTTACCTCGATCCTATGGCTGTTGCAATACCTTTCGTCTGTGTATTGCTTTCAGCTGTCGGCTATGGGATGAAAACGATCTCGATGGCTGGAGTTACTAGGGTTTTCTTCCAATTATATTCAACAAGGATGAGAAACCATGGTGTGAGTGTGAATATATGTAGTGTGCATTGCTCAGCTCATAGGATACATTTTTCTCATTTGAATGGGAGGGGTCCTCTGGTCCTCAAGCTTGGAAGTGACATCATGTTGTGTTACAAATTCGAACAATTCGGCGGACGTTGGTAAGAGTGATTACTAGCACGGTATTTTAAGAAAGCGCTTCAGAAGACCATGGAAGATCTCGAGGTTGTCATGCTTAACAATATCACGTTTGAGCTAAAGGCACAAATAATATTTGAATTTGAATTTGCGCAAAAAGATGAAGTAGACAATGCTCGGAAAGATGTTTCTTTCGCTATTTCCACCATTCAGGAGATAATCAATAAAAAGATTATTGCAAAAGAAGTTGTTCAGAAGACCATGACCCTTTTAATGTTTTTAAAATTTTTTAACACTATTTTTAATAAATTAATTTTGAGGCGTGAATGGACATATTATATTGCTGATAAACTATTTGGACTATAAATATTAATGAAATACGATGATTTTTCGGCACAATGCACCTCAGAATACATCCTGAAGTTTAAATATAACACAATGCACTTCAAAATCGGTTTTTTTGGCAGTGTACATCCTACGCTGAAGAAATAGAAGTGAAGAAATTATAACAACTTAGGGTGCACATTGTCAAAAAAACTATTTTTTGAGAAAGGGAGATGCATTGTGCTATATTTAAACTGATATTTCTGAGATGAATTCTTAAAAAAAAAGGCGATTGATATACGCACCCCTTAATTGGATATACGCAACCCATAAACCGATATTTGTACACCAGTTTGCTATTTGTAGCCCCCAAAAATTTGCATTTTGATTTCTAAAATTCAACAATACATTCATGTAATGAAACTCTTCAGCAATATGTTTTATACATTGTAATTTCTATATTTGGACTTCTATAGTTTATATTGAAAAATTGAGTAATTTTAATGTCATTAACCTTGCATTCAATCCAAAATTGAAATTTGCTGGAGAGTACAGAACAAATATACTAAAAACATAAGGTTCATGTTACAAAAATGGTTCATCCAGAATATATCACCTATAAAAATAAGCTCAAATTAGATACATGAATTTTTTTTCTTGGAGAACGTTGGTTAGCATACTTCATATCATATATAGTGTAATAGTTGCAAAAAAAATGCATCCAAAAAACATTGGTCCAAAATGTTTCAACCCAAAAATGTCACCTACAACAAGAAACTCATAATAATTAGAGTTGCTATGTACATAATTTTTTCACATGAATTTAAGTTGCGCAAATTCTTACCTTCTCTTTAACCTTCAAAACTTGTTATGTACGGAATGTCTTATACGATACTGATTTGTCTTATAAGTGCAATCATAATAGATGTGTTGGAGAACATATTACTAAACAGAACTGATGTAGGATGGGCAAATTAGAAACACTCTAAATGATTAGTAACTTCATTCACTTTGTAGTAACTAGTGTATCCATACTCAATTACACATTTAAATTAGAATTGAATTGGATTTCCACCATCCAATTCAATCTTATACATCCTCGTTTTGTCATTGTATATTGTTTTCATTGCATTTTTATTTCCCGAATCTCTTTTCTTTAAAACAGACACTATCTTACGTGGTTTTACTCCTGCATTATACATGTATTGAACACATTTTTGCACATGCTTATCAAGTCTGCCAGCAAAAGCATGTGCCTCAAGGTGAACAAAGTCATGATTATGAATTCCATTTAAGTCTTCTACTTTTCACTCATCCAAATTCTCCAACTGGCCCACGACGCTTAGAACTTGATTTCCTCATATTTTTTTTCACATACCCTTTCTTATTTTGACTTTCACGTGTAAATCTGCCTTTATCACAACCTAGAAAAATCATAGGTTTTACCCTTGTCTCAATTTTGCCTGCCCTGACAGTAATGATAGCAAATCCTAGGCTTCTCCCAATATTTCTAGCACATGTAACCAACTCTTCCTTATCTCGAAAACTCAAATTTGCGTGAAAGTGATGCCCAACATCTATCTCTGCACATTGACTCTCTTCGTTGGTTAACAACATTATACATTCTGAATTCATTTCTATCAAAAAGTGAGATATGAAAACAAATTTAGGTTTTAATTTCTAACAAAATTTTTACATACATTTCAAAAAAAAGAAGTATGCTTTTTATACCTTCACAATTATAAAATGCTCCCAAGTTCTTCTACAACCACAACCTTTTGTTGTGAACATGAACCCTAAAAATCACACACAAAAAAGATAAGAATCAAAACCCTAAACACCCAACATAGTGTAACGCCCCGAACCTCAAAAGAGGAACGAATGTCGTTTTCAGGCCAAGTTGGGTTCTGAATAGGCTGACACAGCCTGTGACACGGGCGTGTCACAGGGTGTGTCGTGCTTGAGTTCGACAATTTTCCGAGAGGTCGACGAATTTAAGTCGACGAGCGTCGAGATAGGGCACACGGCCTGAGACACGGGCGTGTCATAGGTCGTGTCCTGCTTGGGCAGTTTGGCGAGTTGTGCTGAGTATGTTACACGGTCTGGGACACGGGCGTGTCCCAGGGCGTGTCTAGCACATGGCATGTGACACAGGCGTGTCACATGGTCGTGTCCTGTTTGGGATTCGACGGTTGTAGCGTCGATTGAGGCACACGGCCCATGACACGGGCGTGTCACTTGAGACACGGGTGTCCAAGTCGTGTCCTATTTTGTAATTTCTGGTTTGACGGCGAGTGAGCGAACACGGCCTTGGACACGGGCGTGTCACAAGCCGTGTTCGGCCCAGGAAATTCTTTTTCAGGGTGAATCGTTGCCGTTCGTTTCCTTCAAGTAGGATCTGGCGGCTCAGGATTTCCCCTGTAGGTATTAGGCCGAGAATAGGGTTTCAAACCCTCATTCCATTTAGATCTTTCTTTTCTAAGTGTTAGAGAGAGGGGAGAGCAAGGAAGAAGGTGGAGGACAGTTCCAACCGCCGGAGAAGCTTTGGAGCCCCATTTCTCGAGCGGAGTCCAGATCCGCGAAGGCAAGATTGTTGCGGTGGTGTTCATCCGACCAAGTTTATCTATGGCTAGGAAGAGAGGTCGTAAGGTAACGACACTTCTCCTCTTGGTTTTTAGGATGCACACTTAGCATATCTTCTTTTCAGTTTTTGGGCTCCAGATCTCTCAAATGAGAGGGGTTTGGGTTGTCATGGTTCAAGAGTAACCTCCGGGTCGATTGTGTACGTCCCTGACATGTTTTTGCAATAGAAATCCGCTCCGTTAGTGGATTAGGCATTGTGGGTGAAGCCGTAGTCTCGACCGTTAGTCCGACTCGATGATGTTGCATAGCGAGCCTTAAGGATTTGGTAGAAATCCGTTGCGGCAAGATGCCGTTGTGATGTATGTGTTTTCCCTCTTTTCTTGAGTGAGCACATGTAGCCGGAACCGGACAAGGTTAGCTCCGCATTGGCGGTAGATGGTTTCCTTGGTGCGCGAGAACGTTGCAGTACAAATGGTGGATTAGGGTGGGAAAGATTATGGTTGTGTTATGCTAAGGCATGGCTATGTCTCTGTGGTCGGCTGGCTATCCCATGACGTTCAAGTCATGTGGGGAGAGTGTCCCGGTGAGACTAGTCCCCTTCTATGAGACTGACGAGAATGTCAAGCGTAGGGCAAGCCTGGGCAATGAAGCCATGAGCGGGTGGGGTCCAGCAAGGGTTCTTAGAATCGGTTTGTGTGTGGGACGGAATCCTGATGCAAGAAGTCAGAATTTGCAGGCAAGCCCAGGTTTAAGACCCATGTGAGGATGGGGCCTTGACAAGATTTCCGTGTAGCGGCTTTTGGGTCATTAGGGGCACTGTAGTCCCCTTTTGTTTGCGGGTTTACGCCAATGTGGAAATGGAAGTACCCAGTTTATATGATGATGTGCTAGTTGCATACGCTATAGGGTGCCTTGGGCAAAGCCCGGGTTTGCATACATGCGCATAGTAGGCCCCTTTTTGTTCTGTGCTCAATATAGAAAACATGATTATTGTATGAGACATCCAAACCTGTTTTAATGCTTTACATGTTTATGTATATGGTATACGAAGTGCTGACTTGCAGATTGGAGGGGTACCCCGGGGTCCGTTAGGGGCGGCCGGGAGGAGATGTGTTGGTTACACAGTAGAGATCAACCTTTGCTGACCCATGTTACTTCATATTTTTACAGGGCAAGGATCGCAACCGAGAGCAAGTGCGCCGACCGAAAAGCCCTAAGCCTCATGAAGTGTTTGTTCTGCTTTCTAGCTTGTTTCCATTGATTGTATGTTTCATGTTTTGGTATATTCTGGCTTGTATGCTGAGGTAGCTTAGGAGTGATGTTGCACGTTGATGTCTGACCTTGTGGTCTTTCGTTTTGGACTCTTTTGATGTAAGGTCATAAGGCCGTGGTGATACTCCTGTTTTAGTAGTGGATAAATTCTAATTGTTTGGTATGTTTCCGCTGATTTTATTCTGAGTTTTGAGATTGGGGAGTTAATATCATCTTTTAATGCCAAAGCTATGGTGTCTGATGTTGTGGGGCCCCGACCGGACCCATATTATATGGTCATTACAGGGGAGGTGTTACAATTTGGTATTAGAGGGAGGTTAGCATTCCAAGGAGAGGATTCATGGTCGAAAGTCATAATCGAATCGCGTATAAGAGGTTATCCACATAGGAGTATTGCGGGACCATGAGTGTCCTTGTGTTTGAGTCTTGCGATTAGAGACTGATTTGTGTTTACCTTGCTTGTGTTAAGAGTGCAAGCAACGAGGCGGGAACATCGAGGCCAAGAGAAGAGCTTTCGGCGAGCAGCGCTACTGCGCAGGGTCCTTTAGGCATGGGGGTAACCCCGGCTAATTTTTGCCGCATGCTTGCAGAAGCAATGGTGGTAGCCCAAGCAGCAACACCAGCACAAGTAGCAACCCCCGTTGCTCAGGTAGAAACTCCTGCTACCCCGAATACAACAATGGTCGTGTCGGGCAGAGAAGCCAGATGAGCAGAGCCGTTGGCCGAAAGGGTGATTGTTGGGCAAGGGGACCGACAAATGAAGTATTTTTTGAGCTTCCATCCTTCAACGTTTAAGGGAGTCGGTACGCCGACTGATACAGAGGATTGGTGGGCATGGATTCAGGAACTTTTGAGGGCGTCAGAGACGCCAGAAGAGAAGAAATTGGAGTTTGGAGCCTTCATGTTGGAAGGAGACGCCAAGTTGTGGTGAGTGATCCATAACGACCGGCAGTTTCCTGGACGCATCTCGTCTATTGATGAGTTTGGGAATGTTTTCCTGAAGAAGTACATTCCTGGGTCGACAAGGTTAGCCCTCTAGAGGCAATTTCTGTACTTGATGCAGCGAGACAAGACAGTGGATGAATATGTTCAGGAATTCACTCGATTGGGTCATTATGCGGGAACGACCATGACAGACGATGAGGAAAGGGACAACCTCTTCTACCACGGATTGAGGGAGAACCTGAGGCAACCCCTCATATCTATGAAACGCGTAGGTTTCAATGAGTTGGTTGAGGCGGCCAGAATTTTGGAGAGCGATATGGAGCGAAACCAACGCCGCAAGGGTTTCGCACCCAAGCAAGGGGAAGGGAAGCCTTCTCAATCCCAAGGAAAGTATGAAGGGAGCAGATGGAAGAAAAGCCTCACCCGTACAAGTCCGGTGAGAAAAGCAACTTGACGTCCAGAGGGTCTCACTCTAAGGGACCTCTGACGTGCTTTAATTGTGGCAATGTGGGGCACATAGCTCGATTTTGTACTCAAGGATGCGCTGAGCAAGAGCCAAGGCAGGAGCAGATTGTGCGCTCCGGCCCCAGTACCGCAGAGAAAGGGAAGATGGCGGAGTCGAGCGCTTCTCGGTTCCAACCGGTACAACCAAGGGCCTACAACCTTTGGCAGCAGGAAGCGATCAGTCAACCCGATGTGGTGACAGGTATGAGAGTGTAACTTTTAACCTTGGGTTTCATACTTTCAAGCCGTTTATGTTTGTTGCTTGTGTTTTGGCTTTGTGATAGTTTCTGGATACCCCGCTAGGGTATTGTTTGATACAGGAGCATCACACTCCTTCCTTGCGGAAAGCTTTATCCGGAAGATTGGAATTGAGTCATTCTCAGCGGACGCAGAGTTGAAGGTGCGCATGCCCAATGGGTCATCCATGACTACCAGGGCTAAGGGAAGCATTTGTTGGAATTTAAACGAAGTCGACTTCATATTGATAGCGGCAGTCCTACCATTGGTTGAGTTTGATGTAATATTGGGAATGGACTGGCTAGCAGAGCAGCGTGCCAGTATTGATTGCCTATCCAAGGTGGTAATCCTGAGGAGCGAAGGGTAAACGGAAGTTAAGTTTGAGGGTCTTCACAGAGTGGCATGTTCCTTAGTTTCAGCCATGCAGTTGGTGCGGGCAGTTAACCAGGGAGGGGTAGCCCTTGTAGCATTGTTGGAGATTAGCCTTTCCAGGTTATCCCTTGGAGAAGTTCCCGTAGTGGCAGAATTCGAGGATGTGTTTCCTGAGGAGCTTCCTGGAGCACCTCCTCGACGGGAGATTGATTTCTCAATTGAGTTAGTGCCAGGGGTTAGGCCAGTGTCATGTCCACCTTTTAGGATGGCACCAAAAGAGTTGGCCGAACTCAAAGTACAGTTACAAGAACTGTTAGAGCAGGGGTATATCAGACCCAGTTCTTCACCGTGGAGCGCGCCGGTGTTGTTCGTGAAGAAGAAAGACGGTAGTATGTGGTTGTGCATAGACTATCGAGAGTTGAATAAACTGAATATCAAGAATAAGTATCTGATCCCTCGGATAGATGACCTGTTTGACCAGTTGGTGGGGTCGGTGGTGTATTCAAAGTTGAACTTGAAGTAAGGATACTATCAGTTATGAATTCGAGACGAGAACATACCCAAGACAGCGTTTGGTACGAGGTATGGTCACTTTGAATTCTCAGTGATACCGTTCGTATTGACGAACGCACCATCCATATTCATGGACTTGATGAACCGAGTATTTCACAAATACTTGGACTCTTTTGTAGTCGTCTTTATTGATGACATTCTGGTTTACTCCAAGTTAGAGGCGGAGCACGAGACTCATTTGAGAATAGTCTTGCAAGTGTTGAGAGAGAACCAGCTTTATGCAAAGTTCTCCAAGTGTGAGCTCTGGTTAGAGAAAGTGTCATTTTTGGGCCATGTGATTAGTGGGGATGGGGTGGCAGTATATCCAACAAAAGTGGAAGCCATCAAAGATTGACTGATTTTGAGAACCGTGGCGGAAGTCCGGAGTTTTCTTGGAGTAGCTGGGAACTATCGAAGGTTCGTGGAGAACTTTTCGCGGATAGCTCTACCCCTCACTTCACTAACTCGTACGGATCATAAGTTCGTGTGGACTCAGGAGTGCAATCAAGCGTTTGACACCCTGAAGGAAAGGCTGATGATAGATCCAATCCTAAGTCTGTTGAAAGGGACTGAAGGATTTCAAATTTTCAACGACGCATCCGGATGCGGTTTGGGGTGCGTATTGGTACAACATGGCAGTGTGATCGCTTTTGGATCTAGGCAGTTGAAGCCTCACGAGAGGAACTACCCCGTCTATGACTTGGAATTGGTGGCGGTAATCTTTGCGTTGAAATTATGGCGGCACTATGTTTATGGTGTGAAAGTGGGGATCTTCACGGACCACAAAAGTTTGAAGTATCTCCTAGATCAGAAGGACTTGAATATGCGGCAGCGCAGGTGGGTTAGTTCCTTGGGGACTACGATGTGGCGATTCAGTATATTCCAAGCAAAACCAATGTGGTGGTTGATGCCTTGAGTAGAAAATACTCTGGGCAAGGGAATTGGATCGAAGCTCATGATGAGCGATTGAGGCGGGACTAGGAGTCCCTCGGCATGGAGTGTGTAGCCAGAGGCGAGTCTAGTGTGGCTCAGTTGAACTGGATTAAAATGCAGAACGATTTGTTCGATCGTATTCGGGAAGCGACCCATTTGGATGTGGAGTTCCAACCATATGTGGAGGAAGCTCAAAAGGGAGAGTGTAGCGCCTGGGAGATGATTGATGGGTTTCTGAGGAAGGGAGGGAGGATTTGTGTACCGCAGTTCGACAAGCTCCGTGATGAGTTGATGTTTGAGGCTCACTTCACAAAGTACTCCATTCATCCGCGCAGTACAAAGATGTACTTGGATATCAAGAAATCCTATTGGTGGCCTGGTCTGAAGCGGGATATAGCTTTGTACGTGAGTCGGTGCCAAACTTATGCATTGGTGAATGCCGAGTGTCAGAAGCCGGGTGGGTTCTTGAAGCCTCTTCCTATCCCCGAGTGGAAGTTTGATGACATCTCCATGGATTCTGTGCATGGGTTACCTAGATCGCAGCAGGGTAGCGACGTAATTTGGGTGATCGTGGATCGCTTGACCAAAGTGGCACACTTCATCCCAAACTGGAAGGAGGACAGCGTTGAGAAGCTTGTAGAATTGTATGTTCGCAACATTGTGCGACTATATGGAATTTCTAAGAGCATAGTTAGTGATCGTGATGGACGTTTCACATCTAAGGACTGGCGGTTGGTTCAGAAGAGTCTGGGCACGAAGCTCAAGTTCAGTACGACTTTTCATCCTCAAACTGATGGCCAAAACGAAAGAACTAACCGTACTATGGAGGATATGCTGAGGATGTGTACTCTTGACTTCGACAAGAAGTGGGAGGATCACCTTTTCATGGTAGAGTTCGTGTATAATAATAGTTACCAAGCAAGTATAAATATGGCGCCATACAAAGCTTTGTATGGGAGGCGGTGTCGAACACCGATGTCTTGGACAAAGGCGGGATACACCAAACTTTTGGGAAAAGAAGTGGTAGCTGATGCATGTGAGTTGGTGTGAACCATTCAAGAGCGCATGAAGGTAGCTCAAGATCGGCAAGCAAAAAATTTTAATGCTCACCACAGGAAGGTGGAGTTCGCGGTAGGTGACTGGGTATATCTAAAAATCAAGTCGTTCAAAGGCGTTTCGCGGATTCGCCGACTCAAGAAGTTAAGTCCGAGGTTTTTGGGACCTTTCGAAGTTATAGAACGGGTGGGAGAAGCAGCGTATCAGTTGGAGTTGTCCACGGAGCTGAGTGGATTACACGATGTCTTCCATGTCTCCATCTTGAGGAAAGCTTTGGTAGAGGCTAGTGTGGTGATCGAATCGGCATCATTGCTGATAGAAGAGGACTTGAGTACGCGAGTTCTTCCAATTAGTATAGAAGATTCAGAAATTCGGCAGTTGCGAAACAAGGAGGTCAAACTCGTAAAAGTTCGTTGGGACAACTGTGATCGTGAGGAGCTTTTGTAGGAGCGAGAGCAGGCCATGCTTGAGAAGTACCCCGAGCTTTTCTTCCCAGGCACCGTTTAAGTTTTGTATACTTTCTATTTAAATTTTGGGACAAAATTATTTTAAGGGGTGAGGAATTGTAACGCCCCGAAACTCAAAAGAGGAACAGATGGCGTTTTCAGGACAAGTTGGGTTCTGAATAGGCTGACACTGCCTGTGACACTAGCGTGTCACATGGCGTGTCGTGCTTGAGTTCGACCATTTTCCGAGAGGTTGACGAATTTCAGTCGACGAGCGTCGAGACAGGGCACACGACCTGAGACACGGGCGTGTTATAGGTCGTGTCCTGCTCGGGCAGTTTGGCGAGTTGTGCTTAGTATGTTACACGGCCTGGGACACAGGCATGTCCCAGGGCGCATCTAGCATACGACATGTGACACAGGCGTGTCACAGGGCCGTGTCTTGTTCTATAATTTCTGGTTTGACGGCGAGTGAGGGAACACGGCCTTAGACACGGGCGTGTCACAAGCCGTGTTCGGCCCATGAAATTCTTTTTCAGGGCGAATCGTGGCCGTTCATTTCCTTCAAGTAGGATCTGACGGCTCAGGCTTTCCCATGTAGGTATTAGGCCAGGAATAGGGTTTCAAACCCTCATTCCATTTAGATCTTTCTCTTTCTAAGAGTTAGAGAGAGGGGAGAGCAAGGAAGAAGGTGGAGGAGAGTTCCGGCCGCCGGAGAAGCTTCGAAGCCCCGTTTCTCGAGCGGAGTCCAGATCCGCGAAGGCAACATCGTTGCGGTGGTGTTCATCCGACCAAGTTTCTCCATGGCTAGGAAGAGAGGTCGTAAGGTAACGACACTTCTCCTCTTGGTTTTTAGGATGCACGCTTAACATCTCTTCTTTTCAGTTTTTGGGCTCCAAATCTCTCAAATGAGAGGAGTTTGGGTTGTCATGGTTCAAGAGGAACTTCCGGGTCGATTGTGTACGTCCCCGACATGTTTTTGCATTAGAAATCCGCTTCGTTAGTGGATTAGGCATTGTGGGTGAAACCGTAGTCGCGACCGTTAGTCTGACTCGGTGATGTTGCATAGCGAGCCTTAAGGATTCGGTAGGAATCCGTTGCGGCAAGATGCCGTTGTGATGTATGCATTTTCCCCCTTTTCTTGAGTGAGTACATGTAGCCGGAACCGGACAAGGTTATCTCCACATTGGCGGTAGATGGTTTCCTTGGTGCGCGGGAACATTGCAGTACAAATGGTGGATTAGGGTGGGAAAAATTATGGTTGTGTTATGCTAAGGCATGGCTATGTCTTCGTGGTCGGCTGGCTATCCCATGACGTGCAAGTCATAAGGGAAGAGTGGCCCGGCAAGACCAGTCCCCTTCTATGAGACTGACGAGAATGCCAAGCGTAGGGCAAGCCCGGGTAATGAAGCCATGAGCGGGTGGGGTCCAGCAAGGGTTCTTAGAATCGGTTTGTGTATGAGATGGAATCCTGACGCGAGAAGTCAGAATTTGCAGGCAAGCCCGGGTTTAAGACCCATGTGAGGGTGGGGCCTTGGCAAGATTTCCGTGTAGCGGCTTTTGGGCCGTTAGGGGCACTATAGTCCCCTTTTGTTTGCGGTTTTACGTCAATGGGGAAATAGAAGTACCCAGTTTATATGATGATGTGTTAGTTGCATACGCTATATGGTGCCTTGGGCGAAGCCCGGGTTTGAATACATGTTGCATAGTAGGCCCCTTTTGTTCTGTGCTCAACATAGAAAACGTGATTGTTGTATGAGACATCCAAACCTATTTTAAAGCTTTACATGCTTATGTATATGGTATACGAAGTGCTGACTTGTAGGTTGGAGGGGTACCCCGGGGTCCGTTAGGGGCGGCCGAGAGATGTGTTGGCTACACAGTAGAGGTTAGCCTTTACTGACCCACGTTACTACAAATTTTTACAGGGCAAGGATCGCAAACGGGAGCAAGTGGGCCGGCCGAAAAGCCCTAAGCCTCATGAAGTGTTTGCTGTGTTTTCTAGCTTGTTTCCTTTGATTGTATGCTTCATATTTTGGTATATTCCGGCTTGCATGCCGAGGTAGCTTAGGAGTGCTGTTGCACGTTGATGTCTGACCTTGTGGTCTTTCCGTTTTAGACTCTTTTGATGTAAGGCCATAAGGCCGTGGTGATACTCCTGTTTTAGTAGGGGATAATTTCTAGTTGTTTGGTATGTTTCCGCTGAGTTTTATTCTGAGTTTTGAGATTGGGTAGTTAATATCATCTTTTAATGCCAAAGCTGCGGCGTCTGTATGTTGTGGGGTCCCGACCGGACCCATATTTTACTGTTGAAGCCAAAATTGACTTCTGTGGAGTTCGACCCTTGGGGAAAGGGGTGACCTCACACCTACTATGCTCGGAAGAACGTCACGGACCGAAGACTTAGGAAGCTATGAACCGACCCTTGGCTCTAGCGTGGAGGTCCCACCTCACACCCGGAAGACCTTTGAGGTCTCCCCCTCCCTAGCCAATGCTTGAGCTAGGTGCCTTGGAGGAAGAAAGCCAAAGAGATTCAAGTGGCTAAGGAATGAATGACCAATCTTTCTCCAAGGCACCCTCAAGGGTCTATTTATAGTTTTTCCAAGTCCTGGGGGTAAAATGACCAAAATGCCCCTAGGGCAAAAATGCCCCCAACCAATAGAAAACCTCCACACCGGGGGACAAAAAGGGAAAATCCACCTCGGGGGTAAAACGATAAACGCATGAGAGGTCACGCCCTCCGGCCACCCCCCCTGGTCGGTCTCGCCCGGCCTGACCGCAAGGCCGCAAGGCAGGGGCGAGAACCTGGCCCCGGGCCGGTCTCGCCCCGCCTGCCCTCGCCTAGCCGCGAGGCAGGGGCGAGAACCCGGCCCCGGGCCGGTCTCGCCCCGCCTGCCCTCGCCTGGCCGCGAGGCAGGGGCGAGAACCCGGCCCCGGGCCGGTCTCGCCCCGCCTGCCCTCGCCTGGCCGCGAGGCAGGGGCGAGAACCCGGCCCCGGGCCGGTCTCGCCCCGCCTGACCCCGCCTAGCCGCGAGGCAGGGGCGAGAACCCGGCCCCGGGCCGGTCTCGCCCCGCCTGCCCTCGCCTGGTCGCAAGGTGGGGCGAGAACCTGGCCCCGGGCCGGTCTCACCCCGCCTGACCCCGCCTAGCCGCGAGGTGGGGCGAGAACCTGGCCCCGGGCCGGTCTCGCCCCGCCTAGCCGCGAGGTGGGGCGAGAACCTGGCCCCGGGCCGGTCTCGCCCCGCCTGACCTCGCCTAGCCGCGAGGTTAGGGCGAGAACCTGGCCTCGGGCCAGTCTCGCAGCTGAGCTCCAAAGCTTGAACTTTACTTGCATGCCTTATGCCTTGCTTGGGGTCCTCACTCCGCGAATACGGGGTTGTACACAATCCCCGCTCTTTTCGAGGTTGGTACAAGCTCGGAAAGAAACATCCAACCCAACATATTCGCTGAGTGAAGCTTGCTCTCGCGGTATCGAAAGGCTATGAGGCCTCTTCCGCGGGGTCAACCTGCCATGCCAGCTGATGAGAGCCTGGGTGGCGAGACCCCCTCAGGGTAAAAACGCTTAACCCCCTGTGGGGGTCAACCTGCCATGCCAGCTGATGAGAGCCTGGGTGGCGAGACCCCCTCAGGGTAAAAAGATCTAACCTCCTGGGGGGGGGGGTCAACCTGCCATGCCAGCTGATGAGAGCCTGGGTGGCGAGACCCCCTCAGGGTAAAAGGATCTAACCTCCTGGGGGGGTCAACCTGCCATGCCAGCTGATGAGAGCCTGGGTGGCGAGACCCCCTCAGGGTAAAAGGATCTAACCTCCTGGGGGGTCAACCTGTCATGCCAGCTGATGAGAGCCTGGGTGGCGAGACCCCCTCAGGGTAAAAGGATCTAACCTCCTGGGGGGTCATCCTGCCATGCCAGCTGATGAGAGCCTGGGTGGCGAGACCCCCTCAGGGTAAAAAGACAACCTCCACGAGAGATCAACCTGAACCCGCCAGCTAGTGAGAGCCTGGCAGCGGAATCATCTCGGAGCTAAAGGACTTGGGGCTCCCACGAGAGATCAACCTGAACCCACAAGCTAGTGAGAGCCTGGCAGCGGAATCATCTCGGAGCTAAAGGACTTGGGGTTCCCACGAGAGATCAACCTGAACCCACCAGCTAGTGAGAGCCTGGCAACGGAATCATCTCGGAGCAAAAGGGCTTGGCTCCCACGAGAGATCAACCTGAACCCACCAGCTAGTGAGAGCCTGGCAGCGGAATCATCTCGGAGCTAAAGGGCTTGGCTCCCACGAGAGATCAACCTGAACCCACCAGCTAGTGAGAGCCTGGCAGCGGAATCATCTCGGAGCTAAAGGACTTGGGGTTCCCACGAGAGATCAACCTGAACCCACCAACTAGTGAGAGCCTGGCAGCAGAATCATCTCGGAGCTAAAGGACTTGGCTCCCACGAGAGATCAACCTGAACCCACCAGCTAGTGAGAGCCTAGCAGCGGAATCATCTCGGAGCTAAAGGACTTGGGGCTCCCACGAGAGATCAACCTGAACCCACCAGCTAGTGAGAGCCTGACAGCGGAATCATCTCGGAGCTAAAGGACTTAGCTCCCACAAGAGATCAACCTGAACCCACCAGCTAGTGAGAGCCTGGCAGCGGAATCATCTCGGAGCTAAAGGACTTGGCTCCCACGAGAGATCAACCTGAACCCACCAGCTAGTGAGAGCCTGGCAGCAGAATCATCTCGGAGCTAAGGGACTTGGGGCATGTTACCTGAACTCTGCCAAAATTCAACATCCTCAAAAGGGGAAAAAGTTGGGTTACATGACCCTCTCGACCCTATCGGCCGGGGGTTGGACTCATTACAACATAAAGAAAAGTAAGATATATGACTCCGCCGAGGCGAGGCCTCTTTAGGGGGCCCGGGCATGGTGGTCGCCATCAGGTTCTATCCCACTGGACACCTCCATCCTGCTCAGGCTCTCCATGATTTTCTCCATCTCCTCCGCCTTAGCCAACCAAGAGATGGTGTTGACTGCCGTGACGTAGCATTGCCTCGCCATCCTAGAGTCTCCCTTGATCCTGACCTGGATCCCATCTGAGTTGAACTTGAGACATTGGTGGAAGGATGAGGGCATGCACCGGAAGGCGCTGATGAGGGGCCTTCCGAAGATGGCATTGTAGTTGCTTGGAGCGTCAACAATGACGAACCTGCAGTTCCTTGAGGTCCCTCCCAACTTCACCTGGAGTCCGACTCCACCTTCCACCTCCTTCCTCTCCCCTGAGAATCCAAACAGAGGTCCATCCGACGCCACTATCCTCCTTGGCTCCACCTTCATCCCCTCGAATGCCTTCTTGAAAATGACGTTGACCGAGCTTCCGTTATCAATCAAAATCCGGGAGACGGTGAAGCCTTCGATGACTGCTTGGATGACCAGGTCGTCGCAGAAGGGATCCTCATGCTCTGGCATGTCCTTTGATGAGAAGGTGACCCTTTCCTCCGGAGGAGGGGTCTGGGATGTCGAGGCAACGCTCCGCCGATACATCACATGGAGACTTGCCTTCCGAGCGGCTTCGATCCCCACCCCCCCGTGGATCACAGCTATACCACCTCGGGGTCCTACATCGACCCTGTCCTCGCACACATCTTCACCCCCTCCTTGGGGTAGAACTTCAATCCGCTCCGGCGGCGGTTGCTGGGCAGGACCTCTCGCCCCTCTCAGCTCCAGGAACTCGGGGCAGGTAGCCGTGGCGTGACCTTCTAACTGGTGGAAGTCACAGTACGACAACTCTACCCTGCCTCCCCCTCTCCCCTTGTGATTCCTCCTATCCCTTCGGCCAATCGCCATCGCTTGCTGGGGTGGGGGCAGGAGTTGTCTTGGGGCTTGCCTCTGGAAGTTGAACCTCCCTTGGCCCCCAAGATGGTTCCCTCCATCCTGGATGAGAGCTCTTCCTGGACCATGGGCAGGTCCTCCCTGCTGCCTCCATCCTGGCTCCGGACCCTCCTGTCTCTGGAACCCTTGAGCTCTATGCTCCTCTCTCCTTCTCCCTTCATGATGCCTCGAGCCACCTTGCTCCTTTGACTCCACCTCTGTCAACCTTGCCAACTTCTTTACAAAGGCCGGGTTGGCTGCCTCCATGGCTATCTCCTCTGCCGCCCTTTCCATCAGCTCCTCGAAGGAAAGGGGGGCCTTCCGAGTCAAGCTCATCTTGAAGAACCCTTCGCGCAATCCTACCGTGAACGCCATCTGGAGGGTATACCCTGGCACCTCTTGGATGTCCAGGACCTCTTCCTAGAACCTGTCAACGTAGTGGGCCAGCGACTCCTCGGCCCTTTGCTTTATCAGGAAGAGGGACTCGAGACCTTTCTTCCTCTTCTTGGAGGTGGAGAAGCGAAGCTGAAAGCTCCGGCTCAAGTCTTCGAACCCGAAGATGATCCTTGGAGGGAGTTGATGAAACCAGTCCCTTGCCTTCTCCTTCAACGTGATCGCAAAGAGGCGACACTTGAAGGCATCCGTCATCGGCCTGATGGAGACGGCATCCTCGAACCATTGCAGATGCTGGACGGGGTCATCCTTCCCGGTATAGTAAACCATGTCTGGCTCTCTGAACCCTTCGGGAACGGGAGCTGAGATGATCAACTCACTAAAGGGTGACCCCCTAAGGGGAGCTCTCGCCACCTCCACTCGCGCGACCTGCTCGCCTGGGGGGTTAGCTCTCGCCGGGCTGGGGAATAGCTCCCGGCCTGGGAGGTATCGCTCGACCCCCTCTACCATCCTCTCCTTCCCAGGCCTCCTATCCGACATACTCACTTCTCCCCCTGCTGGGGTGATCTCGCCTTGCCCCCTGGGAGCCAGCTCACCGAGACCACTCTGGGTTAGCTCGTCGAGACCCCTGGGAGCTAGTCCCTGGGGGGTGGGGGTTGAGCTGTCAGCCCGAGGGGCGATGCTTCTCAGCATCTCCATGATGCCTGAGATGGAAGCCATGAACTCCTCCCTTCCAACGAAGGGTCCTGGGTTGGGGAGGCCACCTAGGTCATCACTACCTCCCTGATCTCCAGCCATGACGCTCACCCGAGATTTTCTGTGCTGGTCACTCTCCACGCTCACCGCACCAAAACTGTTGAAGCCAAAATTGACTTCTGTTGAGTTTGACCCTTGGGGAAAGGGGTGACCTCACACCTACTATGATCGGAAGAACGTCACGGACCGAAGACTTAGGAAGCTATGAACCGACCCTTGGCTCTAGCGTGGAGGTCCCACCTCACACCCGGAAGACCTTTGAGGTCTCCCCCTCCCTAGCCAATGCTTGAGCTAGGTGCCTTGGAGGAAGAAAGCCAAAGAGATTCAAGTGGATAAGGAATGAATGACCAGTCTTTCTCCAAGGCACCCTCAAGGGTCTATTTATAATTTTTCCAAGTCCTGGGGGTAAAATGACCAAAATGCCCCTGGGGCAAAAATGCCCCCAGCCAATAGAAAACCTCCACACCGGGGGCAAAAAGGGAAAATCCACCTCGGGGGTAAAACGGTAAACGCATGAGAGGTCACGCCCTCCGGCCACCCCACCCCCCTGGTCGGTCACGCCCGGCCTGACCGCAAGGCCGCAAGGCAGGGGAGAGAACCTGGCCCCGGGCCGGTCTCGCCCCGCCTGCCCTCGCCTAGCCGCGAGGCAGGGGCGAGAACCCGGCCCCGGGCCGGTCTCGCCCCGCCTGCCCTCGCCTGGCCGCGAGGCAGGGGAGAGAACCCGACCCCGGGCCGGTCTCGCCCCGCCTACCCCGCCTAGCCGCGAGGTGGGGCGAGAACCTGGCCCCGGGCCGGTCTCGCCCCGCCTGACCCCGCCTAGCCGCGAGGTAGGGCGAGAACCTGGCCCCGGGACGGTCTCGCCCCGCCTGACCCCGCCTAGCCGCGAGATAGGGCGAGAACCTGGCCCCGGGCTGGTCTCGCCCCGCCTGACCCCGCCTAGCCACGAGGCAGGGGCGAGAACCCGGCCCCGGGCCGGTCTCGCCCCGCCTGACCCCGCCTAGCTGCGAGGCAGGGGCGAGAACCCGGCCCCGGGCCGGTCTCGCCCCGCCTGCCCCCGCCTGGCCGCGAGGTGGGGCGAGAACCTGGCCCCGGGCCGGTCTCGCCCCGCCTGACCCCGCCTAGCCGCGAGGCAGGGGCGAGAACCCGGCCCCGGGCCAGTCTCGCCCTGCCTGCCCCCGCCTGGCCGCGAGGTGGGGCGAGAACCTGGCCCCGGGCCGGTCTCGCCCCGCCTGACCCCGCCTAGCCGCGAGGTGGGGCGAGAACCTGGCCCCGGGCCGGTCTCGCCCCGCCTGACCTCGCCTAGCCGCGAGGTTAGGGCGAGAACCTGGCCCCGGGCCGGTCTCGCAGCTGAGCTCCAAAGCTTGAACTTTACTTGCATGCCTTATGCCTTGTTTGGGGTCCTCACTCCGCGAATACGGGGTTGTACATTTACGGTCATTACAGGGGAGGTGTTACAATAACTCAATAATCATAGAAAAATGAGAACTCCCCTCATATCTTGTTGGGAAATCGAACCTAAAAACAAAAAAAGTGGAAAATGGAGCAAAAGATAACCTATGTCATCAAGAGAAGTGGAAAAGGTTGCAGATGTTGGGGGCTAACCCTTCCCCATGTCTCTTCTTGGACTGCCCTCATGGATGGCCTCTCCAACTCGGCCAACTGCTACAGCACGTATACCCTTCTTGGTTTTGCGGTTTATCAGTGTTGGCAGGCGCGCAACGCCAGGATCCACCTCCAAGAGTATGCCACTCCCACCATTATTGCGACGCGGATGTTGGAGTCCGCTTCTCGATCGGCGACCTTCCCCACCCAGGCGAACTGGGACACCACCCGGCCCTCCCGACCGTCTTCTACCCTGTGGTGTCCCCCACCCCCGGGCTGGCTCAAGATCAACATTGACGGCACTCTCCTACCTTCTCGCCAAGCCGGGGGTGGGGATTGTGGCACGTGAATCCTCTGGTACGGTCCTCTTTGCGGCCGACCGGTCGCTTATGCAATGGGATCCGGGCCGAACGGAGATTGCGGCCTTGACGGCTATTCGGGACTACCACACGGTTGACTGCTTTGATGCTTCAGGGATGATCATTGAGGGGGACTTCCTCAACATGATCAAGTATTGTCAACGCTGCTTTGACTCGCGCCTTTGGAATGCCCACTTCCCGGACGCTGATGTGTTGAGATTTCTTTTCGATCTTTCTCGTGTCCTGCTCCGATATGCTCCGCAGGAGGCTAAATAGGCTTCAGATTTTTGTTCTCGCTATGCTATTTCATGTACTTTTCTTTGGACCTGTTTTGAGGATTTTCCGCCGGTTCTCTCTGAGGTTGTTTAGAGTGACCGGGAGAACATCCTTGCTTTTTGACCCGTTTTTGTGGTCCCTTTTCCTCTTTTCTTTCTATTGCGAATGCAAGCTTCAAAAAAAGGGTGCGGATGATGGGACTTTTGGCGCTGGAGGCGGGAGAAATGGAGCCGGAGAGTCACTTCAGAGAGACTCGGCGGAAGCAGCTCCGACGAGATGTGGGTGGGAGAATGCTGAGAGTGACTCAATGGAAGCAATTTTTCAGAAAAGATTCAGCGGAAGAAAATTTTAGAAAAAGAGGGGACTGCGATTAAGTGAAGAGAAACACATGAGAAATTTAATTTTAAACTCAATTTAAGTTATGATGTGAGTTTCGCTTAAAATAAGCCAAATGAAAATGATCATTTTAGTACTTCAAAGTTTTTATAACATTGCTTTTTTATTTGGTGATTGTTAACCGCAACCCGTTATTGGCTAGTCGCACCCCAAAATCTGCTAATTTTTTGCGCCTTTTCGAAATAAGCCTTGTACATGCAATTTCAGGAAAAGTGTTCGAGATCTACAACTTTCGTGTTGAACACTTTTCCTGAAATTGCATGTACAAGACGTATTTCTGAAATGCGTAAAATCTGAGCATATTTACAAAGTACGCCTTGTACATGCATTTTTAGGAAAAGTGCTCAACACGAAAGTTGTAGATCTCGACGAGATCTACAACTTTCGTGTTGAGCACTTTTCCTAAAAATGCATGTACAAGACGTATTTCAAAAAGACCCGAAAAGTTATAAAATTTTGAGGTGCCACTAACAAATAGCGGATTTGCGGTTAACGATCATCTCTTATTTTTGGCTAAAGAGACTGGCACTTCTTTCTCCTGTTCTCCACAGTCAACCTGCCAAAAAAACAACAAAAATTATCCATTTTCTGGCACCAAAACCCGGACTCTAGCGACAGCCGATTGCTCCGTACTCCCCTTGTCAGCTTCCAAACCCTAAAGCCTTCGCCGATGGGAACCCCCGACGATACTTCGCCCCCTGAGAAACCCACCAATTTGAGGCATCTCTCCGCCTCCACCACTCTTCCGCCGGCTCAGGATTCGATCCCAATGCCGGCGTACACCGCCGACTGGGCATCCTCGGTGCAGGCATACTACAGCTCCGGCGCCCCAACCCCGACTGCATTCTTCCCCAACATTTGGGGAGGCCAGGTCAATCAATATCCCTACGAGTTCGGCTTTCTTCTTTTGTTTAATTACAAGAAGATTGACATGAAAGTGCCTTTTCATGTTTTCTTCCCAGCATCTTATGTACGGGACGCCTATCGCCTTCCCGCCGATGTACCCTCCGGGGACCGTATTTGCACATCCCTTCATGGGTCCGGTAAGGATCAGTTGGTGACCGGTATGCCGTCCAGCTTACATCTGTTGCTTGGAAGAAGCTTGGCTTGTAACGGTTCTTTTGCTATTGTTGCAGGGCATGGGTTTTCCTACTGCAGATACAGATAGCATCAAGTCAAAGGGAGTTCCAAGGATGTCTGAAGAAGTGGGAAAGGCTTCATCTGGCTCAGAAGAGGAGAATACTTCACAGAGGTGCGTGCAAAAACTGGAAATTGTTTCATTGGGAATTAATTTGTTCCTCTTTTGTCCTCAATAATCACATCAATCTAGAGGAGGAGAACAACACACATGGCCACTATCTTTGAGAAGGATCAATGGTGGATCTGAAGTCATTGAGCATGTAAAGTAACGGCCAGATAGTATAGATTTATGTAAATAGTTTGATATCAATAATAAACGGTACTCGTGGATGTAACGGCTAATAGCCGTCTGATATTATAAATACCCATTAAGAAATATGTGATAGTTAATGAATGATTATGAAGTTAATTACTTGCTTTACCCCATTTGCTTTATCTTCTTCTATATTCGTCTGCTCCACCTCCGGCCACCTCTTGTTGGACTTTCGTCTACTTATCTTAGAGATTAGATTAGTAGTAGGTGCTCTCGTTGAGATAGATCGATCCACGCAATTGTAATGAGTGATGGACTTCGATCTAAAGATGACATCAACGGACTCAAGAACTCATTACATGGTGAACAACATACAAAGAATATGCAATTGGAAGAGATCAATCAAAAGTTCAACGTAGAGTTACAGATAATTGAAAACTTCTTGGTGCAACAAATTATTGATACTCGAGAACAAGTGACGGAACAAATTACAGAGCTAATCGGTCAATTACGAACAAAGATGATGACCCAGTTCAACAATGTTCAAAAATCGTTGGAAAACGGTAACAGAAACCATCACACCCAATGAAATTCAGAATACCAGCACTGGCAATCTTCGAATAGCAATTACAGATCAAAATCACCAACACCAGTAGTTCAGAATCTTAACATTGACAAAAATGTGTCCAACCAAAGAATACAAGAACCACAACCCGTGCAAATGCAATATGACATTCTTGGGAGAAATTTGCAAACACAAGCAAACTAGGTTATGAATTTTCGACCTAACCATTTAATTCATGTACAATGTCCACTATTTTCGGTAGGAGATCCCATGGATTGGTTATATGAACTTCAATTTTTTTTTTATTTTAATAATGTTAGGCCACAAGATTACTAGATTATGACATCCCTTCACCCTGATAAACCCGTCTCTAGGTGGTACTGATGATGTTGCGAGATAATCCAGCACCCACATTTTCTTTCTTTTTAGACGCTATAATGAAACTATTTAGACCATCAACCTATGAAGCCCCTGTAGGATCGCTAACTAGATTACAACAAACAACAACTGTATTAGCTTATTAAAAAAAATTTGAAGACTTCACAACTAGAGTTCCAAGTAGGACTGTTCACAAATAGTATAGTTCGTGAATAATTCAGGATTTGATTCGATTAAAATTTGTATTTTATGAATTCGAATCTAGATTCGAATCCAAATTTGGATTCGAATAGTTTTCGAATTCGAATCCGAATAATTTTATTCACATTAAATAAAACTAATATATGTGATTAAATATTAAATATATTTATATTTAAACATTATATATAATTAAAGATTATAAAACTCGAATTCAAATTCGAATCCATGTTCGAATCCGAATTCAAATATGAATTCGAACCCAAATTCGAATCTAACATTTCATGACGAATCCGAATCCGAATCTGATGCCGAATATTCGAACAAATCCGTATCTGAATCCGAATCTCTGCATTTTATGTCAAATTTGGATTCGATTGCAGAGTTATTCGATTCAATTCGGTTCGTTAACACCCCTTTCCAGGACTACCACCACAATTTATATCTAGCATGTTTGTATATAGGTTAAAATTCCATATACAGAACATGGTTTTAACACAAAGACCTACTGAAATAAACAATGCTTATTCTTTTGCTAGGTTATACGAAGACCAAGCCCAAGAAAAATATAAAAGTAACCAAATAATCAAAGAACGATGACTAATTACTCTCCACAAGGCACACAAAGAACGTATAACCCAAATTATAAAATGGTTCCAATTAAACGATTAGCACTAGCAAAATTACAAATTAAAAGGGATAAAAGATTATGTTATAACTTTGATGAGAAATACCACGCATGACACCACTGCAAAGGAAAATGGGATTTATTTTATATACATGGAATCGACGATGGGGAAAGCACAGGATTCGACATCATAGGAAATGAAATCATCTCATACAAACTCGACGACGAATTGCCAAACACTATGGTATGTTTACAAGCGTTAATAGGAACACCATTTGCTCAAGGATTAAGAGTAATTGCACATATTGCAAACCGACTAAACCAACCCTTAGAAACGTTCATTGACTGAGGGAGTTCCCATTACTTCATATACAATAGAATGGCTACAGATTTACAACTACAAATCCATGTAATAACAAAGTTTCCAGTCTATATGGACAATGACACAACAGTTTGTTGTATAGGAAGGTGTAGTAATGTTTAACTGCTCATACAATCCAATAAATTCATAGTACATCTTTATGTATTAGAGACTTAAGGATCAGACATAATTCTGGGAATTCGATGGTTACAAACCCTAGGGCTGGTTATTACGGATTGCACAAAATTAACTGTAACCTTTAATTGTGACAACAAACTTATCATTAAATGGACATAATAATGCACTAGTTGGAAGTATATCATCACCGCAGTTATATAGGATGGTCACACAAAAACCTACAACCTCTTGCCTCCTCTTAACAACTGAAAATTCATTGCCCAGTGTAAATGGAGAGGAAGACTCGACAATTACAATATTACCTAACGAATTCCAGGAATTACTAGGCGAATATAATTACTTATTTCAGGAACCCGAACAGTTACCACCTATTAGGGTCATAAACCTTAAAATTACACTCATTCCAGGAGCAATCACACCAAGCATCAAATCATATATGTGCCCTTATTATGAAAAGAACGAGATCAAAAGACTAATTGCAAAGATCTTAAAAACGAGACATAAGGCCCAATACGTCTATTTTCACTTCATCCGTAATATTATTTAACAAAGGATGGTTCATGGAAATTTTGCGTCGATTACAAAGCCCTTAATAAATTAATAATCAAAGATAAATTTTCCATCCTGACTATAGATGAACTTTTGGATGAATTATTTGAGGCATATTATTTTACCAAATTAGATCTCAGGTCTGGATACCACCAGATAAGATTGGCTGAAAAGGATATACATAAAATCGTGTTTAGAACACATCATGGATACTATGAATTTCCGGTAATGCCTTTTGGATTATCAAACACCCCCTCAACATTCCAATCATTAATGAATACCATTTTCAGCCTTATCTCCGAAAATTTATGGTAATATTTTTTGATGATATTTTGATATTTAGCCCAACAAAAAATGGCCATTATAAATATTCAAAAAATGTTTTAGACATATTAGCTAAATATAAATTTCTGATAAAGCTTAAAAAATGTTCTTTCCTAACTACAAAAATAGAGTTTTTAAGACATAAAATTGGAGAGGGAAAGGTAACTTTAAACAATAGTAATATAAACGCCATTGAGATTTTTCTTGAGCCCACAAATCAGAAGGATATAAGAGCCTTTTTATTATTTGCGAGATATTATAAGAAATTCATCAAAAATTATGCTATGATTGCATATTCATTAACAAAATTGTACAACCCATATTACACGAGTAGGATATATAGGCGGAGACGGAACAAAGTAAACCCAATGTCCCTTGCCGTACTCGCCTACCATCTAGATAGATTGTTGTACTCGCCCCCCTTAGAACCACGCTAGGCGAGTTCATATTGCCTCGACCGTACTCGTCTTGGCCCACGAGTTTCATTTTATTCCTGACTACTCGCGTGCGGTAGACTACTCGCAGGTTGCGGGTGTGCGAATAACACGATCAAAAGGCGCGATGGGCTACCCACAAGCCATTAAGTATGCAAATAGTAATTTGGTTTAAACGAAGGTAGCTATCAACAGACCAAAAAAAATCGTTTTACCCTCAAATCAGTTGGCCTATAAATAAGACCCTTAATCCCTCAGATCAAACAACTTTTCGTCCCCATGGAGAGCCTGAGCTCCTCCTTGCGTATTCTTGCTGTTTGAGGGATTGACTCAGCTCCTGATTTTTGGAGGGGAAGTGAAACAACTTCTGGGTTAATGGTGAGAGCTCCTTGCTGCAGCCTGAGGGTCTTCTCCATAAACACCCAACCTCTATTAGGAGAACTAGTTTTAGGCTCGAAATACTCTTCTTGGGATCCGACGGCGAAAGAAGTAACCCAAAACCACCACCTCAGTTCGAACTCAGTTGAACCGGTATCGGGTTTCAACATTTTTGGCGCTGTGAGTGTGGACATGTGGCTTGGAAAGAAAATCTCCTTGCCCAGTGAGGCGGGACCCAGCGGATGACCTGACAATGAAATCGCTCCGGAGGAAGATCGGACCCTCCACGCGCGAGCTCTCTTCATCAACCCGCCCGATACTCGCTACTCCTAGGGAGAGCACGAGCGATTTCGCCCAGTTCATCGGGTCACGCCGACCAATACCTTTTGCGAGTTGGTGTTGACCGCCCTCGTCCCTAAAGGATTTACAGAGCCCGCGATGAATTACTACTCCGAGGAGGATGACCCCGTCTAGCACCTACAATGGTTCGAGGACGTAGTCTCGATCAGACAGATGCATTCAAGTGTCGGTTTCCTGCTTTATTTTTCCACCTCAAAGAAAAAGAAAGAAGGGCCATAGGCCCTCTTCCTCATCAAGCAGGCACCTTAGGAGTTGCTGGGAGCCTACGCCGATCGTTTCCAGGTGGAAGTCCTCACGGTTCAGGAGATGCCGGGACATGTTCTCATGCTTGACTTCAATCTAGGCTTGCAAGAGGGGCTCTTCAAGATGGAGTTGACCCTGGGCCCCCCGTGTCCTTTGAAGAACTGATCGACCGAGCCGAACGGTACATAGAGAGTGTGGCGACGAACCAGGGATTTGTGCCCAAGCTGACAGGAGAAGGAGAGAAAGAAGCGGTAGAAGAAAGTAGAAAGGATGTCAGGAAATGGGTAAGCAGATGAGATAAGAAGGAGGAAGATCTCGTGGGAATTAGGATCAGCGGGATCAGGTGAGGAGGTTCCAGGCTCCACCCGTCAGGCCAACTTGGAGGCCAACAGGTGAAGGCTACCATGGCAGGCCTGGGAGGAGGTTCTCTCCCGAGCGCCAAGCCCACCATAATTCTTCAGAGAGGAGGCCTGACCCATGGAGGCAAAACCATGCACCTCCTTTTGAGGCGAATGTGATCGACCGAGGCCGGGGATGAGGTCGAGGGGAAAGAGCCCGACTGCCCAAGGGAGAGGAGGAACGACATGTAATGCCCTACTACGACTACCACCAAGTGGAGGGTCACACCACAACGACATGCCTGAAGTTCTTGGAATTGAGGAGAGGAGCTAGAGAGAGGCAACATGGAGAAGGCGGAGAAGAGGTGGGAAACATGGGGGAGGAGCTCCTGCCCTTAGAAGGTGCTGGGATAGAACGGATCTGGGTGGCCACGGAGGAATCAAAGTCATTCACAGGGGAGTGGGGTTGGAGGCAACCCAAAAGGGGAGCCTCCATGCGGTATATCGTAGAGTGTGGTTTTGACTTCCCAGAACTCACCCCCGATGGGAGAAATATCCTTTTAAAGGAGGATATGTTGGGACATTAAAACTCTTTTTACGATGCAATGGTGATTTTGGCTGCCGTAGAAAACTATACGGTATCCCGCATCTTCGTGGACAACGGAAACTTCGTCAACGTGGTGTTCAAGAAGGCATTCAACGTGATGAATGTGGAAGAGAAGAGGGTCACCGCCACAGAGGGGCCATTTTTTGGATTTTCAATAGAATGGAAAGAGGTGGAAGGAGGAGTGGAGCTTGTTGTAATGCTGGGAGGAACGATAAAGAGCTGCAGGTTCGTCATAGTCGACACCCTGAATAGCTATAATGCCATCTCTGGCATGCCTCTTATCAATGCCTGTCAGCAGAACCAAAATTATTTTTTCTATTGACGTTGTCCCCTCTATATATGGAGGCGGACACAAGATATAGCAAGAAATAAAAACATATGTAGAAAATAAAATACATATTGTAACACTCCCCCTCAAGTGGGGCGTGAGATGTTGATCATGCATAACTTGACAACAATTCTTCCAAAGGTAATTCCACTCTGGGCTTTCGTGAGAATATCAACAAGTTGTCTATCTTAGGGAACAACAGGAGTACACACAAGTCCCTTTTCAATGTTCTCCTTGATGAAATGACGATCCACCTCAATATGCTTTGTACGATCATGTTGAACCGGGTTGTGAGCGATGCTGATAGCAGCCTTGTTATCACAGTACAACCGAATAATCTCATCTTTAGAGAGACCCAGGTCACTTAGCAACGACTGCAACTATAGACCTTCACAAACACCATGAGCCATAGCTCGAAACTCTGCTTTAACACTTGATCTTGCCACGACCTGTTGTTTTTTACTTCTCCAGGCGGATAGTAACTTGATTAAGGCGGAGGTAGCTATCAACAGACCAAAAAATACTGTTTTACCCTCGGATCGACTGACTTATAAATATGACTCTTAATCCCTTATATTTGACAACTTTTCTTTTCCTTGGAGAGCCTGAGCTCCTCCTTGCCTCTTCTTGACGTCAGAGGGATTGACTCAACTCCTGATTTTTTGGAGGGAAGTGACAAACAACTTCCGGGTTAGTGGCAGGACTTCCTCGCTACAGCTTGATTGTCTTCTCTATAGACACCTAACCACCATTAGTGAGAACCAGTTCTAGGCTTGAAATAATCATTTCTTGGGATTTGATGGTGAAAGAAGTAAACCAAACCACCACCTCAGTCCGAACTCAGTTGAACCGGTATTCGTGTTTCAACAAGAATTATTAAAGAAAAATTCATTCTGTTTGGACGTTAAGGCCCATGAATCATTTAACAAATTAAAGTCATTATTAATTTCACACCAATTTTAACTCTATCAAAATTTAAGGAGCCATTCATAATATAGACGGACGCATCTGACATTGGTATAGGAGCAATGTTACTGCAACGACACAAATCCATAGCATATTATTGTAAAAAGCTCTCACCACTAATGCAGAGAAAGTCCACCTATATAAGAAAAATACATTCCGTAACAACAACAATAATCAAGTGGAGACAGTACCTACTAGGACATCAAAGCCTGTACTATTTATTTTCCCAGGATATTCATACTCCTGAACAACAAACATTTTTCACCAAGTTACTAGGCTACGACTATAATATAAATTATAAACAGGAAAACAAAATCAAGTAGCAGACACTTTATCAAGGGTTCTAGATAATCCAGAGGGAACACCAGCTATGACCCTCCGAGTAATGTCTGTACCTATATCTCCTCTACTTCATAGACTAAAAGAAGAATATACATGAGATAACAACACACGAAAACTAATACAATCCATTAAAACAGAACCAACTAACAACCCGAATGAAAAATTATAGGAGATTTAATTTATTACAAACATTGACTATATATTCCTCCGACTTCAGAAATAAAAAACAAAATCATACGGGAGGCTTATGCTAGTTTATACGAGATACATACCAGAATACGGGTGGCACAAAATGAAAGAAGATATCACAAAATATATAAAACAATCCGACTTATGCCAAAAATCAAAACCACTAAACCACTCACCCTATGGATTGCTCCAACCATTGCCAACCCCAAAACAAGGTCAGATCCGACTATGGATTTCATAACACATCTCCCAATATCGTCCACATTCACCATAATTTTAGTAGCGATTGACCGATATTCCAAAGTTGCCCATTTTGCCGCCAATTGTGGCCGCCCTATTTTGAAAAAAAGTAGGGAAACTACATGGGATACCCGAATCTATTATTATAGATCGAGACCCAATATTCCCAAGTAACTTTTGAACAGACTTATTCAAAAAATAAAGAACCAAATTACGATATAGTTCAACATATCACCCACAAACAGATAGGTTAATTGAGCGAGTAAATCACAGCTTATAACAACACCTATGACTCTTCACTCATCAGAACCCAAAAAATGGTCGTTTTTTAAGCTTAGCAGAGTATATCACTTTAATACTACTTTTAGCTCTTTGATCGGAATGACTCCATATGAAGTCATGTTCGGTCGGCTTCCCCCTGATTTATCTTCGTATTGTGCATGTACATCCAAGAATGAAGCAGTGGATGTCACATTACAAACCATAGAAGAAATTTATCATACATTCAAGGAAAATTTGGCAAAATGTCAACAAAGAATGAAGAGCTACGCAGACAAAAAGCGCACGGAACTACGACTGGAAAAAGGGTCTGAGTGTTATTAAAATTCCATCCCTACCGACAACTTTCAATAACGAGATCAGCGGGAAGAAAACTAAGGCTCTGTTTGGCACGGTGGTGGCAGTCGTGAACATCGGGATTAAACTACCATTCGTTAACACTCACCTATGGAACTTCATCCACTTTTGTGTTCAAACGGATGGAGTTTTTTAGGTGGTCGTTAACGAATGACGGTTTAACCCATGTGTTACGACCGCCACCGATGTGCCAAACGAAACCTTAATCTAAAATTCTACGGACCATATCAGATAGTGGAGGTCATTGGAGAGACAACTTATCGCTTGGACCTACCTCCAAAATAAAAAATCCACCTAGTTTTTTACGCTTCCCTATTAAAACCCTACTATGGAAACCCGAAGCAGCAAATAATCGCACTACCACTACAAAACTCAAAAAATAATCCACTGCATGAACCACCGGCCATCATCGACACACGTCGATTCCTGCGACATGGGAAGGAGATACCACAGAAACTAATCCAATGGAAGGGGTTTACCCCCAACAGACCACTTAGGAAGATCTCACTGCCCTTCATTATTGTCTACAACATCAGTGCATCACAAATTATGGAAGTGAATACGGGATCAAAGAAGATTCAAAAGGAAAATTAGGATTTCATCACAGCAAACTGGACACTAAAACGGAAAAGAGGATCATGGAGGAGAACAACTAAACCCATGGAAGAACAAGAACAAGATCACACAGAAGGAAACGGAGAAGGAAGAGTTGAAGGAAACAAAGCAGGAAACACAGAAGAAATCAACAACGGAAACTTCTGCCGCAAACGGTTCACTGCTAGTTGAAACAAGAGTTGCAGAGCTCAGATCTTTGCATCTGCTTAGTTTTTCTCCGCCACCATTATATTTCTGCCATCAACTATGTTCCGACCAGGGTTTGTCATTCCCCCGAAGCAGCTCTCAGTTATTATAGATTATGTAAATAGTTTAATATCAATAACAAAGGCGGAAGAGCTAAATAACACGAGCGCTGAGGACACCATTTTTATTAGCGGGAGAAAGCTGTAACAATCATCATAGCCATCCAACGGCCCTCAATAATCACATTAATCCAGCGAAGGAGAACAACACATGTGGCCACTATCTTTGAGATGGATCAATGCTGGATCTGAAGTCATTGGGCATATAAAGCAACGACCAGATATTATAGATTTATGTAAATAATTTAATATCAATAATAAACGGTGCTCTTGGATGTAACAGCTAATAGACGACTGATATTATAAATACCCATTAAGAACTCTGTAATAGTTAATGAATGATTATGAAGTTAATTATTTGTTTTACCCCATTTCCTCTATCTTCTTCTATATTCATCTGCCCCACCTCCGCCCACCCCCTTCTTGGCATTTCGTCTACTTTTCTTAGAGATTAGACCAGTAGCAGGTCAGCAGGTTCTACATCTGTTGGCTTCAGTTTGTTTGTTTCACTGAGTTTTGGTCTTGATTTTATTTGGAATAGGAGCAGATGTGCCAGTGCGACTGATGAATCATCGGATACCATGGATGTGAGTAGTGATCCGCAGGTACTTTATGATTTATGTATGGTTTTTTTTTTATCATTTTTAATTGCAGTCTTTAGTTTCTTGTTGGTTGTGGCGTGTGGCACTGCTTATATTTTGTGAATATTGCAGTGAAAGACTAGAGGATTCTATGCAATTTTTCTTAATGTACTTGGCTAGACTGTTCGGGTGCTAGCAACATGTAAAAAAAATTGTTTTATCCTTCTTGGAATGTATAGTGAATCAGTATATTTGATGTCTTCTGTTCCTGAAGTGTTTATAGCTTTTTTCTGTTGCCAAGCACTTCATGTCTTTCTGACGTACATAGAAAGCCTACTAATGAAATTTGGAGTGGTTTAATATACATGCTTAATTTATATCTAAGTTGTATTCAGGAAAGTCCTAAAAAGAGATCTTATAAAGATGCTTTTCAAGAGGGTGAGTTACCTAATAAAAAGTGCTAAACTGTTTTTGCTAATGATATTTTAATTCTTGTACAGATAATTTTATTCTTGAAATTTGATTAGGAGAAGCTTCACAACTTACAATTGCTACCCGAAGCGGGCGAGCTCCAAAACTTCCTGTTTCCGCACCTGGGAGAACAATTTTGCCCGGCCCGACAACTAATTTGAATATTGGTATGGACATATGGAACACACCTCATTCTGGGTCTGCAACTTTAGAGGCTAGACCCGTGACAGAAATTGTACCACCAATTGCTGGAGCTAATACTGGAATTGTTGATCGACGATGGGTTCAGGTGCTGAGCATCAATAATCCATTTCTATATATATATTATTTCACGGGTAGTTTATTATCACTTATTAAAGCTTCATGATGTATGGAGTCCTAGCAGAGTGAGCGTGAAATAAAGAGAGAGAGAAGGAAACAATCTAATAGGGAGTCGGCGAGAAGGTCGAGACTGCGTAAACTGGTATGGAGGAAGTTCCTAAAATTGTTATAGCAGAAGTTCTTGAAGATTTTTTAATTTGATATTCTTGATG
The DNA here is from genome assembly GCA_039513925.1 of Platanthera zijinensis. Classification (NCBI taxonomy): domain Eukaryota; kingdom Viridiplantae; phylum Streptophyta; class Magnoliopsida; order Asparagales; family Orchidaceae; genus Platanthera; species Platanthera zijinensis. The sequence goes on along the minus strand of CM077084.1, from coordinate 71,273,804 downwards.
TGTTGATTATTAAACAAAGCGTGCCCATAAAGTGTTTGAATATGAACGAGAAAATGATTGTTGCTCATGTTAATTAATGAAACATAGTTAAACATATTGGTGACTATTAAAAAGTATGTACACATCGGTTTCTAATATTGTTCTAAAACTAGAAATACGTTATGTTTTGAAAGTTAGTATAATATAACCTAGATTCTGCAGAATAACTACTGTGCAGTAAGGGACAAGTTTTAAGTTAGAAACGTGCCATGTTTTGAAAGTTAGTACAACGCACAATATCTACCGTGCAGTAGGGCATACATTTTAAAGTTAGAAATGTGTTATGTTTTGAAAGTTAGTATAATGCACAATATCTACTGTGCAATAGGTGATAAGCTTGCTTTACGAGGGATTGTGTGCTGAGATAACTTTATAAACCTATAGAAATATTACCTAATTACTATTGAATATTGATTATGCTTTATCATTATGTTTGTTTACTAGAAAGTTTTGAACTTTTACGTGCATATTGATAATATACATTATAATTGTAAATCATGAAACAATAACTATACAACTTTACTTAATTCACGCAAGTATGCAACACCAGTAGTTGGTATCCCAAGTGGTGACGTTTTAGGGTCTTGTATTTGTAATGCATATCTAATATACATTCCAAAGAAGAACTATGTGCTAATAACACAAATTTTGGAGGACATGAACTAATGGCCTTAAATCATTGCTGCCTGTGGTTAAAGCCATTAACATATTGACGTAGGGTAAGACTCTAGATGAATACTACGGCTAGATGCAAATACATTGACCGGCGAAATCAATTTTACAAAATAATATGTATAAATGGTATGACTTGATTTCTCCACTGTTAAATTAAAGCAATTAAAGTAAGGAAACAAAGAGGAGAAAAAGCGCGTGAGTGCGCAAAAGCAAATACTAACTAAATGAGAAATTATAATGACTAAAATGACTGAAACAAGAGTTATAAACCACTATCCCTTCGAGTAGAGAACAAACACAAGATTCAATGATAAAAGAAATAACAACACACCTTGAACTATGCAAAATAATCTAGAGGGGAGGGCTGGAGATGCTTTTCGGAGGGCCGCCGGGACAGATTTTCAGCCATAAGCAACCAAAGTTTGCTCTTCTGGAGGTCTGGACAGCAATCTGGAGGGTGGAATGGCTGCACGGGAGGTGTGGGAGGCTTGGAGGGAGTCTAGGAATTAATCCCAGAACTGGTTAGCTATTAGGGGATTTGTTTCCTGCAGCTGGGAGGGAGTCGGTAGAGAGGAATTCTGTGATGTGGGGGGTTTGTTAATAGGGAAGAGGGGTAGGATTGCTCCACTTGAAGAGAAGGGGAGGGGAATAGGCAGTTGGGAGTTACTATGGCTGGGGGTGTCTGGGGTCAGTTGTAGAGTGGCTCCACATGAGTATCAGAGGAGGGGAAGTCTGAGGGGGCCGGCTGGGAGAGAGAAATTGAGGGAGGGGAGTGTCTGCTTGTGGCTAGGAGTGAATTTAGGGAATGGAGTGGGCTGGAATTTAAGAGTTAATTTCTAAATTGAAGGGAGTGGGAGGGGATGAGGCCGGCCCAGATTGGGGAGGGGGATTCGGTTGCGGGGAAGTGGGGTGGTTCAAAAATACAAAAATACTATGATCGGCGAGTGATATAGGCCAAAATTAGTGTTTAAAAAAGATAGTTTTCTTTTAATTTCAACATATCTTAATTTTGAAAAGGAGGCCGAGCGGACAAAATCGAATTCTCGCGCGTAACAACTCTCTCAACGATGAATTTCACTAAGATTGTTAGTCATTATCCGCGGAAGACCTCTCGAGCATCTAACGAGTTGAACCGAATCGAGTTTCGAGCATCCACAAGCCAAAACACAAACAATAACTTTTGAATAATGTAATAAAGCAACGCAAACGTAAAGACAAGCTATTAATTATTTAGCAGTGTGCACACATCAACTAATAATTTTTGAGCAAGGATACGACAAAGGATATAACAAGGGTAGTGGTTCATTCCAGATCCTTCACGCAGAGAGGAAATCAATCTCCAGTGGCAGCGGTTGATCGTTTCGGATGGATGGCCGGAGTGGGAGGTGAGGTCTACGACACAAGTTGTAAATCGGGTCGTCGGAATAAGGCTTCGAGGTCGACGACAACCCGACGATCGAGATCCGTTCGGGACTAAAGGCGATGGGTGGAAGATTTAACGGGAATCGACGACGGATGCTGACGACAACGGAGGTCGGCGACGGATGAAGGCTTGGCGGGAGATTAACCCGACGTTGGCGGCGTCTACTTCTGGTGGTGGTAGACATTGGTGGAAGTAATTGGCAACGGCAGAGAAATGAAACAATGTTTCTCTGCTCTAACCGATTCTCCTCGTGTCTTCTTCACGGTAGACTTTATATAGGTTATAGAGTAGTGTGGGCGAAATAATTTAGGCCTTTGACAAAATGATTTTCTTTCCAAATGTTATTTCAAAAAGCATTTCCTGATTTCCAAAAGGGCATGCCACGACGGCCTTCGGTGAAATGCCAAAATGGTTTTCTTTCAAAATGGTATTTTCAAATGCATTTTCTCATCTTGGCATTATTTCCAATCACAAGTTTTCCTATTCTTTCGCAATCTTCTAAATATTATTATTCTAACTTGTGAATTTTAAATTTATACATCTTTAAATAATCTAGGCTTGCCTTTACCGTCATAACTACTAATATTACCGGACCTTTTATTCAGGATTTCATCTGGTGGTCAAACCGATGAGCCGAATCAAAATAAAAATGGGTGCGCAGGAAGAGAAAATACAAGACTTGAAATAAATAATGCATAATAAAATATCTAAAATATTTGAAGGTGTCATGCGACGGAGGAAGCATCAATTCTACAGGGGTTTAGAGAGCTCGTCTCCGTCGAGAACTTGCAAAGACTAGCAATAAATTGATTGGACGTCGTCACTGGTGCTAAATCAGGTGGTATGTCTTGGGCCTTGACAGGTGGCTCTATGCGCTTATGAACTTAGATTTGATAAGGGTTATCAAAGGGTTTTGATAACCCTTTGAAGGGATCAGACATACATTCTCAGCTCCTAGAACTCCTCAACAAAATGGGGTAGCAGAAAGGAAAAATAGAACCCTAATTGAATCTGCAACTACATTGTTGTCAGATGCTCATCTTCCTCTATCCTTTTGGGCTGATGCAGTGAACACCTCCAACTATGTACTGAATAGAAGTTTGATACATAAACTGAAGGGCAAGACTTCCTATGAATTACTCAAAGGGAAGAAACTTAAAGTAGATTACTTCAAAATTTTTGGTTGCATTTGTTATATTCACAACAATGATAAGAGATATATAGCAAAATTTCAAGCAAAAGCTGATGAAGGAGTGTTTCTGGGATACTCCATGATCAGTAAAGCTTATATGGTTTATAATAAAACTACTCAAAAAATAGAAGAATCTGTCCATATTTCCTTTGATGAAACTAATATGTCTTTCAAGGAGAAGAATGCTTCTACCATAGAACATTTGCAGGTACATTCTCTAGCTGAAGACTTGGACAGATTGCAAGTTACTCAAAAGGATGAAAGTAGTGAAGATGAAGAAGTTGCTCAACATCTGGAAGAAAATCTTCTTGAAGAGCCAGTTGCTGTTCCACAAGAGGAAACAACAACACAGGTTGGTGAACAATCAACAACCCCTGTTGATTTAGTAACATCAAGAGATCATCCAATCTCCCAAGTGATTGGAAACATCTCAGCTGGTGTGCAAATCAGAAATCAGGTCAACCAAAACCTGATGCACACTTGCTTTCTCTCTCAAATTGAACCTCAATCCATTCAAGATGCAGAGCAAGATCCACACTGGATCATTGCAATGCAAGAGGAGTTGCATCAATTTGAAAGAAACAAAGTTTGAGAACTAGTGCCTAAGCCAAATGATCATTCCATTGTTGGAACAAAATGGGTGTTCAGAAACAAATTGGATGATCAAAGAATTATTGTAAGGAACAAGGCAAGGCTAGTTGCTCAAGGCTACTCTCAAGAAGAAGGAATAGACTATGACCAGACCTTTGCACCAGTTGCAAGGTTAGAGGCCATCAGAATATTCCTAGCTTATGCTGCTCACAAAGGATTCAAGGTATACCAAATGGATGTGAAGAGTACTTTTCTCAATGGGGAGATCAAAGAAGTCTATGTCAGACAACCCCCAGGTTTTGTCTATCCAACTCATCCTGACTATGTTTTCAAACTACATAAAACATTATATGGTCTAAAGCAAGCTCCTAGAGCATGGTATGAGACTCTAGCATGCTTTCTTCTGGAAAATGATTTTATTAGGGGGAGAGTAGACCAAACTCTTTTTATTAGAACCCATAAGTCCCATACCCTACTAGTACAAATATATGTAGATGACATCATCTTTGGTTCTACTGATTCAAACTTGTGCAAAAAGTTTTCCAAGCTTATGCACTCTAAATTTGAAATGAGTAGCATGAGTGAGCTCTCTTTCTTCTTGGGATTGCAAGTCAAATAACATGCTGAAGGCATATTTATTTCTCAAACCAAGTATGCAAAAGAGCTGGTTAAGAAATTTGGTATGTCTGATGCATCATGTATGAAAACACTCATGCCAACCAATGCTGTATTGGATGCTGATGACCATGGGAAACCAGTTGATCAGACAACATATAGAGCAATGATTGGCTCTTTATTGTACCTTACAGCTAGTAGGCCTGATATAATGTTTGCTACATGTATATGTGCTAGATTCCAAGTTAGCCCTAGAGAGTCACACTTAACTTTAGTAAAGAAGATTCTTAGATATGTTAAAGGTTGTCCAAATCTAGGTCTCTGGTATCCAAAAGATTCAACATTTGACTTAACTGGATTCTCAGATGTTGATTATGCTGGATGCAGAATAGACTGGAAAAGCACCAGTGGAACTTGTCAGTTTCTTGGTGATAGACTTGTCTCATGGTTTTGTAAGAAACAAACATCTGTGTCAACTTCAACTACTGAAGCTGAATATATGGCTGCAGGTAGTTGTTGTTCACAAATCTTGTGGATACAAAATCAACTCCTAGACTATGGTTACAACTTAGAGAAGTCTAAAATATTTTGTGACAACACCAGTGCTCTTTCCATTGCACAAAATCCAGTCCTCCATAGTAGGACAAAATACATAGAAATTAGGCATCATTTTCTAAGGGATAATGTTGAGAAAAATAAAATTGAACTTCAATATATCCCAACTGATTTGCAAAGAGGAGATATTTTCACAAAGCCTTTGGATGAAAAGAAACATAACTTCTTCCTCAATCAGTTAGGAATGCTAGATGGAGGCTGTCTAAAATGAATTCCAAGATTTTAAAATCTAAAAACAGACCAAGATTACGCTAAAAACTCATTTCTCTTTGTGTCTGTAGGATAGTTTCTGTCTCTGAACTACGCTCGACGTTTTCCCCAGAAATCGTCGAACGGCGATCGACGGTTTCCCAAAAATCGTCGAACGCAGATCGACGTTTCCTGAATCGTCGACCTGAGTTCAGCGCCGCCTGATAGCTTTAAGCTATCCTTCCTTCTGTTAAGCGGTCGTCGAGCAGAGCTCGACGCTCGTCAATGTCGTCGAACGGAGATCGACGACATTGAAACCTCTTCGTATTCCATTAGAAGCCCAAATCGTCGAACAGAGTTCAACGATTTTTCGTTTCGGCGTCGAACCCTAATATAAAAATCATTTTTCGGCTGCCGTTCGTCTTTTACGCTTTCATATTCTCTGCAAATTTTTCTCTTTCCCTCCAAACTCTCTACACTTGGTCGTGTTTGTTCAATCTTTGCAGGTACAAATGGCGGTGTCGGTTGCCGCTCTTTCCAAAATGAAATTTGATACAGGTTTTGACATAGATATGAACTCCTTCGATGGCAGCGATCAGAGGTTCAAAGATATTCTGAATCTTTTCCGAGAACAACAGTTAGTTCAGTTTATGACCACCAGAATAAAGATTGCGGCAGATGAAATAAAAGAATGAGTTTTTACTGCAACCAATGAGAATGAAAATACTATAGTCGGCACGATCAACGGGACTCAGGTACCATTGTTCCCTATTCTTCTGACTGAAGTATTCACCTTAAGTACCGGAGATGACTCTATTGATTTGTCTGGAGAAGAATTTGATTCCATGTTAGATAGAATGGGTCACTCTGCTGTACACCCTAATAAGCTGTTGAAAAAGAATCTATCAATTGAATTTCAATTTTTGCTTGATGTTGTGGGGAAAGTGCTTCTGGCAAAGCACTCAGCTCATGATACCATCTTAAGGTATCAGTTCTGTTTAATGGGAGCAATAGTTGACAAGAAACATCTGGATTGGGGAACTATCTTCTTTGACTTGATCAAGAAGAAAATTAACAAAAGTTGTGTCTATTTTGGGAGGATTCTAGGGGTTTTCCTGCATTCCAGGTGCCCTGAATTACTGGTTTCAAATGGGATGCACATCAATGCATCCAAAAGGCTCACCTGTGCCCTTTTCAGCAAGTGGGACAGGCAGATTATCAACCCCAACAGGGCTGCTGCAACACCATCTGCTTCAGGCACAAGGACTGTTTCAGTCTCTTCCCCTCAGGTTCCTGCCCTTATTGAGAAACTGCCTGCTTCCTCCTCTGCTCCTCCTTCTCCACCTCCTATTGTTTCTGCCTTACCTTCCTCATCAACCATCCAATCAGCCATCTCCTCCCCCATCACAATTTCATCACCTATTTCACCTCCTCCAGCCACCACCTCAAAACCATTACACCCTCTGTACTACTATCCACCCATTGATTCTTCCATTCCATTTTTCTACATTTTGGATGACTCCTTCATGGATGATTCCCCCTCCTCACCTCTTGAGCCTCCATCCTCCTCCTCATACCAACAGCTCCTCCATGACATCCTTGCTCAACCCTCTTTCTCACCATCCATCTCCACACCCGTATCATCTATCTTCACAATCCCAATATCTCAACCATCCATCCCTATACCTCCTACCACCACACCATCCACCATTATGCCAGCAACATCAACTCCTACTTCTACTCAAGTATCCCTTGAGCAAGTGGATCTTTCAGCTCTGGCTGATAGGCTTTATGGGATACTGGCCCTCAAGCTAGTAGCCCTGCTGGAGACCTCCTTGACTCCACTCCTCAAATCTATCCAGGAGCTATCTGACAGGCTGTCAGCTATCTCCTTTCCTCAGGCAATTCCTTCAATGGAGTGCCTTGATCCAGTCCTGCCTGAATCAAGGCAGGGGGAGATGCCTTATGAAGCTGAAGAAGTGCCTGCTGCTACTCCAATACCAGTGTTTACAGTGGACCTCAGGTCACTGTTTAGTGCTTTTGATTCTCTTAACAGAAGATATTTACCAGTTCAGCAAGTTGAAGACCTTACTAAGGCCATTGTGCCTATTTCAGAATGTGATCCCAGTCTGATTGCATCATATGTCAACTCTTTTAAGGCTGAGGATGTTGTTGCTTCTGTTTGTACTGCTGTTATATCTGTTGGATCTACTGACATTGAAATGCTGTCTGCTGATATTGATAATACTGCTGATGAAGAATTGGCCAAATATTTGGAAGTACAAGTATCTGAGACTCCTGCTAGTTCATCTGCTCCTGCTGAGAGTACTGCTGTGATTACTGCTGTTGTATCAACACCTCCTGCCCCTGTTGATACTGAGAAATCAAAAGTTTAAGAGGAATACATCAAAAGTATAGATGATTTGTATGACAGACCACAGAGTTCTGAAAGTGATCAATTCAATACAGAATCTGATGACTCTGCTGGCACTATTGTTAGGAAAAGGAAAGCTAGAAGTAAGGCCATGATGAAGGTCCCTTTTGCAAAGGCCAAGGATGTTAATGACATACCCTATTATATTCTACTTGACTGCCAGATAACTGAATCTTGGATGCAGTATTCTAAAAACCAGCTAAAGGCCATGAGGAAAAGAAGAAAGTTGGATAAGTATGAGAAAGGATCATCCCAGTTTCAGCCTCCTCCTCCTCCTCCAGATTCAGGATCAGGTGGAGGCTCAGCTTCTCAAACCTCTGCTCCAAAGCAAAGCTCCTCCCAATCTTCACAGAGATATCATCCCAGAGGGCAATATCAAAGAGGTTATCAGTCCAGAAAGGGACAATACAGAGGTAATCAGAGAGAACACAGGATTCAATCAAGACAACAAAGGGAAAGACAAAGACATATGGACTCAACTCAAGGTCTTTTCCCTTATAAACTCAGAGAAACTGTTGATACAAGGACTTCTACTGCTTCAGAAACTATTAATAGATATGAACCTGTAATCCCTTTTGAAGATCCAGAGAACAATCCTTTATCATGGACTGCTAGGATGAAAGAACTTGCTGCCTTAGATCAGTTGAAGAAGGCCAGAGAGCAAGGAAAAGACACTTCCAACATCACTACCTTGTCAGAGCAAAGGAAGGCAGAACTGGAAAGATATGCTTCAAGGAAGTTCTTTGACCCAGTGGATTACATGAAACTGCATCCCGAGGCTGTGGTTCCCAGGCCAAGATCTCAAACCTCCTTAGGTGCAGATGATGACAGAAGGTCAAAGAAAGAGGCTCTCAATCCCAACAGGGAAATCTTATTTAAGAAAGGAAGTGAAAAGAAGTGATCTCTGTAAGCAGACAGTACATTCATTTTAAAACACTTGCTGATATTCTATCTGAATGCTGCTATGCTGCATGTTCTGTTCTGTTGCTTTAATTTTTGCTTTTCTGTATTTGCTTTTGTATTTATTACTGAGCTCTGTAAATAGTAATCCTAACCCAAATAGGGGGAGATTGTTGGAACACCCTATTACTAATTTGGGCAAGGATCACTATTTTTTTAGGAAATCAGTTTGACTTAGATATATAGTTGAAAATGTCAAGTTAGAATGAGTCTAGGGCTTAGAACTTAGGTTTGAAGCTGCCCCCAGGACCATTCAATGATCAAGACTTAGAGCTGAGACAAAGACAATTTTCGTCGAGCTCAGTTCGACGAAACGTCGAACTCCGTTCGACGATCTCTGAGCTCAACTCTGCTAAGTCGTCGAACTCCATTCGACGATCTTCGAGCTCAGATCGACGATCTGCCTTCAGCTTGTTTCCAAGTCACTGAGCTCAGTTCGACGATCTATCCTCACTTATTCTTCAGGTCGCCGAGCTCAGTTCGACGATCGTAGAGCTCAGTTCGACGATCGTAGAGCTCAGTCGCTTTATGTAGTTTGAAAACATAGTCAGGATGAGTTGGAGAGACAAAACCTGGGGGTTGTCTGACATAAACTTCTTCTTTGATCTCCCCATTGAGAAAAACACTCATCACATCCATTTGGTAGACTTTGAATCCCTTGTGAGCAACATAAGCCAGGAAGATTCTTATGGCCTCTAACCTTGCAACTGGTGCAAAGGTCTGATCATAGTCTATCTCCTCTTCTTGAGAATATCCTTGAGCAACTAGCCTTGCCTTGTTCCTTACAATAATTCCTTGATCATCCAATTTGTTTCTGAACACCCATTTTGTTCCAACAATGGAATGATCTTTTAGCTTAGGCACTAGTTCCCAAACTTTGTTTCTTTCAAATTGATGCAACTCCTCTTGCATTGCAATGATCCAGTGTGGATCTTGCTCTGCATCTTGAATGGATTGAGGTTCAATTTGAGAGAGAAAGCAAGTGTGCATCAGGTTTTGGTTGACCTGATTTCTGGTTTGCACACTAGCTGAGATGTTTCCAATCACTTGGGAGATTGGATGGTCTATTGATGTTACTAAATCAACAGGGGTTGTTGATTGTTCACCAACCTGTGTTGTTGTTTCCTCTTGTGGAACAGCAACTGACTCTTCAAGAAGATTTTCTTCCAAATGTTGAGCAGCTTCTTCATCTTCACTACTTTTATCCTTTTGAGTAACTTGCAATCTGTCCAAGTCTTCAGCTAGAGAATGTACCTGCAAATGTTCTGTGGTAGAAGCATTCTTCTCCTTGAAAGACATATTAGTTTCATCAAAGGAAATATGGACAGATTCTTCTATTTTTTGAGTAGTTTTATTATAAACCCTATAAGCTTTACTGATCATGGAGTATCCCAGAAACACTCCTTCATCAGCTTTTGCTTGAAATTTTGCTATATATCTCTTGTCATTGTTGTGAATATAACAAATGCAACCAAAATTTTTGAAGTAATCTACTTTAGGTTTCTTCTCTTTGAGTAATTCATAGGGAGTCTTGCCCTTCAGTTTATGTATCAAACTTCTATTCAGTACATAGTTGGAGGTGTTCACTGCCTCAGCCCAAAAGGATAGAGGAAGGTGAGCATCTGACAACAATGTAGTTGCAGATTCAATTAGGGTTCTATTTTTCCTTTCTGCTACCCCATTTTGTTGTGGAGTTCTAGGAGCTGAGAATGTATGCCTGATCCCTTCACTCTGACAGAACTCTTGCATAAGAAGAGAATCAAACTCTGTCCCATGATCACTTCTGATCAGGGCAATATGAGTATTGAACTCACTCTGTATACATTTGAGAAACTCTGTCAATCACTTAAAGTTATCAGACTTCTTTCTCAGAAAGAACACCCATGTGAATCTTGAGAAGTCATCTACAACCACTAAAGTGTAGGATTTCCCTCCTAAGCTTTGTACTGTAATGGGTCCAAAAAGATCCATGTGTAACAGATACAAAATCCTAGGTGAATCACTCTTGTTAAGTGACTTAAAACTGTTTTTAGTTTGCTTGCCTAATTGACAAGCCTTGCAAAGTCCTTCCTTCTTGTAGGGGCCAGAAGGTAGTTCTCTAACAAGGTTGTCCTTGGATAGCCTAGCAATGGTTCTAAGGTTAATATGTCCTAGTCTCTTATGCCATAGTATATTAGGTCTAGATATGGAATTGAACAGACAAATATCTACTTTAGATGAATGAAAATCTACTAAGTAAATGTTACCTTTTCTGTTACCTGTCAACACAGTTGTGTTGTCTTCTGACTTGACCTTGCATATAGCTTTGTTGAAAGTCACTTGATATCCTTCATCACAAAGTTGACTGATACTTATCAAGTTGTGCTTGAGTCCTTCAACATAGGCTACTTTCTTGAAGGTGACTTTTCCAATTCGGACTGCACCATATCCTTTTGTTGTTCCAAAGTTTGAATCACCAAAAATTACTTTGGGTCCAAGCTTGTCTTTAAAGGATGTGAAGTTGTCCTTATTCCCTGTCATGTGCTTTGAGCACCCACTATCCAGATACCATAGCTGGTTTGATGTTGGATAGGTCTTCACCTGTACATACAAGAATTTACATGTTTTTGACCCAGTTTACCTTGGGCCTAGGTTGATATCCTTTAAATTCAGAAATGAAAGACATCCCAGGTTGACTCTTATAACCTTCAGGATGGTATCTCCTAGGAGGTACTATCCATTCAGTATAGGGGTTGAAACCTTGGGATGTAGGACTTCTAGGATTGAATCTAGATGTACCTTTGAAAGATTGTTCAAAGCCCTGATCTCTGTTCGACGATCGTCGAGCTGAGGTTGACGATCTTGGGTCAGATCGTCGAGCTCTGTTCAAAGATCGACTGTCCTGGAGTTCAGAGTTCAGGTGTCGTCGAGCTGAGTTCGACGATTTTTTCTTGGATCGTCGAGCGCCGTTCGACGATCGTCGAGCTCTGTTCGACGCATTCTGTTGAACTATAACTTTCTTTGGCAAATCTGCATTCTTCCTAGCTACCTCTACAACTTCCTTCCCTTTATCAGAGATAAATTTAATTGGAGTTGTCAGAACTATAGGCTGGCTGGATGAAGCTCCCAAGCCCAGTGTACTATTAAGTCTAGAGTTCACTGTGCTTGTGATATCCATCAGTTTGATGCTTCTCCCATTAAGGGATTCTTCAAACTGCTTTGCCTTGGATAGTTCACTTTTCAGTGAAGCTATCTGCTCCCTATAGCATTCTAACTCTTCAGAGAGTTTGAGGTTCTCTTATTTTAAAGTGTTATACTCAGACAGTTGTTTTCTGAGGGAAATGATTTCTTTCTCAGACTCTAATAGATCTAGGCATAGTACTTTAAACTCATGTTTAAAGTCCTCAGAACTGAAATCAAATGAATTGATTACATGGTCTTCTTCTAGTTGAATTTCTGAATCTGACTCTTACTCTTCTGCTTCTGAATCTGTTTGAGAGGCATTGATAGCCATCATGCAAAATTCCTTTTCATCAACATCATCCTCATCATCACTGGAGCTGGATGAAGCTTCAGAATCCTCTTCAGTTTCACTCTATGTCTCAGCAACAAATGCCTTCCTTGTATGTTTGTTCTTGCTGGAGGAGGGTTTGTCTGAGCTGTTCTTCTTAAAGTCTTTCTCCTTTCTTCTTTCTCTTCTATCTTTCTTGTCCTTGTTTTTGTTTTCTGGACAGTCAAACACAATATGGCCTGGTTTCCTGCAACCAAAACATATAACTTCCTTGTTGTTATTTGATTTATCATACCTTGGCTTATCATGTCCCTTGTATGATCTCTTTCTGAAGTCTTTTCTGGCCATTTTGTAGAATCTTTTGGCCAATAAGCTGAGTAGCTCCTCATTGTCTGTGACCTTTTCTTCAGGCAGGTCCTCAACAGCTTTGAAGGCTATTGTCTTCTCTTTCCTTGTGGCTGGTGAGGCAGCCTTCTGTTCTTCTTCTCTATTTTTAATGAGCAGCTCATAAGATTTGAGCTTGCCCAGGAGAGCTTCAGTGGTAATCTCATTTAGACTTCTGGCATCTTTGATTGGCCAGATTCTTGAATCCCAAGTGCTGGGGAAACACATTAGGATTTTGTCATTCAGCTCAGTCAATGAGATTTCTTTATCCAGAGTCTTTAACTCATTGACAATCAGACTTAATCTGTTGTACATGTCTGCTACTGACTCAGCTTCTCCTTTCTTAAAGTTCTCATATTGGGATATGAGATGGGATCTTCTATCTTTTCTCTCATCAGCAGATCCTGAGACAATCTCATAAAGTTTATCCCAAATTTCTTTGGCTGAGTTGCATTCAGCTACCTTCTGAAATATCTCATCAGATATTGTCTGAGCTAAGATATTCATGGCCTTGGCATTTGCAGTCTTCCACTTCTTTATTTCAGCATCTGTTCCTGAAGGTGGAACAACATTTGTACTTGAGCTTGCTGGTGGACTTGGGCACACTGTCAAAACAGAATTAAATACATCTTCATCAATAGAATTCATATAAAGTTTAATCCTAGTTTTCCAAAGTGCAAACTTGGATAGATTGCACACTGGAGGCCTGGTGCTTGCATAATCTTTGTTCTGTACCATGTCTTTATATAAAATTAAATATAATGAAAATAACCCTCTTAAAGGATTGATCTTATCAAGGATCTTTTGGTTCAGGTGTTAGCCTGTATGAACAACCAACCTCGCTCTGATACCAATTGAAAGTGGAGGATAAGATCAGTCTGACTCTAGAGGGGGGTGAATAGAGTTTGTTAAAATAATTTTTCAAAATAAACTTTGCAGAGGAAGAGTTAAGTTAATATAGTATGTGTATTGTGCTGCAGCAATAAAATATAAGTAATAATAAAAAGAAAACAAAAGATTCACAGCACACAACAAATAATACACACAAGCAACCAAACACAAGAAGCTATAGTGGTTCCCCAATCAACCTGGGTACATCCACTCTTCTACCACCATTGGTAGGAATCCACTCAGGATAAGTTGATCAGGTGTCCTGGCACCAATGAGCTTTTGATAAGATGCTCAAAAATCAGATCTAGATTTTTTGATAAGGTGTCTTGCCACCACTGAGTTTTGACAAGACTCTCAGAACCAGATTCAGAACTTTTGAAGGGAGTTTTGATAACCCTTTTACAGCAGGAAAAGAAAAAGGAAGAGGTGAAGTTGTCTTCTCTGTCTCAATCACTGAGAGAAGACTTAGTGGATTGATTGTGTTGTCAAAGCTCCCCCTGAGATGTAGATGGTTCAGGAGTGAGAGCTTTGCTAGAGTGATAGGCCTTCAGAAGCTTCAGATCTCCAGCAGAAGATGATTTCAGCAGAGGCTGAAATATGAGTTGTCTGGAGTCTTTGATGTTGAAGCTGTGAACACTTTTCAGTATGCTAATTTTCAATCTAACTCTTCAGGATTGATCACTTGATTTTTCTCTCAGTTGATCTGACTATCTGTGTATGTGTGTATTGAGTAGTTCTATTTCTCTTGATCTGCTGTTGTGTATATTATTCTCTGATGATCCTCTGTCCAAAATAACCGTTAGCAGTCATAAATGTCTTCCATAAATATTTTGTCTTCTGGAGGAAAGTCCAATAAACATTCTCTGAGAAATCCCTTGAAACTTGCTCCAGAATAAATAAAAACGGCTAACAAATCTCTTGAAATAAATGCTGAGAGAATTTGAAAAACATTCTAAAGGCCGACTGAATTTGAATCCTTAAAGTCGTCGATCTCTCAGAAAAACGTCGATCTGAGCTCTACGATCGTTGAACTGAGCTCAGAGATTGGATTGAACATCAGACAGAAAACGTCGAACTGAGCTCTACGATCGTCGAACTGAGCTCAGCGACCTGAAGAATAAGTGAGGATAGATCGTCGAACTGAGCTCAGTGACTTGGAAACAAGCTGAAGGCAGATCGTCGATCTGAGCTCGAAGATCGTCGACCGGAGTTCGACGACTTAGCAGAGTTGAGCTCAGAGATCGTCGAACGGAGTTCGACGTTTCGTCGACCTGAGCTCGACGAAAATTGTCTTTGTCTCAGCTCTAAGTCTTGATCCTTGAATGGTCCTGGGGGCAGCTTCAAACCTAAGTTCTAAGCCCTAGACTCATTCTAACTTGACCTTTTCAACTATACATATAGGTCAAACTGATTTCCTAAAAACATAGTGATCCTTGCCCAAATTAGTAATAGGGTGTTCCAACATACATCTTTAAATAATCTAGGCTTGCCTTTACCTTCATAACTACTAATATTACCGGACCTTTTATTCAGGATTTCATCTGGTGGTCAAACCGATGAGCCGAATCCAAATAAAAATGGGTGCGCAGGAAGAGAAAATACAAGACTTGAAATAAATAATGCATAATAAAATATCTAAAATATTTGAAGGTGTCATGCGACGGAGGAAGCATCAATTCTCCAGGGGTTTAGAGAGCTCGTCTCCGTCGAGAACTTGCAAAGACTAACAATAAATTGATTGGACGTCGTCACTGGTGCTAAATCAGGTGGTATGTCTGGGGCCTTGACAGGTGGCTCTATGCTCTTATGAACTTAGAATGAACCAAACCTCCTGCAATAAGCAAACATCCAGTCTCTCTTTGAAAAGTACAACTTACGGCGAGAACGACTGACCGTGAACTTATAATGTTTAAAGGTTGCTCGCAAAGTATTAACGATAATTTTATTCAGTTCCTTTAAATAATTAATATGAGCTTGCACATTGAATGAAATATGTTTATAGAATGAGAGATGAAGGCAGTCAGGTGGGTGGAGTAACACTTATAATCTCAAAAGGAGATATATTAAGGGAGCGGTGCTTAGAATTATTAAATGTGAATTGTTACTATGGAAGCACAAGATCCCATTGCTTTAGATTCTCCTCGATTAAACGCTTAAGAAAGTTCTCCAAACTCATATTAACGACCTCGGTCGGTCCATCGGTCAGAGAGTGGTAGATGTTACCGAATTCGAGTTTGGCGCCCTTTCGACCCCATTGTATGTTCCAAAAATTTGACATAAAATATTTACTATATTGTTTCAAATCAATACGTCTGTCTATAGCCAAATGAAAGCTTAGTGAAATAACAACGTAATCTCCAAATTTATTATTTACCAAAGAAATCCTTTAAAGCGCGTGTCTCTACTAGGAGTGAAAATTTTAGAAATCTTTAGTAACCTCCTAAGATGAATCTTTCTAAACATATATATAATGTGACGATAAATTTCATTGTGCAAGTCTAGACTCAGAGGATAGTGAAGTGGACTAAGAGTGCAATCAACAAATACAAAGTCAATACACGATGATGATTCTAGTGTGAATGACAAGTGATCATCAAACCATATGCTTGCGGGCCTAGGGATCGGTAATTATAGTATACTAGGTGACTCAAGAGATATTGAGATCGAATCTGTGTCATCTAAGATGAGTGACATGTCGCCAATACATTTTTCTTCCTAGAGCAGGAGCTTAGGAAGAAACTCAGTGACTAAAGGTTGTGATACAATGGAGGTAAGTGGAGTCACAATCTCAGTCGGGATGAGAAAATGACAAGCAAGAAGCTCTCCATCCTGGAGCTGGGGCTCGAGAAGAAACTCTGCGACTGGAGGGAGTGCTATAGTGGAGATAAGTGAGGATAATATGCTCATGGGGGCAATACAACTAGGAAAATCTATCTCCATAAAAAGTGGGGGCAACGAGATTAGAGAGAGGTTTATCAGTAGACCTAAACTCATACTCCACTCTACGAGCCGTACTAGAAACTTCTTCTAAATTGCGATAATTGTGCTACTCTATTTGATTCTTAAAGGAATAGTGTAACCCGTGCAGGTAACGAGGCACGGTCATCATATCGCTCTCTTGAATATTTAACATAGACAAAAGGACTAAAAAATCGTGAGTGTATTCATCCTCCGATTAACTTCTCTGTTGTAGATTATGGAATCTACGTTGTAAAGTTTGAAGATAGTCTGAGGAGACATAGTGTTTGCACAACTCTATTTTAAACTCAATCCAAGTAGTTACGGGAGGTAACCATAACTTATCTCTCATGCGTTCTAGTTATTTCCACCAGTTTAATGCAGGTCCCTTTAGTCTACGAGTCACATACTTGATTTGCCTGCTCAAAGTTATTTGACTCAGACTTATGAAAGATTCTATGCTATGCCACCAATCTCGGCATTCAGCAAGTTCTAGAGGTCCATAAAAATCGCTCGGATTTGTGTGCTTTAAGTTCTTAGAATCAGTGTTCTCTCCTTGCCATAAGCATTTTATATTGGTGAGAGACACCATAATTTATAATTAATTTTTAATTCAAACATTTAAATCTCTCGTGCATTTTTAAACGTACGTGATTTTCCATTAAAATTTTAAATACTTAGAGATTAAAATAACCTTTTTTACTTAATTATATATTTTTTTATAATGAGAGGTAACATTTTAAAAAAACTCAAAATAAAGCAATATATCTCTACTAATATACGAAAACTATTCTTTGGTGAAACATTGCCTGATGTCCCGATATTGCCCTTATAATTACACAATTATACCAAACTTTATATTAGTATATTATAAAGACAATATCCTTTTAGGTAATTACTTAACTTTACAATATTAAAATACAAAAAATAAAAACACTAGATACCCTAAACCTATTGTCTCTAACTAGGAATGACAAGAGAAAAATTAATGTTTTAACGTTAAAATATAATTTGTTTTACAAAATAAAAATTGTATTCTTGATTTATATTTTTTTACGGTCATTTTGAGTACTCATATGTATATGTTGCGGAGCGGGCGGAGCCTGCCGGGGGCGGGCGGAGCTCGCCGTCGTCGGTCGGGTACTGTCGCGCGAGGCCATAGGGGCGGGTACTGTCCACGACAAATGTTGCCGCCCACGACAAATGTCGCCGCTCACGACAAATGTCGCCGCCCACGACAAATGTCGCCGCCCACGACTAATGTCGCCGCCCACGACAAATGTCGCCGCCCACGACAAATGTCGCCGCCCACGACAAATGTCGCACCACCGGCGAATGTTGCATCCCGGCGAATGTCGCACCCCGCCGAATGTCGCACCCCGCCGAATGTCGCACCCCGCCGATTGTCGCATCCCCGCCGAATGCCCCCAGGGCCGAAGGCCCGTGCCTATCACTTGTATATATATATAATAAAGATCTTAACTGATTTTTTAAAATTAATTTAAGTCATTTTTTTAAAGAAAGAGAACCCTTGATGCTTAAAAATAATAAGTACTCAAATATATTAAAAGTTTTTTTATAATAAAAAATGATATTAGACCAGTGGGTATATATATATAATGTATTATTATTACTATTATTATTATTTTTCATTATCATGATTTTTAAAAGTCAATTTAAATGAGAAGATATTTTTTTTGAAACACGACCGATCGATTTGCGATAAGAGTGAATCAAACCTATCTTTGATACCAAACTGATGTAGGCCAAAATTAGTGTTTTAAAAAAATAAGATATTTTTCTTTTAATTTCAACCGATCTTAATTTTGAAAAGGATGCCGAGAGGACCAAATCGAATTTTCGCTCATAACAACTCTCTCAACGATGAATTTCACTAAGATTGTTAGTCGTTATCCGAAGAAGACCTCTCGAGTGTCTAACGAGTCGAACCGAATCAAGTTTCGAGCATCCACAAGCCAAAACACTAACAATAACTTATGAATAACGATAATAAAGTTTTGTGAACGTAAAGACAAACTATTAATTATTTAGCGGAGTGCATAAATCAACTAATAATTTTCGAGCAATGATACAACAAAGGATATAACGAGGGTAGTGGTTCATTCAGATCCTTCACGCAAAGAGGAAATCGGTCTCTAGTGGTAGTGGTTGATCGTCTCGGACGGATGGACGGAGTGGGAGGTGAGATCGACGAAACAAGTTGTAAATCAGGTCTTCGGAATAGGACTTTGAGGCCGACGACAACTTGGTGATCGAGATCCGATTGGGACTGAAGGCGACGGGTGGAAGCTTCAGCGGGAATCGACGACGGATGTGAATGACCATGGAGGTTGGCGACGAATGGAGGCTTAGCGGGAGTTCCTTGACCCGACGCATGCGGCGTCTGCTTCTGGCAGCGGTAGCCTTTGGCGGAAGTAATTAGCAACGTCAAAGAAATGAAACAATGTTTCTCTGCTCTATCCGATTCTTCCCTTGTCTTCTTCATGGTGGACTTTATTTAAGTTATAAAGTAGAGAGACTGAAATAATTTAGGCCTTTGGCAAGATGATTTTCTTTCCAAATGGTATTTCCAAAAGCATTTCTTGATTTCCAAAAGGGCATGCCTTTGGTGAAATGTCAAAATGGTTTTCTTTCAAAATGGTATTTCCAAAAGCATTTTCTGAATTTTGACTTTATTTTCAAACATAAGTTTTCCTATTCTTTCCCAATCTTCAATATTGTAACTTTGAATTTTAAATTTATACATCCTTAAATAATTTAGACTTACCTTTACCGTCCTAACTACTAATATTATTGGACCTTTTATTCTGGGTCACATCGAGTGGTCAAACTGATGAGCCAAATCCAGATAAAAACGGGGGCGCGGGAAGTGAAAATACAACACATGAAATAAATAATGCATAATAAAATATCTAAAAATATATGAAGGTGTCATGCGACGATGGATGCATCAGCGAGCCGCTCGAAATAAGCGGTCTCGAGCGTCACTGCGCCTGAGGTCGTCGTGAGTAGACCCGAACAGGTTGAGCGAGATGCTCCCCATCAACTCCCCCCATCTCAGAATCATCCACCTCTGTGGATTTAAGATGCTCATATTGTCATCGTAGGGCGGGGATGTGTCTCTCTAGCTCTGCGGTGGATATCCAGGTATCATCAGTAAAATGACGTCCCTGCCAATGGACTAAGTAGAAAACTCTGTCTGGTGCGGGTATAAGCAGGGACATGATCTCTGTAATGACGTCAAATGGGTTGGTGGCCGAAGAAGCGGGAACTGCTGAACTCGAGGGAACTGATATTGATTACGGAACTGCTTAAGACGATGAAACTGCTTAAGACGATGGAACGACTGCAGACAATGGAACGACTGCAGATGATGGGACTGCTGCAGACGATGGGACTGCTGAAGATGGCGGAACTGCTGTAAACGATGGAACTGCTGAAGACGGCTGAACTAATGACGACAAACATGATGCAAGAACCAGAGAAGCCAGATGATCAATCGGTGCCGAGAACTCAGGCTGAAAAAGGAGCTGGGTGGTAGGCAATTATGGCTGTAGAAGCGGCGAGGTAGAAAGAGATAATGGTGGTAACTGGGACTGTGGTGGAATGGTCGATGTAGACGGAGACTGGGAGGATGTGGAGGTATTGGGCGAATGGTACATGAAGTCATGTGGCTCACAGTATGGAGTCAAATTTTTAACATTGAATACGAGTGAATTACCCATACTCTTCGAGATATCCAACTCATAAGCATTGCTCCAATTCGTTTCAACACAGTGTAAGGACCGATTCACTTAGCATTCAGTTTTCGAGCAGTTCCTTTTGGTAACCTCTCAGCATGTATACAAACCATCACTTGTTCTTCTTTTTAAAGCTTTTCATTCTCCTGTGGCTATCAACATATAATTTATAAATATTGTTATTGAAAGAAATCTTTCGTCGGACCGGCTCATGCATGCTATGTATATGCCTAATTAAAGACTCAACCGACTCACTAAGATGAGAATCTATAGGTAAGGGAATGATATCTATCGGCTTTATAGGCTTATAACCTCCCGTTGAATTATTCACATAACTATTAAATGCAAACTCGACCATGGGTAACACTGAATCCCAAGACGTGGTGTGGTCGCCAACAAGGCATCGTAAAAGATTTCCTAGACTCCTGTTTACTACCTCAGTCTAGCCGTCCATTTACGGATGGTAAGCAGATGAAAATAACAATGTGGTGCTAGTCTTTTTTCATAGGGTCTTTCAAAAATTGCTCATGAGTCGTACATCTCGATCTAAGACAATGGTCTTGGGGAGACCGTGAAGTCTAAAGATGCCCGAATGAATAGTGAAGCAACATAAGATGCGTCAGCCATCTTGCTGGATGCTATAAAGTGAGCCATTTTGTAGAACCGGTCAACTACCATAAGTATGGAATCGTGTTTGCGTAGGGTGCGTAGTAATCCTAGCACAAAGTCCATACCGATATTCACCCAACGCTGGTGTGGTATTGACAGTGGTGTCTAAAGTCTCGTATTCTTTCGAGATCCCTTAGCCGTCTGGCAGCTGTGACAATGCCGGACGGCTCGCGCAACGTCCCTCTTGAGGGAGGACCAATAAAAATGATCTTCCACTAGTGCGATGGTTTTGTCCCTGCCAAAGTGGCCCGCCGCACCACCGACATGCATCTACCAAACCAAATGATCTTAGAGAAAGGGGAATGCACAGAAGTGTGTTGTGAATATTATTGGTCCGTAATAGAATAATCAAGAAGGTCCTCAAGTGTGCCGTGAATTAAATATTGATTAACTCTTGTTTGAAAACGACTACGTAATATGTTGTGTCATGATCTATAACCTCGAACCCAATGGAGGAAGGAACCTTCCATACCGAGAAGGATGATGAAAACGTTATGAGCTTATGCAGTTGGATTTCAAAAAGCCTATCCATCTATGAGATTCATTCCATTGAATTAAGGCACCTTTAAAAAGCCCGCAGAATGTGTGGAGGCTTTGACCACCTCTAGATGGAGGGACGTTGAATACAGTGGTGGGTTGAGTAAGTAGGAGAGGTTTTCCACAAAAGCCAGGGAGTTGGGTGTGATAGCTTGATGGAGTTGCTCTAGCCGAGCATCAATTTTAAGTTGAGTGACTTGCATCAAAGTCATCACGTAATTATCTCAGTCAAGATGCCGCATAAGGGATTTTTAACGACCTTAATGTATTGTATTCACCATTGCTCTCATTCATAGCATGCACCAGATGGTTTGGAAGAGATGACGACTATGTTATTAATGGCATAAGACACACGAAGATGCAAAATGAGTCCTGAAGCCTCGCCGCAAGGCGCATGCGCGCGCCTGACCAGTGTGAGGCACAAAAAAAATCTAATTTATTAAATGTAACAAACATATAATAAAACAATCGCACTAAGTGATCTAATCTAAGTTCATACAAACAACTATTTCTCTATCGACATAACCTTTACATAAATTGGACAAGACAAGTGCTCGATCGACCGACACTCACCGCTCCTTGAGAATCTGCGCAAGTTGAACCCCTCCTGGAACTGGAAGTTCGGAATTGTGGATTCCCTTCTGGAATTGGAGAATACAAGCGTTCACGAACTTGGGATCGGAATGACCGGAGGAATCAATCCTAGAAAGCAGTAAACGAGTCCCGAGCGGAGGAGGAAAAATTGCGAAGTATGAGTCTCTGAGAGGTGGGAAATGAAAGCCCTAATCCCTAATTCATTAATATTTATATTTAATTTGAATAATTTATTAATATATATTATATATTTATATGTATATATAATATAATATACACTTATATAGTAATATACATAATTACATACTATAAATAAAAAATATGATTTAAAACAAAAAGCTCGTGAGCTGGCTCGCGAGCTCTTGGACAAGGCTGTCTAGGCTTGAGCTCGACTTGAATCAAAGCTCGAGCTTGACTTACTCGAGCTCGAGTTGAGTTTTTTTCATGCCGACTCGTCGATTTCTCAGGCCGACACTCAACTTAACTCGCACCCTTGTAGACAGATGTGTCATTGAAGTCTGCTTTCATCAAGTAGGGGAAATCCTTGATATCAGTAATCAACCAGGGGTGGTGAATGTGTAGGCGGGACCGGATGTGGGGAATACCCCTGCATGAAGCTGGTATGAAGAAACCCAAGTAATGGACCGGTTGTAAGCATACAACATGTGTTGCCAATGC
Source organism: Platanthera zijinensis (assembly GCA_039513925.1). Classification (NCBI taxonomy): domain Eukaryota; kingdom Viridiplantae; phylum Streptophyta; class Magnoliopsida; order Asparagales; family Orchidaceae; genus Platanthera; species Platanthera zijinensis. The sequence goes on along the minus strand of CM077084.1, from coordinate 71,251,109 downwards.
AATGAACTCATCAATGTAATCATAAAGGGGCCCGATTGGCGGACGCCACACAAATGTTCTACAACAATCCCTAAATAACAAACATCGTAGCGACAAATGTGGTCTCGTTGGAGTTTCGACCGAGAGAGAAGAGGTTTGTTCTGCTGTAGCCATTGGATCCAATGGAGGGCCGACCATTCCATGCCGAGAAGAACTGTGGGGATCTTTTGTGCCTCAGGTGTGTGGTGGATGCCGAAGAACTATTCCACACGCGCAATCCAACCCATGAAATCCATGTCATTGAAAGTGGGAACATTGAAGAAGTGAGTCGGTGGAAGAATGTGTTGGGTTTCATTGAACATCAAATACACAACAAAATACCAAAATTCAAACCAAGGAACCCTGCAAAACTAGTAAATCAAGAAAATTGAATATATACCTGCGCCAAAATCAGATTTCGTGGAGCTTATATTGGATTTGAGAATCAAATGCAAAGCAAAATCCACTCCTCTATCGGTATCCACACGACGTCGGAAGCACCACACAGACCGTCCAACAGTCTCGAGGTTGTAAGATTACTGCCCGTCTCTGCAACAAAATAGTAGTTTCGCTTCCCTACAGAGATTCTTCTTTGTTTTTCTCTTTGCACACCAATTTTGTCGATCGATTAATTACACACACTTGGCATTTTCTTAAGCTGCCATTATTATATTGGGAGAAGAGAGGTTTCACAAAAATCCAAAGAGTATAAGCTATGATAATTGGATAACCGTTTTTCAGTTCAAAATCGACAAACGTGAATAATCCGTCAAATTCTTTCAAACTCGACGTACATCGATTTCTAGCTGGCGGTTCTGATTTCTCTTAAATGCAGACCAAATCAACATACAAAGTGCGTCGAATTCAACACGCCGCTTATATTAAGTGCAAACCAAATCGACGCCCGTCGAACACTGCCTTAATAATTAATTTAGGTTTGATTCGACCAACAATTAGTCCTGATCCCCATTTCATTAATTTCCAATTAATTAAACATAATGAATTCACATTTTGGACTCGATTTTTCGTTTATATCCAATATAAATAAAAACTAACACGATCATTTATCCAGTTTTCGTATGTTCTTAACGTGCGACTCTATAAGTTAATATTATGTTGACAGTAAGGCTAATCCCCTGATATCTTCTAAATCACAGGTTCCAACAGAGCAACGAGAGGCGGCGGTGGAGGTTCGAAGAGATCCAGGAGGTGCGCCAAAGACCGAATATGAATCCACAGTGACAGTGGACTAGAGTTCCGATCGGTCGACAATGAATTGATCAAATTTCGTATAAAAAAGAGGAGGGCCCGGGGAGAAGCGATGTACTCCTCGTGAGCATCGAGATGATGAGAGATAGTTGGATCGGTGGGGACTGAGTCGCAGTAGCGTTCGAAGGTCCCATTGAGTATAGCATACAAACGCTGGCTGTGATGGACAGATCTCAGAAACAATGTGGTTCGACGTAACCAAAAGGCAACAGGAAGCAAACGACAGGCAAAACCGGAAGTAGATGGTAGGCTATGTAGCACGGGGACGGAAATGGGATACGAGATACGATACGAAACGGATACGAGAAACGTGATTTTTAAAAAACTTAGGATACGGGAAACGTTTTTAATTATTTTTAATTATTTTAATTATTTTAATATAAATATTAATTAATATAAGAATAAGACAAATAACAAACTATTTGTACATATCTTGAATTGTAACGAAAAAAATTAATAAGATTATATTATATATCATTGACATTTTATATCTTTCACTATTATAAGGGAAAAGTTGTCTTTGGTGAAACATTCAAAAATACCAATTATGCCATCATTTTTAAATTTTAATGACTTGACATATATTATAATCTATTTCAAAGAAATTAAAATACAATGTCCATTCAAGTAATTACACTATCAAAAAATTAGAAATAATGATGAAAATTCATTTAAATTCAAAAAGTTTTTTAGTAGAGCTCCTACACCTACTATGGTAGGTTATCATTAGGCATGTCAACGGTCTATTCAAGGAAGGTTGTCATTAGACATATCAGTGGTATTTTCGAGGTGATGACATTAAATCAATTAACTTTATTAAAGTCAAAATTAATATTTTTAGGTCAAAACGTATATTGTTTTACAAAATAAAAATTGTAATATTTATGTATATTTTTTACGGTTATTTTGAGTACTCATATGTATATGTCGCCGCCCACGACAAATGTCGCTTCCACGACAATTGTCGCCGCCCACGACAAATGTCTCGTCCCCATGACAAATGTCGCACCACCGGCGAATGTCGCACCCCGACGAATGTCGCACCCCGCCGATTGTCGCACCCCGCCGAATGCCCCCAGGGCCGAAGGCCCGTGCCTGTCACTTGTAATGTTATAAATAACATTTAAGGAAACAAGCATCATAAAGAACAATCTATCACATGTCCACATCAATACATCATTACATCAATTGAGAGCATTGTTTTGTTACATTCACATGCAAAATATCAAGTATAAAAATTAAACATTCTCTCCAATAGTATCAACTTCATCATCTTCTTCAATAATCGAGAGCTCCAACCTTGGTTCATCAAACGATAGATTAGCTATCTCAAGTGTACCTACATCTTCGAATGACTCGAAGCCATCGCCCGCAATATCCCACAATGTAGACTCTCCTTCATTGTATTTTTGATCTCTTCTAAAAAAGACGAAGATTGCCATGGATATTTATTAAATCTTCTGCACGTTGCGGTGTCATTCTATTCCTTTTCATTGAATGGATAAATGAGTAAGTACTCCAATTTTTCTCGGCGCATGAAAAAGGAGGAGAAGCAGGAGAAGAAGAAGAAGAAGCAGGAGAATAAGATGAAGAAGGAGAAGATGAAGAAGGAGGAGAAGAAGAAGGAGGAGGAGAAGAAGGAGAAGAAGAAGAAGTAGGAGGAGAAGAAGAAGAAGCAGGAGGAGAAGAAGAAGAAGCAGGAGAAGAAGAAGCAGAAGGAGGAGAAGAAGCAGGAGAAGAAGAAGCAGGAGAAGAAGGGGAAGCAGGAAAAAAAGAAGAAGAATAAGAAGAAGAAGGAGGAGAAGCATGAGAAGAAGAAGAAGAAGGAGGAGGAGGAGGAGAAGGAGGAGGAGAAGCAAAAGGAGGAGGAGGAGGAGAAGAAGAAGAAGGAGGAGGAGAAGAAGCAAGAGAAGAAGAAGCAGGAGAAGAAGGAGAAGGAGGAGAAGAAGGAGAAGGAGGAGAAGCATGAGAAGAAGGAGAAGAAGCAGGAGGAGAAGAAGAAGCAGGAGGAGAAGAAGAAGCAGGAGAAGGAGTACCTGCGGGATCGGCGGAATCAGGAGTGGAACGCCGGCGGGATCGGGAGCGGAACAGGAAAACCTAATGCGTCAAATGAAATACGCGAGCTCTATATCTTACGGAATCGCGTATCCCCCTTGCGGGATACGCGATTCCGAAAATACAATATTTTTTTTTTAAAAATGCGTTTCCTGGAGTTTCGGAAACGCGTTTTCGGGCGGTTCCCGTATCCGGTACGCGTTCGAGTCGATACGTAGCCCATTTTTAAGTATCCATGCTTTGTAGATGGTAGGTGCAAGGATGTAAATATTGGATGTTGGCGACATATCAGATTTAGTTTTTAAATGTTGGATGTTGGAAATCGGAGACATGTCAGAGATATTTCAAAATATTGGATTTCGATACCTTACAAATAATAATTTTTTTTTTATGTATACTAACAATAATTATATGTTCTAAAAGTAAAAAAAATTAATATAACAAATAAACGAAGAATGAATCATGTATATTACAAAATAAATTTGAATAATATCAAAGATAAAATATTATTAACAAATACAAAATGATACATTGTAAAATATATTTAATATTATACAATAATTTTATATTTATAACAATAAGTTTATTTCAAATAAAAAAGATTTAAAAGTTAAATAGTTTTAATTGATTAGAAGTCTTTTCAAACTTATAAAAGTTTATTAAAAACATACAGATAATAAACTAATAAATGTTTTAAACATTTTCTCATTTTTTGTAATATGAAATAAAAAAATGTGTGTGATGAGATTCCCCCTAGAATTATACGAGTCAAAGCACACCGAAGCACTCAAGCAAGTCAGCTTGACCGAGCTAGCCGCGCGGGTAAACCACGCTTGCTCGAAGGGCCGTGCAAGCGCGAAGTCGCGCGCGGTCTCCGCCTCCGGTCATCACCACCGCCGGGCAACATGCCCGGGCTGCTCGGACCGCCAGTGGGGTTTGTTCGTCATTTTCAGAAAATTGGTGATCTCGGTGTCAGGAATGGAGTAACGTCATTCGTCAACTCCAGATTCAGCCAGACGCAATTACCAGCGCGTCCCTTCAAGAAAGCTTTAAAAAGGCCCTCAGACGTTCATTTGAATACAAGCAACCAACGAGACAAGAAAGAGTTTTGAGTTTTTCCAACGAGAATGTAGGATTTAGATCACTTCTCCGCTTTGAATTTTCTTTGTTCGCTCTCAAGTCTGCTCGCTCTCTACGCTCACGTGTACGCTTCAGCAAGCACATGAGAAGGCATAAGAGAACGCTCTCGTGGACGCTCCTGCAGAAGCTCCATGTACTTTGTCCTTTTCCTCCTTTCTTTGCCTTCAAGGCTTGTAAACGAAGTAGTCTGTCACCCTCCGAGGATCTCAAACTCTTGTAACCTCAAGAAATCTAGTGGATTTTGCCCAGACACAGATCCAACCACATGGTTTTTCATTATTTCCGAATTTTCTATGCTAAAACACCTCGTGTCGTAGCTGCTTGGTTTTCATTTGACTACTTACGTGCTCGGCTCACCCTCGAGCTAAGGTGGTTCGATTCTCTGGACCGGAGAAAAATCGAGTGACCCGCAACAGTGTGAAATAATTATGCAAAATCGGTTTTAAAAATAAAACGTTAAAAAATGAAATAATAAGATAATTGATTTAAACATATATAATATAATACATATACGTGATTTAAACATATATAATATAATACATATACGTGATTTAAACATATATTGCTAGTCTCTTAATATAACATAAAATAAAATGTCGGACGATATATTTAAATGATGTGTCAGCCGATATATCGTAAAAAATTTGATGTCGGACTATATTTACAAAAGAGCATTTTTTAAGAAAAACATGCCATTTTGCACTCTAAAACGACATGTCCGTCGACATGTCAGACATGTCGAAGGACATTTAAAATAATGGGTAGGTGGAGTCGCATAGATCTAGAAGCTGCGCGACCTGCAACCAGAATTGCGGAGTTGGAAGACATGCGAACAACTAGCGTGATGGCGGATCAGGATACTGCGAGCACACTATGAGCGAGGATGTGTATGGAGCGCAGAAGGCGAGCTAGCTAGCAGCCGGGTAGGGGAAAGGCAGACGACACAGAGAAACGGGTGGACGCCGAGCATGGGCGTGCGACCTAGAGGGAGTGACGCGTGATCGATCTTTAGACGACAAAAACCTTGGCCTGATGTGGGCAGGTCGTACCAAATGTTAGAAACTAGGGTTTGAAGGAGGAGGGGGAAGAAGATGGAGGGGAAGATTAGAGGAATAGATTCTGCCCCTAGGGCTCTTCCAAATTGTTCTTACTACCAAGATAATCCAAACAAGATTCATGCACTCATTCCTAGACTTATATACTGCCTAGCTCTTAAGCACACAAGGGAAAACGGTAAATAACCACACAACCTAAATACAAATACGATAATAAAACAAAGAGCTGACTGGTGTGCGATATCCGTGCTCATTATTGGCCAACTCCAGTTATCATGTTGGGATTAGTGTCTTCGTCGCCTCGGTTCCGACGTCAATATATGGGTCGTTTTCTCGTCTCCTCGTCCCTCGCCCTTATTCGTAACATAAACAATGTCCACAAATGAGCATTAGTGGAGCAAGTCAAATAGTTAGTAAATTGAATTTGTTTAAGATCCATTTTGCCAGCAAATTGTAGTTATATGCATATACTTGGTCTAGGAACAAGGGCATAGCTAGAATTTTTATTTATAATATTTGCACTTTAGCAGTTCAGTTTATGATCATTTAATGTCATAATGATATCTAAGCAATGAATTCATCAGTTTAAACACGTCATTATTCAGATTTATAGGATAACGATCAAGGGATCAACAGTACTTTAATTATATGGTTGCAAAAGATTATTTTTCATGTTTAGGATTCTTAGGGGCATGAATAGGGTTTATGCACCTGAAAAGTTGTTGGATACACGTAGTGACAACAACAAAAAGGAGAAGAAAAGATAACCGAGTGACACTCTCACGGTCCAGCTCTGACTGAATTTCCATTCACTCATCTGATAGCTTCTCCTTCTTACAACATTCTTTTAACTAGATTCCAGAAAGACTATTCTAGTTCCTATTTAATTAATACAGTCAAAGACTTCTATGGAGGGGTATGGGCCATTTGAAAGGTACACAAACACATGAACTTGGCAGGTTATACCAGGCGAATGGTCGTTGGGAACACAAAATCAGATACCATCATCACTTTAAGGGAACGCGCCCCATCTTGTATCGCTTTTCATTATCAATATTTTTTAATAGCTGAGTTGTATTTTGAACTCTAGTTTTAGATGATCATTTATCAAGACCGTTGAACTGACCATGGAAGTCCTCTTTGGTGGTAGTCCTCTCAATCTTCTTTCATGTTCTCCTTTCGTCTCTTGAATCTAGCTCTCAGAAAACATTTTGGGTTTAAGAAAACCCTCTCCAATTTCCTGCACCTAGAGAAATCCGCTCCCTTGGTTACACACGCAGTTGCAGCCGACTCTTTCCCAATGGTGTGCTGCACTCGTGCTGTTGTTTCCGTCGTGAGTAAACTGGCCAATGCTTGTTGGATCTGATGCGCTCAGGGCTTCCAGGAAGTATAATAGCCATTTTCTTGACTGCTCAGAAAATACTTCAGAAAAAATACTTTAACAGAGTTGTTGGAGGAAATAGTTTGGTTATCTGACTTCTCTACTAGTATCAGCTTCCAATATAATAATTCTAAGATCCAACGACTTCTGCTTCATATTTATTAAATGAAAGTTTTTTTTTTGCAGTTCTGTATGCTACTTGAGTCCATCTGTATGCTCTGCGAAACTTATTGTTGTATATACTCTTGTTCCTATTCATACATTACTGGATAATAGGAAGCTTAATTTTACTTCTGCAAAGTTTTGTTAATATAAATCTTACTACTGTAACTTTTGTTTATTCATTTGCCAGCAAGAGTGTGATGAGCTTGCTAGGAATGTGGCTGAGCTGAACGGTGAGAAGAGCGCTCTCAGAAAGGAGCTTGATCAGCTTCACAAAGTATGCAAGGACCTAGAAGCAGAAAATCAGCATATAGCGGTTAGATATTTTCACATTTCAGCATATTATTATTAATGTTATTATCATTTTTATTATTTTTTAATTCACTAAGGGGTTGGATTTGATTTTCTTCTGATAAAAAAAATCAATTTCTTGATGTGAAAATGTTGTGGCAGCTGTAAAATATCTAGGACAATAAAAATTCATTATTTAGTTGGTCTTAATTTATTCTCCGGAAATTATTGCATCTTCAATTAAGTTCGAAGAGATTGCATTAAATTTTTTTTTAGTTTTTTGATTGTTGTATTTTTGTATGCTTATCAAATAACTAGTTTGAGTTCTGGAAGCAGCCTCTTGCAAAAATGCAGGATAAGATTTGCCTACATTTCACCATTGTGGTGGCCTGTGGGACCCTTGCTGCACGAGGATGCTTTGTGCACCCGGCTTCCCTTTTTTTATCAAATAACTAGTTGATGTTAATATACTTGAGTCCTAACAATTGTTTGTCCATTTCAACCCTCTCCAGCTTCTGCCTTTTCTATGTATGGACTTCTTAATTTTCTACATGTAATTATTATATATATTTGATAACAATAATGTGAACTTTTTAATAATCAAATCTCGTCTGATAATAAATAGATTCAGAGAATTCAGTGATCGTTTTTGTTTTGATCCTTTTAATTGTAACACAATCATGTAGAGCTAGAAATTTGCGGTTACCTTTATATAGGGTTGCTCGGGAGGAGAGATAAACCAAAATCTCTTAAGATTAGAGATTCAATTTCCCCCTCCCTTCATTTCTGACAGGTCCATATCGAATTCACACAAAGCAAATTTGCAAAGAGTTCAAAGTTAAAGGACAACAATAACAACACTCAAGCCTTTATCCCACTATAGTGGGGTCAATATGGATCCTTTGTTGCCATTGTGCGCAAGTACGAGATTCACTTGATTGAGTGATCAACAAGGTAGATATGGATTTTTTCTTTTGCAAGAAAATTCTAGTTAGAAGACTTTGCTTTGATACCTTTTTGAAAAGCCATATAATAGCCCGCATCGAAAACCACTGAGCTCTGTCTTTCCTGCTTTCTGGGCGAGAAGAATGTGGCTATCTTTTGTCATAATCTCACTAATGCCTAAGTACATCATGTCTATCCTTATAGTTTCATTCCAAGTCTTTATTGGTCTACCCCTCCCTCATTTAACATGCCTAGTGACTAGACTCTCACAACACCTAACAGGTGCCTCTAATGGTCTCCTTTGTACGTGTCCAAACCATCTTTGTCGAGCTTCTCACATCTTCTCTGCAATTGGTGCTACTCCTGTCTTATCCCTGATATATTCATTCTTAATGTTCAAAGTAAAAGTGTTGAAACCGGTACCCGATCTCAAAGAGAGTTCAGACCCAAAGGGGGTAACCAGCACTTACTTATCCTGAGTTGAACCCCTGACCGAAGACTTTGAACTAAGGAACAAACCCTGAGCTACAGCGCGGAGGTCCCGCCGTCCGGCACACACCCAAAAGATCTTAGAAAGCATCCCCTCCCAAGCCAAAGCTAAGCTGGGCATCTTGGAGGGCTCTAGAAACCTACCAAAGCAAAACAAAGGAGGAAGAAAGCCAAAAACTTGTCCCCCCAAAGGTGCCCTTAAGGGTCTATTTATAGTTTTTCTGACTTGGCCTGCTAATAACGCAATCCCGCCTTCTGGAAATACTATGCGCAACCCAGATGGGTCTGCCAACAGCCAAACTCCGCTGTTTGGAGAGATTATTGGCAGATTAACGAGAGTATTCTGGTAAAAATTCTACTAAGCAAGTGGTTTGTGTCGCTTCCACTCGCCTGGGCCGGCGGATGCCTTGGTGAGACTGACACTCGCTGCCGGCTCGGGGGTTTGGGCGAGTGCAAGCTGTGTTACCGCACTCGCCCCTCCCTTGCCTTGATTCTGGACGAGGGTGGGCCCGCGTGCTCCGCTCGCCCCCTGGCTCTTTGCTATTTGGTTTACGCGAGCCGGGGAGGGGTACCATCCCTCTCGACCGTCCGACTCGTCTGAGCCCGAAACGATTCCACCTACCTGGTTTCTGCCCTGAGGGACCCACTGGGTGAATACGGGGTTGTACACAAGCCCTGCCTTTTGCGAGATTGTCCCAAGCTCGGAAAGAAAAGTCCAACCCCGAGTATTCAACGAGTGGAAGCCGTCTCATGGGGAATCTTTTAGTGGGTCCCTCCCTGGAGTTATAAATACCCCCCCCCTCCGGAGGGTGTTGGAAGAGCACATCACCGACCTGTTCTCTCCCTTGTCTCTTCTGTCCCTAACTCCAGATGTCTCTCCCGCAGGAGGTTCGCGATTGCATGACAGCCGTGCGGGAACAGAATAAGTCCGAGATTTCCAAGCTCATGCCTTGGCTCTCGCGCAAGTCCGCACACTCACCCCTTAAACGTAAGAAGATCAAGAAGACCGAGACCGTCAAAGCGCCGGGCGAGTCCATCCCTCCGAACCCGACACCCCCAACCCCTGAACCTGGGCTCAACCTTCCCGATCGTGCTCAGGTTACCGGGATTTCGTCTCGCTTACTACTTGTTAGGGCACATACCCTTGACCATTTTGATCATTTGCAGGGAAAGCCTGTTGACGAAACGGTCCATGACGCGATCCTGATGGATACCGGTTCGCCCTCTCACGATGATGCAACCCGGGGGGGGGGGGGGGGGCGTGAAGCTCTCCTTCAAGAGGACGCGAGCACACGCGCCACCCCTTTAAACTCCCAAGTGGCGCCCAACATGCTATCCGTTGCTCGCACTCTGGAACTTCTATCATGATTTTTGTCTCGGCTTGACCCCGTGTTGATGTATGCAGCCTTTTGGGACTACCGACCTAGATACTCTGCCGCCTCGATCGCCGGCTTGGGAGCCATCACACAAGCTCAACCCGAACCGACGAACCCGACACTCGCGGGGACGGCCGCTGTTCACATTCCCACCCCTTCTTACGCTCTGGTACCTTGTCAGGAGCCTTCTCGTCCTGGCCGCGGGAAGTTGTTTGCGCTACCTTTAGGCCCACCTTTTCAGGAAAGGCCAAGTCCGTCTCGCCAACCCTCCGACTCCGGTTCGTCGGAGCATTCGCCACTTTTACTTTCTTCTTTTCTTTTCTTTTCCTCTCATTACCTTCTTACCTGAATTTTATCGTAATCTAATGTCTCAGACACTTGGGTGATCTCGACAGCTGGCGAGCCTTCCGACGTGGGAGCCTACTCGCCTCCCAAGTCCCCCGATTCGATCGAGGACTTCTTGGGCGACCCGAAAGGCCCCGTCGAAATGAAAATACAAATGGCCGACGTCCTCCGTAAATATGGGCTCATGTTTCACGAGATGCAGGATGAAAGGATGATTAACGAGCATCGAGTGTCCTCTCTCGAGCGCGAGTGCATGCGGCTTGCCGATGAGGTGAGGCGAGGAGCGGGTTGCGAGCTGATTTCCCCGGGCGTGCTCATTGAGCGGATTGAGGAGCACTTACGCCTTGTGCACCTCGATCTTGGAGCCGTCCGAGAGTACAATGATCCCCGCCGACCGCCTAGGGCGGGGTCGTGAGGCGGGGGGGGGGGAGATGGAAGTGACACAAGTTCTAGCCCCTCGGCACTCGCTACCTCACCCTGCCCTTGCTCATCCGCGCCGCCCTTTCGTCGTTGTCATTCTGTATTATGATTCTCCATAGACTCGGATAAGCACTGCTTAATGACTCGCCTCTGGCGAGTGTGCTGCAACAATTTGCTATTTTTACTCATTCAATCGTTGGGTGCATGTGTTCGACTTGCGTGTATGCGAGGCATCTGGTCCTCCCATATCTCTTCTCCGTAACTGAGATGTCTAAACATGTTAGTTAGTGAGTGAGGGGGGTTGTGAGATGTCAGCCAGGATGGTGTAGGTGAGATGTTATGAGGAGGCTATACACACCGCCTCAGGGTCGCGGGATTGCCCTCTGCACTCCCCTCCCGACACTCCACCTCATTCCCTATAAATACCCCCCTTTCTACTTTACTCTTCCACCAACCGCATTTATTATCTCAGCAATTCGATACTTAGCTCTTCCTCGCATTCGCTGCCCTGCTCTCGCACTTCCCGACTCGCCAGGATGGGCAAGAAGAGAGCGGATGCTGACGGTAGATCTAAGTGCGCCATGCAATTCATTGATCACCCCTTCTTTGACGACAAATTGACCGAGGAGTATTTGAGCTTCGTAGTCGATTACGTCCCGCCCGAATTCGAGTCGCGCCCTCCTAAGAAGGGCGAGGACCTCAACACTTTTTACGAGAATGAACTTGCCTTCCCCATCACGCACTTCGAAGCAGGGCTGCGCCTCCCCCTATGGCCGGAAGTGCGTCAGGTCTTCAAGTATTTCGGCGCTGTCCCCGCACAACTGAACCCTAACGTTGTCTCCATGTTGATAGCATTCGCCTGCTACATGCGCAAGGAGCGAATCAAATTCAATCTTACCGTCTTCCGAAAGTTTTTCATCTATAGAGCCACCAACGACGGCGTGGTCTTCTTCATCGGCTCGCACTTCAAGGTGTGCGAGACGGCCAACAAGAATCATCATTGGACTACGAAGTTCGTCTTCATCGCGGGGAACCTTGGTAACCTCCCCTACTCGCCTGAACAACAAATCGATGCCACGTACTGCGCCCCGACGGTGGCGGGTCATTACGCCGACCTCCACGTGTTCTTTCTTCAGAAGGACTTCGAGGTCATTTTCTTAAAGAAGGACCTCGACTCGCTCCCTCCAGTACTACCCGGGGAAGGTATATTCACTTCTTCCTTACCTTTGGCCTCACTTTCCTTGATTGCTCAAACCTCATTAACTACTTTCATACTGGGGAGCGATGGATCCCGACGAGCCAACCCTATGCGAGTTCTGCCGAAGCTCACACCGCACTCGCTCGGACGACAACCGCCGCTGCAGCGACGAGGAAGGAGCCCGGGTCCTCCGTGCCGAGTGGCAAGAAGCGACCCGACCCCATCGGCCTCGATCCATACACAACTCCTTTGGCCCCAAAGAGGCTTAAGAAGACGACAACCCAGAAGGATAAGGGCAAGGGAAAAGTTATACCAGAGGGGGGTCAGGCCGCTCGTATCCCCCCAGGCTTACTTGCCGAGTCAGGGCCGGAAATTTCCGGGAAAGAGGAGCTGGCCGCGAAGCATCGCCACTTCGGCCTGGGCTCCAAAGCTAAGGATAGCGCCGACGAGCCTCTGGTACTATGAGACGAAAAGGCAAACCGAATATCAGTCTCCTCGCTCCTTCCCTCCTGGTCGGAGCGAGATCCTCCCAACAACCATGTCTTCCCCCTTGCTTCGGGCTCCATGGCTGGGAGGACCCGAAGGCTTACATCGACATGTCCAATCAAGTAGTCGTCCGAGAGAGCACGCGCGCCAGTCTCCGCGCCTTCGAGCTCACTCACATGACCGCACGACAGTGCTTCACCCTCGCGCGCAATGCAACCAAAGCCGAAGAGCTCGCGGAGAGCAAAGCGAAGGATCTGGAGCAGAGGATGACGAGTGCCGAGAGGCTCCTTGCGTCTAGCAGCGGTGGGGTGGTAAGTGTTACTTATTTTTCAAATATTTACTTCTCGACAATCTCTCGTCGATTGACCCTTTGCAGGATGCCAAGACGGTCGACCGCATGCGCTCGCGTGTCGCGGTTTTGGAGGAAGATAAAAGAGCGCTCACTGCCCAGGTGGACTCCCTTCTCGCCAATATCATCCCGCCAATTCGTGGCGAGTTGTCCAGGGGAGAGGGTCAGCCGAAGCAATTCTCCGAGCGAGAGGTCGACGAGATGTGCAGGGTCACAACCATCAAAGCCGCGGAGCAGCTACTAAGAATGATGAAGCAACTCGGAGTGGTGAAAGAGGGTTGCGAGTCGATCACCGCGAAGGAGCTGGTTCCCGAGATGTACGTACCTCTCAACCTCTCTGATGACGACATCAATCCCTTCCTCGACGACGAAAATGCCGATGCTGTCGACTCGCGAGAAGATTAGACTTAGGATTATTCATTCTTTCTTTGATATCATTTTGTAATATATTATTTTCTTTGATGTAGACTCGCCCTCGAGGCGAGGCCGCCTTTTTGTAAACATTTCATACTTTAATATTTTAATGAAGTCCATGTTTTTTTGTGACATTTTCATCGTTGGTCATTTTACAGTTCCGCGCCTTGGTTGCTCTGCGCTACGTGTGTTTTCGCGCATTAGGGTTAGGTCGGTCCCAACAACGCGCGACCTTGATCAGTCGCACCTTGATTATCGTTTAGATTTCATGATGTCGGGTAGATATGTGAGTGTTCTAGGGCCGCGGGTGGGGTGAGGTATATCACTCGCTTCTCACTTAATCTCTTCTCCCCGGAGCTCTCTCCTTTGGAACGGCGAGCGACGAGGCAGTGAGTGGATAGCTTATCTTACCTTGTTCATCTGCATGCTTAATACACACGAGTAGACCTGCTAGGGCCCGACTCACTCTTCCCCCTCTCCCTCATTCCTTCCCCCCCTTCAAGCGACGGTTATCCTAGGGGATTGTGGTGGGAACTCGGTCGACGAGTGGGTGTGCTTAATCCCACTCACTTCTATTCCTTTCCTTTTTAGACTATACTCACAAGCCACCGAGTGACTTCTAGCCCTGCCAGCTGGTGAGAGCCTAATCAGAGGGATCTGCTCGGGGCCGAATTTTATTACCGCCACTGAGTGACTTCCAGACCTGCCAACCAGTGAGAGCTTGGTCAGCGGGATCTGCTCGGGGCCAAATTTTCTTACCGTCGCCAAGTGACTTCCAGACCTGCCAGCTACTGAGAGCCTGGTCAGCGGGATTTGCTCGGGGCCAAATTTTCTTACCGCCACCGAGTGACTTCCAGACCTGCCAGCTAGTGAGAGCCTGGTCAGCGGGATCTGCCCGGAGCCAAATTTTCTTATCGCCGACGAGTGACTTCCAGACCTGTCAGCTAGTGAGAGCCTAATCAGCGGGATCTGCTTGGGGCTAAATTTTCTTACCGCTGCCGAGTGACTTCCAGACCTGCCAGCTAGGGAGAGCCTGATCAGCGGGATCTGCTCGGTGCCAAATTTTCTTACCGCCGTCGAGTGACTTCCAGACCTTCCAGCTAGTGAGAGCCTGGTCAGCGGGATGTGCTTCAGGCCAAATTTTCTTACCGTCACCTAGTGACTTCCAGAACTGTCAGCTAGTGAGAGCTTGGTCAGCGGGATCTGCTCGGGGCCAAATTTTCTTACCGCCGCCGAGTGACTTTTAGACTTGCCAGCTAGTGAGAGCCTGGTCAGCGGGATCTACTCGGGGCTAGATTTTTTTTCTGCCGTCGAGTGACTTTCAGACCTGTCAGCTAGTGAGAGCCTGGTTAGCGGGATCTGCTCTGAGCCAAAATTTTTTAGTCACATTCATTATACAATAGTAATGAAAAATAGTTGGGACAAGAGACAATAATAGACAAAGACATTTTTTCTTTTATTTATAAAAGTTCAGGGATAAAAGCGTTTCAAATCATCACCACTCCAAGTGTGACCTAGGGTGACCCCTTCCACATTCTGGAGGCGGCACCCTCCCGACTTCAGTGCCCCTTCAACTATGTAGGGGCCCTCCCAGTTAGGATTGATTTTCCCTATAGTCGCCGACCTCCCTGCCGTGTCCACTTTCTTCAGGACAAGATCTCCTTCCACGAACTGCTTGACTTTGATGTGCTTGTCGAGGTACCTGACCATCCGCCGCTTGACTTCTTCTCACCTAACACTCCTCTACCAGGTCCAGTGCGAGTCGTAGCTCACCTTTATTCTCTGCTCTCCATCCTTCATCTCCTTCTCCGGAGGCTACCACCCGCGGTGACTTGACTTCGAACTCTACTGGAAGTACGACCTCACAACCGTGGGAAAGCTTGAAGGGGGTCTCTCTTGTGGGTGTGTTGGGGGTAGTCCTCAGGGCCCACAGGATCGAGGGAAGCTGCTCTACCCAGTTCCTCTACCTTCTTCTTTAATAAGTTCACGATGATATTGTTTTCCGCCTCCATCTGCCCGTTACTCCTGGGGTGGTGGACAGACGCAAACCTGAGGTCTATCCCCAGTTGGCTGTAGAAGCTGACAAACTCATTGCTGACAAACTGCGGTCCGTTATCCGTGACGAGGGCTTGAGGAAATCCGTGCCGACAGATGATTTCTCCCCACACGAAGTTGCGGATCACTTGAGAGGTCACCTTGGCCAGCACCTTAACCTCTAAATACTTCGAGAAGTAGTCGATCATGGCCAGAAGGAACCACCTTTGCCCACTTGCCTGGGGGAAAGGTCCTACCAAGTCCATCCCCCAAATTGTGAAGGGTCAGGGCACCGTGATGCTTCTAAATATTTGGGCCGGTAAGAGTTGAAGTGGAGCAAACAACTGACACTTTTGACATCTCCTTGCAAACTCCGCCGCATCCTTGCTCAGGGTCGGCCAAAATACCCTTGCCTTATCACCCTTGATTCCAAGGTCCTGCTTCCCGAGTGACTGCCGCACTCGCCAGAGTGGACTTCCTCCAAGATCTTCGGGACCTCCTCTTCAGCCACGGACCGTGCTAGAAGCCCTGAAAGGGTCTTCCGATACAGGCCTCCGTCGTGAAGCAGGTAGTATGCCGATTTGTGTCTGAAGCGTTTTTGATCCGGGACCTCCTCCGGGAACCTACCTGTTGTTAAAAAGGTTATTAAAGGATCCATCCACGAGGGGTGCTGATCTACCTCCATCAACTCGCCTTCCTCGATGGATGGGCGAAACAAATTTGTCAGGGGCCCTCCAGCCCGAGGTTTAAACTTGGCCAACCGATCAGCTGGGGCACTTTCTTCCCGTGGTATGTGTTGAATGGAAAAGGTTCGGAATGCCCCAATGAGCCCCTTCACCTTGGCCAAGTACTTCACGAGGGTGGGCTCCCTCGCCTCAAATTCTCCCCTGACCTGTGACTCCACCACCATCGAGTCTGTAAGCACCTCCACATCTTGTACCCCCAGCTCGCTGGCCAGTCGTACTCCTGCGATCACGACCTCATACTTTGCCTGGTTGTTTGTGATGAGAAAATATATCACCACGACTTGCCCCATCCTGGTCCCCTGGGGGCTTTCCAACACTACCCCAGCTTCCATAAAATGTCTTTCTGAGGCTCCATCTACTAGCATTTTCCAAGCGACATGTCGTGAGAATTCTTCGTTCTCTACCTCGATCACATAGTCGGCCAAAAAATCTGCTATCGCCTGAGCCTTTATCGATAGCCGGGGGATGAAAGAGATTTCAAACTCGCTCAGCTCCACAGACCACTTAGCCAGTCTTCCTGAATGTTCTACACCTTCGAAGATCTTGCGGAGAGGGTGATCGGTCACCAATTTGATCGAATGCGCTTGAAAGTATGATCCGAGCTTCCTGGCTGAGATGACAAAGGCAAATGTCAATTTCTCCAGTATCAGATATCGAAGCTCTGCCTTCTTTAAGACCCTGCTTACGTAGTAGATGAGCAGCTGCTTCTTACCCTCCTCTCGGACCAAGACGGAGCTTACAACCTCCGCTCCGACTCCGAGGTACAAAGTCAGATCCTCCCCCTCCTTGGGTCCTTGGAGAAGTGGAGCCTTGGTGAGTTGATTCTTCAAGGCTTGGAAAGCCTCCTCACACTCTTTCGTCCATTCAAATTTTTGGCTGCCCTGCAGCACTTTGAAAAAAGGTGAACACTTCTCTCCTGCCCGAGAAAGGAATTTGCTCAACCCGACGAGCTTTCTTGTCAAGCGCTGAACTTCCTTGGTGCTTCACGGTGACTCCAGCTCCATTATGGAATTTACCTTATCAGGATTGGGCTCCACCATCGCCGGAGTAAGAAGATGACTCAGGAACTTCCCCCTGCTAGCCCCAAAGACGCACTTCAAGGAGTTCAGCCTCATCTTGAACTTCCGCAGGGTGATAAATGTTTCCTCCAGGTCTCAGAGGTGAGAGCTCACATCCTTGCTCTTCACCATGAGGTCATCCACATACACCTCGAAGTTCCTTCCCCTCTGCTCCCGAAAGACTCGGTCCATCATCCTTTGGTACGCCGCCCCTGCATTCTTCAGCCCAAAAAGCATCATCTTATAACAGTAACACCCCTCCCACGTGATGAAGGAGATATCTTTGACATATGGTGGGTGCATCTTGATCCGGTGATAACCTGAAAAAACATCCAAGAAACTCATCACAGAAAAACCGACGGCTGAGTCAACCAACGCATCGATTCGAGACAGAGGATAACAATCCTTAGGGCATAATTTATTTAAAAAAGAAAAATCGACACACATCCTCCACCGACCATCTTCTTTTTTCACCATTATCACATTGGAGACCCAGTCGGGATACTGGATCTCCGATACAAAACCTGCCTTGAGGACTTTCTCCACCTCCTCCTGGATGGGCTCCTCCAGCTTGCTGGCGGCAGTCCTCCTCTTTTGGCGAATGAGGCATGTGTTTGGGTTAAGGTTCAGATAGCGGCACGCCACGTCCACATTGATGTCCGACATGTCCGCCGCGCTCCACGCGAAGATGTCGACGTTCTTCTGGATGCACTCCAGTATCTTCTCTTGGTCTTTTGGGCCTAGGCCTCCGCTGACCCATACCTTCTCCGTCTTCCCTGTCCGGGTGAGAGCTTCCATCTCCACCACCTCTTCCACTGCCTCCAGCCGAGACTGCCACTCACCCCTCGCCCTCTCTCCTTGGGCGAGTGCCTCTTCATCTACCGCCTCTTCTACTGCCATCAACTCGACCAGTTTTTCCAGCGACTCATCCGCCCCTACCTCCTGGGTGCGGACCTCCTCTTCCCCTACTCCTTCCTCCTCCTCAACCTCTCCTAGCACTGTCGACTCCCTCATCGCCTCCTCCTCAGCCTCTGCAGCATCGTTTTCCTGCCTCACTCGTTCCTCCATCTTCTTCCCCACTTCCTCCGCCTCTGCCATCCATGAGATGGTGTTGACGGTAGTTACGTAGCACTGTCTCGCCACCTTAGGATCTCCTCTGATCCGAACCTGGACTCCTCCGCTGTTGAACTTGAGACACTGATGGAACGACGAAGGAACGCAACGAAAGGCGCTGATGAGGGGGCGTCCAAAAATGGCATTATAGCTGCTCGGAGCGTCGACGATGACAAACCGGCAGTTCCTTGACACTCCCCCCCAGTGTCACATGAAGCCCAACTCTACCCTCGACTTCCTCTCTCTAGAAAATCCAAATAACGACCCATCCGAGGCCAGCACCCTCCTTGCCTCCACCTTCATTGCATCGAAGGTCTTCTTGAAGATCACATTCACGGAGTTCCCATTGTCGACCAGAATTCTGAAGACCGTGAAATTCTCGATTGTCATCTGGATCACCAATGCGTCGTAGAATGAATCTTCATAATCCGACATGTGCCAGAGCTATTTTAAATGACAGCCCGTTCATAATGAGACCAAACCCGGACAGCAGAGAATCGAATTAAAAATTCGATTCTTCTGCATTGTCGGCACATACTGCTCCCATACAGCTATTCCTTCCGTCGCTCCAACCCCCTCAACGACACAAGTCGCTGCCCTCTGCCACAGTTTAAGCTCCCAGGACCGCCAATCTCAAGCAGCGACCTTCACTTGGGGATTCCGTCGGCTTTCCTCCCGTCCAAAGCCTAGCTCCGCTGGCCGCTTCCTGGAGGCTCGACGACCTCCTGATAGACACCGCCGACCTTCCCCGACATCCTCTCCTCCGCCGTTCGCTGTCAACTTCAGATCTCTTTCTCCAGCGATTGGGCGGCCAACTGATCTCTTGGAAAACGGTGTCGACGACAACAAACCCTAGCCCCCGTTTCTGAAGGTGTGGCCGCAGCTTTCCATGGATCTGGGTTGGGCTTGGCCCTCTGCAGTAATCTCTACGCTAACAACATACTTTGATTTATTGGCTTAATTAAATGCTTTTCACTTAGATAATCTGAGCTTGCCTTCGAACGTTTGCACTACTTTAATTTCCGTTAATTTCATAAATTGTTGCTTGCAATGTACTTGTGGTTGGACGAATCTCACGGCGGATCAATTCATTAGGCGCCGCGGAATATTTTTCTAATAACAACTAACGATCTCGTGATGCTCAAACGGTCGAAAGTGATTTTGCACGCAAAAGCTTGATTTGGCCGTTCACCCCCTCTTTCAAAGCAAAAGATCAAATTATTTTCAAAACCCTATGTTATTTTATAACAAATATAATATTTTGCTATTAAACTATTTAATTTATAAAATCCTAATTTCAGTTTACATCAACCTCCTTCCCGGGTCGCTGACCTGGGGCGTTCTCGCTTAGGGATGAGACCGCGACCACTGGGACAGAAGGGGTCACCCACTCGCCTCTCACAGCAAATGCGAGGTGAATGGTCTGTAGAACCTCTCTCTTGAAATCTTCCAACATTCCAACCGTGACACCACTCGCCGGTGGTAGTGGGTTGCCCGAGCCGGTTCCTTCTCCTTCTCCTCCAGCCATGAGACTTTGCCCTGGATTTTCTTGAGCAGACTACGATCCACGCTCATCGCACCAAAATGTTGAAACCGGTACCCGGTCTCAAAGAGTGTTCGGACCCAAAGGGGATAGCTTGCACTTACTTATCCTGAGTTGAACCCCTGACCGAAGACTTTGAACTAAGGAACAGATCCTGACCTGCAGCGCAGAGGTCCCTCCACACACCCGGAAGATCTGAGAGAGCTTCCCCTCCCAAGCCAAAACTGAGCTGGGCACCTTGGAAGGCTCTAGAAACCTTCCAAAGCAAAACAGAGGAGGAAGAAAGCCAAAAACTCGTCCCCCCAAAGGTGCCCTTAAGGGTCTATTTATAGTTTTTCTGACTTGGCCTGCCAATAGCGCAATTGCCCCTTCTGGAAATACTACGCGCAGCCCAGATGGGTGTGCCAACAGCCAAACTCCGTTGTTTAGCAGACAAACGAGGGTATTCTGGTAAAAACACTACTAAGCGAGTGGTCTGTGCCGCTTCTACTCGCCTGGGCCGACAGATGCCTTGGTGAGACTGACACTCGCTGCCGACTCGCGGGTTTGGGCGAGTGCAAGCTGAGTTACCGCACTCGCCCCGCCCTTGCCTTGATTCTGGACGAGGGTGGGCCCGCGTACTCCGCTCGCCCTTTGGCTCTTGGCTATTTGGTTTACGCTAGCCGGGGAGGGGTACTATCCCTCTCGACTGCCTGACTCGCCTGAGCCTGAAACGGCTCCACCTACCTGATTTCCGCCCTGAGGGACTCACTCGGTGAATACGGGGTTGTACAAAAAGGACAATTTACAAAAATAATTAGACTTCATTTTTTTCCACATACCCAAAATATGAAACAAAAGTATAAAAAATTGATAACAAAGACGCATGATATTTTTCTCTTCAAGTCGGGCTTGTCTTCAAGCTCAAAGAGAAGTTAGACTTCTGGCATGCCTTATCGAGTTTGTGTTTTCAATCTTTTCTTTCTTTGTTAGGTTCCCGTTCCTCTATTTCTATCCAATAATCTTGGAACAATGTTGTCATAAAGGCTTCATATTTGAAGAACAAATCTCTTGCGCTGCGTTTGACCATCTCCATGTAATAGTTGCGTGCATGTTGGTTGGTACTTCCTTAGAACCAGTGATGTCATTCATGTTCTTGATTGCAGTAGACGTCGCTTTGATGATTGTTTCATAGACTTTTTCGTTCATTTGTTTGACGTATCTTTAAGCAGCCTTGCAAATCTAGAGCACACTCAAAGTAGTAATTAAGTATGGTGCGGTTTTTAAACTCCACGCCTTTTTACCTGAAATCTTGTGACTTCAAAAGATCTTGACATCATCATATCTACGGTCAGAGCGGACCACTTCTGTTTGTCTGCCCATCCCGCTGTTTGGTTCCTCAGCAGGTTCCCTCCTCAATAAGCTAGCGGTTAATCCTTTGGTGGTCCCCTGACCGCGCGGTTAGCTTTGTGTTTCCTCTCAGGTGCTATTTACACACCATGTAACCTTTCATCCTTGTCCATTTTTCTTATAACACGGGCAACCCATAATTTTGCCACCTGCCCGTTCAGGCTTCCCCTGCTAGTATAAATAGATGTGCACAGTACCCATAAAGGCATGCTCATTCGGATTCGAGGACCAGTTTCGTCCTACTGCGGACTCGAGTTGTGCCTTTTTCAGCTGCTGGATCTCCCCTAGGCGGACTCTGTTTTTGACATTTTGTAACTATTTCTAAGTGAAATAAATCACTCACAACACTTAGTTGCTGTTGCAGGAAGTCTGACCTCGCCGCTTGTGACATCTCCTATTTTCCCAGCTCATCCACAACAGCCACAAAGTAATTGTTCAATCTCAGTTTCCCCCGTTTCACTTCCTTCCCCAACGTGAGTTCTTGGAGTGCATTTTCAGCACCAACATAACGAACACACGACCTTCATATTAGAGTTGGTCAACGAACATTTCAGCTAAACAAGAGTGACTGCGATATCCAGCATTGTCCTCCCGCGGGGCCCCTGATGCGTCGAATCTTAGTATTTTCATACTTTTGTTATTTATTATTTGCATTTATGTTATTTTGGTGCACACATATTTACCTTTTGAAGACGACTTCCTAGGTTGAACGTCCGGTGAGATCATGAATAAACAGGGCTGATAATTTAGAATGATTAGAGAGAAAAAGACATGCTCTTGTTACTTAATAAACAAATAAAAATAATTTTAAGTTATGTAACCTATTAATTTTAGAGAAGCACGTTAGAAAGAAAAATGGTAAAACCATTAAAATAAGTGAATGGAATCAATGGAAAATTTGGTAAGATGCCAAAATTAAAAAATCATTAAAATAGGTGAAAGGAATCAACGGAGAACTTGGTAATTTGCCAAAATTAAAAACCCACAATTGTAGCTTTGAAACCCACAATTGTTAGCGGGGGTAGGAGTGACTTGGGGCCTTGTCTCCACTCCTGGGGGTTGAAAAGCCCCTGCCCCCTTGGAAGCTCCCCCCTCCCTGGGCAAACCCTCTTACTTGTCCCTGAGCGGGCCCTCCTTGTTTCCTCCATCCTGGCTCTTGACCCCCAAGGGGTCCCTGAAACCCTTGCACCCTTGGCTCATCTCTTCTTGTTCTCTCCTGCTGCCTTGAGCCTCCTTGCTCACTCGACTCCGCGTCACTCAATCTTCCAACTTTTTCATAAGCATCAGGTTGTGTCATATACACTTCCTCAAGGAGGTTTGCATTTAGGAAAACCGTTTTGACATCCATTTGCCAGATCTCGTAGTCATAATACGCAGCAATAACAAGCATTGAGTAAACTCGAAGAATCGTCGACCTCGACGAATCTTCCGACGATCGAATCCCCTTCATAACGACGCACCGATGAGGGCCAACATTCCTGCAACTGATCTCTCCGGGAGCCTTCAAAACTCTTTCAGCATCGTCACCGCTCCTAGGCCTAACTCATGGTGTCCAACCCAGATTCCTTGAGAGCCACTGTCGACTTTGATCTCTCTCTTCCAGTAGCGTATTAGATCGATCCCTGCTCTCACAGTGACTCCCCAGTGAGACATTCTCCTTATGCACCTGTTACCGTTGGTATAATCTCCAAATCTCTGGTTCTTAATAATTATTTGGATGTTGTTATTTGGTTCTTCTTAATAATCTTAGTTTGCCTAAATCTCTTTAAATTATTTGCGAATTATCGTTATTCGTCATAAGTTATTTTATATAACTTCTCTATGTGGCTTTAAGATAATGTGATAGATTACAAACTGTTATGATATGTTTTTATTTGTGTTTTGTAATCCTCCTCTATATATAGAGGAGGACCCCTCTTTTACTAAGTGAATTGAATTCTACACTTGTTAACATGGTATCAGAGGAACGCGCGATGCCCTAGCCGCTGGATTCGGCGCTCGTCTTCTCCGCTCGCCCGCCCGACCGCTGCTCCCTCTTCCTGCGCGCCATCGACGACGACGCTCGCCCGCCCGACCGCTGCTCCCTCTTCCTGCGCGCCATCGACGACACCGACGACACCGCATCGCTGCTCGCTCGACTCGCTGCTCTCTTCCGCTCGCCCGCTCGACGACGATCCCGCCGTCGGCTTCTCACGACGTCTTCGTGCCGCTGTTTCCTGTGCATCTGCGACGACCTTGTCGTGCCGCTGCTTCTCCTGCGGTGCCGACGACTGCTTCCGCCGCCGCTACCCTGTGCCGCTGCTTCTCCTGTCGTGCCGCTGCTTCCGCTTCCACGTTCCGGCGTCTCCTCTGCGCTGCTTCCAGTGCTTACTTCCGGCACCGGTCTTCAATGCATTGATTGTTTTTTTCTGCCCTTCTCCGGTGCCGTTTCCTCCTCCAGAGCTTTATGGGGTGGATTTCTATTCCCCTCCTCGGTTTGATGCGGGTATGCCCCTCCTAGACAGCTGTTTGCGGATCCCCTAGTGGTCTCCAGATTTCTATTCTCGAGCCACGATGTCTGACATCTCAGATTCGGCCACTCCTCCCGCCGCGGTACCTGTTCTGCCGGCCCCTCTCCGTGGTGGACATGATCACAATACGCCTCAAATCACCTCTATTCGTTTGGATGACTCCAATTATCTGTCCTGGTCTCGGTCCATTACTTTGGCACTCAAGAGCCGCCGTCTCTTCGGTTATGTCACTGGTTAGATTCCGGCTCCAGCGACGTCGTCTCCTGAATGGCTTACTTGGGATTCGGAAAACTCTCTTGTTATGTCATGGCTTACCAACTCTATGCAGGAGGCTCTTGCTTGCAACTACTTGTTTCTTGACACCGCTGCTGATATCTGGAGACGTGCTGAGGCTACTTACTCTCGGCGGGGCAATGCTGCTCAGATCTTTCAGCTGCGCCGCCGGATCTCCTCACTTCGCCAAAGTGACCGCCCTCCGTCTGTATACTACTTGGAGTTTACTCAGTTATACCAGGAGTACGATCACTTTGATCCGCTCGTTTTCACCAGTCCGGTTGATGAAGCCATGGTTCGTGCCCGGGAGGAGCGCAATCGGATTTTTGAGTTTCTTCATGGGCTTCATCGGGACTTTGACCAGATCAGTGTTCAGATTTTGGGTCGTACTTTGCTTCCATCCCTTCCTGAGGTCTACAGTCTTGTGCAGCAGGAGTTTGATCGTCGACAGTCTTTGGTCCCTGACTCCCTTCCGGAGAGTTCTGCTCTTGTTGCTGGTTCTTCCATACTTGGTGTTCGTCCGCCCCGTGATGCTCAGATGAGGGGTCCTGACAAAGATCGCCTGGTCTGTGATTACTGTGGGAAGAATCGTCATACCAGAGATACTTGCTTTCGACTCCATGGTTTCCCGCCACCAAGGGGTGGTGCCACTCGTGGCGGCCGCGGTTCTGGCCGGACTTCCAGTCGTCATACCTCTCCTCGCTCGGCTCATCTCACTGATGCTTCTGTGGACGTCTCCTCTGGACCTGATCCTTATGCTGTTACTGGCTCCTTCAAGGCGGAAGAGATGCTTGCTCTCCGTCGTATGATGCAGGGTCTCACGACCGAGCCGACTGCCTTATCCTCCTCTTCTTATGCTCACACTGGGACTCCCGGTGCGCACTCTGCTGAGTCCATGACCTCTCCGCAGTGGATTATTGATTCCGGCGCAACTGATCACATGACCGGCTCCGCTTCAGGTTTTGTTTCTTATACTCCCCTGTCTGGCCGGGATAAGGTGAGTATTGCTGATGGTTCCCTCTCCTCCATTGCCGGCAAGGGTTCCATCTCATGTTCCTCCCTCCTCTTGTCCTCGGTCCTTCATGTGCCCAGTTTTACCCGCAATTTACTGTCCATTAGTCATTTAACAAACTCTATGAATTGCTCGGTCACATTTCTTCCTTCTTCTTGTGTTTTTCAAGACCTGACGACGGGGAAGGTGATTGGCTCTGGTAGCTTGGTCAATGGTCTTTATGTGCTTGACTCTGGCACGGCGACACCACCTCGGGCTCTCCTATCTGCGTCTTCTCATCCGCTCTATTCTCAGCACTGTCGGCTGGGCCACCCCTCTATTTCTGTGATGCGATTGTTGTTTCCGCATGTTTCTACTACTGTTCTTAATTCCTTTGTGTGCGATGTGTGTGCTACTAGTAAACATAAGCGTCATGCTTTCAGTCATGTTTCTTTACCTAGTTCGGTTCCTTTTTCTGTTATTCATACTGATGTTTGGGGACCTTATCCTATTCAATCTATTTCTGGTTGTGCTTGGTTTGTTTCATTTATTGATTGTTTTTCTCGTACCACCTGGTTGTATCTGCTCAAGAACAAAAATGACGTTTTTCCTACTTTTCAACGCTTTCACAAAATGATCTCCACGCAATTTCACACAGACATCCAAATTCTCCGTAGTGACAACGGTCGGGAATATATCGATTCCCACTTTTCTCACTACCTTGCCGATCACGGTATTCTCCACCAAACTACCTGTCCCTATTCTCCCGCTCAGAACGGTGTTGCCGAGCGAAAAAACCGACATCTGTTGGAGGTTGCCCGCTGTCTTTTATCCACCATGCATCTTCCTAAATACTACTGGGGTGATGCTGTCCTTACCGCGGCCTACCTTATTAATCGCATGCCCACGCCCGTCCTTGGGAATGATACTCCTCTGGGTGCTCTACACCTCAAACCCTCGACACTTCCTCCTAAGGTGTTTGGGTGTGTCTGCTTTGTTCATATTCATCATCCTCGCCCTTCTAAACTTGACCAGCGGGCCCTCCGTTGTGTCTTCATTGGTTATTCTGCGACGCAAAAAGGCTACAAATGCTTTCATCCTCCTACCCGGAAGGTATTTGTTTCCATGGACGTTACTTTCCATGAGTATGAGTCCTATTATGCCCCTACAGCTGACACCACCTCTGCTCCTTCTCCTACTACTCCCTTACCGGTTCCTCCACCTTATTATCCCTCACTTCAGGGGGAGTCTTTACCTCGGGAAGTGAGTTCCTATGTGCCTCCTCCACCCATCTGCCCGGCTGTGCCTTCCTTGCAGGTGTACTCTCGGCGGTCCAAAGGGCCAAACACACAAGACCACGCCATTCGACCAGAGCCATCATTGGATCCGGAATCAGGTTCATCTGATGCTCCCATTGCTCTCCGAAAAGGTATCAGATCTTGCACTAAACATCCCCTCTCGAATTATGTGTCTTATGACTCATTCTCCACTGCCCACAAGACCTTTATATCCTCCCTGGCTTCCATCACTATACCCTCGTCCTGGCAGGAAGCTATTGGGATCCCTGAGTGGAAAGGGGCAATGCTTGAGGAAATGATGGCCCTTGAGAAGAACCTCACCTGGGATTTGGTGCAGCTTCCTTTTGGGAAGAAGACCGTTGGGTGCAAATGGGTGTTCACGGTTAAACAGAATCCTCAGGGAGTGATTGAAAGATGTAAAGCACGGTTGGTGGCACGTGGCTATACTCAGACCTTCGGGGTGGATTACCAGGAAACCTTTGCCCCAGTAGCAAAGATGAACACTATCAGGGTTCTATTATCCTGTGCTGCCTGCAAAGGGTGGGACCTTTGTCAACTTGATGTTAAAAATGCATTTCTCCATGGGAACCTTGATGAGGAAGTGTATATGACCCTTCCCCCAGGTCTTATATCTAGCGGCTCTGAAGGGAAGGTGTGCAAATTAAAGAAGGCCCTATATGGCCTGAAACAGTCTCCCCGTGCTTGGTTTGGAAGATTCCACAAAGCTATGGTTTCATTTGGATATCACCAGAGTAATGCGGATCATACCTTGTTCATCAAGAAGAGGGCCACCAAACTCACGATTCTCATTGTCTATGTTGATGACATCGTGATCACTGGCAATGATGTGGAAGAAATCAAGATCCTGAAACAAAAATTGGCAAGTGAGTTTGAGGTCAAGGACCTGGGAAAACTTAGATACTTCTTGGGAATTGAGGTGGCCATGTCTAATCACGGGATCTTTATTTCGCAGAGAAAGTATACCTTGGACCTCCTTGAAAAAATAGGGATGAGTGGTTGTAAGCCTGTCAACACCCCGATTGAAGCTAATCACAAATTGGGAAAAGATGGAAAGTCCATTGATGATGTTCCAGCATTTCAGAGGCTAGTTGGAAGACTGATTTACCTCTCACATACTCGCCCTGACATTTCCTACGCAGTTGGTGTTATCAGCCAGTTCATGCATGCTCCAAAGACCAACCATGTTGATGCTGCCCATCGGATCCTTCGTTATCTTAAATCTTCTCCGGGGAGTGGAATCCTTTTCTCTCATAACTCTTGCCTGGATATTGAGGTTTACACTGATGCAGATTGGGCTGGGTCCATTGATGATCGGAGATCAACTTCCGGGTATTGTTCCCTAATTGGTGGGAATCTAGTCACTTGGAGAAGTAAAAAACAGCAGGTAGTGGCTCGGTCAAGTGCCGAAGCAGAATTCCGAGCTATGGCACACGGCGTATGTGAAGGCCTTTGGTTACGTTCCTTGATGAGTGACTTAGGCCTTGTGGAAGAGACACCAATCCGGCTATATTGTGACAATAAAGCCGCTATCAGCATTGCCCACAATCCAGTCCAACATGACCGGACCAAACACATTGAGGTGGACCGTCATTTCATCAAAGAAAACATCGAAAAAGGAGTCGTGTGTACTCCTTTTGTTCCCTCAGAAAGGCAACTTGCGGATATTCTCACAAAGGGTTTGCATGGAAGTAACTTTGATAGGATTGTAATCAAGTTGGGCATGATTAATATCTCACGTCCAACTTGAGGGGGAGTGTTATGATATGTTTTTATTTGTGTTTTGTAATCCTCCTCTATATATAGAGGAGGACCCCTCTTTTACTAAGTGAATTGAATTCTACACTTGTTAACACAAACAACAAGCATGAGGGATTTCTCTCCCAAATTTAATTGATAACTAAGAACATTTGACTGTCCTGAGAGTAACAATGTCACGAACTACAAGTTATTGTTTTTCCCTCCATCGCCGCGAGTTTGTGAAATTGGTTTACATCAGCCCCGTCCCAATTCAGAAGGCGTGATCTCTTTGGATTCTCTGGAGCTTAGGTTCGAGCAGGCTTGCTGAGAAACTGCACAAAAATAAACGTCTTGATGCAGGCGATCGCCCAACTATCCCAATGATTAGCCTCTTCAATAGCAGTGGTCGCGACACCTCCTGTCGGTCAGCCAACCCATCCAGTCCGCCAGCTCCTCCAGCCGGTTCGCCAGCTCCTCAAGTCCGCCAACTCCTCAAGTCCGCCAGCTCGCACCTCCATTACGACCTCGAGTTGATGGGTTTGTAGCTGCCCGCCATGATTTCTTTTGGGTATCCGCCCAAGGTCCCTCTGCCAGAGCCTTAGATTTTTAGGAGGGCTATGAAAATTCTCCCATTGCGGAGGAAGATCTCTCACCCTTTTCTGACCAAGTTCGTTGGGAACCTATTCCCCATGGGTTCAGAGATCCTCGTCTTCCCCCTTTTGCCAGAATGGATGACCCCTCCAGCCACCTCCAAGCCTTCGAGTCCGATCTCTCTACGAGAATTGGTTCTGATAGCATCCAATGCAAGTTGCTAGCCACCACTTTCGATGACAAAGCAAGGGAGTGGTTCCATAAAATCCCATCCAAGTCAGTGACTTCCTTTGCTAATCTTCGAAGGGAGGTACTTTTGAGGTTCATAACCTCCCAAAAGAGGAAGAGTTGTCCTGCAACCCTCTTCCAGATCAAGCAGGGTGTAAATGAAAACTTGGGTCATTTCGTTGATAGGTTTCAAAAGGAAATTTTACGGATTCACGATGTGGATCCCTCTATGTATCAAGTTCCCCTCATATGTGGTCTTCTGGATCCCTGCAGTAGAAACGGAAGGGGAAGCAGATCCGGCTGACAGAAGCCGTGCGGCACGGGTGAAGGACGGTCAATACCTGGAGTGGTGCGGGGCCAGGCGCCAAGAAGAGAACAATGTAGAACAAAGGTCTTGAGCGGCGGAAGATCCGGAGGGCTGCAACGGCGGGGTTGGGGCGCGGCTGGATCAGTCGGTTGTTGGAGGAGGCTTTGTGGCAGATCGGGTCGGATTGAGTGCAGAAAGGACGTCGGAGGCCGATCCGGTTGCTGGAGGAGCAGGCCGATCCGGTTGCTGGAAGGCAGGACATGGCGGATCAGCACTGGCGGCGTGATGCCGGAGGCGGATCGAGGTCGGGATGTCTGGCAAGGGTGAACCGCGCGTCGGCTGGGTCGCGCGTCGTGCGGAACAACGACAACAATCGGGCCGCTCGTCTTTCCTATGACGACGTGGGATTGAGTGCTGTGTCGCGGAAACAGGGTCGTGTCGTGAAAACAGGGTCGTGTCGCGATGACGCGGGTCGGCGGGGATCAGGTGTTGTGCTGGTCAGTGGACCAGGGAGATAGATTTCTGAATTCCTTAGGCAAACTCGAGCGCTGGCGGCGAGAGCGGACGGTACGGCAGGTTCAACCAATTGATACGATCACAGATAAATTCCAGGAGGAATCCGACAAGGTGAAGGGCCAACGGGGGTGAGCGAGAATGAAGGAGGACGAGAAGAGACGAATTTAGGGAGCAACCCTAAAAAACCTTCATACATTCCAAGATAAAGATTACAAGGTCCGTCGTCCCTCTTATAGTGGCGAGAAGCGAATATAAAAGGAAATACTTAAATTTGGAAATATTGGAAATTAGGAAATACTGAAATTAGGAAATACTAAAAATGCGTCAACAAACATAGCAACCTATTTATTATAAATTTTCTCCGTGGTCTTGGTGGGCCCTTGCGATTTACGCGCCCGACACGTGTAGACTTGTCATGGTGGCTCGCCGTCGTGTAGTTCCGTAATATTTGGACCCGTAACAGTGGTCATCACGCCGAGAATCGCCAGTCTCTCCGTGTGCTCATTGAGAGATTGTTGAAAGCCGACAAGCTACAAGATTTAGTTATCCAAAATGAGGGTGACATGCCCGCTTCTGTCAAGGGCAAGGAAGTTGCTAAAGTTCTCCTCTCGGGTCAGTCAGAGTGTGTTGAAGTGGAAGACATTGGCTCCCTTGGGAGTATCAACTGTGTGAATGAGTGTGTCGAGATTTTCCATGATAGCCAACTGGGCTATGTGAGCTGCATTCACGGGGGGGGGGGGGGGGGGGGGGGTTCTCGAGTCCTCTCGGGGGGGGGGGGGGGGGGGGGGTTAAGTCCAAGTCCAACATATTAAGAGATTTCCGTCAAGAGGTCGCTGCAACCTCTTATTCAGGTCTAGTGTGGGTAGATGTCATCTTTAAGCAAGATAATCTCCCAAAGACTGCCAACCCCTTTAACGACGCCTTTGTCATCAGGACAGTCTTAAAAAACTATTCAATGTCAAGAATCTTGAGACACCGGTAGTTTTGCCAATATCCTCTTCAAGTTAGCCATTAAGGCTTTGAGGACTGACAAAACCCTTCAAGCTAACGATGGACTTCTCTATGGATTCTCTTGGGAGAGGAAGTTAAAGGGAGTGTCACCCTCTCAGTGACGATCGCTTGCAAGCTACAATGTTTTTCGTACGATCGATTGCATACATGAATTTTTTTTCCATCATTATTGATAGCGATAACTTAGTTATTAAAGGCACACCGAGGCGCAAATGGGTCTTGTAGCCTAGGCACAAGGGGCAGACGCGCGCCCGAAGAAGGCAATGCGCAACCGCATTCATTTTAAATAATCGACATCAAACATTAGTGCATCTTCTTGAACAGATTCTTCATATATTTTACTCATTCAATACTATCATTTATATCTCTTAAAAATAAAATCAATATGGTCGCTTGCATCATATCTAAGTCTCAACGATCGATTATGTTTCAAAAATACTAAATCATATAAAAATTATTGAGTTCTTGCGTTATTTTTTTAATTATTTTGAAAAAAAAGTTTACAACAAAAATTACACTCAAGCGCGTTTTTAATGTCCAAAGGCGCAAAAAAGGTGCATGATGGCTCATGAAGGCGCAAACCTCTGATCCTGGTGAGTCTGGAGCCTTAGGCACGCCTAAGGCGTGACTTTAACAACATAGAGCGATAATATGAAGAACTTTGTTTCCAGTGCATCCATTAGGAAAACCCTACAGTCTAGTTTGGGTCACTAGTAACACTACAATATCCACCACACGTCAGTGTATCGTTGAATTTTCCATAGGTAGTTCTTATCAGGACGCAGTCTGGTGTCATGTCGCGACTATCGGGGTTTATCATATCTTATTATGGCGACCTTGGCAATACGATCGATACGTCATTCACGACGATGCAAAGAATTCTCATTCTTTCGAACTATGAAGCACCGACACTTCAAAATGCCCAACGTATCGATGTCGACACTCGTCCGACTCTCCGACACTCTCCGACACTCGAGTCGGAAATCCGACACTCGAGTCGGAAATCCGACAAGCTGGCTCACGCGGGACTCACGTGGCCCGCTCAATCGGACATGCGTGTCCCGCTCAATCGAACACGCGTGTCCTGCTCAATGGGACACGCGTGTCCCGCTCAATGGGACACGCGTGTCCCGCTCAATGGGACACGCGTGTCCCGCTCAATGGGACACGCGTTTCCCGCTCAATGGGACACGCGTGTCCCGCTCAATGGGACACGCGTGTCCCGCTCAATGGGACACGCGTGACCCGCTCAATGGGACACGCGTGTCCCGCTCAATGGGACACGCGTGTCCCGCTCAATGGGACACGCGTGTCCCGCTCAATGGGACACGCGTGTCCCGCTCAATGGGACACGCGTGTCCCGCTCAATGGGACACGTGTGTCCCGCTCAATGGGACACGCGTGTCCCGCTCAATGGGACACGCGTGTCCCGCTCAATGGGACACGCGTGTCCCGCTCAATGGGACACGCGTGTCCCGCTCAATGGGACACGCGTGTCCCGCTCAATGGGACACGCGTGTCCCTAAGTTAGCTACTCATGGTAAGGAGGGTGGCAATTTGTCTTGAAAGTGTCTTTACCCCTTTCTAGCATTTCAAGTAGTGAAAGTGGATCTACTATTGAAAGTAGGAAAAAAAGTTTGCATGTGAATCCATTATTTTTACTGATGATATATAATGGTAATGTGTTAATGTTCTATCATTTTTTGATCATTTGTTAAGTTTTGCATTTGAATATTCGATGAGTAATATTTAAACATGACTTAATTTATTTAAATATTTGTTAATTTTTTTATTTTTTGTTAAATGTTTTAGGATTTTCATAATTATAAAAAATGAATATTTAGGCTTCATTTGGTTCGGCGGTGGCGGGTCGATCCGGCGGGTGGAAACGGAGTGTTCGAACCGGAGAGGGGAGGTGGCTGCTCCAAACAGAGCTTTTTGGGGGCGTTTCTCAAGGGAGGCAGGTGGAAACGGAGCAACGAAACGCCCAAACAAATGGAGCCTTAATATACGTGTCCCAACGTGTCGAAATATGGTATTTTTTGAGAATTGACGAGTGTCGTGTCGTGTCGTATCGCGTGTCCCGTGTCGGTGTCGGTGTAACATAGCTTTCGAACACAATGAGCGAAAGATTGTTCTTCATCTCTAGAAGAATAGCCTTGTTCCCAGAACCCCTAAGAGGCCTTCGGCCCTTCACACCCACCTACCACTGTCTCCGAGGTATCCCTTCCCTCCACCACCATGTTACTGACTGAGCCGCAATTTCGGGAGGTGATGAAGGGTAATGATGTAGTGTATATGTTATCTGGTACTGATTCTTCTCCCACCACATTAGACATCCCTAGTACAGTGCAACCTCTCATTGATGAGTTCTCTGAGATTATACCGGAGGAGTTGCCCGTTCAGCTCCCTCCGATGAGAGATATCAAGCACTGTATTGATTTGATCCCATGAACTTACCTAATCTTCCCCGTTTTTGAATGAGTCCAAAAGAACATGAGGAACTTCATATGCAGGTGACTGATCTGATTTTGAAAGGTCATATTAGGGAGAGTATGAGCCCTTGCGTCGTTCCCGCATTATTAGTTCTTAATAAAGATGGAGCATGATGCTTGTGTGTCGATAAATAAAATTACTATCAAATATCGATTTCCGATTCCCTATTTGGACGACATGCTTGATATGCTTAGTGGATTTAGTGTGTTTTTGAAGATAGATCTGAAGAGTGGGTACCGCTAGATCCGGATCCGACCCGGTGATGAGTGGAAGACTGCGTTCAAGACGAGTGAGTTTTATACGAGTGGTTGGTGACACCTTTTTGTCTATTTCATTGCATGTGGCATCGCATTCGCATATCCCCTCACACGTGCACGTAGAGTCCTAGTTTCCGAGCACCACTAGCCTACCCCTACATCAATATTTTGATGACATTTTGATTTATAGTCTTGATCCCGATCAATACCTGATTCATCTTAGGCAAGTATTAGAGATCCCGCGCACAAACAAACTTTATGTAAATTTGAAGTTCACGTTTTTGACGGGTCGCCTGACCTTCTTTAGGATATATTGTTTCATCTAAGGGCATTAAGGTTAATAAAGAGAAGGTCAAGGTGATATAATCATGGCCTATCCCTAAAACGCTTACCGAGGCTCGATGATTTTATGAGCTAACATCTTTTTATTGACTTTCATATGAAGTTTTAGTACACTGATTGCTTAAAAAGGATTATTTATTTGGATTGAGGAAGCCAAACACACATTTTTATTGGTTAAGGAGAAACTCACTAGTGCACATGTATTAGCGCTGTCTGATTTTGATAAAATCTTCAAAGTTGATTGTGATGCATCCATTATAGACATTGACATGGTTTTGAGTAGGGGTGTGCATAAAAACCGGGCCCAGGGGGCCGACCCGGGCCTGACCCGGTAAAAGCCCGGCTAGGCCCGGGCTCGGGCTAAGCCCGCCCCGTGCCCATGCCGGGCTATGGGGCCTAACAAGGCTCCATATATGAGCATTTGCCCGGCCCGGGCCAGGCCAGGCAAACCCGGGGCCGGGCCGGGCAAAGCCCGAGCCCGGCTCCTACGCGCCTTTTAAAACTGCGTCTTCTAGGTGCATTTTCGGGAGAAGTGTTCAACATGAAAGTTGTAGATCTCGACGATATCTACAACTTTCATGTTGAACACTTTTTGATTTGAAGCCGTTTAGGCCCCCAAAAAAAATCATGCGGAATGTTCTGCGTGATTTTTTTCGGGGGCCAAATCGGGGGCCTAAACGGCTTCAAATCAAAAAGTGTTCAACATGAAAGTTGTAGATATTGTCGAGATCTACAACTTTCATGTTGAACACTTCTCCCTAAAATGCACCTAAAAGACGCAGTTTTAAAAGGCGTGTATTTCTTTTTTAAAATTTTTGTTTAATTTTTTATAAAAACAGGGCCCGGGCTAAGCCTGGGCCCGGCCCGGCCCTGGGGGCCTTAGCAGCCCCCTCCCAGAGCCAGATGCCCGGCCCGGCCCGGCCCGACTGCAATCAGGGCCCGGGCCCGGGCCCGGTTCGGGAAAGCCCGGGCCTGGGAGGCCCGGTTTAGGCCCGGGCTCGGGGGGCTTTTTGAACACGACTGGTTTTGAGTCAGGTAGGTCGGTATGTAGCATTTTTTAGTGAGAAGTTAAATGAAGCTAAAACTAGGTATTCCACGTACGACATAGTTCTATGTGATTGTTCAGGTACTTTGCCACTAAAGGCTTTACGTGATCCAGTGTGAGTTTGTGCCCAATACAGACCACGAAGCACTGAAGCATTTGAATACCCAGAGAGATTTGACGGCATGGCAAGTGGGCTGCTTACCTTTAGGAGTTCACTTTTCATTTGAAGCATAAACCTGGTATCACGAATCGACTAGTCGACG
Source organism: Platanthera zijinensis (assembly GCA_039513925.1). Lineage (NCBI taxonomy): Eukaryota > Viridiplantae > Streptophyta > Magnoliopsida > Asparagales > Orchidaceae > Platanthera > Platanthera zijinensis. The sequence continues at coordinate 71,215,947 of CM077084.1, read as the reverse complement.
ACCTTAATCGATGAACACATTTACTAGTCACCTTACAACCTTGCATTACTGATTTAGATTCACAACGCGACTTATATGCCACATTTGGATCTCGTGTCAGTATTGTGGGACTGATCTTACTACATAATACGTAGTGAGTGAGGGATATTTATTTAAGGTCACATGTCTTTGTATTTGTGAAGGACCCCTTCAAGAGACACTACTTAGGGAGCTTCACTCATCCAGATTAGGTGGACACGTAGGCCATTCCAAATTATTAGAACTCGTCAGTGCTCGCTATTATTGGCCGAAAATGATGCATGATGTCATTTAGTTTGTTAGGCATTGTATGACTTGTCAACTGTATAAAGGGCATGCACAAAATACTGGATTATACACACCCTTATCGATACCTGAGAGGTTGTGGGATGACATTTCAATGGATTTTGTTGTATGACTTCCTTGTACTAAGAGGAAAGTCAATTCTATTTTTGTAGTAGTGAATCGTTTTTCAAAATTGATGGCTTTCATTCTGTGTATGAAAACTTCTAGTGTTGTACACGCCGCTGATCTTTTCTTTAAAAAAATTGTTAGGTTGGACAGAATTCCTAGGTCAATTACCTCAGATAGAAGTTTGGGGGAGCTTAGGTATTTAATTAGGGAGAATCAGAAATAATGAGATCTTTTATTCCATAAGCTAGATTCACATTTAATAATTATACTAATCGCTTCACTAATAAATCTCATTTCGAGATTGTTTACAGGTTCTCTATACCCCATCTACTTGATTATCATTCCCTTCCATCTCATGAATGGATTTCGTTTGATGTGCAAACTCATATTGATGATTTAAATGAATTTCATAAAAATATTGCTAATAAATTGAGAACAACTTTTGAAAAATATAAAGCTGCGGTCGATCGTCATTATCGAGAATTATACTTTTCAGAATGAGATTGAGTGTTTGTTTTTTTAGGAAGTAAAGATTCACTCAAGGTACATATTATTAGCTACAACAAAAGAAATTTGCTCTTTTTCAAGTCCGGAAATGCATAGGTGAGAATGCATATTACTTGGATTTTCCTGTTGAATTCGGTACTTCGCCGATATTTAACGTGGCTGATCTGTCTCCCTTTTATGGAGATCCTCCTAGTTGTAGCCCCAGTCCACCTGCTGCAGCTCTAGAGGTACTACCTTATTTAGCACCAGTACTGACACTACTACTGAGGAGATAGATCAGATTCTTGATGTACGAGTGTTCCGTACTCGCCACAGGACGTACCCACGTTACTTGGTTTCATGGAGAGGACGAGATATCACACATAGCTATTGGATTAGCACTGACGAGTTACAGCGCCCAACCCAGATTTCTCCGTTGCTAGTTTTTACGAGTTCTGGTCAGGATCGAGCTCTCTCAACCTCGGGGGAATTGATGCACCCTTTGTTGCACCGAAAGATGCATCACAATTTTTAGTGAGATTATACTGGAGGAGTTGCCCGTTCAGCTCCCTCCGATGAGAGATATCAAGCACTGTATTGATTTGATCCCATGAGCTTACCTAATCTTCCCCGTTTTTGAATGAGTCCAAAAGAACATGAGGAACTCCATATGCATGTGACTGATTTTATTTTGAAAGGTCATATTAGGGAGAGTACGAGCCCTTGCGCCGTTCCCGCATTATTAGTTTTTAATAAAGATGGAACATGATGCTTGTGTGTCGATAAATAAAATTACTATCAAATATCGATTTCTGGTTCCCTATTTGGACGACATGCTTGATATGCTTAGTGGATTGTTTTTGAAGATAGATCTGAAGAGTGGGTACCACTAGATTCGCATCCGACCCGGTGATGAGTGGAAGGCTGCGTTCAAGACGAGTGAGTTTATACGAGTGGTTGGTTACACCTTTTTGTCTATCCAATGCACCCAAAACATTTATGCGAGTGATGAATCAAGTGCTTAGACAACTCATAAGAGTCTGCGTAGTGGTATATTTTGATGACATTTTGATTTATAGTCTTGATCCCGATCAATACCTGATTCATCTTAGGCAAGTATTAGAAATCCCGCGCACAAACTATATGTAAATTTGAAGTGCACTTTTTTGACGGGTCGCCTGACCTTCTTTAGGATATATTGTTTCATCTAAGAGCATTAAGGTTAATAAAGAGAAGGTCAAGATGATAGAATCATGGCCTAGGCCTAAAACTGATGCAGGACGTGCGTCCCACCCGTCTGCCACCCTGGAGTCCCACCAGGGGGCCCACCATGGCGTCGCACGATGACGGCTTTATCAGGCCCGCAGGCCGTACACGCCAACCCATCTCTCCGCCATGGAATCACCACCATGCGGCAGGTTGTTGAGGCCGAGGCTCGATCCCCCGACCTCCTAGATAAGAGGTCTTCACCAACGCTCTTATCACCAACTGATCCGCTTACCGAGGCTCGATGAATTTATGAGCTAACATTTTTTTATTGACTTTCATATGAAGTTTTAGTACACTTATTGCTTAAAAAGGATTATTTATTTGGATTGAGGAAGCCAAACACACATTTTTATTGGTTAAGGAGAAACTCACTAGTGCACATGTATTAGCGCTGCCTGATTTTGATAAAATCTTCGAAGTTGATTGTGATGCATCCATTATAGACATTGATATGGTTTTGAGTCAGGAAGGTCGGTTTGTAGCATTTTTTATTGAGAAGTTAAACGAAGCTAAAACTAGGTATTCCACGTACGATATAGTTCTATGTGATCGTTCAGGTACTTTGCCACTGAAGGCTTTACGTGATCCAGTGTGAGTTTGTGCCCAATACAGACAACGAAGAACTGAAGCATTTGAATACCCAGAGAGAGATTTGACGGCATGGCAAGTGGACTGCTTACCTTTAGGAGTTCACTTTTCATTTGAAGCATAAACCTGGTATCACGAATCGACTAGTCGACGACCTTAATCGATGAACACATTTACTAGTCACCTTACAACCTTGCATTATTGATTTAGATTCACAACGCGACTTATATGCCACATTTGGATCTCGTGTCAGTATTGTGGGACTGATCTTACTACATAATACGTAGTGAGTGAGGGATATTTATTTAAGGTCACATGTCTTTGTATTTGTGAAGGACCCCTTCAAGAGACACTACTTAGGGAGCTTCACTCATCCAGATTAGGTGGACACGTAGGCCAATCCAAATTATTAGAACTCGTCAGTGCTCGCTATTATTGGCCGAAAATGATGCTTGATGTCATTTAGTTTGTTAGGCATTGTATGACTTGTCAACTGTATAAAGGGCATGCACAAAATACTGGATCACCCTTATCGATACCTGAGAGATTGTGGGATGACATTTCAATGGATTTCGTGGTAGGACTTTCTTGTACTCAGAGGAAAGTCAATTCTATTTTTGTAGTAGTGAATCGTTTTTCAAAATTGATGAATTTCATTCTGTGTATGAAAATTTCTAGTGTTGTACACGCCGCTGATCTTTTATTTAAAAATACTGTTAGGTTGGACAGAATTCCTAGGTCAATTACCTCAGATAGAAGTTTGGGGGAGCTTAGGTATTTAATTAGGGAGAATCAGAAATAATGAGATCTTTTATTCCATAAGCTGGATTTACATTTAATAATTATACTAATCGCTTCACTAATAAATCTCATTTCGAGATTGTTTACAGGTTCTCTATACCTCATCTACTTGATCGGCATTCCCTTCCATCTCATGAATGGATTTCGTTTGATGTGCAAACTCATATTGATTATTTAAAAGAATTTCATAAAAATATTGCTAATAAATCGAGAACACTTTTTGAAAAATATAAAGCTGCGGCCGATTGTCATTACCAGAAATTATACTTTTCAGAATGAGATTGAGTGTTTGTTTTTTTAGGAAGTAAAGATTCACTCAGGGTACATATTATAAGCTACAACCAAAGAAATTTGGTCTTTTTCTAGTCCTGAAATGCTTAGGTGAGAATGCATATTACTTGGATTTTCCTGTTGAATTCGGTACTTCGCCGATATTTAACGTGGCTGATCTGTCTCCCTTTTATGGAGATCCTCCTTGTTGTAGCCCCAGTCCACCTGCTGCAGCTCTATAGGTACTACCTTATTTAGCACCAGTACTGACACTACTACTGAGGAGATAGATCAGATTCTTGATGTACGAGTGTTCCGTACTCGCCACAGGACGTACCCACGTTACTTGGTTTCATGGAGAGGACGAGATATCACACATAGCTATTGGATTAACACTGACGAGTTACAACGCCCAACCCAGATTTCTCCGTTGCTTGTTTTTGCGAGTTCTGGTCGGGATCGAGCTCTCTCCACCTCGGGGGAATTGATGCACTCTTTGTTACACCGAAAGATGCATCACAATTTTTAGTGAGATTATACTGTAGGAGTTGCCCGTTCAGCTCCCTCCGATGAGAGATATCAAACACTGTATTGATTTGATCCCATGAGCTTACCTAATCTTCCTCGTTTTTGAATGAGTCCAAAAGAACATGATGAACTCCATATGCTGGTGACTGATTTTATTTTGAAAGGTCATATTAGGGAGAGTATGAGCCCTTGCTCGGTTCCCGCATTATTAGTTCTTAATAAAGATGGAGCATGATGCTTGTGTGTCGATAAATAAAATTACTATCAAATATCGATTTCTGATTCCCTATTTGGACGACATGCTTGATATGCTTAGTGGATTTAGTGTGTTTTTGAAGATAGATCTGAAAAGTGGGTACCGCTAGATCCGGATCCGACCCGGTGATGAGTGGAAGACTGCGTTCAAGACGAGTGAGTTTATACGAGTGGTTGGTGACACCTTTTTGTCTATCCAATGCACCCAACACATTTATGCGAGTGATGAATCAAGTGCTTAGACCACTCATAGGAGTCTGCGTAGTAGTATATTTTGATGACATTTTGATTTATAGTCTTGATCCCGATCAATACCTGATTCATCTTAGGCAAGTATTGGAAATCCCACGCACAAACAAACTATATGTAAATTTGAAGTGCACGTTTTTGACGGGTCGCCCGACCTTTTTTAGGATATATTGTTTCATCTAAGGGCATTAAGGTTAATAAAGAGAAGGTCAAGATGATAGAATCATGACCTAGGCCTAAAACTGATGCAGGACGGACGTCACACCCGCCTGCCACCCTGGAGTCCCACCAGGGGGCCCACCATGACGTCGCACCATGAAGGCTTTATCAGGCCCGCGGGTCGTACACCCCAAGCCATCTCTCCGTCATGGAATCACCACCATGCGGCAGGTTGTTGAGGCCGAGGCTCGATCCCCTAACCTCCTAGATAAGAGGCCACTAACGCTCTCCTCACCAACTGATCCGCTTACTGAGGCTCGATGATTTTATGAGCTAACATCTTTTTATTGACTTTCATATGAAATTTTAGTACACTGATTGCTTAAAAAGGATTATTTTTTTTGGATTGAAGAAGCCAAACACATATTTTTATTGGTTAAGGAGAAATTCACTAGTGCACATGTATTAGCGCTGCCTGATTTTGATAAAATCTTCAAAGTTGATTGTGATGCATCCATTATAGACATTGACATGGTTTTGAGTCAGGAAGGTCGGTCTGCAGCATTTTTTAGTGAGAAGTTAAACGAAGCTAAAACTAGGTATTCCACGTACGACCTAGTTCTATGCGATCGTTCAAGTACTTTGCCACTGAAGGCTTTACGTGATCCAGTGTGAGTTTGTGCCCAATACAGACCACGAAGCACTGAAGCATTTGAATACCCAGAGAGAGATTTGACGGCATGGCAAGTGGACTGCTTACCTTTAGGAGTTCACTTTTCATTTGAAGCATAAACCTGGTATCACGAATCGACTAGTCGACGACCTTAATCGATGAACACATTTACTAGTCACCTTACAACCTTGCATTACTGATTTAGATTCACAACGCGATTTATATGCCACATTTGGATCTCGTGTCAGTATTGTGGGACTGATCTTACTACATAATACGTAGTGAGTGAGGGATATTTATTTAAGGTCACATGTCTTTGTATTTGTGAAGGACCCCTTCAAGAGACACTACTTAGGGAGCTTCACTCATCCAGATTAGGTGGACACGTAGGCCAATCCAAATTATTAGAACTCGCTAGTGCTCGCTATTATTGGCCCTAAATGATGCATGATGTCATTTAGTTTGTTAGGCATTGTATGACTTGTCAACTGTATAAAGGGCATGCACAAAATACTGGATTATACACACGCTTATCGATACCTGAGAGGTTGTGGGATGACATTTCAATGGATTTCGTGGTAAGACTTCCTTGTACTCAGAGGAAGTCAATTCTATTTTTGTAGTTGTGAATCGTTTTTCAAAATTGATGAATTTCATTCCGTGTATGAAAACTTCTAGTGTTGTACACGCCACTGAACTTTTCTTTAAAAAATTGTTAGGTTGGACAAAATTCCTAGGTCAATTACCTCAGATAGAAGTTTGGGGGAGCTTAGGTATTTAATTTGGGAGAATCAGAAACAATGAGATCTTTTATTCCATAAGCTGGATTCACATTTAATAATTATACTAATCGCTTCACTAATAAATCTCATTTCGAGATTGTTTACAGGTTCTCTATACCCCATCTACTTGATCGCTTCCCTTCCATCTCATGAATGAGTTTCGTTTGATGTGTAAACTCATATTGATTATTTAAAAGAATTTCATAAAAATATTGCTAATAAATTGAGAACAACTTTTGAAAAATATAAAGCTGCGGCCGATCGTCATTACCGGGAATTATATTTTTCAGAATGAGATTGAGTGTTTGTTTTTTAGGAAGTAAAGATTCACTCAGGGTACATATTATAAGCTACAACAAAAGAAATTTGGTCTTTTTCAAGTCCGGAAATGCATAGGTGAGAATGCATATTAATTTGATTTTCCTATTGAATTCGATACTTCGCCGATATTTAACGTGGCTGATTCTTCTCCCTTTTATGGAGATCCTCCTAGTTGTATCCCCAGTCCACCTGCTGCAGCTCTAGAGGTACTACCTTATTTAGCACCAGTACTGACACTACTGCTGAGGAAATAGATCAGATTCTTGATGTACGAGTGTTCCGTACTCGCCACAGGACGTACCCACGTTACTTGATTTCATGGAGAGGACGAGATATCACACATAGCTATTGGATTAGCACTGACGAGTTACAGCGCCCAACCCAGATTTCTCCGTTGTTAGTTTTTGCGAGTTCTGGTCGGGATCGAGCTCTCTCAACCTCGGGGGAATTTATGCACCCTTTGTTGCACCGAAAGATGCATCACAATTTTCTTTATTATGCATTTATATTATTTCATGTCATGTATTTTTTGCCCGCATACCTGTTTTATTTTTCGGCTCATCGGTTTGACCACCCGATGAGACCTTGAATAAAAGGTCCGGTAATTTTAGGTAGTTAGAATGAAAAATAAAAGCTTGAATTATTTAAGAGCGTATAAATCTAATATCATCATTAAAAAGAGGCAATAAAGAAATCTATAGTAAAGAAGGCAAACTCTGGAAAGAAATTATCTATTAGCACTTGGAAAGAAATTATCTATTAGCACTTGGAAAGAAGATATTCAATGGCCGCTGTGAATACGAAATTGGAAGAAAGATAATGGAAATAAATTGTTGTTCATGAAAACTTGTCCACTACAAATAGCTCCCCTGTGAAGAAGGCAGGCTGGTTAACAGAGAAAAGAAATCACATTTCTCGGTATTACCGACAACCACCTATTTTCCCAGCTGCCTGATACTGTTCGCCCATCTACGTATGCCGATGATGCAGGCGGAGCCACCGACAAGGCGCCACTACCAATCCACGCCCGACCGATTCTTCCGAGAGATGCCATCACCGATTCGACTTCCTCTCGCCGATCTAGTTGTACTGCCGACCGCTGAACACGTATCGACAGTCGCCGTCCCCGATTCATTCGTCTCAGCGGCTCGAACAAGTTCTCTCTGTCGTAGGTCCACGCTGACTTTAGCCAACGCTTCCGTCTACCCGCCGACAAAAGATCATTCCTCCCGTGTGAAGTGCTTTGGAGAGGACTGTCTCGCTCGTCGTATCCTTGTCGTATCCTTGCTCCAATCAATCAGTTTATTTTTATGTGTTCTGCTAAATAATCTTAAGCTTGCCCTGAACGTTCAAATTGCCTTTTATTATCGTTATTCATAAATTATTGCTTGTGGCTTGTGGATGATCGGATCTTGCTATGGTTCAACTCGTTAGATGCTTGAGGTTATATCTTCGAATAACGGTTACCAATTTTACAAAGTTCTAAGTTTGAGATTGATCTGCACGCAAAGACTTCGACTTGGCCCTTCGGCCTACATTAGTTAAAATTGATCGCATTTGAAATATCTTAATTTTAAAAGAAACCCTAACTTTGGTTTAGATCAGAAAGCCAAAGTTTAGAGGGTGTCAGTGCTGTCATGTATATTGAAGCCGCATGGAATGAGATGGATCATGATAACTCCATGAACTTGATATGACCTATATGCTCGAACTTATTTTGATTGTTCGCGATATATATTTTTATTCCAGGCTAGGATTTTTGTTCGCGAGTTACATAATATATCATTTCTGCTCGCACAACGGGATACATAATGAAAGCGCGCTGACACATATTTCTCTCCGCATAATGAACTATGAAGTGAGAATGCCCAAATACTTATCTCTATCCGCATAATGAGATATAGGGTGTGAAAGCGCGAATACTTATCTCTGTCCGCATAATGAGATATAGTGCGAGAACGCGCAAACACATCTTTCTATCCGCATATATCATGAAACTGGAGGGATAAAGGTTTTGATATTTAGGATAAAGCCATTGGACTGCGATTACTTTATCTTTTTGTCTTTTTTTATTTCTTAGAATCCAAGAAGGTCCCGAGGGCCAGAGGTTTAGATTGACCAGTTGGGCAGGTGTCCTTAACATTATATTTCTATGAAAGGCCATCTTAGTTGTAACGATATCTCCTTTGATGCGTGACAGAGCTGATCAATCATCTAGACCTTTGTTGATGCAGGGGTCTGATAGATGTCGGCGGAGATTCAGAGTCCTAAAGACCTCCGCATGAGATTGAATCGAGCTACCACTACCTGGCGCAAAGACTCCCTGACCCTTGGTGGGTGTTTCGACTCATATGATCTGCAATTCGTGGGGGTTCAAGTAGGATCTGTCTGGCGATCTTGGGATCACTTCTGATTTTGAACTGCTTTCCCTCCATGGCGAATTTTAACACTTGGTGTAAAGTTGACATTATTGTCTGATATTCATTAAGAATTGCCCGCCCGAAGATTGCGTTGCAGCTTCTCGGAGCATCTATACCACAAAAGTGACTAGCTTGGTCACTTCACTCATGGTCACTTCGAGGGTGACACTTCCTTCGACTTCCTTCCCCATGAAAATTCATAGAGAGGCCCGTCATTAGCTTGAAGGGTTTTACCGATCCTCAAAGCCTTAAAGGCTGGCTTGAAGAGGATATTGACAAACAGTGTCTATCAAGATTTTTGACACCGTATAGTTTTCTAAGACTACCCAGATGATGACGACTTCGTTAATGAGGTTAGCAGTTTTTGGGAGATCATCGTGGTTAAGGATGACAACTCCCCACACTGGAGTTGAAGAAGAGTTCTGAATTGCGGCTTCTTAAATCAGAATTGAGGGGGGACTAGCCTCCTGAAGTCAGACTGCTTCTGGAGGATTTGGACTACATCCTCCATTGGCCGCAAGATAAGATCGGTATATGACTCCTGCTAGTCATCATACAAATCTTGAGGATTGTAAGCTGGAGTAGGAGGACGGCTCTGAGAAGAGGTTGTTTGGAAGAAATGCGAAGCTAACTGAGGAGTGGACCTCTGAGGTCTCATATGGTGGAACTTTTGATGAGTAAAATGGGGGTGATGATGGTGGAAGTTCCTCCCACGCTGGGCTGGTGGGAAGAACTCTTGGTGAGGAGGCTTAGGAGGACCCCGAAGAGCAGCAGAGGGTTGAACCTAAGAATTCCCTCCTAGGCTCTCTTGGACCAGCTGAGAGAGGGAGGAGATGGAGCCCGGATTGGTGGCTTCGCCTTCTATGAAGTGATTGGCCATATCGATCAATTCTTGGAGGAACCAAGAGGCTTACGATTTACTTCGAACTTGAAGAGGCCCTCCAAAAATGATCACAACTTGATACATCCCAAGGTTTCATTTACACCCTATTTGAGGGCTGCAGGACCGTTCTTCTTTGTGGAGGTTGTGAACCCCAAGAGGACCTCCCTTCAAAGATCAGCAAAAGGAATTCACTGACTGAGATGAGAGTTTATAGAACCACTCACTTGCTTTGCCTTCGAACGTGGAGGCTAGCAACTTGCATTAGATGCTTTCAGAAATTGTCTTCATAGAGACAACGAACTCAAAGTCTTGCAGGTGACTGGAGGGGTGTTCCCTTCTGGTAAAAAAGGGGAAGACGGGCAGGTAGCAAATTTATGGGCTGCTTGGTTACAAGAGAAGCGTGCAGGGATGAGAGGTTGCATGGTGTGCAAATAACACTTGAGAGGAAACGCTAAGCTAATTGTGCGGTCAGGCGGCCACCGAAGGACTGACCACCAATTTCTTGAGAAGGTAACTTGCTGAGGCACCAAACTGCGGGTTGGGCGGACGTACGGAAGCTGTCCGCTTTGACCGCAATGATGTCAAGATCTTCTGAAGTCACAGGAGTTAAAGGTAAACAAGCCCATCACTAGAGTTCTCTGATTTATAAAAAGTTTGCTCGCATCCGTTTAAGTCTGCCTCTCTATTACTGGCTCAGGTTATACCCACAATGTCGGGTGGTTCACCAACCAGTAGATCCGTGTGAGCAAAGTACTCTGACCTCCACGAGACATACTGGCCATTATCTGATGTTGCTTCTCCATGATTAGGAGGAGGAGATTGAAAAGATGTGATGGCTTAAAAGGAAAGAGGTAGTGCCATCCACAAAAGATGAGTCTGCGAGGTTTAGAGACTTGCAGTTGTTGTGTTTAATCAGCGCGTTATCCGAGCCATGATATGCTGCGTTGAGGAAGCTGTGAGGAGAGGACGATTGTTCATGGATGAGGGTCGATGTTGACAAGAGTCTTACGTGAGTTGGTCGCCTGCATTGTGCTAGCGATACATTGTCTTGGAATGGTAGATACAAGCAGTTCATTGTTCGTGCAGAGGGTTGTAATTTTGAGGAAGAGTTGATGCAGAGAGTGGCTACAGGATTTTCTTGATTAGTCTGCTGGGGGTGCAAAATCAGGAATTGCTGAGTACTACCTTATGTGGAGCTGCTAAAGAGGAGAGAGCGACCAAAATCTCAGTTCCTTACGGTTGGTACGGATTTTGAAGAGTTGCAATTCAATTTCCTCCCCTTCATTCCAAAGGCTGGCCCATTTAAATCCTTCTCGTACACATCAAATTTGCAAAGCGTTCAAACAGAAGTCTAATTACAAAAACACCTAAACAACTCAAAATTACAAAATATACCAAATGCCAGGAGAAAGCGCGAAACATAAAATCCTCTTTTTTAAGAGGAAAAGGAACCAGAATATATGAAAACTGGATTTATACTCCCATAACAATCTTGTGAAACAACAACAACAACACTCAAGCATATTTCAGCAGTCTTTATTGGTCTACCCCTCCCTCGTTTAACATGCCTAGTGACTAGACTCTCACAACGCCTAACAAGAGCCTCTAATGGTCTCCTTTGTACGTGTCCAAACCATCTTAGACGAGCTTCTCGCATTTTTTCTGCAATTGGTGCTACTCCTGTCTTATCCCTGATAAATTCATTCATAATTTTATCCAATCTTGTGTGTCCACACATCCACCTAAGCATTCTCATCTCCACAACTCCCATTTTTTGCTCATGTACACAATTCATTGCCCAACACTCAGAACCATAGAGCATCACGGGTCTAATTGCAGTATGGTAAAACTTGCCCTTATGTTTTAGTGGTACTTTACGATCACTTAATAACAATCTTGTGAAACAGCGCTTCTAATATTTCAGCAGTCAAGGGCTAAAATAACCAGTTTGAAGGGCAAAACCTATACAAATTATGGGTCATTTACAGGGACCTCCCCTCTAAGTTTACTAAATTACAGGTTGCATCCCTCTTACTTTTGTAATTACAATAACCTCCTTTAAAATGTACAATTCATAACATTAACCTCCTCTTCAGGAGAGGTTTTTGTAATTTAAAAAATAAGAGGGGTGCAACCTGCAATTATGCTAAAGAAGGGTAATAGTTAATATTTACAGTGGATAGACAAAAAGTTGAAGGTCAAGACAACATGTGACATACCTTTTTACTGTCTCAGGAGCAACTCAAAAGCCTCCAAAGTAACTCATCTTACAGCTCAAGAGAAAATGACCGCTGGAGCGACAAAGGTCATTTTCTCAGGTGATTCTGCCTTCTTCTCAATAACTAACCTGAATGGAGCCTCAGCACCCTTTTTATTTGCGAACAAGGCTGCCACAAATTTACACTACACAGATGTAATATTCACTTGAGAGGCAAATCCAACTTTTATTTATTTATTTTTCCTTTCTTTCTAAATATGGAGAAACTATTATGCACATAATTAGTGTGTGTTGAGTAATTAGATAATTAATGATTGTGTGTAGGGTTAATGACCTTGCGCAGTCCACTTATGACCCAATAGTACATAGCATTATTGTGTATTAGGTCATTGGTAGACTGTTTTTAGGTCATTTAGCCTATATGTCATCACTAGTTATTGGAATAAATTTTATAATTACCAATACACTGATTATATAAGTGCATAATACACACTGATTTCTCCATGTTGCTATTGGTGTGATTGATGTTTAGGTAGTGTCTCCAATTAATTTAGGGTTTTCTTAACTGCTTAGAGTACTATATATATATATATATATATATATATATATATATATATATATATATATATATATATATATATATATATATATATATATATATATATATATATATATGTAGCGCACAATGTATTTATTATTGAAGAAATTTCTTAGTGTGTATTTTTTCCATGTTTCATTTTTTGAACTGTCTTCTTGTCGAAAAGCTTGGTAGTTAAAGAATATGCTATTATTTGAGCTAGGGTTTTCTTGGCAAGGCGGTTCCAATCATGAACCTGATGGTTACAAATCATTGTCTGTTTGATGTAGTGTTTTTGCTCTCGTGAGCTTGGACAAAAATGACAATATTTTTAAACATAAAAATGGATGAAGTTTCCCAAGTGAGGTTGAGCAGTAATAAACGATGGTATGTAATCTCTGTGTTCACGACCACCACTGCCGTGCCAAACGGACTCCTAGTCTCACATTTTATAAGAGGAAAATAGTGTTCATGACCATCCATAGGCTTACGCTCCGTTTGGGGGGACTTATTTTCACCGGTCAAGCGGTTACAATCGCATGAACCGGACCTTGATTTAAGGCTTGATTCATGCGGTTGCAACCGCTTGACCGGTGAAAATAAGTCCCCCCAAACGGAGCCTTAAGGATACGCTTGGGTACAGTGGATGGAGGGGCAGCGGTGTTTGTGAACGCCGAGTGCAAGATTGTAGGTAGCTTTTAGATTGCTGTGGTCTCGAATGACATTTTCCCAAAATACCAGCAATAGTACAAGAGTGATCCAATTACTCGCACCTTGACTCCCAAAAATGAAGTTTGGGCTAGAAATAATCTTGTAATGTAAGATGTCATGGCTACCGTAGTTTCATTCACGATTGTTAGAGCAACCAAGTGCCCTGAACAAAACCTTGGGTTGATTTGGTCCTGCTTGATTTGAGGCTGATTTATTAAGAAATCAGTCTAGAGCTGGCTTATGTCTTTTGTGATGTTAATAGAGATAGGCCTGCTATGATTCTTTGGAATCAAATTTAAGCCTCAATTTTTTTTATACTTCTGCCTTATATAAAGTAAAAGCTAAACTCTTATTATTATAGAAAGTAAAAGCTATCCTGTCCTGACAAATAAGTCTGGGCCTTTGGGCTGGGCCAGGCCTAAGGGGGGCATTTAGGCTAGGTTTTTGGCCAGGCTCAGGCTCAAGCCAGGCGAGTGCTAGGTCTAGTCTCAAGCCCGTGTCAGGATCAGGTCCAGGTTCGTTTTAGCGGCAGGCCCAGACTGGTGTCAAGTTCAGGCCTGTTTTAGGTTCTTGCTAGGCCCATTTCAAACCCTGGTTCCGACCCGTGTTAAGCCTTGACCCAGACCCGTGCCAGCCAGCTCGCAGCAACGGGATTTACAAGCTGAAATTCCGACCAGGGTACTGTATAAAACCCTCGGGGGGGGGGGGGGGGGGGTTACTGTGTAAATCCAACTATATCCCGCCAATGAATTTACAGGGACAATCTTCTGCTGTGGGGGTGGGGGGGAGGGTTCCTCTCTAGTATGTCGGGGGGGGGGGGGGGGGGGGAGAGAAAGAAAAAGAGGGGAAGGAGAAGAAAATGTTGTTAAAACTAATTAAATGAGGTCTTTCACAATATAATAAGCAATGAATAAACCATAATTATATATCTTCTGTTTATTTCTTTATTTACAGGTATGTTCCTTCTGAAAAGTCAATATATTATCTTTGTTGGAATTAGTAATTGTTGGACATATCTTGAATTTTAAATTTTCTAAGAAACTAAGTTCATGATAGAATCTTACAAATTGCACATGCACCGATGAAGATTAAGGTGCATTACCCTTGCAGAGGATTGTGAGGAAAGCCCTCCTGGGGAAAAAAATTATTTAGGGTATATTAGTATTTTTTTTGTTCATTATACAACAATAGATTTTACTTTAACTCTCTGTTCCCTATAGACATAGGTTGTTCTTGACCGAAGAATGTATTATGCTCTTTATGTTTTAGATTATTTCATGTTGGCATATTAACCTATTTGGGACAGCTAAAGAAGACACATTTACCTATTTGCGATAGAGAAAGAGGTCTACACATGTACCCATTGTTGATTCATTGACAATAGAACAAACAATTGGACCCTCAAAAAAATAGCTGCTAATTACATTGGGTGTTGAAAACACATGCAGTCTAATGGATTCATTTTGAGTTAAAATATATAATGTAATTGAACGCACTTCGATCTCATGCATTAGTTCTGCTTGAGCCTCGATCTACGATGTGATTCAAGTGATAAAAGTAAATCAATAATTATTTGTTATGACATTTTGAATATGTTTTGAAACATAATAGGATGGCCTTACAATAATTCTCCATTTAGAAAATGAGCAACTTCTTTCTTTATGGTGATTTTGATTCTGTGTTAGCAACAAAATCATGGACATTCAGACACTAAGTCTTCCGCTAATAAGATTTACATAATTTTTTGTCCTCAACTTAACAATTACTGAGTTGAGATATCATATGAAATTATATTTTAGGCATTCCATCATTAGGAGAGATTCATAGGAAAAAAACACTTGAAGCTTGCACTATTGTTGAAGTTCTTCAAACACGAGTCAGGCTTTTCAACCAAGAAGTAACAACAAATAAAATGAAGAAAGAAAAAAAATGCTAAAAACTCCTCATTGTCATGAAGAGAGTTACTTAGTGCATGCTTCCACCTTTGATCGGCGGTGACTTCACTCCATACGGATTACACATCAAAGACTCTCCTTTGATCAAGTATTCAAATGCCTTATTGATCTCAGATAGAGGCACATCATGGATTATGAACTTCTCCAATTCTAATTCTTGGAACATTATTTCCCAAGAGACATCAAATTAAACAGAAAAAAAAAATTCTTTTTCACTGCAACTAGTTAGGCTATTATATCCGGTAGGAGAGATTTCAAAATGTTGTATGTATACTAAGATTTAAACATATCTTGTTCATGCATTTTTCAACAAGCGCAGGTAGGTCGGACCGAGGCTTATAGTTTCCAAATATTGTCCCTTCGTACTCTTTGTTTCCATAATCAATTTGGATCGATGGCATGCATGATGTATTTGCAGGTGCTAATGAACTGTGCTCATTGATTCAACATATTATCATTGTTAGAAATTGATCACAAAGAATATATCATTTACGTCTGATCAAGTGAGCTGAAATTTGTTCAATCACATAAACTACTTGTGTTATCTTCTAGTAAAAAAATTATTTAAAACTTAAAAACATACCAAAATGAAAATAGGTATAAAATGCATACCTAATGTAGAAAATATAAATGAACATTATTGTATCATAGCATATTGTTCACAGGAATAAAACATCTAAAATAAAAGTTGTATGTTCGTTAACATGTTCATAGTAACATTAACAATTAACATATCATACAACAACATTAAAGAAAAGCTACATGTTCACTTACACAAATTAAAACTTAACATCATCTTCTACTTTGAGTGATTCTTATAGTGAGTCATAATCCACCTAACTTTTATATCTTCAGAAAGGCTCATGAAGAGAGTGACTGTGGCTTCAAGCTTAGCCATTCCAGTTGAATCATCTCCAAACCAATCCTCCTGAATCTTGTTCAACGTGCTACATTACTTGCCACAAACGCACGACTCACCGGTGGGACAGTCAAATGCTGACGATTAGAATGGTGACGTTTGAGTCGGAATCGATTCCGGCGGAATTTCAGGGCAGTGACGGACGAGGGTCTCCACCGATCGTTGTGTTTTTGCAATGCCCCACAGCACATGGTCGATACTGTTCATTGGCGATGATGACTAACATGCAGACAATCTGGGATGGATCAGACAAAGTTAGTGGCGACAGGAAAAAGAACGAAGACTAACTTGAGCAAATAAGCCCTGCCAAACAAAGACATAGTTAATCCAAACTCAACAAGCTTTCCTCTTATCAAAATTCAATAAAAAATGAAAATTAAAATTCACGAAATAGGCATGAAGTACCTGCTTCTGCTAATGACGGGTTCGATAGGGTGTGGTTCTCCTCTTATTAAAAAAAGCTCTAGCAAATCATTCCCCCTATCATAATATAAATCATGATTAAATGCAACTGAAATGCTACACAAACTAAAATGCAAGTACTCATTGTTCTACGATTAACAAGGTAAAACGTTTGTTAAAAAATATCAAATGAGTTCAATTATATACAAGTACTCATTGTCCTACGACTGACAAGGTGATGCTTAGAATTTGATTTGGGCATAAGATTAAAAAAAATGATGTGTATGATTTTCTTCAACAATGTGGTCACTTTCCATTCATAGGATACTGGAGGAGAAAGGAGTTGTATCATAGAGCCTCAAACAACACATCATTTGAAGATAAATGCAAGTAAAATCTGGCTACATTCATTAATTAAGCAGTAGCTTTGATAATCCTTCATGTATGTAGACATATCAATGGAATCAGTGGTCTTCAATGCAGATCAAAGAGGTCAACATTGTGGTTGAAGAAATAGCAAGGTAATAGTTGGGCCTCATCTATTCCCGCTTCACCCTCACCCAATGACGGAACTAGGATTTTTGCTCAACCCAAGCACCAATTAAAATGTAAATGTATACAGTAATTTTGTTAGACAAATTTTAAATCACAAATTACATGAATTAGGGGCTATGGAATCCTACTCTATCGGCCTAAAATAAGTTGGAAATAACTTAAAAACTCGAAAATTAAATTTCAAAAAAATCTAGAATTACATATTTCATGAATTAGGGCTATGAAATCTTAGGAATGACTGAAACTTTTCGGTTGTGCAATTTATAACATAGAAGTTTGTTTTCCTAATTGTTGTACTTTGAGTAATATAACACACATTCTCCTTCCAGAATGTTTTGTTTAATTTGTTAAATTTTTATCAAAGGTAAAGAATCTTTCTGATTTTTTTTATCTATAGTTAATTTTTTCATATCCAAATTATGAATAATCTATGCCCATTCTCATCTCTTCATTTCTTTGCTTGATCAGTTCTCTGTGTTTTTCCAAAAAGATGAACTTATAGTTGAACAATCCAGTTGCTTATTCAACAAGATGAACAAGATGCTCAATTCAACAATTCAATTCTGTTATAATCAAAAGAGCAAAGCATAAAAAACCTATTCCCCCAATTTCATCAATAATCATACACAACATACACAACTAAATGAGATTAGATATTTCATTTCACCAAAAAAGAATCTTGTTTTAGGAAAAAAAAGAGCAACGTCCATCACGTCATGCCTTAATGGAACCACAATTAGTAGATTTCCTCTCCTCTACAAATCTAGGATGTCAAAAATAACTCTCCATGACCAGTACATGAATAAATTGCAGTATGAAAAATAGGGAACAAAACTATAAACTCTGTCTACCTCAAAGCTTGCTCCTCTGCGCGTGCCAAAGATACTTCCCAAGATCCGCTTGAATCCTTGATGATTCGCAATAATGGCGTTAATGTTGGTTTTCCTGCAATCCTTTGTGAACCTAGGTGCAGAGTTGGGAATCGGCGGCAAATGACTCATCGTCAATAACGTGGAAGAGATTAGTGTACGGAAATGGAATCGCCTCCTCTGCTCCTCACGCCTCACAAAAACCTTGAGCTTGGAGGAGAACTGCGTATGAAGAAGCAGATGTGGACTCGTGGCGTCTTTCCATGGAATCGTGGGAGATATTTGGTCGGGCGGGAGCAACGGGTTGTGAGAGGTCAGGGGAGGAGAGGGTTGCAAAGTTTTAGGGTTCCAACGCCGCCCTGCGCGCGGATATCAGCAGGGATGCGTTCCAGGTCCATGACGGCGCAGGCCTCCTCGGCGATGCGGGCCTGGGCGGCATCCACGACATCCATGATAACCCCTCTGCGAAGCATCCGGGTGATGCAGCCCTGCGAGGTCCACCTTCACAGAGAACGTCGTCGTTTTCTTTGGAGGCTCGGTGAGGGCGGTGCCATTGTCGCACACCGTTACGACGCCGCTTTCGTCCATGGCTTGTCGATCGAAAAATTAGGGCTGGAATTGAAGGAGAAGGGATTGGGAGGAGAAAGGGAGATGGGGAAGTGCGATGCTTACAAACGCACGCATAATTTCCCAATGGAACTTTATCAATTAGAAACACAATTTTCGAGATTTGAAAAGATGTGAATCAACTAGGAAACATCATGGTTTTATTGTTTTATACAATAAAGGAAGCATAATTAAATGTTTGCAATTTAATTAAAAGAGAATTGGATCAGTTTGCTCCCACCACAAATGCCTAAGGAAAAAGAAAAGGGATTCCTAACTGGCTGTGAACAAGAGGAAGTCTACAGCTAGAGTTACAAAATTCTCATATAAACAGGAAAACAACGAGTGTATCAAGAAAATCAATAGCATAGTCATAGCTAATAAAATTAAGAATGTGACAATCAAATCATCTCCACTTTTGGAACCGAGAATGCTTGTTTTGCACAAAAATAATTTAAAATAGTGACACTGAAAATTGCCTGCACAATATAGAATTACATAATTTTGTTGTTGATCAAACATCATTTCAGGAATTCTCCTACTCTACCTATATTTTCAGAAAATATAGAATTGTACAGCAAAAAACACCCAAACCTGAAGCAGGTAGAATTGCTGAACCTATAGCAGGCAGAACTGCAACCACATCCTGCAAGAAAGGAGCCAAAGATCAATATAGTGGATGACAAAAGGTAACAACACTTGTTAAGGAAAATACATGAATGGAATAAGCATCCCTTTCTTCAAACCTGAATCAACCAGAAACCTGCATGGCAGAACATGCTCTACTCTACTTCACAAAGAGTGTTGCAACCTCTTTTTCTTGTTATCATCCTTGATCTTTTGCTTGAGCTGCCCATCGGATCGGCCCCGAACTGGTTCATCCCTAATACCCGCGCAACCCGTGCCCAGGACAAGAAACGCTTGGCCAGTCTCTTCCAAGACGTTTGATCACCGGTCCCCGATTTCACATGGGAGCGCTCTGCTAGACTGGTCAGCAAGTAATTCATCAGCTCCTTCTCCACTTGGGAAAACGGCTCCCCTGCAGATGGGGCGGGGACGGTAGCCGCCAATATCTGATTCAAATTAGGCAACTGTTGATCGACCATGAATGGTGGACGCAAACAAATCTCGATGACAGTGGATGTGTTGGCCACAATAGGTTCCTCCGCCCTCGTGATGACTGCAGAAGAGGCCGATTGATTTGAATTCGGGGTGGTCGGAGATGTGGCTGGAACTTATGGTTTGGCCGGTGATGACGACGGAATGTTGAGGGAGCCAGGATCATCGTGCTTCATCATCAGCCTAAAGCCTACTAGAAGTTAAGCTTCATCATCAACCTTATCACATCATGGAGTATTAAAATGTAAAAAAAACAATGGTGAGAAGAACTAATTAAACACAAGAAAAACACATTTGAAAGTGACAAACACATGATGCTTACCCTTTCAAACAAACATCATCACACATTTTACTTGAACCACATACATTGATAATTGACCCTCCAACTAGATTATTGAGAAAGGGAGAAGACATTGATAGCAGCAAACTAGGGAAAAAATTCAGCAAAAAGTCTCACCGTAGAATATATTTCTTATCTAAGTGATCTTATAAACTTGCTCACCAATATTCCCAAGTCCTAACATATAATTTTATGTTCAACCAAATGAGCACATATTGGCCATTTTGATCCAAGCAAGATAGCCAAAGCAATAAAAAAATCATTTTAAACAATACAAAAATACCTAAACAACAAAGCAACCCAACATGAGCAAAATAGGGATCCTCAACCTCTCTTTTTGGGACCCCAAATGAAGTTCATTTCATGGTGAACTCTATTTTCATGAGCACATAATTTCATCTAGTAAACTCTATCTTCTAAATCCTAAACCCTAATAAAATATTTCATATAGTAATTAAGCCACAAGCTAATGAATGTTATGTAGTAACAAAATATACAACAAACATAACATGGATCCTTGAATTTCTATCACTTAACCTCTCATTCCCTCCAACTTTTTGATTGTAACTGCTCTCCCAAACCAAAATTGATACTGCAAAACAATAATTTATGTAGCATCCCCACATCCTTCAAAATTGGGGTAAAATCTTCTCTTTCACTTTCTCAAGATTGACGTCTACAAATGTGTATACACGTTTTCAATGCATTGGTCAACTGCAACATAACTTGGTTCAAAAACATGCACATAATTTATCCCCATATGATAGAAAATACCTTTCATCATGCAGGAAGCCACTGAAAAAGATCAACATTATCATCTGTGTTCTCTGTAGTTACAACAATGCAGGAATCCATTGAAAAAGATTAAAAATTACATGTTTATGAAATTTATTACAAAAATGCAGATGACTACTTCTATCTTCCTGGATGCTAACATTTCATTTAGTCAATTCTAATTACTGATCTTAACTGTAAGTTTTGTTTAACTGTAGAAATCCGGAAGCAAAACCTTGTTTTGCCCTGGATCAACTCACTATTTGTAAAAGAAATGCAACCATGTTAAAATACTTAACACAGTCAAAGCGAAGTAAAGTTGTAGATCTTAAAAATATACTACTCTGCAGCATAACCAATAAGACTGAGACATGAACTAATCTATTAAGGTTCAATCTCAACATTTTTGTGGCACCCTCCGGAATGGAATCCTAGAATTTTTCAAAATTTGTGACAGAGCATGGTAGACAAACACAACAATTTGCATATATGGGACAAACCTGAATTATATAACAACATCCTGCAATGAGTTAAACGAAAGAACAGGAAAATAAACAACACTTTAGCCAGATTGAAGACAAAAACAGAGTGTATTGAAACCCTAACCACCAAATCCATAAGTGAATCATTCCTATTAAATGATGTCATAGGCTTTGAAATTTGATCTTGATTCATTCAAATTTATGGGCAGCAATAATACTGAAATTTTTGGTCATTTCATCGAACAATTTGTGGGCAACAATAATACTGAAATTTTTTTGTGCAATGCACTTATGCACTATTGACTATATTGTTCCTGCTACACAATCGAAAGGAAAAAAAAGTTGAGTACCTTCTTGGCTCCTCCTTCTGGTAGAAGTTATGCAGGTCTGCTTTGCCTAAATGACTGAATGAAATATTGATGATGCAAAGATGCTACGAACTTAGCCACGGGAACGCGCCAGGCGTTCTTCCCTGATTTTTCACAACCGATCCATCACGGTAGAAGCGATCGAGCTGGATCGTAGAAATATGAGAGTGGTACGGCAACGGGAGGAGAATAGAAACAAAGAGGGAGGCGTCGTAACTCGTAATTAGAAGATGAAAACATGGATGAAAGAGGTCATCACCTTCTCCATTGGACCATTGCCATTGAAAACGGGGTTGGGAAGCAGCCATCGCCTTCTCTATTGCCATTGAAAATGGAGTTGGAAGATGGAAATGAGGCCGCCGCAAGCTAATGAGAAAGGGATTGACGGAAACGAAAAGGCCATTGTTCACGATGAAAACTGAATGTTTGGGTCAAGGTTGTATTTCACGATTTATACCCTCGGGCACTTGCCCGAGCGTGTCTCCTCCTGTGGCGACGACGAGAGGTGGTGGCGACGTGAGCCTTCCGCCGGGAAGAACGATCGCTGGAGGTGGGGGCTTCCGTCGGGAAGAACGATCGCTGGAGGTGGGGGCTTCCGGCGGGGAGAGAGTAGATCGGGGAATTAGGGCGGTGCCATTCAGTGTGGGGGAAGAGGAGAACTGCTACAGTACAGATCGCGAGAGAGAAAGACGAACCGTGATTTTTTTTTCGCGGGAGGGTATTTCCGAAACAACGATTTTTCAATCCGATTAACCCGGACCGAAGTGAGGCCCGACCGGGCGTGAAATTTTTGGGTCCGGGCACCGTCTCCATATTTGGAGACGGGGCCGTTCCGATTTTGACACGTGGCGATTTATTTATTATCTTTTCGCGCTCTTTTTTGACAAAAATTCCGACTATTCACCGTGCTTTTTTCGCTTGCCTTCGGTCTTCTTCCTCATTTTGCCGCATCTTTTTATTCCTCGTTGTCATTACCGACGAGATTCGTAACCTCACATAGCCACTGTTTTGGCTATATCCTGGGTTCCTTTCGCTAATGGTGGAGACGGAATGTGTCTTGAATGAGAAGGAGAAGGTATACCCTGAATACTGAATTGTTATCTTAATTTATTGATGAACTGTAAAAATGAAAATGAGTAAGAACATAAATTTGGGAAAAAGATGACTCTGTACGAGTTTTTTAAAGCTCATGATGTAATGATATTATTTATTAGCTTTGTAAATCATACTTGATATTCTTGCGATCATTTTTGTGAACACGGATATCATACTTGATATCATTGCGATCATTTGTGCGTGCCATCGAAAACCATACTTGATATCCTTGCGGTCATTTATGTGAACACGGATACCATACTTGATATCCTTGCATTCATTTTTGTGAACAAGGATACCATACCCGATATCCTTGCGATAATTGTTGTGAACACACATATCATACATAATATCCTTCCGTTAGTTATTTGTTCATGCCTAAATCTAATCTTTAATTTTGAACAATTGGATTTCCTAACAGGGTAATATTCCGAAATTTGAAGTCATTCTATCAGAAGAGGAAGCATATGAAATGTACGGCAATTATGCACGCAAGGTTGGTTTCAGTGTTCGAAAGAAACACCGAATTTGTTGGCCCAACTCAAATATTTTAAAGTCTATGGAATTTTCTTGCTCAAGATCAGGGAAAAAAAGAGCCCCCAAGTATCCAAATTATGTAGTTAAGTTTCGTCGTTTGGATATGCGAACTAATTGTCCAACGGTCATAGTGTTCAATGCGGATCAAGATGACAAAAATTTGGTTGTGGGAAAATTTGTTGAAGAACACAATTATCCACTGTGTGATCGAGAAACCAAATCTATTCGCGCAAAGTAATAACCAATTAAGAAAATAATATTAGACGTAACATTAGAAATTGTTAAGTTGAATACCAACCACTAAAACTATTGAGCAGTCATGCATAGTTCCGAGTGATTTTTTTGGCCGAACAAGAGAACCTGTAATATCTCTGGGCTCCCACATAGTCGAGATGGTGGAAACTATCTATCAGACACTTATTAATTGCCTTCGTCCAGTTGTATTTCATAAACTCTTTTGGGTCTGCAAGTTATATCATGTGCTCCGGGATGACTTCTCCAGGAAATGGAAAAAAAGCCTACTGGGTAGATACAGTAATATAATGCTTGTATCTGTGCCTAATATATTGTAATCATCTGAACTCATGTCTGTAATCTTCTTCTTTAAAGTACTTTTAGTAATTGTGGCATATGGTTTAATTCTAATAACAATCTCATCACCCCGGTTTAATAATCCGAGGATTGATGCTAATTTCTCGCCACCTATCAAAAATGTAGAATCATGGGGAGAAAAACATATTCTGAGGGCATATAGTAATGGGATATTTTGTGACAGTCGTGACAGATCAAATAAGTGTACAATGCCGCAATCGTCAATTAATTTCTTACTTTCACCGGTTAGTTTGGATATTACAGGTGTTGCTAACTCGCAGAATGCTGAGACAAAACATCTGGTACACAAAACGTGCGTTCTACTAACCTTGGAGCTCCTCTCCATCTCTAAAAAAAAGAATAGATAAGCGGTTGTAAGTTCAGCAAATCTGAATGCAAGTTAAACAAAAATGATCGCAGGAGAAACCTAAATGATCGCAAGATATAAAAAAATGATCGCAGGAGAAACCTAAATGATCGCAAGATATACAAAATGATCGCATGAGAAACCTAAATGATCGCAAGATATACAAAAATGATCGCAGTATATACAAAATTGAACGCAAGATATAAGAAAAAGATCGCAAGAAAAATAAAATTGAACGTAAGTAAATCAAAACTGGTACTTATATAATTAACGGGACAATCCTAAATTATTTCAGGTAGTAAAAGAAAATGCGAGGAAAACGAAGAAGTACTACCCTATCTCGGTGCTATCTCGTTACATTTTTTCAATCTTTTCTTAACCTTAAAAGAAATTGAAAGCGAGGAAAACGAAGAGCGTATTACCTTTAAATACCGCTTAACTATTGACAGAGCAGCAAGAAAACGGAAGAATCTTTGCAATTTCGAAATCATTCACGAAATACCTAAGACCTGACGCAACGAGGAAGACGAGTAGTATTTGCGATCAAAAAATATCGCGGAGATATTGCTAGGGATCGCAGCATTAAATAAAAGATAATAAATAAATCACCACGTGTCAAAATCGGAACGGCCCGTCTCCAAATCTGGAGACGGGGCCCAGGCCCGGACCCAAAATTTTTCCTATGTCCAATGTGATTTGGCCCAGTTGCATAGTTAAGGCCCATACAGAAAGATTATGAGTTCAATTCTGTTTAGTTGTTAGTTTGATTGATTATTATTTAATGATATAATCATTAATACTTAATGTTTTTAATATAATACATTTATATTACTTTTATAAAAAACATTCATTCTAATGTGAGCACACAACCATATACAAACCACACTTTAGATTTTATCATTTTATAATTTACATCATACACATAATAATTAAAAGAGAATCATTATCAATTCACACACAAAATTGGTAATTCCATTTCCCATTAAAATCATTCACAAGCTTTTTTTTGTTTTTAAAGAAATTATTTATTTAGAACTTGAAAAGGATTTGCCCATCTCTATTATATCTCAAATAGAGCATATGGTGACTCATATCATTAGAATTTCATATTTCTAAGTTGGGGAAATCCAAATCTTGTATATTACATTCAATTTGTGAGCATTTTTGCAAGAAACTCATGAAAACCTAGGATCTATTTGGAGCAACAACAATCATAAACACAATGGTTACGAACTACCATCCGTTTGGCGCAACATTTTGATGCGATGAATTTGTACAAAAAAATGCCATTGTCATGAAAATGTATTTGACATGACAATGGTTATGACCCCCAAAAAACAACTCTTTTTGTAAAAAAATGGATGGATGGATTTTTTTAGGGGGAGTCCTAAACTATAATTCATAACCATTGCATTAACAATCATCACCACCATGCCAAACATACCCGTTATTTTCCGAGAACAACTTTCCCATACCCGTACGGTCTTCCTATAATAATTTTGCTAGAAAAAAAATTCACCCTGATAAAATTTGTCGCGCATGAAGAGCATATCCACCAAAACAAATATGCTTACCTCGACAAAACATTCACTTTATGCAAACTATACCTAAAAAAATTTCAAACCCAAAACCTTGATTTGAATGATCCATGATTGGCAATCCTCTACCCAATAACATAAATAATTTCATTTACTTTATGAGATGAATGCCTTATGTCACAGAAATAACAGTACTAAGCTTCAACAACATTGAAAACCCTTGACAGCGAATCCGGCAACAACATTGGGAAGGAGGCTGGCTAGCCGTCGTATTCTCCGGACGCAAATTTGTTCTCCGGGTAAAATACCGCGGAAACTTGATTTCCGCCGAATTTCCTTCCATTAAGTCCCTGCCTTGCTCTCACGGAACCCTCTGCATCCATATATTCCAGAAATACCTGGAAAATATCATGAATTTGGTTTCTAAAAAGTCCAAAAAAACCAATGCAAAAAGTCTAATGCCTGTAATGATTTGTTAATTATCCGCATAAATAAACGAGTAGTACTCGCTCCGACCAAATCTTCAAAAAGAATTTGCTGATGCATAGTATCACATATATACAAACCTTTCCGACTCCTGGAGTTTCCTCACCGTTCGGGCTCGGACGGGGGATGACAACATTCACCAAAGCACCTACGAAAACACTTTTAGAAACTATGACAGTTTAGAAAATGCATAGAAAACTGTGGTATATTTAGCAAGTCGAAAGCTAAAGACGACGAGAAGTAAAACAAAACAAAATTAATACGCAAAATAACTAGACGCCAAAATAGAAGTAGAAGAGAGAATTAATCCAAGTTTCAAACCATATT
This sequence comes from Platanthera zijinensis, assembly GCA_039513925.1. Taxonomy (NCBI): domain Eukaryota; kingdom Viridiplantae; phylum Streptophyta; class Magnoliopsida; order Asparagales; family Orchidaceae; genus Platanthera; species Platanthera zijinensis. Next base: position 71,188,995 of record CM077084.1, on the reverse strand, counting down.
TTCCGCCTTCTCCCCTCATGTCTTCCAGTATATCTTCATATTCTTCATCATTCTTCAACTCATCCTCAGTAACCACCTGACTCAAGCATATCACCTTGGTTGGAAGGGCTCCAGCTTGGAAAACCAATTTCTGCAACAAAAAAATATATTTAAACCATTTTCTGAAATAAAGCTCCAAAAGGAAGAATTACAAAATAAGGAAGTATTTTAAAAAAGAAAAGAAAGTTAGCTGCGACGAATTAGCCGCACAAAGGCCAATATCTATCATCATCTTCATGAGCCTTATCAAAACTAAACAGTCACGAGTAGTTATTTTATTACTGTCAAATGTTTCATGAGGTGATAACTCTGTTTTGTGCAAGTCTAAACACACACTTAACTACATAGGTAGAATTAAAATTCAAATATATACTTGAGACACCTAACTAGCATCTTTGGTTGCATGCAGGCGATTGTGCTTGAAACATTCATTTATCTTTGGTGTCATTGTCTCTACGCTAACAAACCTTTTTTTTTTTTGCAAATTCTTTGCCATAAAGTTGAACCATGTTGCTTAATCCTTCGAAACTCATTCCATCTATTCCCCTAATATGCGCAGTTTCTATTATTCATCATACACGTCCAAACCATTAGGGTCTGTTTGTTTGGGAGTTTTTGCTCCCACCTCCATTGGGGGGGAAACACCACCACTAAAAAAATCTGTTTGGTAACCCTCCCATTCACACTGCCACCGCTCCAAAATGCCATTTTGGCCTTTTGTGAGACCACAGTCACCTCCCTCCATTTTCCACCGTTTCCATTCCCACCACTCACTCTCACCGCAGAAACAAACATACCCTAAAGCCTATTTTAAAGCACCTTATCTTCCCTAGAAGTCACTCAAACCATGCTTTTAATATAATTAATGCCAGTCTAATCTCTTGGTTTTTCTACACATCCATAACATTCTAATTTATGCAAAACTTAATTTAAATCAATGGCTTCTTATTGTCCAGTAATCTTATCATACACGCTAACCTAATTACTGTCTTACTGCTATCAAATAAAAAAAACTCAACCAGTTATGAAGTAAAAGATTAACGATTAAATGGAGACAGTAATGCTACATTTAAGTTAAGAATTGCCCAAATTAATGTACCTAAAATAAGTAAATGGAAAACAAGTGATATAAACCAGTAAGTAAATGCTATATCTGGGGGCTAAATGAGTCAACATTGAGTCATCTTAGGCACAAAATGGAAAATTTCTATTTTGGTGAGTCTATGTTGACAAGAGTAAAAAAATGATTGATCTAATTGTTAAGATGTAATGAAAAAGCCCATTAGGAGGAGTCCATGTATATTCTATTTAGTCCCACATTGTAGATGTAGAAGACTCTCCTTCTCTTTCTCTCAGTATAAGTGTATAGAAAATAATAAAATTTTGGGTTATTTTGTCTCCCTTACATTTCTCTCTGCATGGTATCAGAGTCATCGGCCTTGCTCTAGACGGTTAGTGCTTTTGCTAACCGCGGTCCCTCTTCCCTAACCGTCCATCGGTCTTGCTCTAGGCGATTAGTGTTTTTGCTAACCGCGGTCCTTCCTCCCTAACCGCTCCTGCGGTGTCCGCTTCCTACTGCGGTTTCGTGTTCTCTACCCGCTTCTCTCCTTTTGTCTACATCCTTCCCTCTCCTCCCCGTCTCTCTCCATTTATAGAGATTCCTCTGGGCCCCGCTTCTCTTTTGACCGGTTCGGCCTCTTCCCGCTGCTCCCATCGATCTCAGCTTCCCTTGTCGCGCGGACTGATTGGTTGAGCTCTCAAGCGGACTGCCCTTGCCGACCTCTTATTACGCAGAGTCTGCTTGTTGCGCGGTCTGCATGCTGCACTCTCCTCTTTCTTGCCGCTGCTTGTCGCACGGTCTGCCCGCTGCGACCTCCTCTTCCTTGTCGCTGCTTGTCGCTGCTTGTCGCGCGGTCTGTCTGCTGCTTGTCGCGCGGTCTGCCTGTTGCGACCTCTTCATTTCTGTTGCTTGTCGCGCGGTCTGCCTGCTGCTTGTCGTGCAGTCTGCCCGCTGCGACCTCCTCTTCCTTGTCGCTGCTTATCGCGCGGTCTGCCCGACCTTCTTGTTGTTCGCTGTGGGTTGCCGGATCTCTGCCGTTGTGTTGTCTCCTCGGCCTGTTTCTCCTCTAGCCGCTGCGAGCTCTCCTAGTCGCATTTTCTTGGATTTGCGGCTTGCCCTTCTCCAGTATCTCCTCTAGCCGCTGCGAGCTCTCCTAGGCACATTCTCCTAGCCGTTTTTTTCCTGGATCTAGCCGCTGCGAGCTCTCCTAGCCACCCGACCTCTTTCTAGTTGCCAGATCTCCCTTCTAGCTGCCCTTCTCTTGCTGCTATGGGCTCTACGACAACTCCCTCCCTTCCCACACGTGTTGCTGCCTCGCCTTCTAAAGTTCGTGATGAGCTTCGCATAACCACCATCTCTCTCAGCGGGAAGACCAAATTTGTCGAATGGGTCAATTCGGTCCGTCGTGTTCTACAAAACAAGGGTCTTCTCCATCATCTCACTCGGGCTAAACCTGCTGACCCTACCGATGACTGGCTCCGTGATGACGGCCGGGTCCAATCCTGGATGCTTAATTTCACAGACACCGAGACAAACCGAACGACCATGTACTATGAAACGACCAAGGAAATGTGGGATGAGCTGCATTCTCTCTACTCAGGCAAGGACAGCTTACAACTGTTTGAAATTATCCCTGCTCTTCAATCACTGGACCCTGGAGTCACGAGCGACTTGACTTCCTTTGTTGCTAAGGCTAAAACTCTGGTGGAAGCCTGGATATAACATCGGCCCCCTTCCACAGATCTTGCTACTCAACAAGCACAGAAGGAAGCAGTTGGGATCGCTATGATGATGGTCCGTGTTCTCAGCCATCTTCACAGCGTCAAGGGTCAGATTCTTTCCTCTTCCACTACGCCCTCCTTATCTGATGTTTGCTCCATGCTACTCAAGGTTACACCACCATCCGAGGTTCTTGCCAGCTTCTCTTCGGCTCTGCTCCAGCAGCCCCTCTTACCTACTCTTGTTCCTCCATCTCGTGGCTCTTCTAATCGGGGAGGTCGCTTTACGTATCGAGGTCGAGGACGTGCGGGGAGCTCTACTCTCAAGTGTGCCCACTGTGGTCGGGATGGTCATCTTGAAGCCACCTGCTACCGCAAGCATGGTCTGCCGCCTCATCTTACTGCTACAACTATTGCTGCTCCTCATCACCCAAACTCTACTCCAACCGGGTCACACTTGTCTACCCAGCAAGATATCAACGACCTTCGCCTGCAGCTTCAGCAGCTCCAAGGCGCTGTTAATCGCTCATCTGACTCGGTTGCTTCTTTCTCCACCGAAGGTATATCCTGTCTCTCCCATAGCTCTCACTGGATCGTGGACTTTGGTGTTACTCACCACATTACCTCCCAGAAGCCACCTCAATACATGCACTATGATTATCCCAAGTTCATCACTGTGGCCAATGGAGACACAACTTCGGTGTCTGGAGCTGTTGACATGCGCCTCACTTCTACTCTCTCCTTGTCCTCGGTCCTTCATGTTCCGGGATCACCCTTCAATCTACTCTTTGTTAGTAGGCTAGCTCAAAATCTTGATTGCTGCTTAATCTTCTCTCCTTCGTCTTTTGCTGTGCAAGATCGTCGAACACGGAATATCATTGGTGAAGGACGGCTGTAGAATGAGCTTTATCTCTTGGATGTTTCCCCTACTATCCTTTCTACAGTCCCCTCCGTTGATTGACATCGTCGTCTTGGTCATGCTCCTCTCCCAATTCTCAAGAAGGCTCTTCCTGGTGTCTCCTTGCATGAGTTTTCCTGTGAATCATGTATCTTTGGCAAGCAGCATCGTGTTTCCTTTTCACCTACATGTAATCGGAGTACTACTCCGTTCTCTTTAGTACATTTTGATATCTAGGGGCCCTATAAAATCCTCAGTGTTTTTGGTTATTAATATTTTGTTATCTTTATTGATGATTATTCGCGTCTAACATGACTTTATCTACTACATGATCATACTGAACTGACATCTGTCTTTCGTGTCTTTATTACCTAGACGCGTACACAATTCTCTGTTACCTTAAAGATAATTCACACCGATAATGCTTGTGAATATACTAGCCGCATCTTCATAAATTTATGCACCGAGTTTGAGATTGTTCATCAGACCTCATGTGCTTATACCCCCCAGCAAAACGGTGTGGTCGAGCGGAAGAATCGACATCTTCTTGATGTCACTCGATCACTTATGTTGCAAATTCAGGTGCCCACCAAATATTGGAACTTTGCTGTCTCTACTACTTGCCATCTCATCAATCGCATGTCCTCCGTGCTTGACTTCGCTTCTCCGTTCGGCCTCTTGTTTCCTTCTAAGTCTCCATTCTCCCTCACTCCCCGTGTCTTTGACTGTACCTGCTATGCCCACTCTCTTGGACCACCGCATGACACTTTTCCCTCGAGCCAAAAAATGTATGTTTGTTGCCTACTCCCGCACTCAGAAAGATATGTCTACTACTCTCCTGCGAACGAAAAGGTGCTTGTCTCTGCTAATGTCATCTTTCTTGAGGCACAACCCTTCTACTCCACCTCCTCCACACTGCCTCCACCTTCCACTACTTCTCGTCCGGCTGTCCCCGTCACGACTTTGCGACACACGCCTCCTCCTCCTACTCTCAGTGCCAGCATTACCTCCACCACCTACTCTCCACTTATCTGTGCCTATACTCGTCGTTCATCCCGGGCAAATGCCCTACAACAGCTCCCTTCTACCGATGCTATCCTATGGCTTGATGATTTGGCAACACCCTCAACGACTCATCCAATGGCGAATTATGTATATCCTTACATCGCCTCTCTCCGCCACTTCTCAAATTTGTCATCTCTCTCTCCACCATTTATATTCCTCACTCTTTGCAGGAAGCTCTCCAACACTCGGGGTGGCGTGCGGTCATGGACGAAGAAATAACAGCCCTCTGGGCTAACCATACTTAGGACCTTCCTCTCCTTCCCGACCAGTTTGTGCTAGCTGCAAATGGGTCTTTGCTGTCAAGCATGCTCCAAATGGCATTGTTGACTGTCTCAAAGACCTCCTTGTGGTCAGGGGTTTCACTCAACAACATGACATTGATTACGACGAAACCTTCTCCCCGGTCGCCAAGTTGAATACTGTTCGAGTTCTGATCTCCCTTGTTGCGCATCGACAGTGGCCCCTACATCAGCTGGACATCAAAAATGCATTTCTTAATGGTGATCTCCAAGAGACTGTTTATATGCACCAACCGCCCGCGTTTGAGACCACGGGGGAGTCTCGTGTATGTCATCTATGGAAGTCTATATATGGTCTCAAACAATCTTCTCGCGCTTGGTTTGACAAATTCAGTAAAGTGGTTCGCGAGGTTGGTTTCACATAGAGCTCTGCTAACTTCTCTCTCTACACTCATCATCAACCAACAAGGCACCGTAATTCTCCTTGTGTATGTTGATGATATTCTAATAACGGGCGACGACAACACCAGGATCAGAAACATCAAGCAACATTTAAACTCAGTATTTCAAACAAAAGATCTGGGCAATCTTCGATACTTCCTTGGGCTTGAGGTTGCAAGGAGACCTGATGGACTTGTCATATCTCAACGGAAGTACTGCACTTATCTCCTGCAAGATGTGAGCTACTTAGGATGCAAACCTACAGACACTCCTATGGATGTGAATCATAAGTTGTCTGCACATGCATCTGAAATTGATCATGTTCTAACAAATCCAGAGTACTACCGACGCTTGGTAGGGAAACTAATCTATCTTACGGTTACACAACCTGATATCTCATTCGTTATTGGGGTTGTGGGCCGATTTATGCATGCTCCTCAGACATCTCATCTCCAAGTCGTCGAGCGGATTCTCAGATACTTGAAGACTTCTCCAGGACAAGGACTTGTTTACAAACCGTCCTCCTCTCTGTCTCTTGTTGCGTATTCCGATGCCGACTACGCAGCTCCCCTTGATGATAGACGTTCCATGACTGGTTTTTGCACCTACCTTGGTGGACACCTTATTACCTGGCGTAGCAAGAAACAATCGGTTGTTGCTCGCTCCTCTGTTGAGGCCGAGTACCGTGTTATGGCAGCGGTTGTCTCTGAGCTCACCTGGCATGAGGGTCTTCTCAGTGATTTGGGCCTCAAACTCTCCTCCCCAACCACTATTTCTGTGACAGTCAAGCAGACATACATATTGCCAAGAATCCTGTATTCCATGAGCGAACAAAGCATATTGAAGTTGACTATCACTTCATTTGGGAAAAAGTTCAATCGAAGAAGTTGGAGTTAAAGCATGTCGGTGCGTCATGACAAGTTGCTGATATATTCCCGAAAGCTCTCTCTCAGACATTATATCGTCAGTTCTTATCCAAGCTTGGTGCCTACCATTTGTACGCTTCAGCTTGCGGGGGAGTGTTAAGATGTAATGAAAAAGCCCATTAGGAGGAGCCTGTGTATATTCTATTTAGTCCCACATTGTAGATGTAGAAAAATCTCCCTCTCTTTCTCTCTATATAAGTGTATGTACCCCTGTATTTAGAAAATAATAAAATTTTGGGTTATTTCTCTCTCTTGCATTTCGCTCTACACTAATCAATTTCAATAGCTCGAACTATCAAGTGGTCCATTTCAAAATCAAAGCACGAATTTAATTACAAATTGAGTAAACAGAGTGAATTTCATGTTAAGGCGATAATCAACACTCATTTGGCATACGAAGGGGTTATAAAATGACAAGTTTTAGTCATCAATTCACATTTCATGGCAAAGTGATTCACACATTACCTGCAATGCTACCTGCTGCTGTGCCTGCAGCAACACACTTTCCTGCTCTGGTCTAGGCTGCACTGTACCTTGGTTAGCACGCCGAACTGTTAGTGTTTTATCTCCCATCTTGATGCCATTAAGAGCCGCACATGCTATATCCGTAACTGAGAGATCTTGATAAACACAGAAGGCATAGCCTTTGGAGTTTCCAGTTTCCCTGTCCTTGACAAGATCGAAGCCACGAAGGGGGCCAAACGACTCCAGCAATTCGCGCACTTGTGATTCAGTAAAATAGTACGGAAGACCACCGACGAATATTCGATCGGGTCCTTCGAGGCCTCCAGCTGAACCAGGCATTAGGCCAACAGTAGCAAGGTTAAGGTTGGGATTGGGCTGGCTCGGGCCAAGAGCTGCAGCAAGTGATGGGTTGTAGTCACTTGGTCTTCTAACCTTCACAGGTGCCCCCTGGATCCAAATGAGAAGGATTTTAGCAGTATAAAGCATGTGGTATCCCTTAGAATTACTTGCGATTTTATGTTTTTACTGTCAGAATTTTACAAAAAACTGCTATATGGGACACATTTTATATTTTTTTCTTCCAAAAACAAGTTTTCTGAAGAGAATTAGGGGAAAGCATGGTAAAACAGTGGATTTCATTCAAACGGTTTCCATTTATTGCTGGCTGCTATTCTTACCACAAAACAAGGTAAATACGCTTTTGAAATGCCTTAAAGATAAAAAAAATACCCACTGTTTATATAAGAAATTAGACAGCTTTTCACATCTTGTTTTATAATTTACTGTCACACCAAAAAAGTGCTTTTGAAAATATGAAGAGACTCTTGTTTTTATAAGTACTGACAGTAATAATAGAAAACTATAAGCAACGCAAAAGTAGCTTCAAGTTGATTCAGCTTGATAAGATTAAATTCTAGCTTTCTTGCTTTGAACTTGGGAAAAGCATCAAACAGAAGTGGGAACTGTTTAGATTAAAAAATTAGATAGCTTTGTGTCTCCTTATTCCATAATTTACCGTCACAAAAAAGATTATGAAAAACTGAAGAGAAACTCAGTTTCTATAAGTTCTGACAATAAAAATAGAAAAATAGAAGTCACAGACAACATTGTTTCAAGTAGATTTAGCTTGATCAATCCTAACCTCAAAAATAATGCCATCTAAAGCCATTGCATTGCTAGCTTCTTCCACAGACCTCATTTCCACAAAAGCAAACTTCTTCTCATGGTTTATATACACATTAACAACAGCATCACCTTCACAATGGTATAACAAGATGAGCATTCATTTGCAAAGAGGCGAAAACTGATATATTTTACACGTAAATTATCACCTGGACCAGCAGTGTTCCCACCAATGGCTGACATGACTTGGCTAAAAAATGTTGCTACAGACTGCAGACAGACAAATTTTTAGAAGTCCAAAATTTAAAATGTATGAGTTAATTCAACAGCATAACTACAGCATTAGATCATTTACATCATTTCAATCATGAAATGCTCCTACTTTTTTCTATCAAATTTAGCTAAGGTCCTATTTGTTTGAGCCTTTTAACACCATTTTGATGAAACAAAAACTCTGCCGGAGAAATTGGTGCATTTAGTAAACCTCCATTTTGGAGTTCCGGTACAGTGGTAAGCGATAAAAATTCCATTTTAAGCTCCCCCACCCCGCAAAGGGCAGGAAAACTCCAATTCTCAAATCTCACCAGAGCCACCACCACCGCTCTCCCAGACAGAGCCTTATTCAAAAGAAATGGTTAAGAGTAGTGGGAAAGAAGCCAACAAAATAAGAAACTCTCAGAAATACAGATAACAATATTAAGGAGCAAAAAGAAGTTAAAAAGATGCCTCATCTCTCATTTCTTGGCTGATAAAAAGAATGGAACAAAAAAATAACTTAAAACATGCAACAATAATAGTTTTAGCAGTAGGCATTATCAGCATGTTCCTTAAAAGATAATTAAAGGGCAGCTGATGAGTCCGATATTTATAGGGTTTTTCGGACTCATCTGAGTCTTGTTTTCTCACTCGTGCACTACATTTCAACCGGATATCGGTTATATTTTCATCGTTCGGTCATTGACCGCTTTGTGCACTATTTTGGCCCGTGGGTGTGCAATTGCACATTCTTTTGTTGGGGGCAAGCGCATGGTGCTCCCCATGGCTCTTTCTTGTTGTTGTTGATTGCTTTTTGGTGTTGGGAGCTGGTGCTCCAGCTGATTTATTGCTACGCAGGTGGTCGCGATGTCCAATTTCATTTTCCGTTTCCTGTGTAAAACGCACGGTCATGCGAATTTCTTCGCACACGGTCTGTTGACAATCGTGCGTTTTACACAGCAGTTTTGGGGACGCCTGTGGCTACCCGTGCGTTTTGTTCACGCACGGTTTCAACCAAACCGTGCGAGAAGGAAACACACGATTTTCCTGTAGCTTTCCTGTCTGCACCATTCTGTGGTTGATCGTGCGATTTGTTCACGCACGGGCGGCAGTGCCCGTGCGTGAGTAAAACACACGGTTTTCTGTGTGCTCCTGTTTTCCAGCTTTCTATCGTTACCCGTGCGATTTCCTTCACGCACGGGCGGAAGCGCCCGTGCGCGAGTAAAATGCACGGGTCAACGCCTCTCTTTCCGCAGGCTTATCCTGTAAATTGAAAAACGCACGGTTGACGCACGGTCGTGCGCCAAACTGTGCATGCCCATTTTTCTGACCTGCTTCTATATAAAGTGCAGATTTCTTCTTCAATGGAACCAAGCCCGAACCAGTCTTCCTCCAGCCGTCATTCCTGCTCTTTTCAGCGGGAAATCTTCCTTTCAGCCACCATTTTCTCTCTCCTCCTTGGAGAGTTGATCCGACCACCATTTCTACGCCAAGAGCTAGCAAACTCTTCATCTCCGGCCGCCATTGTCATCCCCAAGCTCCAAGCTCCATGTCAAGCTCAAAGGTTGCTGCATCCATGGAGTTCTCCGGTTAGAACCAGCCAGCGATTATTCACGAAGAAGACGGGATATTCGAAGGAAGTGACAACCCTTTTTGGTTCTCGGACGTCAACCGTAGACCGAGTTCGGACAAGGCCCGACAACCCTTGAATCCGGTTGTGAATCTCGGAGAGACTTCGTGCGTTTGGTTGATTCTCTCACCCTTCACTTGTAGCGTTTCCTTTTTCTGAATATTTGGAGAGTTTGAATGATGTGTATGAATATTATTAGCTTGAATATTTCAGCATGTCTAGGTGTTGATTTATTTCAGTTCTTGATAGTTCTTGATGTTTGTTGAGCTCCATTTTCTTTTGTGCTAGTTGTGATTGTGTCGTTCTAGTGATTGCTAGAAGCGTGCATTGCGAAGAGGTGATTGCGACCCTCATTAGCTCATCCAACTTCCCTATTACTCTCTTGAGTAATCCACTCAAGAGATGCGGTGACGGCGACCCGCAATAGGATTTCTAGCAATAGATTTAGGAAAACCTCAAATCAAAACCCCATTTGGTTACTTTCCCGCTTGCAATCCCTTTTTGAAATAGCGAAATCACATTCCCTACTTGCACTCCTCGAGAGATCGATATCCAGGGATTCAACTCCTCACTTTATTACTTGACTACGATCAGTACACTTGCCGACGCATCAGCAACCTAGTGCACAAAGGCATCCCTGCGCAGCGAGGGTCCGGAGAAGGGTCCCACCATAAGGGTGAAATGAAGGCAAACCTTACAATGCATTTTTGCAAGAGGCTGCTTTCAGGACTCGAACCCGTGACCTCAAGGTCACACGGTGACTTCAAGGTCACACGACAACACCTCAACCGGTGCGCCAAGATTACCCTTTCCTTAAAAGATAATTACTTGTTAATTAATAAAAAACAAACAAATTAACATAAGAATCACTTTGAGAGGAACATGGTGGTGGTGAGAAGAGTAATCATATTGAAAGAGTGAGGAATACAATAACAATAGATCATAAATGTCTCCACTATCTGACACAGAGCGAATCTATAGGCGGCGGATTAACAGTGAACTAACCCTATATGCCATGCAAATCTGAAGGGTTAAATCATAATTAAATAATAAATAATAACATCCCACACAAATAATTCACAGCAAAACAAAATTTTATTAAGGCAAAAACAAACTTAGGCTTTCCTCCGCGTGGAGGGCCAAAGCTAGAGCGCGCGGCGAATGAACCATGCAAATCACAATAATTATCCAAACAAACCACAACACAAGATGCTCAAACAAGTATGAGGTCCAAACCAATAATAGTAATGCTGAAAATAATAAACCAATACAATGAAATCTCACCAAATAGTGGGCTGACCAAGACACTGAGGAATCCGGAACTAGAGATGTGTGTACGATGATCCGAGGTGGAACCAGAGGCGTGGAAAATGATATAGGTGGCTTCCCTCGGCAGTGGAAGGTGGAATCGGAACAAAAAAGGATAGATCTGACCACGTATGGATAGATCTGGGCGGGAAGGGTAGATCTGATAATTTGAGATCAGATCCGGGGTGAAATTTTCAGATCTGGACTGATCCGGAAGGGGGTGGTTGTGGGGAGTGGATCCACGGAAGGGAAGGGCTTGAGGGCCCAAAACCGGCGGCTGGGTGAGAGGTGGCCGGCTGCTGGAGGTCAAGGGATGGGCGGCATGGCTTGGGAGGACGGGGAGTGGTCGGTGGGGGCTTGGGGAGAAGGGGGTGGTTGGCAGAGGAGGTAGAGAGGGGTGTGGGAGGCGGACAACAGAGGAGAGGCCTGGAGGGGGTGGCGGTTTGTGGAGGAAAGCATCTTGGCCGGCGGTTGCAGGGGAGTAGCAAGTTGTAGATAAATGGGGGGGGGGGGTGCGGCTGAAACCTGAGAAGCAGGGCAACCACTAGGGAAGGCCGGTGGCTTGGGGAGGGAGATACACACATATGAGTCGTCGCTTAGAGTTCCACGGAGTCGGCACCGTGGGGGGATCACGGGAATCCGGGAATATTATTCTCCAAATTCTGCAATGCCTCTAATCAACCTCTACATGATCTATTTATAATAAAAGGAGGCTAGGGCATCCCACTATCGATGACTATGATTAGCCGGAGGTAGGGCCACCCAAATACATGAAAATAAATGCAAACATAATAAACTAATATGTGTTAGAGAATACTAGGAAAAATAATGTACTGACTCATTAACTTGGCTCATGTAGGATTTTGTGTTTAGTCCCACATTATTTATATAACTAGATCTTACTCTCCTCTCTTCTATATATTTGTACTCATAATTGTTTTTTGGTATTCAAGAAATATATACAAGGTTTGGATCTTTCTCTACATGGTATCATAGGGAAACGGTCCAACCTGTTTTCTCAAACCGCCCAGTCCTGTAATCGGGCGGCCTATTTTTCTCTCTAACCGTCCAGTCCTCCTATTAACCGGGCAACCTGTTTTACTGCTTAACCGCACTGTTTTGCGGCTTCCTTCTTTTCTAACCGCCTCCTCTCTCCTGTGGATCCACCTCCTCTTTCTCTCTACGCTCTTTTATAGCCTTCATCCCTCTGGCTCGTGGACCCCACTCCTGTGCGGCTAGATTTTCTTAACCGCCACAGACTGTTCTCTACCCGCTGCGGCTCCCCCCTCCCGCGGTTAGATCTAACCGTCTGGCCTCAAATTCTACTCATTGCACCATGTCTCTGTCCGCTGCAACCACCTTTCTCTTCTTGTCGCACGACCACTTCTCGGTCTTATCGTTGCGGTCTCTTTCCTTGCCGCATGGTCTCTTTGCTGCACGGTCTCTTATTGCTCTTGTCGCAAGGAGTTCTTTACTGCTGCGACTTGTCTCTGGCCTCAAGTTCTCTCCATGTCGCGCGGACTGCTTCTACCGATCTTATTGCGGTTTGCTTCTAATCGCACGGTCTGGTGCCTGTTCGCCATTTTGATCTTGGTGCGGTCTGCATCTAACTACAGCGGCTTGTTTCTATCCGCTGGTCGTGGCTTTTCTTGTTGCTGGTGCGTTGCCACCGTGACCGCTGCGGACTGTCTCGCAGACTGCTTCTACCGATCTTGTAGCGGTTTGCTTCTAACCGCACAGTCTGGTGCCTGTTAGCCGTTTTTGATCTTGGCGCAGTCTGCCTCTAACCGCCGCGGCTTGTTTCTATCCGTTGCGGACTCTCTTCTATCCGATGGTTGTGGCCTTTCTTGTCGCTGGTGCGTTGTCACCGTGACCGCTGCGGAATGTTCCTTGCAAGATGTTCAGCTGTTCTCCGGGCTATGTGGTGTCTATTTCCGATGGTGGTACCTCCTGCCTTGCTCATAGCTCCTCCTGGATTTTGGATTCTGGTGCCTCTCACCACATTACCTCACAGAAACCACCACAATATTTGAACTCTGTGCATCCCAAGTTCATCACTGTTGCTAGTGGGGACACCATTCCCGTTTCTGGCGCGACAGATATTCACCTTACTCCCTCCATTACTCTTTGTTCTGCCTTTCATGTTTCGGGCTCTCCTTTCAACCTTCTCTCCATTGGTCGTCTCATTACTGATTTTGATTGTGATGTAATTTTTTCTTCCAACTTGTGCGTTGTGCAGGATCGCCAGACGCAGACTATCATCGGAAAAGGGCATCTGTCGAATGGTCTCTATATCCTTGACCCCTCTCCCCCAACGGTGTTGTCCTCTATTAGCTCTATTGATTGACATCAACGTCTTGGTCATGCTCCTCTAAACATAATCAGAAAATCTCTCCCCGAAGTGTCCCTCCAAGAGTTCACATGTGAGTTTTGTATCTATGGGAAACATCATCGGTCTACGTTCTCCCTGCATACTACTCGGAGTCCTACTCCCTTTGATCTAGTACATTCTGATATTTGGGGACCCTACAAAATTGCGAGTGTTTTTGGCTATCGTTACTTTGTCACATTTGTAGATGACTACTCTTGGGTGACCTGGCTGTATCTCCTTCGTGACCGCTCTGAATTACCTGGTGTATTCCGTACTTTTTCATTGAAACTTGCAACCAGTTTTCCACTACAATTAAAACCCTCTACACCGATAATGCTCGTGAATACACTAGTCATGCCTTTGCACACCTATGTGCAGAGTTTGAGATCATCCATCAAACCTCATGTGTTTATACCCCCCAACAAAATGGCGTTGCTGAACGCAAGAATGGTCACCTGCTTGAGGTCACCCGCTCTCTTATGATTCAAATGAATGTTCCCAAGCAGTATTGGAATTTTGCGGTTTCTACCGCATGCCTTATTAACCGCATGCATTCCTCTATTCTCAATTTTGCGGTTCCCTTCAATCTTCTTTTTCCCTCCAAACCTTCTTTCTCCATCATCCCTCGCATGTTTGGTTGCGTGTGCTTTGTTCATCATCTTGGCCCGTCCACTGACAAACTTGCTCCACGTGCCACTAAATATATGATTGTGGGTTACTCTCGGACTCAGAAGAGCTACGTTTGTTTTTCTACTAAGGATCGCAAGGTTTTTACTTCTGTTGATGTCATCTTCGTCGAAGATCAACCATATTACTCTCAACCGGCTGATTCTCCACTTCCGCCACGTCTTCCGCGGCCTGCTATCCCTGTTCATTCAAACCTTCCACCTCTCCTTCCCACACCAATCCCACCTAAACCACATATCATATGTGTGTGCACTCAACGTCCTTCTTCGTCTACTACCCTACGGGAGATGCCCTGCTCTAATGATGTTTTGCAGCCCGCGGATCCGGCAACAGGTTCCACTGCCCACCCACTGGCTAACTATGTCTCTTTTCACCGCCTCTCTCCGAAACTCTGACAAAGTGCTCTCTCTTTATCCTCTATTTCCACCCCTAATTCTGTGCAAGATGCTCTCCAACATCCCGAGTGGCGGGTGGCTATGGACGAGGAAATGTCTGCTCTTTGGGCAAACCATACATGGGATCTGGTCCCGCTTCCTCCTGGAAAATCTTGTGTAGGATGTAAGTGGGTGTTTGCCTTCAAACAGGGCCCGGATGGGACGGTTCAACGTTTGAAAGCTCGTCTAGTAGCTCGCGCTTTCACTCAACAACAAGGTCTGGATTATGATAAGACTTTTCTCCAGTCGCTAAACTCAATACTGTTCGTGTGTTGATCTCCCTCGCGGTTCACCACCACTGGGCATTGCATCAACTGGATGTCAAAAATGCTTTTCTTAATGGCGATTTGCAGAAGACAGTTTATATGAAGCAACCTCTCGGGTTTGAGACCACAGGAGAGTTTCTTGTTTGAAGAAGTCTCTTTATGGTCTCAAACAATCTCCTCGGGCATGGTTTGATAAATTTAGTAAGACCGTTAGTGCTGTTGGGTTCACTCGGAGCTCGGTCGACTTCTCTCTGTTCACTCGTCATCGTCCAACAGGCACAGTGATTTTGTTAGCATATGTGGATGATATTTTGATTATAGGAGACGATCTTCCAGGAATAAGGATGATCAAACAACGTCTGACGACTGTGTTTCAAACAAAGAACCTGGGAATCCTTCGATATTTTCTTAGTCTCGAAGTGGCTCAGAGACCTGATGGGCTTGTGTTATCTCAGAGAAAGTATTGTCTTGACTTCATGATGCGGGCTATTCTGGATGCAAGCCTGCTGATACTTCCATGAATATTAACCACAAGCTTTGTGCTCATGCCTCGGACTCTGATTTGCTTCTTCCGAATCCAGAGTATTATCGTCGTCTTGTGGGAAAACTGATATATCTCACTATTACGAGACCTGATATATCATTTGTTGTTGGAGTTGTCATTCGATTTATGCATGAGCCACGTATCTCTCATCTTCAAGCAGTCGAGCGTATTCTTTGATACTTGAAGACTGCTCATGGACAAGGACTTATATACAAGCCCTCTTCATCTCCTTTATCTCTGATTGCATACTCTGATGTTGATTATGCTGGCTCGTTGGATGACCGTCGTTCCACAAGTGGATACTGCACTTACTTTGGAGGACATCTTATTACATGGCACAACAAAAAACAGTCTGTGATTGCTCGCTCATCTACAGAGGTCGAGCATCGATCGATGGCAGTAGTTGTATCTGAGCTCACATGGCTTGAGGGTCTTCTTGATGATCTAGGAGTCAAGCTCTCCTCACATGCCACTTTATTTTGCGACAGTCAAGCTGCTATACACATTGCCAAGAATCCGGTCTTCCATGAACGAACAAAACATATTGAAGTTGACTGTCATTTCATTCGGGAGAAGGTTCAGTTGAAGAAGATAGAGTTAACACATGTTCCTGCTGCTCAGCAAATTGTCGACATCCTCACAAAGGCCTTACCAAGACATCTCTACTATCAGTTCTTGTCCAAGCTTGGTGCCTACGACTTGTACGCTCCAGCTTGCGGGGGAGTGTTAGAGAATACTAGGAAAAATAATGTATTGGCCCATTAACTTGGCTCATGTAAGATTTTGTGTTTAGTCCCACATTGTTTGTATAGTTAGATCTTACTCTCCTCTCTCCTATAGATTTGTACTCATACTTGTTTTTTGGTATTCAAGAAGTATATACAAGGTTTAGATCTTTCTCTACAATATGAAATCGATTCGCAACGCAAATCCGGACGCATCCGCGAAGTCCGATCATCGATCTGGACATGTCATATATGTTAAGTCGTCAAATAAGCCTGGAACGGACCCAAAACTCGTCCTCCTGTAACTCCAGGTCTCTGCTCCGCATCACTATCTACTTCCAATATCTATTTAGTTTCAAAAACTTAATGACCATACAGATGATTCCTAAATCAGATTCTACATATATATCAACATAATAAAATCCCTATTTGAGAATGAAATAAGTCCATGAATGCAATCACTTAATTCAAGTAATCTTTTAATTTAGGGTCCATTTGACACGGCAGTAGCGGTCGTGAACACGGTGGTTATGAACCGTCGTTTGTGGACGCCCAACCTCACCTAAAGAACTCAATCCATTTTTATGTTTAAAATTAGATTTTTTTCTTGGTGACAGTCATAACTGTTGTCATGACAAACATATATTTTATGACGACTGTGTTTTTGTCCAAACTCATCGGAGCAAAAATGCCGCGCCAAACGTACCCTTACAAATTGTGTTCATAACAAAAGCCTTCCAAGACCTATTACAAATTCTTGACAGCATATACATATAAAGGTTGCAATTGATATAATTAACAAAAATAATAACATAACAATCAAGTATGCTTATTAAATGATGCCGAAGATACAACAATTAACACACACAAAAGTTTAAACAGCAATGAAACACAATTCCTATAAGAAAACTTTGTAGGATACATAAAACACTGTAAATCAAAATACAAATAAAAAGGGAATCTACATACAGAAATTAATAACACAACGGACATTAAAAAAGCTAAAAGAAGTACAAGCACATATGAAAATTTCAGCAATAATAAAACCAACCCATGACTAGAAATGCTATCTAACAAGAAAATCACCTAATTTAAAACAAGCGATGCCAATGTAAAATAAGTAATAACAATGTTGAGCCTTCTTAAAGCACTGTCATGCTTTACAAGTTTAAAACACATTTCCGTTCTGATTCACACTTTAGAGAGAAGCGAAGAACTCGCCGTACTTTGACACATCAATTCTAGAAAGCATGCCTAACAAGTGCAACTTTAAGAAAGTTAATATGGAAAGTTAATATGGATGTGACATTCAAAAAGGTCATATATGGATCCAAAGAATATGAGTGTGCGTAAGGTTTCCAATTGCTAAATCATGCAGAACATGTGCAAGAAATTATGGCATTCTTGAGTGCAAACCTGTTCATTAGCAGCCGGGGAAAGACCTCCAACATACACTCGCCGAGCATGTCGAGTTGCCTAAGAATGTATAAGTTATTAATGAAAAACATAATAGTCAAGGGTTTCTACTTTTTAAAATTACAATTCCCATCAGAGTTTGCAATGTTACAAGATAACTCCTCCCACATAACATACATTACGAATGTACTCGTTCATATATTGCACTAAAAGTTAACAATGTAAACTCGCAGGTGAAATTTTGGTAATTTTAAAAATAGAGATGTCCTTGTAATTATACAAAGTCCCATGGGATGTCTCAGTAATTAACCTTAATAGAAAAGAGTTAATTGTCGGGACTTTGCATAATTATAGGGACCCTAATACAAAATGGTCACCATACCTGCTGCGTCATAGCTTGAACTGGCATTACTGGAAGCGGGAACTGCATGAACAAAATAGCAAGTAGAACTATATCAAATGTACAACCCTTTAAAAGCAAAAAAAGGAATTTCTGCATGATTTGGTTAACGAGAGAAATAACCTGCCCAGGTGTTAATGCTGGAAACATGTTCTGGAACATTCCAGAAACTGCTGGTGGCACCCCAGGTATCTGGCCTATATAACAAATTAAATGCCACCACAGATAAATCATATTAACCGGCCATGAAGAAGAAAAATATTGAAGTAGGATGAGATTTCTAAATCATTGTTGACAACAAAATGTTTTCCATCTTCAAACAAGAACTCATTACAGAAATAAATGTTAGTTAAGTACAGGAGAATGTAATCATAAAGACTACCGAAGGAAATAGCTGTCGGTTGAATACTATCAAGATCCATCAAACCGGTGTACTGATTCTTCCTTGTATATAAAAGCAACAGTAGCCGGCTCACACCCATTGGCAGCGCAAAGGGACAAGTAGCCCAACATTGCCGTCTTAGGAAAACATTTATATACAAAACAAACAAACCACCACCAAAAACAAAGAACAAAATTTCTGCTCAGTTACAGATTATAAAACCAAAACACAATAAAAATAAAATAAATAAATCACACAGCCAAATTATTTGAACTAAGTTCCTGATAATCAGGAGAAAGCTAAAACTTAAGGCATAAACCAGCAAGTGTGAAATCAAGGAGATTTGAAAAGATTTACGAATGAAAGCATGCATTTACAAAGTAAAAGCTTATGATAAACATATGAGAGACATACCTGGTGTAACTGTACCCGATATCATAACAGGACCAGAAGGTGCCATGTCGAAACCACTAAGACGCTTACTGCATAAAAATATTCCAAATACAGTAAAGTTTCAGAAAGAGCTCAATGAAAGCTGGATCAACAAGAGAAATGAGGGGAAAAATATTCACATTTTAAATCATAATCACTCCATATATTCAAAAGGATGAATTTAGTTCATACTAAAAAAGGAAGCATTTAGTTGGAAGTTTGAGAATTGAATCGATGCTTCCCTCACAATATAAGTGGTGGTTCAATCGAATAGCACGAACCAAAAATATTCTCAATTCAATTCAACTCAGGCGTGTATGTGTGTCTCTATCTCTCTCTCTCTATCTATATCGATCTCTCTCTCTCTCTCTCTCTCTATATATATATATATATATATGAGTAAACTATTGATAATCTTTGATAATGATTAAACAAGGAGTTACACCCAAATATATATATATAGATCTGGAGGACTAATAGAGCGAAATAATAATAATAATAATAAATACAAAATATCAACACTTCCCTCAAATTGGGCGCGCGATGTCAACCATGCCCAACTTGCCAATGATGTCGGCCAATTGTTGTTCGGATGGCACAAGCGGAGTAACCACAATGCCTATCACTATGTGTTCTTTGATGAAGTGACTGTCGATCTCAATATGTTAGTATGATCGTGTTGCACTGAGTTGTGATCAATACTGATGTCCACCTTGTTATCATAGTAATAGCCAGATAGGATACTTTTCTTTAAGACCAAGATCTTTCATGATAGTTAAGATTCATAGCCTTTCACATATCATATGAGCCAACCTTCCTTTAGAGCAATGGATTCTAGCAAAGGATCAGATGTCGGCTCTAGGATTCTGAGATAGGACCGTGTGTTTGTTCCGTTAGAACCTCGAAAGTAAACTTTCAGGGGAGGAACACGGAATTTCTCCATAGGGACAGCAGGAGTTGGCACAGGAGCGGGCAAGGAGCATGAGTCGAGTGTGACTAGTACAATGGAGGAATGACCAGCAGAGTAGTAGAGAAAGAATCAACGGGAGTTAGGGAGCTTACTTCCAACATAGGTGAGACCCCCCAACCCAAAGTGAAGGCCTATAAAAGTCCTCAGATTCATGAAAAGTGACATACATGGTCACAAAAATTTTCCTGTGGATTGGGTCAAAACATTTGTAACCATTTTGAGCAGGAAAATATCCACTGAAGACACACCTGTGAGCATGAGTATCAAGTTTAGTTTTCTGATGGATGTGGACAAAACACACACATCCAAAGATCTGAGGCTGCAGATTGGTAAGGAAAACCGGAAGGGTGTTAAAGGGAATTTTATACCCTAGAGCATATGAGGGCATACAGTTAATAAGGTAGGCTGCTTTGACAACTGCATCCCCCCAATAGTATTTGAGAAGGTGCATTTAGAGTAAAAGACATCGGCAATCTCCAAAAGGTGTCGATTCTTGGGTTCAACCACCATATTTTGAGCAGGTGAGTAAACATGATGAGGGTAATTTATATAAACTTTTCAGCTTTAATTTCTTATCAATCTCCACACTCAACCTCTCATATTTAGCATTTTTCATATTGTTTCACCTAAAGTCCTGATTTCTATAACTTATTCTATTAATGTTTTATTTTTCATAGAAAAATAGGAGATTATTATGCAATTCTCTAACATTAACATTTAAAACAATCATTATAAGTAGGAATTAAGAAATTCAGGTACTTTTGGCAAGTTGAAATAACAATTTACGACTTCAAGAGATGAACACGACATCCCACACGGCCAGACAACCCGTGTATAGATAAGCCAGGAATAGCAGCCCAAGACAGAGAGCTACACGGCTAAGGACATGAGTGTGTTGGTATCTGTGTTCTCCACTGAAGAATGGCGTTTTCACAAGAAGGCGGAACGCGACCGTGTAGAGCCCCGTGTTGATTGACATGACTTATGAACCAACACAACGATTGGGTAGAAACCGTGCATGCGCTGTCTGACACGGCCTGTAACACTGTCGTGTTGGAAGCCGTGTTCGGTCAAATTCTGCCCAGGGGTATAAAAACCTGGAAAACGAGAAGGGGGCTTTTTTGGGCAAAAAGGAGGATAGGAGAGAAACGAGAACAGGAAGAAAAGAAGTTTATTGGAGAGGAGGATTGAAGAACAAGAATTTGTAATGTCTAATTTTTCTAATTCTTCTTCTTTCCTTGAATTTAGAATATTGTTTATGGAGTAATTTTTCTTTTTGCATGAGATGTATGAGAACAATACTTTCGTTTGATTTTGGTTACTTGCCTTTTCTTAATTCTTCTATGATTTATCTATAATCCGGGATTTTCTCTTATTCGATTTCATAATTCGTGATCGAGAGATTATGAGTTTGATAAGATCATTTATATATAAAGGGATTTGCATGTAATCTTAGAGATAGGAAAGCATAAACCTCCCGCATTAGTGCTAAAATTAGGAGTGAGTAATATAGAAGGATAAAACAAGGTTTAAGAGTTAAGATATGAAAGAAATTTCATTCATTCAACTTTAACTTGGTCATTGATTTGCTCAAGAGAGAAATTAATGAATTTTGAAAACTCCGCGGTAGGTTGAATTCTATGAAACAATAAGCAGAAATAAAGAGAAATATCAAAGCTAAGTTTGTGAAAATGCACTCCCATGCAAAGTATCTCTCAACAAATTATCTTGTTATTCTCTCGATTTCCTATAATTCTTAAGTCAATTTAGTCTTAGAAAAATAATAAAATTCACATTTCTGAACTATCATCGGTAAGATAATAGAGTGTAGGTGAGTAAGGGTAATTGAAGGAACCCTAAGAAATATGACACGAGGTACTTTAAACTCCTATACTATGATTGATAGGTTCGCTTGCCAGAGCTCTACATTGAATAAATATTCAGCGTAAGAATCTATCTACTTAGTTTCTTTTACATGAGAACAAAAAGAGTACCAAAACACAAAATGTCTAGTGGATAATGCCATGATTAGCAAGATAGTGTTCGAATTGAGAGTCAATGTACTCTCGAACATTGTCAGCACAAAGAATTTTGATAGTGGTGTTGATTTGCATAGAAATCATGTTGTGAAATCGTTGAAATAATGAAAAAACTTCATTTTTAACTTTCATTAGGTAACTCATGTAGTGTGGGGAAAAACAGTCAATGAAAGTTACAAACCAGAAACACCCAAAAATAGAAGCAACAAGGCAAGGCGGCATCACCATGTATAATATCAAACGGAGTAGAACTAAGAAAGGAAACATGATTAAGGGAAATATGATTGTGTTTGCCAAGATCACAAACACCACAATGAAAATTGTCTATTATATATATTACACAATAGGAAATAAACGTTTCTTTGAGGAGATAAAGGGATGTCCTAGACGACAATGCTAAGAATCTAAAGTGGCTGACTGATTATTAAGAAGAGACCGAGGAGGAGAAGTAGGGCTGGAGGAGTCAAACACATAGAGACCATCCAACAAACTACCAGAGCCAATCACTATTCTTGTCTTCAAGTTATGAAAAACACAAGAAGAATGAAAGGCCACAGAACAATTCATAAAATTGGTTAGATGACTAATGGAAAGAGGATTGCGAGTAAACTTTGATACATGAAAAACAAAAAAGAGGGTGAGAGAGGAGCAGAAGATGGATCCTTTCCCAACAATCAGAGAGAAGGATCCTTTTCCATACAAGGGAAGATAATACACAAAACTTGTAGCAAAGACGGTCATATGATCCGTTACTTCAGAATCAATAATCCAGTGGGTAAATGGACAAGAAGACGCAAAATGAATACCTAACGGTCCCTGATGGGCATAGGAGGAAGAAGAAGCAGATGTCTCAGTAGATTGTCCCTGCATCACTTGGTAGAACACATGGATCTCATCGGCAGATAGAGCCAGAGGAGGAACCGTAATGTCAGAGAAAGGCAAGATCTCCTTCGAGGAATCAAAAAGATGAGCAGACCGCGACTGAGTTGAGTGGACTTAAGAGAGACCATAACCACGACCTCCTCTCGATGCAAAACCACCTCGTGGTGTAGGAAATCCATGAAAAAGAAAGTAAGTGTTCCAGGTATGACGAGCCTTCCTACAGTAATCACATATCAAATGATGTTTGTCAGCGGATTTCAACTTTGCATCACGAGGAGCTCTATTACCAAACTGAGCAGCCAGGGTAGAACCTTCAGGATTAGAGTCAGGAGTCCAAGTATGTCCCTTATAAAATTTTTGTTGAACAAGACTATAAACCTCTGGAAGAGATGTTGTGGAAGAGTACCCAATGATCTGAACATTGATCTAATCAAAGTCCGACAGACTGTGAAGAAACTCAAAAACTATATTCCTTTCTTCCCGAGCTTGAGCAAGAATCCCATCCTCAGGGGACACAAGGGTGAGTCAAAGTGATCACACTCTTGATAAAGCTGAGTGAACTCCAGGTAGTAGACTGAAGGAGGACGACCACCCAGTCGTAGGAGAAAGATCTTTCGTTTCAACTAAAAAATCTGGGTTATATTCCCCCTGCATGAGTATGCGACCTCGACCCTCTTCCAAATATCTGCAGCGGTATCTAAGAGCAGGTAATTATGGGCAATGGAGTCCACCAGGGAATTAGTCAGCCAAGACATAACTAAAGAATTCTCAAATTATCACTGCAACCAATCAGGGGAATTTTGGGAAGGCGCTGACGTAGTACCCAGAATATAGCCAAACAAGAGTCTGCTCTTCAAGGCAAATGTGATAGCTTGAGACCAAGGGAGAAAATTTGAGCCATTCAGACGTATAGTTGTGATTTGAAGAGTTTTAACGTAGCACGGGCTGATGTGAAAATGGTTGTGCCGATCGCTAATGCAATGCTAAGTGGATGTGCGGAATGAAAGTGATCAAGCCCAATCTAAATGATGCGTGCACATTTCAATTAATTCAGAATTAATGTTAGCAAACACATTTTTATAAGGTTGGCAGTAAGCATAATGTTTTCAATAATTTTCAAGTAAATAAGCAAATCACGGTCGTTATCACAAGTGATGCTTTCAACTACAAATTTTGCAAATAAATTTTATAAGATATTATGAAAATGAAACAAAGCACAATCAAGATATGATTTCATTAAAAATATGCAACAACATCCAAGTATTTAATTTAAGACAATAAAACACACTACAATAAAATCACTTACGAACATGGGATTTAGCAGCGGCGGCGGAGGCGGGATGCGGAAACCACAGATTGTTAGTGGATTGTGGGTGAAGGGGATGTAGGAATGAGGAGGCACTGTAGTGATGTAGTCTGGCTGGGTAAGGGAAAAGATGTCTATTTGGTTAAAGGGGGTAGGGGAGGTATGGATTTGGTTTGCGGTTTCTCGCAACAGAAGAAGGGAGGGGAGGGGATGAACGAAAAATAGGTGATTGTGGCTTGCGACTGGAGGCTTCGATCCTTTCAACGAAGAGGAAGGAAGTTTCTCGGGTTGAATTTGAGTGGTGGCTATGGCGGTTAGGTCGGAATGTGTGGTTGTTTGCGGCTACAGGAAGCTTGCGGCTTCTATCGAGGAGGGAGAAAGTGAGCAAGAGAAGGAAGGGGCGCAGACACGTAGATCCACGACTTAGGTCTCGCGGCTCTGGCAAAGACAAGAGGAAATGGCGAGAAAGATGAATAGGGGAGGCTTTTGTGAGTTCGGCTTGTAATGGGGGAGGGGCCCTGGGCAGTTGCTTGCTCGTCGGCTAGGAAGAACTGGAGGAAGGTGAGGCTTGCGAATGGGGATGGATTCTCCCGCAGATGAGCGACTGGATGGACAAGGATGGAGATGGATTCGTGTGGTTCAGGGATGACAGTGGCAGTTTTTTTCCTTTTGAAGGAGAAGAAATCGTGGGATAATATAGTTCAGATGCATTCTTCATTACTAGAGTGTCCAACGTTATCCTGGCACAAGAAGCATGCAATGATCATGGAGATACCAAGCAGTTTTGCTGCATTAGCCTATGCATTTTTTTCTTGTTAATCACTTCACTGTTAATACTGAGACTACTCTGTAGTGATATTTTTTAGTCCTGCATATGAAAGTCGATCATGAGATAATTAAAATTTCAGTTAACAATGTCCAATGCGATTGAACATTGGAAACCCAATACCAAAATCACATCCTCCCAATGGAAGTCAACATATCTGTTATAAACTTAATACTGGGACTACTCTGTAGTTTCTTTTGCGGTCTTCATTTATTGCGTGTTCTATTATTTGTTTAGCAATTGTTATGCCTATATGCACATGTTTTCCACGTGAGGGGAGTGTTTGGGACAAAGGAGACTCGGATAATCTTTCCCGATCTTTCGCCTTCGTTGCACACAACCTCTGAGCTTATGTCGTATGTGGTTTGCGTCTCGCCATTTTTTCTTTCGATTGGTCATGTGTTCGGGAACAAGTTGTTAGTTGTTCTAATCATAGCGGGTTGTGTCGCGCGGGACCGTGTCGTGCGGGACCGCACTTTCTACGGATTATCCCCGACGGATTACCCCCGGTTGCTCGTTTCATGATTAGCCTCACATCGTTTGTTCCATTCCACATGTGTGTGAGCGATGTTGGTTCACCTGATTCCAGCGAGTCCACGTCGTGTGTGGGTTCTGCGTCGTGTGTGAGTTCTGTGTTCTGTGTGGGTCTGGCGTCGTGTGTAGTTATGCCCCCGATTTGATTCCCTGGTGTGGAATTTTCCCCGGTGGCTCGTCTGATGTTTTGTCTCACATTGTCTACCTTCACTATTGCTATTATGATGTCCAAGTTGAAGGCCCCCCTTCAGCTTGAGGGGGAGTGTTGGAATTAGTAGTTTGATATTATTATGTCGGTCTATTAGAGTCTTTAGGAGTTGTTGGGTTTAGTCTCTGATGCAACCTGTGTCGCATCCTTATTATTATTATTGCACGTCTTTTATTTTTGTAGCGCATGCTTTCGGGCTCTTTTGGATCGTTATGTGTTTTGTTGAGTTGTATCGCGCATGTTATGAGCGCTTTGGGATTAATTTGTGTCGCGCATGTTGTTCGCGGAATTTTTGATTTGCTTGTTTGCGTGACCGACCAACGAGACCTTAGATGCATATGCTCGTTAATTAGGAGATAGGTTAATTTAGGGCAAACTCGACTAATTAACTATTTTAAAATTAAAATCTTCCCTAAGCCTTCAGCCGGCCCCGCCCTTGAAATTCACCTTCACCTTTTCTTTAATTAGCCATTCACCAAAGTCTGTCATTATTAAATGAAATCTATGATAATGCCCTCTTGTATAATCATCAAATCCCTTTCAAGAAGCCCGTTTTTGAAGTGATCTGCCAACCCACTCCAAGGCCCACTTCTAAATGCTAAAGCCTGCAATTCCTATCAAGAAAACCCAAAAGCTTCTCATATAAAAATAGTGCATCCTCTACCTTTGTCCGCAATTAGAAAAAAGAAAAGGAATAGAGCTCCCGTGCCTCTATTCCCTTTTCTTCCGGCGCCGCCCCCGTGAATCCCATCTCCTGCTTTGACCGTCATTTCCAGCAGCCGGTCCTCCACGATCTTTCATCCTACTCCCCCCATGTGCCACTGCATCGTCAGTGAAGCCCTGTCAGAAACCTCCTAAAGCCCCCACGCCTTCCAGCGCCTAGCTCCCGCGACAAAGCCTTCTCCAGAAGCCCCGCCTGCCGCACACGAGGACGCCTGAGCTTCTCTAGGGCTTCGACGACCCCTCCTGTACCGTCTCCTGGCAGATTTTGTAAACCTCTGGCATCCCCTGTCTTCTAGTCGGCCGCATCCCCAATTCCTGTGTTCTCTACTACTGTCAGAGCCTCGAACGACTTTCGGCGAGCTCTCCACTGCCTGTCTCCATCGATTCCAACGACCTCCAAGCAGTCCCGAGCCCTGCAACCTCGGCTTTGGAGTCCCGAGCACAGCGGTTACCGACCACCTTCTCCTTTCCTTCTCTGGGAAGATATTTCAGTCATTACCATTCGTCCCATGGTATACCTCTTGATTTCCTCACTAGCGAACATTAGTATTGTGTTATGTTTTTTAAATGAATGATTAAGTACTAGAGCTTGTCATAACTAATTCCATCTTCTAATTATCGTTTATTTTCAAACACGTGAATGCCACCACCTATTTTCTCCGCCTGTGAAATTGTGATTCATAACGTTATTATGTGCGTGTGGTAGCTTTACGTCTGTTTGCAATGCCTTGATCGTTTATTCGTTTAAAATAACCCGCGAAGTCTCCTTCACGCCAAAATTAGTTAAAGACTTCGCAATTTCATCTTTGAAAATCTACAGCTCCCACCTCAGTCTACATCAGTCCCACATCATGAGTCTTTGTTAAGTGTCTTTGTATTTCCCTATATATTACCCTTATGTGAAAGAATAAAATACATCAAATATTTCTCTCAACTTTTTCTAACAGTTTGTGTATCTTTAATAAATATATAATACAACTCATGAACATAAAAGTTCATGAGCAGCTTGAGCTCGCAAGCTCATGGGTTGAGCTCGAGTTTCATATACATATCTCAAGTTCGAGCCTGCATATGTGAGCTTGTCGAGCTTAAGTTCAAGCTCAAAATAACAAGCTCGAGCTTGAACATTTTGTAGAGCTCCACTCGTTTGCACCCACGACATTGTGAGTGGATCCTGAATCATTAAGGATATACGTCGATTTGTAATTATATGGTCCCATTACTCTCATTGTATAGTAATTATTACCTCCAATAACAGTATTATGGATACTTGCGGTAAGATTAGTAGATCTACACTTAGATCCATATCTTACTTCCCTCCATGTTTTCAATATCTTCTCTTCGTCTTTATGACATTGACACTCTGTTTCTTAGAGAGATTAAGCATTCCGAAGGGAGTTGTACATCAACATTAATATTAGCAAATCTATTTCAGAATGCAATCCAATTAAAAAAAACTTATGGCATGCTCTTTAGGAATATGTAATTGTTTTAAATTTCTTTATTCCAGCCATTGGATCGTCAAACAACGTCAATCAGTAACGAGCTATCAGGGCATGCACATATTTCTCCTAGGTAGGTCATTGCTCCGGTGAGTCTTGATTTCATAAAGAAGTGGTACAAATATAGCGCCCTGCCTCCCATATGCACCGTGGCGATCTTAAGCATAATACTATGTTCGTTTGAAAGGAATTTAGAGGTGCGAATTTTGGCTCAATTCCAATTCTACTGTTTGACCGCGGATAAGAATTCAGACAGAAATTGAAATTAGCAATTTTGTTGTTCGAATACGGATGGAAATTCGGTGACATGAATAAAACATACCCACAAACACGAACATACAAGCCACACAGCAGGGATGATCATGGAAGGAAATATCAACCAAATCATTCAACGATCATCTCATTGTCATTAAGGACATCAATATAACATAGACCATATATTTCGGTCCTTGGTAATTCAACCATAGTAAAGCTGCAACATATATTTGGGTTCATGCTTGCTAAAATCAGTTTGGTGCCCAAGACTTTCAGTGCATAGTTTCAAATGAACTGAAACATTGATGAGATCTGTTTTGCATACTTAGTAAAGTTGTTTTGAACCTGAGTGATCTTGGCATTAAGTGAACCCTTGGTGTATGCCCCTTCAGCAGGCGAACGATTCTCATTGGCGAAGAGCTTTGTTTATACCACATCAGCAAGATCATCTCTCCCCCCTGAACAATCACCCTCCGCTCTCCCTTCGGCAATGTCGCAAGTGGTATCACTGGAACTCAGTTATGACCATCCTCATCGCCGACGGCGGTAACCGTTGTCTCCTCCCCTCCCTCCACCTTTGACACTTCAGTCGCTTGGCCTCTTGAATCCTTCGACACTTCAGTCCCAGGTGGAAGCAGGGAAGCCTGGAAAGAAGCAACGTCCATTGCTACTCTCTTTGGGGTACGGCCACCGTGAGAGACTCCCTCGCTCCTTATCTCAGAGATCTGTGCACGGAAACCAGGGGCCGAGTTCTCGGTTGCGGGAGACGAACGGTCAAATGCGGGGTAAGGGATGGAATTGGAAAATCTTACCTCCTTAGGTCAGAATTCTGGAGCAGGGAAAATAGTCTTTTAACAATTCTCATGGAATTGGCAGGATTCAATTCCATCCTGTTATGGCAAGTGTCGAGCAGATGAATTGGAATTCATAAGTCAATTCCAATTCATATCCCCCAATTCCGACCAAACGAACGAAACATAAATGTTATGGGGTCTGGTTTATTTCAAAAAACTACTTACAAATGAAGTTCCAATTCTTCTTATCAAGGTCATGAAACCTAGAAATTCAATATGTGAGCATCGCGATGACAACTTATACTGATTATTGTTGTGAGTTCTAGCTTCGTAAGTTCTTATGCAGATGATTATGCGCCGAAACCACCCACACCTCAATTGGTTGTAAGTAACACAAACATCATTTTCATCTCATTCAGAGCTTAAGTTTACCAATTGCTCAGATCTTAAAGGACCCTTCACATTTTCTCCATCAAGAATCATAGTTGATCAATCTCCTCGCGCACAACTTGTGATCATGCATCTACTGAAACTGGCAGTGTTTCCTGTTTGTAGAGCTGGCTCGCAGGAAATCGAACAACTCTGATACTCTATTGATGTAAATATTGTGCTCTATACCTCTGATTTCTATTAATTAAGCAAGTGAATTGCCGCCTAAGGCAGACGCCTAAACGACAAAGAAGATATGGTGTTCACCATCTATATGGGCAATTACTATGCTACCCACTTTTGTGTTATTACTGAGTGACCCTCGTGGCGAAAACTGCTCTTGTTATTAAGCAAAAACTATAACCTTGATAAAGGTATAATTTGCTCATCAAGCATAGTTCTAATAAACTACAACACTCAAGCCTTTATCCCACCATAGTGGTGTCAGCTATATGGATCATTTGTCTCCATTGCGCCCTATCTTTAGTCATAGGCCCCGTTTGGCGGTGCGTATCTGCGCTGGTCGCGCGGACGACACAGCCCGGCCACGGGTTTTGCGCGTTTGACGGGGACGCGACCGGGCGGTGGGGATTCGCCCCGCCGTTATATATGTGGAAATAGCGCGGATTTCATCCGAGACGCAGGAACTGTGATAGCGATCCCGTGGCGTGGATGAAATCCGCGCCGCCCGGCCACCGCGCCAAACGAGGACATAATCTCACTAATGCATCGGCATAGTTCTAATGCAGTACCATAATTTAGTGGGGCCAAACAAAATGTAAATCTTCAGGTTTTCCAAGAATTCAATGTCCTAATGAAATATATCTTATATCTTCTACTAAAGATCATTATACTGACTTATCACCTTTATCCAGGTTATAGTTCGTGTTTAATAACATCAACATACGTTAGTGCTGCTTAACTTGCATAAATCTTGGTTTCCAAATATTTTATTTCACGTAGAAAGCCAAAAATGTATGCCTAGACGAGGATGCACGGTGTTTTACTTTGGTCCGATATTCACAACAAGTGTTCTGTAAACAAATACATAATGGAAGTTATGGAAACGGTAAAAAAACTATAACAGAAAATATTGCGTATAATGTTTAGCAGCTAAAGAAAATGTGCATAGGCTAAATAGAAAATAAATAAATCTCATAATCAGAATAAGTTCTGGAGTTATAAACATTAAGAAGTTTTTTGTATAATAAGTTCTTATTACAAAACGTGCTAGGTCATTTCGTTACCAAAATCACAGAGGGCAATGTGCAGCAAATCAAATAAACATAAAAAGGAATGTATACCTTTTTGATCTTGAGCGAGAACGTGATCTATGATCAGATCGACCTTTTGACCGAGATCGAGATCTATGCCTGCGGCGACCATCTCTCTCTCTCTCATAGTCCCTATCTCTATCAAAATCTCTATGCCTGCAAAGATTTTTTTCAAGATGAATAATAGTATTCATATTTACACAAGGAAACTAGTATACAATATAAGAAAGCATACCATTCACTTAAAAAAATTCATAGTTGAAAAAGACCAGGATTTACAGAAAAATACAAACAGTTTTAAATCTGGCAACGTCACAACTTTGGTACAACATTTGTAGAACAAAATTCATATAGCAGTTGCAATATGTTATATAATTGAATATTGTAGCATTCTAATAGCTATTATATTTAAAAATATATGGGTAATTCCTTTAACTGATTTCCCTAATATTGTCTTTTGTAGAGAAAGGTGAAAACCTTGTATATCCTTCTTGAATACCAAAATACAAGTATAAGTACAAATATATAGGAGAGGAGAGGAAAACTAAGCTATACAAACAATGTAGGACTAAGCACTAACTCCTATTGGGCCTTATTAATGGGCCAATACATCATGTTTTTCTAATATTCTCTAACACTCCCCCGCAAGCTGGAGCGTACAAGTCGTATGCACCAAGCTTGGATAAGAACTGATGGTACATTTGTCGTGGTAATGTCTTGGTGAGAATGTCGGCAACCTGCCCAGACGCAGAAACATGCTTCAGCTCTAACTTCTTCAATTGAACCTTTCACGAACGAAATGGCAGTCAACTTCGATATGAGTTTGTCCGCTCATGAAACACAGGATTCTTCGCGATGTGAATTGCAGCCTGGCTATCGCAAAACAAGGTTGCAGGTGAGGGCAAAGTGACCCCCAAATCACCAAGTAGACCCTCAAGCCAGGTGAGTTCAGATACAACCGCCGTCATTGCACGATACTCAGCTTCAGCGGATGATCTAGCAACAACAGACTGCTTTTTGCTACGCCAAGTAATAAGATTTCCCCCAAAGTAGGTACAGAAGCCTGTAGTAGAGCGCCGATCATCTAGGGAACCCGCATAGTCAGCATCTGAGTATGCAACAAGAGATAGGGAGGAAAATGGCTTATATACCAATCCTTGTCCAGGAGCTGTCTTCAAATATCTGAGGATGCGTTCCACTGCCTGCAGATGAGAAGTGCGAGGGGCATGCATAAATCTCATAACAACTCCAACAACAAATGAAATATCAGGTCTTGTGACAGTTAGGTAAATCAATTTTCCCACAAGGCGCCGATAATACTCAGGGTTCGTAAGCAGGGAATCAGAGTCAGACTCATGAGCACATAACTTGTGGTTGGCGTTCATAGGAGTTTCTACAGGTTTACACCCAGAATAGCCAACATCGTGGAGGAGATCAAGACAATACTTTCTTTGTGACAGAACAAGGTCATTGGGTCGTCTACTCATCTTGCAACCTCAAGCCCAATAAAGTACCTCAATCCTCCCAGATCGTTTGTCTGAAAAACAGAGTTCAAGTGTTGCTTAATTCTCTGTATCCCTGTGGTGTCGTCTCCAGTGGTCAAGATATCATCCACATATACCAAGAGAATGACAGTCCCAGTTGATTGATGCCGAGTGAAAAGAGAGAAGTCGGTCGAGCTCCGCTTGAATCCAACATCGCGAACATCCTTACTAAACTTTTCAAACCAAGCCCGGGGAGACTGTTTGAGACCATAAATCGATTTCCGAAGAAGACATACACGAAACTCCCCCGTGGTCTCAAACCCGGGTGGTTGATGCATGTAGACTGTCTCTTGAAGGTCGTCATTCAAAAACACATTCTTAATATCAAGCTGATGGAGAGGCCAGTGGCGATGTACAACCAAGGAGATCAGAATATGAACATAATTCAGCTTGGCAATGGGACAAAAGCTTTCCTCATAATCAAGCCTCTGTTGTTGTGTAAACCTACGCGTCACAAGTCGGGCCTTAAGCCTATCAATTGTCCCATCCTGAGCATGCTTGATAGTAAACACCCACTTGCAACTAACACATGACTGGCCGGAGGAGGAGGAGGAGGAACCAGATCCCAAGTATGGTTGGACCAAAGAGCAGACATTTCCTCATCCATGGCTGCGCGCAACCCTGGATGTAAAAGAGCCACCTGCACGGAGTTAGGAATAGAAATGGAGGGGAGGGAGAGAGCAAACTTGCGTAGAGATGGAGCAAGGCGATGCTTAGAGATATAATTCGCCATGGGGTGAGCGGTAGAGGATGTTGTTGGATCGTCAGTCCGCGGGATAGCACTGGTACAAGGAGGCTGTTGTAGAGCTCCAGAGACCGGGGAACGGCGAGTGTAGACACGAATAAGGGGTGGCTTGGATGGTGGAGGTGGAACATGTGCCGGAGGAGTTGGAAGTAGTGGTGGTAAAGAAGACGTGACGGGAACAGTAGGTCGAGGAACTGGCGGGGGGAAAGGAGGAGCAATGTCAGACGATGAGTTGTAAAATGGTTGAGCTTCCTCGAAGGTGACATCAGCAGAGATAATGACTTTGTCATGAGGCGGAGAATAACACACATATCCTTTCTGTGTCCGAGAGTAACCAAGAAATATACACTAGCGAGCTCGGGGAGCGAACTTATCCGTGATTGGACCGAGATTATGAACATAGCAGGTACACTCGAACACACGAGACGTAAGAGCAAACGGGGAGTGGGATGAAAAGAGAAGGCTAAACGGAGTGGCATGATCGAGCACAGAAGACGGCATGCGATTGATGAGATGACATGCTGTAGAGACAACAAAGTTCCAAAAACGAGTAGGAACATGCATTTGACGCATTAAGGATCGCGCCACATCAAGAAGATGATGATTCTTCCGCTCTGCCACACCATTTTGTTGAGGCGTGTAAGCACAAGAGGTTTGATGTATTATACCAAACTCTATGCATAAGTTCGCAAATGTACGACTAGTGTATTCCTTTGTGTTATCCGTACGAATAACCTTTAAAGGAGAGACGAACTGTGTACGGATTACATTAAGGAAGACACGAAATGTAGAGGTAAGTTCAATACGATCCCGAAGTAAGTACAACCAGGTTAGTCGTGAAAAATCATCAATAAATGTGACAAAATAATGATAACCAAACATACTAGGGGTTTTATAAGGGCCACAAATATCAGAATGAACTAATGCAAATGGAGTATCACTCCGAGTACAATGAGGAGAAAAGGAAACACGATGTTGTTTGTCAAATATACACGACTCGCAAGAGAACTCTTGCAGAGAGACATCCAGAAAAGCTTTCTTGAGAGTCTGGAGGGGAGCATGCCAGAGACGACGATGTCAGTCAGTAGTAGAAACAGTAGAGAAGGCGGAAGGAGGGGCATCGAGGAGGTAGAGCCCATTTGACAGCCGTCCCTTACCAATGATATTCTGCGTGTTCCGATCCTGCACAACAAAGGTAGATGGTGAGAAAATAACACAACAATTGAGGTCTTGTGTAAGGCGGCTAACGGAGAGTAAATTAAATGGGGAACCGGGAACGTGAAGAGCAGAGGTCAGAGACAGAGTGGGTGTGAGGGGTATATCAGCAGCACCAGAGACGGGGGTGGTATCACCATTTGCCACAGTTATGAACTTGGGGATGAGCAGTCCCAGAGTATTGTGGAGGGCGTTGCGAAGTGATGTGATGTGTGGCTCCTGAGTCCACAATACAGTGAGAGCTTTGCGAGAGACAAGAAATACCTTCATTGGAAATAGAGGCGACGGAGCCAGACGAGCGAGAGATCACCCCTTGCAGGTGTTGAAGCTGAGTGCGTGGAGCATCAATATCTGCCCGAGTAGAAGCAGCAGAATCCGGGGCAGGAGCGGCAGGAGGAGCAGGAGGATCAGCCAGAGCAGCAGCTACAAGATGTGGAGGCAGTCTGTGTTTGCGATAGCACGTGACCTCAAGATGGCCATCTCGGCCGCAATAGGTGCACTTAAAAGGAGGTTTGCCAGACCGACCGCGTCCCCGAGTCGTGGTACGGCCGCCACGAGCTGAGGACCCCCGAGCATGCGGAGCTGGTGAAGAGTGTTGTAGGAGCGCTTGAGGAGAGAGTAATAGTAGTATCCGGGGGCGGGATGACCTTCAGGAGCATAGAGCACACATCAGATAGAGATGGTGTGTTTGTTGAGGAGAGAATATGGGCCCGAACACTATGGAGGTGAGAGGGGACCCGAGACATCATCATAGCAATTCCGACAGCCTCTTTCTGGGCTAACTGAGTAGTCAGATCTGTAGTGGGAGGCTGATGTTGGATCCAAGCCTCCACCAGGGTCTTGGCTTTAACCACAAAGGAGATTATATCACCGGGACCCCCGGGATCTAGATTTTGAAGATCCGAGATAATGTCAAACAGGTGTTGCAAACTATTCTAGCACGAGTAGAACAAATAGAGTTCCTCCCACATGGCTTTCGTCGTGTCATGATACATCGACATCTGATAGGGCTCAGTGTCCATAGAGTTGAGTAGTCAAGATTGGACGCGACCATCATCGCGGAGCCACTCATCAGTGGGAGCGGTTGGAGTAACCTTTGTGAGGTGGTGTAGAAGACCTTTTGTTTGCAGGACACGACGAACCGAGTGAACCCACTCGACAAAATTGTGCTTCCCACTGAGAGAGATAGTAGTAATGCGAAGTTCATCGCGATGCTCGGAACCAGGGGCCGCAACACGATCGGGAAGAACCGAGGAGGTGTAGGAGTTCTCGAACGCCATGAGACCGTAGCTGTGTGATGATGGCAAGAGCTGGGCGGGCAGCGAGTAGAGATGGGAGAAGCCGGAAAATAGACCGGTAGGAAGAGGGAGACCGAGTGGATAGAGAGAGACCGTGCGGATAGCAAACCGCAGGAAAATCGCACGGCAACTGACCGAACACCACGACAAGCACGGCGTGGTCGGGCGGCGAGTAGCAAGCCGCAGGAAAACAAGAACTAGGCCGAGCGACTAGGAGCAGACCGCAAACGAATAGAAACTAGCGCGGGCGGCTAAGAGCAGACTGCACCAAGACACAACCGCGACAGATAGGCACCAGTCCGTGCGGTTAGAAGCAACCCGCACCGGAGCGGAAAGGCAGTCTGCGCGAATAGGAGAGCTATTCGCGAAGTGAGAAGTAGCAAGGTGGTTGCCAAGGGGGCAAGGGAGACCGCAGCGAAGAGTAAACCGAGCGGCAAGGAGACCGCAGTGATTTGAGCAGGAAGCCGGATAGAAGAAAACCGCGAGAAGCTGCCCGGCTAACACGGGAAGCCGCAACGGGTAGAAGTTGTAGCGGATAGAAAGAAACCCACGACGATTAGAAGACTAGTCCGTACAGGGGGGCACGTGCCAGAGAAAGGGAAGGCTATAAAGAGGCGTACAAGAGAAGGAGGGAGTGGATCCACGGGAGAAGTGATGGTGGCGGGTAGAAAACGAAGAGGCCGCAAGGTCGCGCGGTTAGGCAAGAAGACAAACCGCTCGGTTAACAGGAGACCTGACGGTTTGAGAAAAATCGGGTCGGATCGTTGGCTCTGATACCATGTATAGAAAGGTGAAAACCTTGTATATCCTTCTTGAATACCAAAATACAAGTATGAGTACAAATATATAGGAGAGAAGAGAGGAAAACTAAGTTATACAAACAATGTGGGACTAAGCACTAACTCCTATATGAGTCTTATTAATGGGCCAATACATCATGTTTTTCTAATATTCTCTAACATCTTTGAAGAAAATCATGGAAGAATATAGTAATGGATCAAAATCTCATTCATCTAAAGTCAATGTGGCATTAAGTTAAGAGTATAGCCAACAAAAATATTGTTACCTTTTGACCATTTGTTACATTACAGTCGTATCAAGATTGAAGAAATAAAATATCATTGCATTAAACAACAAAGATACAATCGAGAACAAGTTCTCGCCAAGCATCCAGAAGCTGGGTCCTCCTTGACACTCCACTCTCCAAGAGAGACAAAAATTTAAGAATCCAAAAAGGTGTTCATCTAAGGATACTACCACTCCTATATATAGGCGAGTGGGGGAAATTTAAAATACAATAATGTCCATGGGATACAAAAACTAATACAAGCGTGTGGAGGCCGCGTCGTATCTACATGCTCCTCTCGAAAAACGACCCGTCCTCAAGGACGAGGGCCAAAGGGGTCGTCAGAAAGCGCCAGCGAATTCAATTCCCCGGAGTCCGGATCAGTATCTTCAGATCCCAGCAACACACATAGATTCCTGAGAGGGAAGGCGTGGGTGGGCGAGAAGGGTTGCTCGCAGTGGAAGCAGAGGCCCTTGCGACGAAGCTCGACTTGTTATTGGTAAGACAGATGATGGGGCCATCGCAGGGCCTGTGGACATGGAGCCGACGATGGCGGAGGAGGAATCAGTAGTTGGGGCCCATGTGAGGGCAGAGGGTCCATGTGCAGAAGAGGTGGCGGTAATGACTGCGGCGGTTGGGGCGGCTGGGTCGAGGAGGATGGTGGAGCTGGGTAGAGTTTCTCGTCGAGATACCTAGCCTGCTCCATTGCCCAGGAAAGAGTAGTCGGTTTGTGGACCCGAAGGCGCGCACGGAGGTGGGGGTGCAGACCCGCCTGGAAATAGCCCAAGTAGTGGTCCTACCAGGTCGGGAACATGCGAGCGACCACAATGAATTTGTCGATGTAGGTGGCCACAGAGTCAAACCGGCGAACGGAGCTGAGGCACTCAAAAGCATACCCGTCTGGCGGCTATCGTAGTGTCGGAGGAGTTCCTCCTTCAATGTGGGCCAGTAAATGCCAGGTACCTGCTGGCGCATCCAACGCACCCAATAGAGCGTCGAGCCCTCCATATAGATAGTGGTGAGAGGGACCTTTTAGTCGGCGGGGGTGGGCTGCAAGTCGAAGAATTGCTCAGCACGGGCGATCCACCCGAGAGGGTCGGTACCATCGAACATAGGAATCTCAATCCGGCGAAAATGGGTCGGGGCACTGCCCGACGCGGGGCGCAAAAACCCCACGTGGTCGAAAACTGTTTGAATGAGTGGCGGCGGAGGAGGGACTGGATGGCGATTAACTGTCGCGATAAGACCTCAGACAAGAAGCGTGAGATCCTTCAGCTAGGCTTCGATGTGATCCATGCGCTGAGAGTTCGAGATGGTAGTGGTGGTGTTCTCATTCAGGTGGAGGGCCATGGGCATGAAACAACGACTAGGTGTAGCAGCCAGGAGTATCGAAAGGCTGCAATAGTTGTAGGAGGTGGCTCGACACGGCGAAAGGCAGCGAGAAGGAGAAATGGCTGCTGGAAGGCCGTCGAAGCCGCAAGAGGAGCTCCAAACAACAGGTGAAGAAGCAGGAGGGTCGTTGGAAGTCGATGGGACCGCCTGGAGTTGTTGGGCGGAGCAGGGTGGAGGCGGAGCAGGGTGGAGGCGGAGCAGGGTGGAGGCGGAGCAGGGTGGAGGCGGAGCAGGGTGGAGGCGGAGCAGGGTGGAGGCGGAGCAGGGTGGAGGCGGAGCAGGCCGGAGGCGGAGCAGGCCGGAGGCGGAGCAGGCCGGAGGCGGAGCAGGCCGGAGGCGGAGCAGGCCGGAGGCGGAGCAGGCCGGAGGCGGAGCAGGCCGGAGGCGGAGCAGGCCGGAGGCGGAGCAGGCCGGAGGCGGAGCAGGCCGGAGGCGGAGCAGGCCGGAGGCGGAGCAGGCCGGAGGCGGAGCAGGCCGGAGGCGGAGCAGGCCGGAGGCGGAGCAGGCCGGAGGCGGAGCAGGCCGGAGGCGGAGCAGGCCGGAGGCGGAGCAGGCCGGAGGCGGAGCAGGCCGGAGGCGGAGCAGGCCGGAGGCGGAGCAGGCCGGAGGCGGAGCAGGCCGGAGGCGGAGCAGGCCGGAGGCGGAGCAGGGTGGAGGCGGAGCAGGGTGGAGGCATTGGCGGAGGTTGACGGCTCTGTACTCGGCGGAGACGGGGCTGGAAGCAGTTGACGAAGTTGGAATGGTAGGAGTAGGCGGCGGAAATGAGGACCGGGCCGCAGAGACGGGGGTGGAAGCAGTTGACGGCGCTGGAATGTCGTGTGTGGCGAGGGGATCAACAAGGCGGGCTGGAGCCGAGGCGATGCGGCGTGCGAAAAAGGACTCGCTGGAGCAGACGCGGATGGATCGCGGGATCGGTAGCGGCGAAGGCCTCACAAAGATACAATCGAGAACAAGTTCTCGTCAAACATCCGAAGGCTGGGTCCTCCTTGACACTCCACTCTCCAAGAGAGCCAAAAACCTAAGACTCAAAAGGGTGCTCATCTAAGGATACTACCACTCCTATATATAGGTGAGTGGGGAAAATACAAAGTACAATAATGTCTATGGGCTACATAAACTAATATCAGTGTGTGGCAGTCACGTCATATCACCATTGCTACTACATAGTTTTCTAAAGCACGCACTTTTTTAAAATTCACAACGCCTTGAATAAGACAGACATCTAAGAACTTTGGAGAGGCGGCGAAGTAGTGATTCCCCCTAATCCTTCACACACAGGCAGAACGATTATCCGGGGTGCTGCTTGGTGGTCGTCGGGTTCAGATATCGGAAATGAGTTGCGGTCGACGGCGTTGAACGTTGTCAGGGCGCCGGATAGGTTTTCCGAGGTCGACGACGCCCGGTAAAATTGCTACTAACAGAGGAGGCGGCAATGGCTGGAACGTACTGGGGAGGCAACGACGGCTGTACCGACGCAGGAGATTGGGATGAGGGCTCAAAAGTAGCGGCTGTAGCGGACGGAGAGGCTGGCTGCGAGCGGGACTCCTCCTGGCGCAGGCGTGGTAGATGTCTCCGACGGCAGTGCTGTGGATGCGATTGAGACCGGTGGCGAGCGAGACTGGCAAGGCAGTGAATGATTTTTAGTTCTCTACTTTTCTGGTTCTACTCTTTTTTTTTCTTCCCGGTGGTGGGCTTTTAATGGCCAAGAAAGAACTTTTATTTTTTTTTCCTTTTACAGAGACTTTGCAAAATAAGAAAAATCAGCTTTACCTTTTTAATTGAAATTTCCAACAATAATTCTTGAATGAGTTCCGTGGATTTGATTTTAACTTTTGAAATTTAAATTTATGTTCACTTAAATAACTTGGGCTTGCTATTACCATCTTATTGCTAATAATATTAGACCTTTTATTCAGGGTCTTATCAGGCGGTCAAATCAATGAGCCAAACGAGTACATGAAATGAGAAAGAGTACACGAAATAAAAATGCATACAAGAAATAAAATGCATAAATAAATGTGTATGAGAGGAAAGAATATGATGCATCGCAAGATGCATCAATGTTCGTGCAAGTCGAAGTCGAGGATGTTCGTGTAAGTCGAAGTCGAGGATGAATTGAGGAACTCTTCCTTTACACTACTGCCTCTAGTCCTATGGACGTGCAAAGTGTTAAACTGAATTGTGGCGGTAGGCTAAGCAAAATGTGAAGCACGAAGACATTTAAATTTAACCCTGGACTGGATGGTTCAGAATTGCTAGATCAAGAATGGAGGAATGCTGATGCTTGAATCCAGACAACTTAATTTTAATAAGCCAGTTCTTGGTTTGGTTCCCAGGTACTTGGCTATAAGAAATTAACCATATAGCCGGTTCTGGAAGTTTTGGACTCAAAACCGAACCGAGACTCATGAGAACTGACCCGGACCACTCGGTTTGATTCGATTCTCGGTTCTTCGATTGTTTTTGCACACCCCTAATAAAAACCCTTGTCACTTAACATGTTGCTTTTAAGTAACAACTCAAAGACAGGATAGTATTTAATCTATTATGCTGGAAGTCAATAAGCAAAATAGAAGTGAGTTGCGATCTGACCAAGAGCGTAGACTGAAGAAAAGTTGGATAAGAACAATTTATCTGAATCTCAAAAAGAAGGCAGTGAACCAGTATGACATGAAAATGTTGGCCAACCTAATGTCTTCGAAAAAAATGCAAACCCACGTAGAATGCCATGAAAGTGTTGGCCAAGCTAATATCTTCAAAAAAATGCAAACCCACAGTAGAATGCCATGAAAATGTTGGCCAAGCTAATGTCTTCAAAAAAAATGCAAACCCATGTAGAATGCCAAGGACTACGCAATACAACATAACTTATCACCGACAAGAAACATTGCGAACCAAAGTAACAAGCCCACACAAACTCTACCTAGCTATGATGCAAAAATCATATAATCATAGATGTCAAATCGACCTACAGAAGATGTGAAAATTACACAAAAACCTTTCACAAGCATGTTGATTAAAAAAAATTGTACATTACAATCAGTAAAGAAATTCAACTTAATAGTGTCATTTGGTGGTTCCTGAAATTGACCTATTTTAATAGAAAATCTAATAGTTGGTCAAAAATAATTCCTTTGTTCTACATCAATGTCAAAAACATAATTATGATAATATGATGCGGGAAATCCAACAAAAAACTAAGGGGAATGATGACATTATCTTATCAAAATTGCAATATACAATAAACAGCCTAAAAGTAAAGGGAAACAAATTGGATAAGCAGGATAACCAAAATTCCATGCCTAATACTTGATGGATTAATTTTCATCCACAAATAAACATCCATACCTTTCAAAGTCTCTGTCCCGAACACGATGGTAATCACGATCATCAAACTTTTCACGACCATGTTCTCTTCTTTCACTTCTATCCCTATCTCTATCCCTAAGGTGACGATCACGCTCCCGGTCTCGATCCCGATCCCTGTCCCTGTCCCGATCCCTATCCCGTTCCCTAACCCTATCGCCATGTCGCTCTCTATCCTTTTCTCTTTCCCTTTCTCTGCTCTTGGAAGGCTGTCTTTCATGATCTCGAGTATCCTGCCGAAATTGAACTAACCTATTTAGTCAAAAACAAATGAAAAAAATAATAAACTATAACAATATAAAACATAAAATGCATTATTCTACAAGACCACAACAAATAAACTAAAGTTAACTTATCTAAAAATAAAAGCATAAAGGTAAAGCTTTATGCCCATATGAACAAGCGTTAAAATAATACCTATTATGGACGAAAATAAATTAATCTGTTCAAGAACATTGATGGAATCTTGAATATTAAGAAGATCCAGCGATTGAAAAACAAATCATTTGGCATCAACATTTAAGAATCGTAGAAATTTTAATTTAAGGGTCATAATGATATTATGGGAGATGGTAACACAGCATAGACATGGATAAATATGATAGCATCGGAGAATCAATGTTATCTTTTGCTGGGAAGATTATGAATGTAGCTTTGTACTAATGCAACTAATATAAATATTGAAAACAAGAATTAATATTCATATTTTGTTGATCAATAACAAATCATATAATCAAGTGCCACAAGAATTGATCTATTTTGCAATAAGGTAAAAAAAGGTTTGTGCTAGAGGTATATTGAAGTTACTAGAGATATATGAAGAAGCATTGGCTAGTATTAATAATGTTTATGAATGGCCAAAGAATTCCCAATTATTATAGGTTTACAACAAGGATCAAAATTGAGATGGTATTTTTTGAATTTGTTATTTAGTTGATTACACGTGATATTCTAATTGATATACTCACACAATTATATTTGATGTGAAAACAATTAAAATGAGTGTACAATCTCACTATTGAAATAAGTAAATAGATATAGAGTTGTTGAGAAGAAGTGAAGAACAAGAGATGATAGTGGGAAAAAATTGTCAGAAATGAAGGACTAGTTTATGACAATGCAATTTTAATGGCCGTAACGTTAGTAACAATAAAATAAAGTGATAGTAACAAATGGTACATCAAAGCATTTAGGCTATATCATGAATAAAAAGTGAATATAAGTGAGAAATTAGTTTCTTCATTTAAGATTAGGCAGTTGAAACAGAGAAGGGGCTCAAGAATACTATACAAGGACAAAATATCATGGAGAGCCAAATGTAAATTTTATTAACAGATAACTAGGCCAACTATGTTATAAGGATATGAGGGTAAGTCACTGAAGAAAATATCAATAGACAAGTTGAACTTGGAAGAAATGAGAATACAAATTTAAGTATGGAAAAACTAGGAAGCATGGTTTGGAATATGATTACATAGAGGAACGATAGGAGTAGAAATAGTTGGAACAATATTTGTGCAAAAGGATTATGAAGAAAAGGTACAGAAAAGTGACCAGGATATAGGTTGTGATGCAGAGCAGAGACGGGGACGAGTTTTGGGCCCATTCGGGGCTGATTTGGTGATTTATCATATATGGCGTGCCCGGATCGACGATCCGACTCCGTAAATGTGTCTGGATTCGCATTGCGAATCATTTTCATATATAATCGCATTGCGAATCATTTTCATATATAGCTTTGTACTTTTTGGTTTTTATTTCATGTAGTTTTGGCTCCGAGACCAACGGTCAATCATAGCTGCTGATTTCGGGTGCCCTAATTTTTATTTCTTATAAATA
Source organism: Platanthera zijinensis (assembly GCA_039513925.1). Taxonomy (NCBI): domain Eukaryota; kingdom Viridiplantae; phylum Streptophyta; class Magnoliopsida; order Asparagales; family Orchidaceae; genus Platanthera; species Platanthera zijinensis. The sequence continues at coordinate 71,145,965 of CM077084.1, read as the reverse complement.
TAAGGTTTAGGGCTGCCGTCATTCCGATTGTTGAATGTTTGGAGAGCTTCTTTCTTCATTCCGGTGATATCCTCTGCGGTGCCGACTCCGTGGAACCCTTGGTGCCGACTCCTCGGGTAAGTGTTTTGTATCTGTGTTTTCCTCCTTCCCCACCCATCCACCTTGTCGTCCAGCCAGCCTCCTCCCTCAAAAAACCTCAGTCCAGTTGTTGTCCAGTCAGCTGCATCTCTCCTGATGCCCCATTCCAGCAAGCCTCCCTTCAAACCGCCGGGCGCCGGCCTCCACTCCCCAGGCAGCCGCCCCTCCACATCAAGCCGCCTCCCCTGCCCCCTCCTCCGCCCTTTCCAAAACAGGCCGACGGCCTTTCTCAGCCCAAATCCGGCCAGCAGCCTCCCCTCCCCTGTTTACAGCCCTGCTACTCAATCCTACCAGCCCACCGCCCCTCCCTAGCTGCCCCTACCTTCCAACCTTGCTGCGACCATCCCCCACCACATGGAACCACTTCAAAACAACCACCCCCACATAAAATTTGTACAGATCTGGGCAAACCAGCCCCGATCCAGCCCTCCGAAGCCCCCGACCAGCCTCCTCCTTACCTGATCCGGTCCACCAATCACCAGAATCCTTCTTTGAGTTCCCAACGTTAAGATCTACCATTATTACAACAACCCTACTATTTGTATTGTGTTTTGTATTAGTTTGTTCTGTTGTAACATTGTTATGGTTTGGATTATTACATGTTTTCCGGAATGTTCAATATATTATAGTTATTTGTGCCTCGATTAATCTCTAATTGTAGGAAGGACCGATTCGTCGCGTGTTCTCGCTTTAGCCCTCCACACGGAGGAAAGCATGTAAGGTTAGGTCATCGAGTTTCCCGCCGCCTATAGATTCGTCCTGCGTCAATTGGTATCAGAGAGAGGTTGCGTACACTTTGTGATACGCAGTCGTAGAGTCTATAGGTTTTTCATTATGTCTAGGTGTCACAATTATTCCTCTCCTCACTTTGGAGGTCTCGAGTCCACTTGCATCCGCTCTCACAGAGCCCCGTCAGGGAGACCCTCATGTTACTACGACGATTATTCTCGATCGCAGCACACCACTTTTATAGATTGTGTTGATCCACCGACACGACCATACTACACTAGAAATGATCATTATCATGATTATCGTTGTTCATATCCTTGCACGCGAGCGGATCATGTTGATCCTTCGACTCGATTCGATTACCTTAGAGATGATTATTATGAGGATCGTCGCTTTGAGAGAGATCTTGAGAGTCAGTTTCGTACTATTAGCCCTTCCTTTGACGGCTCATCGAGTCCCGAGTCTTTCAGCTATTGGCTCGTGAATATGGAATATTATCTTGATCATTTTGAGTTATTCGGTGAGCGTCGCGTCAAGTTTGCGAAACTTAGACTTTTAGATCAAGCGAGGGCTTATTGGTCTAACGTTGAGAGGATCTGCGAGCGAGACCGTCTTCGTCGCATCACTAGTTGGGTGGACATAAAGCGTACATTGTGTCAGAGGTATCTGCCTTCGTCGTATCGGAGTCGTTTGATCGACCGATTATTTTCCCTTCAGCAAGAATCCATGTCTGTCGCTGACTACAAGGATCGCTTTGACGAGTTAGTTGTGAGTGATATCCGAGAGGACCCAACCATGAGCACTTCCCAATTTCGGTCCGGGCTTCTATCTGACTTTCGTACTAAGGTGATTTATCATAGTTCGAAGTCCCTCAAGTCGACATATCAGCTTGGACCTTCATCTTAACCTCCACAGTAAGAGCTCCTCCCAGAGTCACATCACGATCGAGAGCACAGAGCCTGGTGTTGATCTCGTAGTGGCTATGTCATCCATTCACGGGGACACTATCCCGCACAAGGGTACTTATATGGAGGATCATGACCCTAGTGACAAGTTCTATGATGACCCCCCTGTTGAGCCTCCAGATGAGCCACCACATCCTCGTGAAGATGCGATTCAGGTGAGCCGCTTGTTTACGAGTTCCGAGTTATTAGCGCCTCTTCCATTATCGTCCTTGGCCTTGCCCCAGATGATGGATATTGTGTGGAGCATCGAGTGTCTAGGGCACCACCTGTTGACACACCGCACTCTAGATGAGTTTTGGGACGCACCACCTGGTGACCCACCAGACGAGTACTTCATTTTTGGGGATACTCTCCACACTATAGAGTCACTCCTTCCCGTCTGTGTACACAATTTTCACTCAGGCGGTCGTCTCATCCGTAATGAATTTTTGTACACACCTCCTAGTGAGCCCCTTAATGTGTTACACTCCCTTAGAGACATTTGACTCGCTACGAGCTTGTACTTAAGTATAGATATCTCACGCAGTCATCTAAACACTCGTCACACACGGGATGAATTTTTCTACACCTCACCGAGAGAGCCTCCTGATTAGACCACCATATTTTAGAGACGTCCCAGTCATTATTAGACTTTCCCGTAGCAGACATGTAGCGTCTGTCGTGTTTCATTTGCATGAATCTGTTGAGTCATTTCTTCGTCATTTGCATGAGTTTGTTGTGTTATTTGTTCATTGTTTGCATGTGTGTCATGAGTCGGTCCGACGAATAATCCATATTGGTAATAAATATTGTAAATCGCATGCGGATGTTCATTAACAAGTGCAGGTACTTCATGAAGGCGAGCAGGTGATGGTGAGAATCTGCGTTGTGAGGCTCCGTGCGAGGCTTGCTAAAAGTTTGAGCATTCGGGGAATGAGTCCTTACTGAGTCCTGAGACGCATCGGGACAAATGCTTATGAACTGAACATCCCCGCGAGCATGGGTGCCCATACTGTGTTGAATGTCGAGAACCTGACGCTATATTTTGCACCTCTCAAGTATTCGGGCCCAGACCTTGGCAGTCATCCCGAGCCTTTATCACCGTTTTTACCACCCACCACTCAGTCTACCCCCGAGCCCTTGTCACCACATTCTTTGCCCTGTGCTTAGCCCACCTCTGACCTCCACTTACCCGGGATCTTGTCCTCAACAGTTTCACCATTGGCACCTCGGATCCCACAGGATCCTTCTACTAGTGTGTTGAGAGATGAGCTTATCACTGAGATAATCACGCATGAGTCCGCCCCCACTACAGACAGTCTTGTGCCTCTCCCTGGTTCGCTGACGCGGATGACTCTTCACCGACGACACCAGGATGCCACCAACAGAGCTTGATCGACTTACCCCCGAATTTTGACTTCAGTACTACCGTCTCCATTCATCGGGGATGGAAGCTTTCAGTCCGGAGGAGTTGATTGGCGAGCACACTTTTAGCGATGACAGTTGGACGACCTTTGGTGGGCCTCTTCGAGTTTTACCTGACATACAACGAGAGAATTCTGATCCCTATTCATCAGGAGATGAATTTTTTCAAGCCCGGGAGATTGATGCGGAGCAGAGACGAGGACGAGTTTTGGGCTCATTCGGGACTGATTTGGCGAGTTACCATATATGATGTGCCCGGATCGACGATCTGACTCCGTAGATGCGTCCAGATTCGCATTGTAAATCATTTTCATATATAGTTTTGTACTTTTCGGTTTTTATTTCATGTAGTTTTGGCTCCGAGACCAACGACCAATCATAGTTGTTGATTACGGGTGCCCTAAATTTTATTTCTTATAAATATAAGGTTTAGGGCTGCCGTCATTCCGATTGTTGAATGTTTGGAGAGCTTCTTCCTTCATTCTGGTGATCTCCTCTGTGGTGCCGACTCCGTGAAACCCCTTCGTGATGACTGACGACTCCTTAGGTAAGTGCTTTGTATCTTTGTGTTTTCCTCCTTCCCCGCCCTTCCACCTTGCCGTCCAGCCAGCCTCCTCCCTCAAAAAACCTCCGTCTAGTTGTTGTCCAGTCAGACGCATCCTTCCTGAAGCCCCCTTCCAGCCAGCCTCCCTTCAAACCGCCGACCTCCACTCCCCAGGCAGCTGCCCCTCCACATCAAGCCGCCTCCCCTGCCCCCTCCTCCGCCCTTTCCAAATTAGGTTGACGACCTTTCTCAGCCCGAATCCAACCAAAAGCCACCCCTCCTCTGTTTCCAGCCTTGTCGCTCAATCCTAGCAGCCCACCGCCCCTCCCTAGACGCCCCCACCTTCCAACCTTGCTGTGACCATCCCCCACCACGTGGAATCACTTTAAAACATCCATCCCCACATCAAATTTGTACAGATCTAGGCAAACCAGCCCCGATCCAGCCCTCCCAAGCCCTCGGCCAGCCTCCTCCTTACCTGATCTGGTCCACCAACCACTGGAATCCCTCTTTGAGCCCCCAAATGTTAAGATCTACCATTATTACGGCAGCCCTACTATTCGTATTGTGTTTTGTATTGGTTTGTTTGGTTATAAACATTGTTATGGTTTGGATTATTACATGTTTTTCTGGATGTTCGATTTATTATAGTTATTTATGCCTAGATTAATCTCTAACTGCAGGAAGGACCGATTCGCCGCGCGCTCTTGCTTTGGCCTTCCACGCGAAGGAAAGCCTAAGTTTGTCTCGTTTAAATAAATTATTTTGCCTTGCTGTGAATTTATTTGCATGGAATGCTAACATTTATTATCTAATTTGTGATTAATATGTCGGGCTTGCATTGCATGTAGGGTTAGGTCACCGAGTTTCCCGCCGCCTATAGATTTGTCCTGCGTCAGGTCGTACAAATATATTTGCACAACCGATTTTCACCGATAAAAATATTATCAAACACAATGGGGGAATGAGAATTTGGATAACCCACCAAAAAATTGGCATAAAGCTAATTATGATGATAGCAGGTAAACAAGTCATCTTAGAATTTACATGATCACAGGTAAAAGCAGGGGCGGAACTGTTCATGGGCACACCCGGGCACGTGCCTGGGTCCAAAATTTCGGAAAAATAATTTAGATGTATTGATTTGGATCCAACCTAATACAATTTGGCCTAATTTAAGCACACTTAGGGAACGATTTGAGTTCTGAAATAGGCAAAACAACGAGCCCAGAACGCGCGGTTTTAGTTTATTTCGCGAATCGCATGTAGACTGACCGCGTAGTTTTAATTTCAATACAACATTCTTGTCATTCCGCCTGATTTATGAAGCCAGAAGCCTTGACTGAACCCTCGAGTCTTTGGCCTCTGTGTTGCCCTAACAGGCAGCTCCCGCCTCCCTACTAAGGTCACGCCGCCGACGGCCGACAAGGGTTTGGGTTTTCCGTGACTGAGAGTGGCCGACGGGCGATGAAAGTGACGGAATCCTCTCTGGCCTGAGGTCTTTGCTGAAGCTGAAGCCGATCGGTAATGATTTTAAATTATTTCCAATTTTAAGGATTTTTGTGCATTTCTCAGGGTGTTGCACTGCCGCTTAGTTGGAACTTTCTTAGGGTGTCGCCGTCCTTTCTTAGGTTTTCAAATGATTTACATGTAAGAATGTAAGATCCGTAAATGATTTAGGTAAATCCCCTCTATCACCTTCTTTATCACTTGCTTAGGTTTTCAAATGATTTAGGTGTAAATCGTTTACGGATATACCTACTTAATCAGCTTAGGTTTTCAAATGATTTAGGTGTTCAGGTGATAAAGAAGGTACATGCTTAGGTTGCGTCCAGTTTCAGTTGATTTAGGTAAACCCGTATATAATTTAGGTAAATGCACTCTGGTCAAATGATTTTTGTTGGAATCCTCTCAGGTCAAATGATTTTTGTACATTTTTCAAATGATTTTGGTAAATCTTACACTACACTTTCAGTTGATTTATCCTCAATTTGTGATTTATCCTAATTCCTCTCTGCAATGCTTGATAACTCTCCCAAATTCCCGAGCACACTCAAATTAGGTGTCATCCTCATCATTTTTTGACTTCTTTAAGCCTTTTGATTTAGTTTTTATGATTCAGATTTCAGAAGGTTTTGGTAAGGATAAAAATTCCTTTTACTATTTGTGTTTTTTCAAGAATCACTTGCTCTAACTCTAAGACCCTAATCTACATTGGTGCCTTCATTTTTCACTGGATTGGATTTAGAATTTTTTTGGATTAAGCCAATCAAGAATTGAATTTCGCTTTTTTGATTAAATTCCACTTCTTAGCAATTATTTTGGATAACACATAGATTTGAACATAGTCATTTGGCATATTTATTTTTATATCTTTCAATTGTAGTCGTAAGCATTGTCTACTATATTCCCTTTTGGCATAGTTATTTTTGTATGGTGCCCGGGTCCAACTAAAATTCTAGTTCCGTCACTTGGTCAAATGATTATTGTTGGAATCCTCTCAGGTCAAATGATTTTTGTACATTTTTCAAATGATTTAGGTAAATCCTACACTACACTTTCAGTTGATTTATCCTCAATTTGTGATTTATCCTAATTCCTCTCTACAATGCTTGATAACTCTCCCAAATTCCCGAGCACACTCAAATTAGGTGACATCCTCATCATTTTCTGACTTCTTTAAGCTTTTTGATTTAGTTTTTACTATTAAGATTTTAGAAGGTTTTGGTAAGGATACTAATTCCTTTCACTATTTGTGTTTTTTCAAGAATCACTTGCTCTAACTCTAAGCCCTTAATCTACACCGGTGTCTTCATTTTTCACTGGATTGGATTTAGAAATTTTCAGGATTAAGCCAATCAAGTATTGAATTTCACTTTTTTGATTAAATTCCACTTCTTAGCAATTCTTTTGGATAACACATAGATTTGAACATAATCATTTGTCATATTTATTTTTATATCTTTCAATTGTAGTTGTAAGCATTGCCTACTATATTCCCTTTTGACATAGTGAATTTTGTATGGTGCCCGGGTCCAACTAAAATCCTAGTTCTGCCACTGGGTAAAAGTTCAAGAAAATCATTGAAATCGAGCTTCACATTTTAGAATATTTTAAGTATTTCGTAGTGAAAACATGTTAAGAAGAACCCATACAAAATTTAAAAGATATTTTGAAAAACTCTTTTTGACCATAAAGTTCTTTGAGGACCTTGAAAACAAGCTAATAATAACAAAATTAGAAACTTACAATTCAAAATTTATAGCAAGATGAACAACATCTTTCAAATTATTTAGATTCACTAGAATCCTCCTTTGTCATTTGTTCCTCTTAGGATATTCATTTGTTCCTCTTAAGATATTCATTTGTTCAAATTAGATTAAAGTGGAACCATTTATGCACCTTCTACCCATGTTAGCCGCTTAAGCTTAGCAATTGCTTCATTCTCTAGCCATGTAGCATGCCTTAAAAATCTCAATAGAATTTTTACCATCTTATCCACCAAATATGCACATACATCTTTAAAATTCTCATATATATTCTTAAAAAGTTGCTATTTTTTTACCACCAAACATTTGCTCATATTGCAGATTTCAAAAATTCCCATGAGCATCATATTTTCCATTTTAAAAAAATCTCGTGCCCTTTAACCATTCAAGTTTATACATAATCCAAAAACAAAGCCTCTAGATCAAACTATATTCTGTGGAATTCTAATCCTATAGTCCATTTCAACTCCCAATCAGGAGAAGAGTATTCATTTCTTTCCTAACCCAAAATCAAAATCAAGAGGAGAAGATAAAATCCACATAAAAATCCTTAATTTTATTCAACAAATCTCAATCAGAATGTATATAAAGAGATCCTCAACATACAATAGACAATCTACAGATCGCCAAATGTTCAATTCCAACAATTGAAAAGCTAAAGCATGTAGAACCCATTTTCCATCACCGATTCAATTAAGAAATCCCGTAAGAATTTAGACGCCTGCAAGAGATCCACGGCTAGAAGAAGAAATACCTTAAAATTTCCGCGGTCGTCAAAGCCGCCGCTTCGCAGCGGCGTGGAGACGCCGTAATCTTGATAGCCACCGCCGTTGCCTTCGTATCGTTCCTCGAAGTCCGCCATAGAGGATCTCTCTCGAGTGGAGAAGGCACTCCGCACTCCCGACAGCTATACTCGTATAGATTGAGCTTAGGGCAAATTCTTGTCGGTTCGAAAATCTAAATAACTATAGTAACCATATTAATATGGATTCTATAAAAATGCTGCAAATGGATCTCTATTTCTGTACTGTTTAAACTATTATATATTAAAAGTTTAAATCTTTCTAATAATTATGCAATCAAAATAATTTTGGGGTGTTCATGTTAGTAAATTTGTGTGCTCATAAAAAAGACATAAAATTCATTTTAATCTTCCTATTCACTTTGCTAGACATAGTCATATTCACCCGATTTCTACGTCCCGATTGACCTCATTGAAGCATGGTTCCAATATAGACCAACCTCACTATGTCACCTAGTAGTTAACTTCCAGTTTTTGGCGAGGAAGTCAGTCGTCGTTTTTTGACACCTTAAAAACTCACATTGATCGCGTGAATATCTCTTTTGAATTCTTCCTCTCTTTCAGAGTCTCATAACAAGACTCCCAAGCGGCATGTTGATGCCCTGCTCCTCTCCTTGCGCCACCTCCGGCTCCATGAATGTTGTCGTTCTCATAACCAACTCACCCCCCCCCCCGGCCGATACTCATTGTGCAATGAAAATCTAGGAATCCGATGTAGTCATCAGAGTAGGTGAGAAAATCATACTCCTTGACATCATAGTGGACGACACTAATTGAGTAGATGTAATAAAGTGTTTGAATAATCAAGCGTGTGAAAGATCGGTTATTACGCTCGTTAAGACAATTGACAACGACAGAGAGTGCTCCACGAGTTCCATATAAAGGTGGTATGATGCATCCTAAATTTGGATGGTTTTCTTTGATCTAGGCTCTTCATCACTTTCATTGTATTCTAGAGTATTTTTTATGACGATTGTTATTAGAACTACACATATGGCTATTAGCACACATTTAGTTTCATTTTTAGGGCTTTCTAAAATACCTAACAGCACTCACCCGTGCCGACACTCTCTTGTATGTTCACCCCAACCTCCGCTCTTTCTCGCCGATTTGTTGGTGCGAAATCGCCGGATCTTGCTCGCTGGAAGCATCCTTTTCCCGTTTCTTATTCTTGTGTTCGCCCGTGAGCCAATTCATGCTCTCCCGTAGCCTCCTTTTTTTCCTTTCGTGCTAGCAAAAATCAATGTCATTTTCAGCTCTGCTTGTTTACACTATCATAGTAGAGAATGTGAAAGGATAATTGAGATTGCTATTAGAGATCTCCTTGAGGGTAAGATTGAGATTGCTTTAGGTTTTAACTTTTCTAAAATTTTATTTGTGCATAACATATTTTTTGGCAGATATCCGTTTGTTCCTAAAAATAATGATTTGCGGCTATCAAATAGTTGTGGATAATCAAAAGTGCAGTCCTAATAATAACCGCCTTTTTATTAGAAGTTGCTTTCAATTTTAGCTATTTGGGGGCTGATTTTGACGTCTAAATTGCTCTCACTATTTCTAAGAAGGGAAAAATTGATTTATCCTTAAATTAGGTTTATTGGCTATTTTTTCATGTTGACTAAGAAATTATACTCTAGTTTTCATTCATAGAAACATTTTTTTGCCACTCCTTTCATTCTTGCTTTGGGTGAGGGTTTTTGCAGCTCACTCGAGCTTATGGGTAGATTGGTTTAGATTGGACCGTCTTAGCTCTGAAGCGGTTGATAGTGCAATCAGTCTGAGAATTGTAGAAGCAAACAAGAGGATTTTCTTTAGCATGAAAAACCCCCCAAAAAAGTGAAAAATCACGTGGCCGGATCGGTGTGAACCAAACATCCACTATATGGTGCTGCTTTACAGGGCCTTTAGGAGAATGCAAGGGCGGCATGCCGCTCCTCGTTGCAATGGGTGAGAGAACGAGACGTTCAGAGGGTGACAGACCACTGCTCACAAAACTAAGTATTTGTTCTTGCTTGCGTCAAAGAATGTGTGTGCTCTAGAGACTGGGCGGACTTATGCAGGTGTTTGGATGTTGGAGCGGAGTGAGCTTGCGGTTGACTAGCAGATGTTGAACGTTGAGTGTGTTGCACGCAGACTGTTTGCTGCGATGTGAGGAGTGAGCACGTAGCGGAACGCTTTGGGATGCACGAAGACGGATGGTTGCGGACAAAGGTGGATGAAGATCTCTAAGCGATCTTTGAAGTGCTTGAAGATCTTCAAGGACGTCTTCGAAGTTAGGGAGATTCCTGATAGAATTCCTAAGCGAGTAGGAGGAGAAGTGGATGAGAGAAAATGTGAGAATGAAGAGGAGACCGAGTTCTTATTTATAGGTCCCAGAGGTGGTTATGATGGTTACACGGATATCCGTAGATCATAACACCTTTTTTATTATTTGCATACCATTTCAGTATAGTTCGCGACGTATATTATTATAATATTTTTGCTACGCACACACCGACATTATTTTGTCTATTGGCGTCCACCCATGATATGTGGTTATGCATGTGGTTACGCGAGTAGTTATCTACAAATCAGATGATGGAGATCGCATGAGGACAATCAGATGGCGAAGGAGGGTCGATAGGCGGGGGCAGTCGGTGGCGGGAGGCAGATCGGGGGAGAGGGAGACGGAGGCTAGCCTCATAGAGACCGGTGGGGCGGAGGCCGCCCGTGCACTGGGTGGCCGAGCGGCGGACGGCCTCGCGGAGGGCGGCCAGGTGGGGAACGGCTTGCAAAGGCCGACATGGCGGAGGCAGCTTGCATGTCGAGCGGTCGTGCGGAGGTCGGCCGGGCCGAGGCCACCGCGCACCGGGCGGCTGAGCGGTGGCCGGACTTGCGGAGGCCGGCTGGGCAGAGGCCGCCAGCGCGCCGAGCTTGCCGCGGTGGCCGAGGAGAAGGCGGCGACCACCGACATGGCCGACCGCGTGCGGTTGGCATGATGGTCAGGAGCGCGCGTGGTGGTTGGGATCGTGCGTGCGGTTGTTAATGCGTTAATCACTCACGAATTGGGTCTTCGAATTGCGCGTATGGTGGCTATTTGAAACCCAGGATTTCTATAAATATTGGGGATAATCCCATCAATAGTGATTTCTACTCTTTTTTCCATTCACAGCAACAATTCAACAAATAAGTGCTCGTTTCAAAATAAATTATAGCTTGATTTCATCAAGTATAAGTCCAATCTTTCAATTGTTTTATGTCTGCAAATATCAAAGCAGTGTACAAAAAATTTCGTAGGATGCTCATAGCTTGAGAAGCTATGTTAATTGTCTACTCAAATTTTGTCATACTTGCTGTTGTAAACTCAAATTTTGTCATACTCGCTTTAGACTCCGAGAGTGCGGAGTTGGGACACTTTTCACCCCCAACATTAATATAAACACCACAATTTTAACTCTTCAAATTTACAAAATTGCATTTAAAAGGGCAAGACAAATAGAGCTGTCACTTAAAACCGAAAACCGCAAACCGAACCGAAACCGGAACCGGAACCGCAAAGAACCGGACCGAACCGTTCGTAAATTATTCGGGTTTTGGTTTGAATTTTGGAACCGTGAATAACATTGGTCCGAGTGCGGTTCTTACATTTTATTATCCGGGCCGGAACCGAAACCGGAACCGCAACATACAAGTCTCAAGCGGTTTCAAGATTTTTAGACCCGATCCGAACCGGACCGAGGTAGAACCGAACCGCAACCCGTTTATTATTTTTATTATTATATTGTTATTATTTTATAATTTATCTATAATATTTATACTTACTATTACGAGTGAATCTGGTGCAGTTTGAACTCAAACCGCAATCGCACTAAAGAGGACGATTTTGGACCGAACAAAACTTCTCCGCATAAAAACCGTATGGTATGATTTGACATTGGTGCGGTTTGGAGTCAATTTTTGCCGTGCATTTTTTATTTTTATACAGTTATATAATATATTTTTAATTTTATTAGCATATTTTTTTGAAATATTTTATTTAAAAAATAAAGAAAATATAAAACTACTATTTATTAGTAATCATGAAAGACAACTAATTGTAGGCGGTTATTACGGTTGAGCATGTCGATAAGACGTTCGCAAGCCAACTAGAATTCGTGGCAAGTCTACACGCGTAGGAAGGAAATTGATACTATCCCACCAATCGCGGAAAAGACCGCCGAGAAGTGCGCAACATAATTATTTTTATTTCGATATTGTTTTGAGTTTTACTATTTGCAGTCCGCTTTTATTTCATTCCGTCAATCTTGATTTTGATTTTAGTTGGAACCGATTGGAACCGGACCGAACCGCATGGAACCGGACCGAACCGATAGTGACTGGTTTGGTTTTGGTTCTTGTTGAACCGTAACTGGAACCGTTGACACAACGGTTCCAAAAATTAAGCTGGAACCGGAACCATAATCGGAACCGGTCAAACGAAATAAGGTTTTGGTTCTAATTTGAAGAACCGTTACCTTAATGGTTCGGTTCATGATTTTAGTAGAACCGGAACCGAACCGGAACCGTGACAGCTCTAAAGACAAACAATTTAAGATAACTTTAACGAATGAATTAAATTAATTGTTGAAATTGGGAGTAATAAAGGTAAAACAAGTATTAATAGAGAATGTTTAGATTCTTTGATAACATTACAAATTATATCGATAATTATTTTAGCATTTTCTATTATTTTTGTTGCGGTTCGCTCAATGCCCCTGATAGATCGGTTCCGGATTGGTCCGTCTTAGTCCCGGGCGATCGAGTACACACACAGTCAAAGTAGAAAAAGAGAGATTGTACACACACAACTTTAGCGTGGAAAACCCCGGAAAGGGGAAAAAATCACGTGGTCGGGTTTGTGTCAGCCAAACTCCACTATTTGTCTCTGTTACAGTGCTATTGTAGAGAGAATGCGAGGGCGACAGACCGCGCCTCGTTACAAATACTGGGAAGTTGAGAGAGCTCTTCTTGAGTGACGGGTCACCACTTAGGAGTTCGTGCACTTTGACGAACGTCTTTCTTGAGTGCTTGCTCTTCTTGTTTGCGCTCTGTAGGATGTCTGCACTTTATCCCTCAGACTGAGGAGGGTTGCCTTCACTGACACTTCGTTTCCATCCTTCTCTGAGTGGCGCTCGCAGGAGAACCTGCCAAGTTAGTGAGTGAAAGAGGAACGGAGGGGGAAAGTAGAGAGAGAAGCTCTGGAGAGTAGTAGGATTGAAGAGAGAGAAAGCGAAGGAGAGAATGAAGCCGGATCCCTTGAAATTAACTATCAGGGGTGCTTATATAGGGTTTCCGAGATGGTTAAGGTGGTTAATCGCAGATCGGAGGGACGTGATTGCTTGTGGTGATCGGAGGGCCGTAATGGCCTGCCACGATCGGACGGTGGAGAGAAGGTCGTCCCACGATGGTGGTCGGAGGAAGCGCACCGGCCGGCGGCCGCCCGAGGGAGGGGGCGGCCGGCCGCGAGGAGGCGGTCGGTCCTGGGCGGCCGGCCAAGGCCGCCCGACCGGAGGGGGTCTGCTTTGGAGCCCAAGTCTTCAGCACTGAAGAAGAAAGGCTCTGCGAATGAGGGAAAGTGTCACCACTGTGGCAAGGCTAGTCATTGGAGGAGGAACTATCCTTCAAGTCACACCTTTAGTCCTTTTAGAATGGTTCGGTTGGTCACCTCGACCTGCCCATTGGATTGGGGGTGCGACACAGTCGTATGCTGCAACTCGATCTTTAAGTCCTCGCATAGCTTGGTGAAAGACCTTCCTGTAAATAAGTGTCATTGTCGGTGATTATAACTGCTGGTATGCTAAAGCGGCAGGTGATGTTCTTCCAAACGAATTATTTTGCGTTCTCCTCAGTAATCTTGGTAAGAGGCTCTTCTTCTACCCACTTGGTGATGTAGTCGATGACCATGATGATGAATTTTCTCTGTCCCGAGGCTTGAGGTAAAGGGCTGAGGAGGTCTATCCCCCACTGTGCGAATGGCCAAGTTCCTTGTAGTGTGGTAAGGGCAACGGGAGGTTGTCGGGGAATGCTGGCATGCAACTGGCAACTTTTACATTCCTGGACGAAGTCTGTCACTTTCTTTTTCATGGTTGGCCAGTAAAAGCCATGGCGTAGGATTTTACGGGTCAAGACCTTTCCGCCCAAATGTTCTCCGCACACCCCTCCATGGACTTCGTGGAGGGTATATTCAGCGCCAGTCTCTGCTAAACACTTCAGGTAGGGTCCTGCAAATGACCGCTTATAAAGTTCTCTGTTGATCAGTGTGAAATTTGCCGCACTCATCCTTAGGCGACGGGCCTCCTTCTGATCTTCTGGGAGCTACTAGTTCTCTAAGTAGTCCACCAACGGGGTAATCCATGACCCCTTTGATTCTTCAATCTCCGCCACCTCCCACGGTCCTTGGACACTGGGAAAGGCAATTTATTCAACCCGACGGCTTCTTGACTGATAGCGAGATGGATATGTGACTAGCTTTGACAGGGCATCTGCTCGGCTGTTCTGCTGCCTAGAGATGTGGAGAATTTGGGCTTGCGGTATCTGAAGCAGGAGATATTTTACCAGTTGGAGGTACTGGACACGCTGCTCACTTTTTGCTTCATAATCTCCTTCCACCTGGGAGACGACGAGCTGGGAGTCGGAGTAGATTGTTAACTTCTTGGCGTGGCAATTGATGATGAGCCTCAGTCCTGCGATTAAGGCCTCATATTCTGCTATGTTGTTAGTGTCAGGAAACTTCAACTGGAGCCCGTACTCTAAAGTGACGAGCTCTGGGATTATGATAAGCAGTCCGACTCCGACTCCTTCTATTCCAGAAGCTCCGTCAACGTACATAGTCCATCCTTGTCCTAGCTCTGCTGGTGTAACTTCCGGCTCCGTTGGCAAGGTATTTTCAACGATGAATTCTGCTAATATCTGGGATTTAATGACGGGGCGCGGCAAGAAGTGGATGTCAAATTTGTCAAGCTCAACCGCCCACTTGACCAGCCGGCCAGATGCCTCAAGCTTTTGAATAATGGCGTAGAGAGGTAGCTCAGTCAATACTTTGATGGTGTGGGCCTGGAAGTAGGGAAGAAGTTTTCTTGCTGAGAAAATGAGTGCTAAGGTCGTCTTATCTGTGACCGGATACCGGGTTTCAGTGTCCGAGAGGATCTTGCTAAGGTAGTAGATGGGGGCATTGAATCCCTCCTTCATCTTTTACCAACACGGAGCTTAGTGCGGCCGGCATGATAGCGAGGTATAAAAAAAGAGTTTCTCCTGGGGCCGATTTTGATGGAAGCGGAGGGGAGGACAGGTACTACTTCAATAAAGAGATCGAGGTGGTGACATGTATTCCAAAGCCTTAATCTTCTCTGGGTTGGCCTTTATCCCCCGCTGGGTTACCATGAATCCTAGGAATTTTCCAGACGTAACCCCGAAGGCACACTTAGTGGGGTTAAGCCTTATGTTGTACTGTCGAAGGATCTTGAAACACTTCTCGAGGTCTTCCAAGTGATCTTCCTGATGGATGCTCTTAACCAGCATATCATCAACGTATACCTCCATCTTCTTGCCAATAAGGTCTTTAAAACACCTGTTCATGAGCCGTTTGTAGGTAGCTCCTGCGTTCTTGAGTCCAAAGGGCAGTACTTTGTAACAGTAAACCTCTTTGTCAATTCGGAAGGTCGTATGTTCTTCGTCCGCAGGATTCATTCGAATCTGGTTGTACCCAGAGTAAGCGTTCATGAAGCTGAGGAGTTGGTGCCCGACGGTTGAATCAACTAACTGATCCATTTTTGGGAGCGAGAAGCTTTCCTTGGGGCAAGCTTGATTGAGGTTGGTGTAATCCACGCACATCCTCTATTTTCCTGAAGACTTCTTCACTAGGACAACATTAGTCACCCAGGTAGGGTATTTTACTTCTCGGATGAAATGGGCGCTGAGGAGCTTCTCCACTTCGTCGTCAATTGCCTGGAGTTGTTCTGGAGCAAAGTTTCTCATCTTCTGGATGACAGGTTTGCATGCTGGATTGATGTTGAGAGAGTGCTGAATGATGTGAGGATCTATGCCAGGCATATTTTCCGGAGCCCAGGCGAAGATATCCTTGTTCCTTTGGAGATAGGCTGTCAATTCCTCTTTCTCTCGTTGTGGTAAGAGTTATCCGAGCTGGATGGTGCGAGCCTGGTTTGTTGGTGAAAGGGGGACTTCAATTAGTCCTTCCATAGACATTCCCCGCTGTAATATCGCCTCGTCGCGTAAATCGAAGTCGTCGATGTTTAATGTGGTGGCCTTTGTTGGCTGTGCCTGCTTAAAGTAGCAATTTTTGGCGTCCTCCTGATTGTCGTGTACGACTCTGATTCCTCCCACAGTGGGGAACTTCATGGCCAGGTGAGGAATCGAGGGGATAACCTTGAAGATGGACTGGACGGGCCTCCCGAAAATGGCATTGTACGCGAAACTTGAATATACCACGACGAACTGGATTTCGTGTGTCACTTGCCTTGGAAATTCCCTCATGGTAACTGGGAGGGTAATCATTCCCAGTACCTAGACTGGATGGTTGTCGAAGCCATACAATGGTCTGGCTTCCTGTGTCAGATGTCTGGAGATGTTCATGCTCTGGAGGGTGGCGGAGAACAAGACGTCGACCGAACTTTCGTTGTCGACAAGGATTCGCTTAACATTATAGCAGGGATCTCTGATCCCAGCGCTGATTACCAGGGGGTCTTGGTGAGGTGCTCGAAGCCCGACAATGTCTTCATCTCTAAAGGTTATGGTGGTGTCTTGCCTGTACTTCTTGTCTTCATGGATGCCTCCTGGCGTGCATACTGAGAGGATTTGAGCAGAAAAAATGAGTGATCTGGCGATGGTTTCGATATTTCCGACCATCTGCCTACCACCTTCTCCTCTTGGCGGGGCGTTCTGCTGATCTCTGGGTTGCCTAGGCGGGTCCTGCTTGTCCTATATGCGTCCCTGCAAAAACCTTCTGAGAAGTACTAGGCGGACAAGACACTCGATTTCTTCCTTCAGGCGGGCACAGTCCTCAGTGGTGTGTCCTGTAGTTCGATGAAACTCGCAATATTTGGATTGATCGTTTCTGGGCTTATGGGCTGGTTGCTTGGGCCGATGTAATGTTGACTCATTTTGAATGGCATAGAGTACATTAGTGCGTGTGGTGTTGAGGGGAGTATAATCCCTGGGTGGTTAATCTCTCATATGGTCTCGCCGGCGTTGCCCATTTCGACGCTCTTCTCGGAATCTTCCTTCTTGATGTTGAGGAGTCGACTCCTTTTCTCTCTTCCGCTTTTGGGCCCCATCAAACTGCTGGCGATGGGCTTTTATAGCTTTGTCAGGGGCAATCTGCGCCTCTACCTAATGCACGATGTCAGGATAATTGGGGATAGTTTCTCTCATCAGTGTTGAGTAGAAACTGCTAGGGCGGAGGCCTCCAAGGAACACCCCCCACAACAACTCGGGGTCAACTCCCGGAATCTGACGGGCTTCTGCGATAAAATGTCAGAAGAAGTCCTTCAGGGTTTCTCCTTCATTCTGGAGGATTCCTAACAAGTGGGAGGGGTCGTGGACGATCCTGCGATTGACGATGAACTGATCGACAAACTGCTTTGTCAGCTCTGTGAAGTTGGCGATGGTACCAGCCCTTAATGAATGGAACCATGTTCGGGCCTTTCCTTTGAGAGTGGCTGGAAACACTTGGCAGAGCAACTGGTCTGGAGCGTTATAGATTCTCATAATGGTGGTGAAGTGGTTAACTTGTTCTAGCGGATCGTCTGTCCCGTCGAACGTCTCAATGTTTGGGAGCTTGAATCCGTACGAGATTGGATGGTCGAGGATTTGTGATGCCAAAGGGGAGCCTTGACAGAGCGGTCGGCGAGCGTGAATATCTCTTCTACCTGCCTGACGATATTCTTCAGCGATGACTTCTCGAATTTCCTCCCGAGACCTTTCAAGCGGAGGAAGGCGGGCGTCATTGACGGGGTTGTGATGAAGATGGTCCGCTCTCACCCCTCTCTGGGTCGAGTGAGTGGAACTAGCGGCTTCGGAATATTCTTCGGGTCCTTCCTGCCTTGAAGGAACTTCTTGGGCCCTGCCCTGATTCGCTGTGGCGAAAAGTTAGCTCGTGCTGGCGGCAGCGGGGGAGCAGGAGGTGCTCCCAGGTTTCGGAGCAGGGTGAGCATTTCGGTTTGTTGCTCTTCCATCTGGTGAACACGCCCCTCCAGGGCAGTGATGGGGGCGAAAACGACTTCAGCAGTCAGTGGCACGTCTACCAAAGAGTGGGAGCGTGCGGGTTCGACGTGTCCACCAAGGGCGGATCCTTCAGTGGTGCGGGCGCTTCTTTTTGCCATTGAAGCAAAACTTGGAAGCGGCAAGGCTGGTGATCTTGTTTTCTGAAGGATGTTGGGAATCACGTTCGCACAGACGACACCAACTATTACGGACTAACTCGATGCTCCGGTCGGACCGGATTTACTTGGACCGTCTTAGCTTATTGAGTGGTCGAGCGCGCACACAGTCAATGAAAATAAAAGGTTGACACAAGATGTGATGACGTGGAAAAACCTCTCAACCAGGTAAAAAACCACGTGATCGGATCTGTGCCGGTCAAAGTCTACTAGCTGTTTGTGGTTACAATGTGTTCGGAGAATCAGGGGGGACATGCCGCTCCCCGTTACAGCTTGGGGGGCGAGAGAGAGATTTCAGCTCCCAACGGGCAACAGGCTGCGCCGCGGGAGCGACTAGAACACTGGAATCCGAGAAGTGGTTCTGGTGCTTGGAAGTTTGGAGCGCGGCTTCGGCGCTTGTCCGCTTGCAGTGGCCGTCTTCCTCATTCTTTCGCTCATTCCGTGACTTAGGTGTTTTCCTGCTGGTGGCACACTGGTGGCTCGAGGTGTCTGGAGGATGATCCGAGGGAGGAGTCCGGCAGAGCTATCGCCTGAGGAAGAAGATGATCGGGAGCAAAAAAGGACAATTATGAGGAGGCCCTGAGGCTCCTTTTTTAGCCTCTGAGAGAGGATTATGGCGGACCCCACCATTAACTCGGTGGGTTAGTGAGTGGTTACCCACCAGATCGGACAGCGAGGAAAGCCCACCACGATCGGACGGCGGACAAGCCATCGACGATGGTGGGGCGGCCGGGCGGCGGAGGCAGCCGACTGGCGACCGGGCGGCGGTTTCCCCTTAAAGGGGGGGGGGGGGGTTTGGTGGAGACAGAGGGAGTCCCCCCCCCCCATGTTTCCCTCATTATGGGGAGTTCATGGAAGGTGGAGTTGACTAGTCAACCGAATGATCTCCCACTTTGGGAGGAGATCATGGGGAAATTCTCCTTATAAATGGTGATGTAATCCATCACTAACACTGAATCACAGGGATCTTTGCAGGAAATAAGGCAGTGATACACAACAAATAAAATACGCGATGCCATTATTTGTGTCAAGCGCGCACTAAATTATTATTTTTAAAAAAATTCCAGGCAAAATATGTGCATTTGTATTAAAAAAAAATTGGGTTCATTTTTTGCAATTCGCGCCCTGCGGAAATTGGGCAGCATTTGACGTGGTTCCCCTAAAGTTCTTCCTAGTCAAGATGACATTGTCAAACTCATGGTTCCGACCGGATTGCCGAAATTGGCCACCTCGATCAAATGAGAGCGCTCGGACGTGCGACAAACCCAAACTAGACAAGCACGCTCGAGGGGTCTTGCGCCCGCCACCGCCTCCTGTCATCGTTAACAACCGCCACCACCTCCGTCCTCGCCAACAAACCTGCCCTGGCCATCCAAATTGTCCGGACCACCCGAGGGGGGGGGGGGGGGCATGGTCGTCATTTTATGAAAATTGGTGATTAATGTGATCGGAACCACACATCCTCGTTCACTCTTTCTGCTCGCTCACCCGCTAAGTGTTCACTCTTTCTTAATAGCGCCTGCTCCAGAGATTAATACAAAGCAGCAGCTCCGACAACCGCTGCTGAAAACATAGCTTTTTTTTTCCTTTCAAGAATTTATAAACGGAGTGGTGACCTATCATGTTGCCACCCTCGTAAAAATTATAATGCTTGTAACTGCTTACAAACTAGTAGATTTGTTCGGCATCAAACCGAACCTGTGGCTTTTTATCTTTCTAAATTTTACACGTAAAGCATCTTGTCATTCTGTGATTTATTTTTCTTTTGACTGTTTGCACGTTTGACTCGTTCTCGAGCTAAGGCGGTACGATTCATCCAGTCCAAGAGAGCGCAAAGCAACCCATAACAAGTTTCAATCAGATATTATTACCAATAGAGCTTCAAATGGATCCGTTGATTCAACAATCATTGATACCTCTAATTAGGCTTCGTTTGGCGAGGTTTATCGTAGCTTATTTGCTTCGGTGAGGTTGAACAAAAACGTCATTATATGTTTGGTATGACAAATATTACTACCATTATCAAAAAAAGAAATTAATTTGGGGCACAAGATTTTTGTATGACATTAACATTTTTGTCTAACCTCACCGAAACAAATAAGTCGCAATAAGCTGCGCCAAACGCAACCTAAAACTGCTCGGTTCCCTGAGTTGATAAATAGCACACCCAGTATTATGAGCCTTGCCAAGAAGTTTATGTGCGTTGACTTTATGTTGCACATAATTTTGATTAGTTTTAGGCTATTTTATACTATATATCGAGTGATTGTGAGATTATGATTGTTTACATACATTGATGTCATAGATATCACGACTTAATTCTGTTCTAGGGGAAAAACTTAGGTCACATTAGTGGATCATGCTCATGGTCCAGAACCAATCAGAATCTTGAAAATGAGGTGGGGCCCGCACAATTTTTACTTCTGCCATACACTTTTGTGCGGCCCCCCAATTTAGACCGCTGATCGAACCTAAGTTTTAACCATGTTCTAGACGGTGGCCGTGTTCAAAAAAAGTCTCTCAAGACCGCCACTCTTTTAGAGACGTTTGATTTCTTAGCGTGTGAACTAGTGATGGAAAAAGTGGCATAACTTTTTAATATAACAAATAAAATAAGTCAAATTATATAAAAAAAAATCTGGAAGGTGGCATAACTTTTTAATATTTACATTATTAGTTAGAAATTCATTTTACAAATAAAAAAATCTTTATTTCAAATAAATAACTAGATATTTAGTTTGCAAATAGAGAATTTTATTCTACGTATAACAATTTCATTGTACAACCCCGTGTGCAGCGAGTGGAGTCGGCAGAACAGGTCCTGTTGGGATATAATGCGGAAATTATCCCTCAGGCACAACCAAATAAATACAGAGATACACAGACGCATAAATTTGAACGAACATATGCATACATAAATAATCTAACTGCAATAATAATACATTAAGAAATGTACCGACGTCCATTACAGAAAACACCGCGGAGGAGCCGGACTCGCTCGATCCGCGGGAGAGAATTATCTGGACTGCAATCCGCTAGCATAGCGGACACACAAGATTCGTCAAGAACCTTCGTCATCGGGTGATGACCAAACCACCCGCCGCCACCAGAGAAGCACCGTCGAGGCCAACTGCACTCGCGCACACCATCAACACCAAGCCGCGCCACCGGAGAGAAACACCATCAAGGCCACTGCACTCACGCATGTCTTCGCCGTCACGCCCGCACCGCCAGAGAGAAACTCCGTCAAGACCACTGCACCACCGCAGGCCTTCGCCACCACATCATCTCCTCCAAGACCGGCAAACACCCTCACCTTCAACACCGACGGCTATCATCTCCAAAGCAGGGGGATGCGTCGAGGGTTCCACATAGGAGGAAGAAACAAGGCGAGAACGACGAGATCAGCACCAACAACGCCGATGCCGCCGCACGGGGTTGCACCACTGGCAACCACCGGCGGCGGCGGCGGCCTTCCTTCAACGCGAGCCCGGGGCGGCGCGATCTCCTTCACGTGGTGGCTCCTCCCTTCATGTGCACAGGAGGCGGTTGAATTCTCCAAATGGTTCAGGCGGCTTCTCTTCTCCCAGACCGGCTTAACTCCTCTGTCATACTTGAACATATACATATCTGCATATTTATATATAGAAATCATATATATCTATATCTTTATACTATAAGCAAACTGCAAAACAGTCATGGTGTAACATTCGTCTCCCCAAAATACCTCTTAGTCATGATGTAACATTCACTTACCCAAAATACCCTTTCATATCTTTTTTTTATTTCAAAAGATTTGGTTTTTGAGTCATTTCTACTTTGTCGCCAATATGTCCCGCTCAATATTGCGAAGGGACGCGGTAATAAAATCGGAATGTTGGACGCGCCAATGTCCCTCGACAAATGTCGCCCCCGCGACAAATCTCGCCCCCGCGACAAATCTCACCCGCACAAAGTCCCCCGTGCACGACTGCTTGTATATTTATATAGCAGGAGGCGATATAATTTCCCTATAGAGATACTCTCCCTTGACATTAATAGGGCCGATCATTATGGGATTCCTTTTTTTTTCATAAAACCTGTGACATGCCATGTGTGCTGCTTCTCAAAAATAAAAGACTGGATTCGGATTCGAGCCAAAATACAGCAGGCCCAGCCAAGTAATACGCGGTCTAGGCCTCGGGCGAGTCGGAGGAGCGAGTGTCATGGAGTTTATCCGACTCGCCAGGGGAGGGGATAGCAAAATGCGGGGCGAGTGGAGCATCTGGGCTCGCACTCGCCCCTGGACTTTGGTAGGTGATGGGCGAGTGGGACGGTCGGGTCCGCACTCGCCCTGGACCTCGGTAGGGAAGACGAGTGTCAGCCCCATCAAGCATTCGCCGCCCCAGGCGAGTGGTCTTTTAGGGGACCACCCGCCCGATCACACCTTTTACTATTTTGCCCCCGTTGGCATGTCAGTCGTCTTTCAGAACAGTAGAGTTGCGTTGTTGGCAGACCGATTCGGGCTACGTATAGTCTAATGGAACAACGAAGTTGGGCTATTAGCAGACCAGGTTTGGAATTTTATAAATAAACCCACAGGAATACCTCAGATAGAAAGCT
The DNA here is from genome assembly GCA_039513925.1 of Platanthera zijinensis. Taxonomy (NCBI): domain Eukaryota; kingdom Viridiplantae; phylum Streptophyta; class Magnoliopsida; order Asparagales; family Orchidaceae; genus Platanthera; species Platanthera zijinensis. Next base: position 71,123,100 of record CM077084.1, on the reverse strand, counting down.
TTCTCATTTTCTAGTCTTGTAGCGCTTTCTGAGATACCATTAGCTCAACACTGACTAATGAGGGGAAACACTTTAAGATCTTCCGGGTGTGTAATGAGACTTCCGTGTTGCAGACATGGGTCAGTCTCAAATCCTAAGTTTTCGGTCGAGTCGGCTCTCTAGGAAAAGTAAGTGTATGATCACCCCTTTTTAAAATCCAAACTCCACAAAAGCCAGTTTCAAGTTTCAACATTCATAATAATATAATATAACAATTTCATAATAATATAATGTGCATGCGACACTTAATTATTTATGTTGCAAACACACTTGCCGAGTATGTCCCAATCCTCTGTGAAGGGTGCAGAAAATAACTAATCCTCACGGGTAGGTGTTTAAGTGCGGGTTCGCTTAAGTGCGGGTTCGGCGTACGTCCGCGCAACAGTTATTATTGAAAATATGAACATCAACTGGCTTTTACCAAAGCAACAAATCTGTTAAGTCCAGGAAATGAACCTTAAATATGGAAGATCTGAGGGGAAAGAAAGCTAATAGAGTTAATGATGAATCCGGCTACTGCCCTTAAAATCTGAACATAGGCTAGGTTTGGGACGCCTGCGGCTAAAGAAAGAGTACTGCTAGAAAACTGGTGTTTGGGATTTGAGAGGCAAAAGTAGTGGTGGGAAAAATATTAGGAGAACGGAGATGTTGAGCTATAGGAAAAACTCTTTTTAGGCTCCGTTTAAGAGAGCTTTTTTTTCTCCTTTTTGTTTTCTATAAAATATTACTGTTCATAATATTGTATTCGTTTTAGAAATAAGTGATTTTTTGGATGAGTTATGTTTTTCACTGATAGAGAAAACAAACACAATATTATGAATATTTTACAGAAAATGAAATGGAAAAAAAATCATTCATAACGGGGCCTTAATTTTATTGGAAATGGGATGCTTTACTGCTTTCTAAAAGGTCAAAAAAAAACATATTTTTCACATAAGAACTTTGAATAACACTGAGAAACCAAATGCCTCCAAAATCACCCTGGCAGTGAAAATAGAACTTTTCTTACAGCCATCGTAGTCCAAACAAAACCATAGTTCAATCCAAGTAAACTTTAACATCAATGCCGTTATCTATCAGAGACTGAACCACCGCTCTTATCTTTCCCTCGAACCTGTCCCTCTCCCTCGGCGTGTAACTTGCGGTGTAGACATCGGCTTCTCTTGCCCGGTCAGCTAAGATCCGCCCGATGGCCAAGCACGCCGGGATGTCTGACCTGGACTTGAGAACCGCCTTAATGTCATTGGAGTTGGTCCCGGCGACCGCAACCTGCTTGCATGTGACCCTGTGTGTGAGCGACGCTGAGACGAACCGCTTCGAGATGAAAACATCGAGCGTGAATGGCTCCATGAACGCGATGGTTCGCTGCTTGAATGAAACATGCTTATGGGGGCTCTTTGGTTTCTTTTCCTTCTGGTAAGTGTATGGTCTGCTGTTGTCATCATCCACAAAATCTTCCACCCCAAAAAAGCTTCTCGGAGAGTTCAGTTCCTACGCAAACAACATTTGCAATTCAGTTTTCTCTTTCATGTTTGTGTGTGTGAGTATACACACGCGCACGCGAGTGACAAGCATGGACCTCCGGCCCTACATAAGTGCAACGGGACAGATATTCGACCCTACGTGAGTGCAGCGTCACTAGCCTCCGGCACTGCCCCGCGCAACGGCGCTCCGAGGGCTCATAAATAAATAAATAAATATACTTATATATCTATATATAAGTATATATAGAGCCATTTACCGGGGCCTCCCCTCTAACTTTGCTAAATTACTGACAACACCACTCTTATTTTCGAAATTACAAAAATTTCCCCTAAAGTTTTCATTTCATTACAAAAATCTCCCCTGAAGTTTTAATTTCGTAACATCTATGCACAAAAACACCCCCTCGGTGTACAGTGTCCAGGGGGGTATTTTTCTTCATGCATGCAATGAAATGACCGGGGGAGGTTTTTGTAATGAAATAAAAAACTTAAGGGGAGTTTTTTGTAATTTCAAAAATAAGAGGGGTGCTCTCACTAATTATGCTAATTTACAAGGAAGGTTTGGGTAATTATATAATATATAAGTATATATATAAGTGTGTGTGTGTATATATATAAGTGTGCGTGTCTATATATATAAGTGTGCGTGTCTATATATATAAGTGTGCGTGTCTATATATATAAGTGTGCGTGTCTATATATATAAGTGTGCGTGTCTATATATATAAGTGTGCGTGTCTATATATATAAGTGTGCGTGTCTATATATATAAGTGTGCGTGTCTGTATATACACACACACATACGATTTAGGCTCCATTTGTTTGGGCGTTTCGTTGCTCCGTTTTGAGCAAACGCCGCCGGAAGGAGGAAAAACAAATGAACCTCAGGCGGCGTTTGCTCCGTTTCCACCCGCCCCCCTTGAGAAACGCCCTCAAAAAGCTCCGTTTGGAGCAGCCACCTCCCCCCTCCGGTTCGAACACTCCGTTTCCACCCGCCGGATCGACCCGCCACCGCCGAACCAAATGAAGCCTTAATGTAAAATCACGGAACCCGTTTTTAGCAAAAAACGGGTTACACGTGCCTTTTGAAAATAGGTCTACTTTCATGCATTTTTAGGAAAAGTGTTCAACATGAAAGTTGTAGATCTCGACGAGATCTACAACTCTCGACGAGATCTACAACTTTCATGTTGATCACCTTTTGATTTAAGCCGTTTAGGACCCCTATATACTTATATATATAAGTGCGTGTATATATATAAATGTATATATAAGTGTGTGTGTGCACATACACACACACATACGATTTAATGTAAAATCGCGGAACCTGCTAAAACGGATTACACGCGCCTTTGAAAATAGGTCTACTTTCATTCATTTTTAGGAAAAATGCTCAACATGAAATTTGTAGATCTCGACGAGATCTACAACTTTAATGTTGATCACTTTTTGATTTAAGCCGTTTAGGACCCCTATTTGGGCCCCGAAAAAAGTCACGCCGAACCCGGAGATCCGTATATATGTTCAGCGTGACTTTTTTCGGGGCCCAAATTGGGGACTAAACGGTTTCAAATCAAAAAGTGTTCAACCTGAAAGTTGTAGATCTCGTCGAGACGAGATCTACAACTTTCATGTTGAACACCTTTCCTAAAAATGCACGAAAGTATGTCTATTTTCAAAAGGCGCGTGTTTCGCGTTTTTTGCTAAAAACAGGTTCCGCGTTTTTCAAGCAACCCCGTATATATATATATACTCCGCCCCCATGGTCAATCGTGACAGTACCTCAACTGCGATAGTGCACGGAGGGACCCCCGTGCCCCGCGTGACATTATCCCGGCCACAACATTGTCTCGGCGCGACGACACTCCCGCCGCTCGCAACCCCATGAGTGTTATACTTCACTTGTCACTTTTTTTAGTGGTGTGCATGGGGGTTTGCGAGCGGCGGGAAGAATACATTTTAATTGTAGGTAAATGACTTTGTTTATACGAGAGCACATTTTTTAAGTAAAAGAAAAAAATACAAAATTTTTTTAAAAAAAAATTAATAAAGGGGTAAAATCGGAAAGTGAATGTTCAACCAAAATGTGTTTTTCCTGTTTAATATAATGTGTGTGTATATATATATATATTATGAAAAATTATCTTTGCATAATTACATGGAACTTTCCCTCTAATCTCTAAAATTACCAAAACTTCCCCTAAGTTTACAGTGTAAACTTACATGTAAACATAAATGGGAGGCTTTATAAATTTTGAAGTTATAAAGTAGGTCCCTATAATTATGCGAAAATTGGAGGTTCCAGTAATGTACCTATATGTATGTATCTACTTATCAAGCTAGTATGTTGCACATTAATTTAAAACGCAACATTCATTTTTCATGAGCAAATTCAACATTGGGAGAAGAAACTCTGCGTTTTGCACAGAATTTGGTTTATAACAGCAAGATGCAGTTCTACACACCTAGTATGTACGTGATTCACCAGCTTAGCCAGCATATTAGGTGTAGAGTAAATAAATTAGAATCATTTGCTATGAATCAAATCAAGTAAAGGTAAAGTTAATGACATTCATGCCACTAAAATTAGAGTTTATAACACCTATGCAACACATCAAAATGCAAAATATGTGCTACCAAAACATGCTAAGCATGAACTGCCATGATCTATGAAGGACTGATAATTTCATGAGGGCCGCATACCTGTACTAGGTACATTTTCGATACTGGTACCACTAGTAGAAAAATAATATTTAGCCACATTTCTTTTATAATGGGTCAAAAATCATGGCTAATTGCTAATTCATGATTAATAAGCCAGCATTAGTCATGAATGCCTAATTTGTGATTACAAAAACATTAGCCATGATTGATCAAATTCGTGGCTAATTCGTGGCTAATAAGACAATACTAGCCACAGTTGCCTAATACGTGGCTAATGCTTTAGCCACAATTCCTAATTCGTGGCAAATACACAAGTATTGGCATGGTTTTTGGGCGTGGCAAAAAAGTAGTACGAGATAATTGACTAAAACTTAGGCTCCGTTTGGCGGGACTTATTTTCACCGGTCAAGCGGTCACGACCGCATGAATCGGATCTAAATTAAGGCCCAGTTCATGCGGTCGTAACTGCTTGACCGGTGAAAATAAGTCCCCCCAAAGGAAGCCTTAGTCTTTTATTCATAACATATGAATAAATATATTAATGCGCTAATTTAAACATTAATTTCTTTTTTATTCATAACATATGCATAAATATATCAATCTAAAGACCAGAGTTGTCGAAAAATTACAATCAATATCAATCTACTGAATGATCCAAGTGAAGCCATTATAGGCCATATACATACATATATATATGGTTATTTACCGAGACCACCCCTTGAAGTTTGCGTAATTACAGCTTGCACCCCTCTAACTCTGAAAATTACAAACTTTGAGGGGAGGTCCCGGTAAAGAACCACATATATATATATATATATATATATACATGTACATATATATATATATATATATACATGTATATATACATATATATATGTATATATACATGTATATATGTATATATATGTATATATACATGTATATATGTATATATACATGTATATATGTATATATATGTATATATACATGTATATATGTATATATATGTATATATACATGTATATATGTATATATATGTATATATACATGTATATATGTATATATATGTATATATATATATATGTATATATACATGTATATATATATATATCAGCATTGGCTTCTAATAGCCCTGCTCTTTGGCGATTTTCTTGAACTCCGGCTTGAGTGGCTTCTTTGTTGTGTAATAGTTACTACTTACTATATGAGTTACCAATGACTATTAGCTTTTTTCTATAAAGAATAAGAATCGCGTCATAGTCATAGCCTACAACACTCAACAACACTCAAGCCTTTATCCCACTATAGTGGGGTCGGCTATATGGATCCTTTGTCGCCATTGTGCCCTATCTTTTGTCATAATCTCACTAATGCCTAAGCACATCATGTCTTTCCTTAGAGTTTCATTCCAAATCTTTGTTGTGTAATAGTTACTACTTACTATATGAGTTACCAATGACTATTAGCTTTTTTCTATAAAGAATAAGAACCTCGTCATAGTCATAGCCTACAACACTCAACAACACTCAAGCCTTTATCCCACTATAGTGGGGTCGGCTATATGGATCCTTTGTCGCCATTGTGCCCTATCTTTTGTCATAATCTCACTAATGCCTAAGCACATCATGTCTTTCCTTAGAGTTTCATTCCAAATCTTTATTGGTCTTCCCCTCCCTCGTTTAACATGTCTAGTGACTAGACTCTCACAACGCCTAACAGGTGCCTCTAATGGTCTCCTTTATACGTGTCCAAACCATCTTACACGAGCTTCTCACATCTTCTCTACAATTGGTGCTACACCTGTCATATCGCTAATACTTTCATTCCTAATTTTATCCAATCTCGTGTGTCCACACATCCACCTAAGCATTCTCATCTCCGCAACTCCCATTTTGCTCATGTACACAATTCACTGCCCAACACTAAGAACCATAGAGCATCGCGGGTCTAATTGCAGTACGGTAAAACTTGCAAATTGAAAGAGGCAAATTGAAATTCCAATTAATAAGGGTACTCAATATGTTATTCCTATAGAAAGAGGCAAAGTGAACAAGATAAATTCTACGTAAGAGCAGTTTCATCAGATAAGCTACAAGTGAAGGAAAAATTTAAATATGTAGACCTTCAAGGTAACATTGAAGTACGTAGATGAATGGTCCAAAGAAAGATCTGAGTCGCAATATTGACGAAAAGGCCTACGGCGATGCACTGATAGAGGAATGGTCCAAAGGATGAGCAGAGTCGCGATAATGATGAAGATGATCAGAGTCGTTATGCGAATGTTCCAAGATAGGTGCTGAGTCAATATAAAAATGTAGAGAAAAACTTCCATGAGCTGATTACTCGAATAGTCCAAGATGAAATATCCCGAAATCGCACAAAATTTTCAAGGGTTTTGAATCATACGCCTTTTCAATTCATCTCCACGCATTCTAGGTTTTCCGACATCATGCAGGAGAGCACGACTCGTCTTCTAACCGCAACATCCTGTAGCTCGTCATTGATTTCCAAGGTAGGGCTCTTCTCCTTCCTCAACGTCTTCTTCATCTCAATTTTTTTTTGCGGGATGGAACCTTTTGCGGCAACGACACCTACGATTGAAAAATGGCACAGGTATATGTCCTTAATTCTTATTGCCCTCTTCTTGCTTCTTCGTTTGCTTCCTCTTCAATGGACATTTTTCCTGCGCACCTAAAGTTTCCAGTGCAGCCCCTTCACCCTCTGGCCTACCCCAAAGTTTTTATTGGCCATCAGTTTGTTCATTGTTGGTTTGTGTCAGATTGTTGTTTTGTTGTTTTGCACAGAGAATGTCACAAACTGAATCTGTCCCAGTGGACTTATTCAACTTGCTATAAAGAGAAGAGGATAGGCAAAATGTTGATCGTATTTCAAAAAATTTACATTAAATTTATAAGGAACCATGAAGTTACATTGTAAATATTTATCTTAACTCACAACTTTTGCTTCCCACCAACCAAATACTATCTAGCTATTTTGAGAAGGCAGAAAAAATGCATTCAACAAATGGAGATTAGGCTAATGCTAAAGGCTAGCCTAACCCTAATTATTGGATTAAATCTATTCAAATGATGTTGACGATAACACCTTCAATTTTTTCTCGTAACTGTAGAAAAAACAAAAGAGTAAAGAAGCTTAAGATGATTTTGTGTTAAAGCTATGCTTATTTTTGTCTTCCACATGGATTTCAATGTTTTACATTTTTAATTCAATATTATCTTGCATTAAGTTTTTGAGCGACTTTACAAGCACTGCAGAATCATGGCACGATGCAAAGGCTGAACCAGAAATTGGTCTATTAGTGGTTGTAATATTGTCTTTCCTTCTTTATGCACTCCTATGTTTTTGTAGAGAAGTACACGAATAATGCAGAAAATCCAGCCAACCTTGTATATCCTTCTTGTGTATGTAAATACAATGTATGAGTACATATATATAGGAGGAAGAAAGAGACAGGAGTCACATATACTGATATACAAGGTGTGGGACTAATATAACAAGAGAAAAATAAACAAAATGGGTCATTAGGTGGGCTTTTACAATGTCTTTTCTAACACTCCCCCGCAAGTTGGAGCGTATAAGTCGTAGGCACCAAGCTTGGACAAGAACTTATATAATAGAGTACTCGGCAAGACCTTAGTGAGAAGATCAGCAACTTGGTCAGCAGCCGGAACATGTCTCAATTCAAGTTTCTTCATTTGAACTTTCTCTCTAATGAAGTGACAATCAACTTCAATGTGTTTTGTTCTTTCGTGAAAAACCGGATTCTTAGCTAATGTGTATAGCAGCTTGACTGTCACAAAGTAAGATAGCTGGTGAGGGAAGTTTTACTCTCATATCACCTAAGAGACTTTCGAGCCAGGTAAGCTCGGATAAAACAGATGTCATCGAACGGTATTCAGCTTCAGCTAAAGATCGAGCAACCACAACTTGTTTCTTACTGCACCAGGTAACAAGATGACCTCCCAAATAGGTACAAAAACCGTTGGTAGAGTGTCGATCATCCAGAGATCCAGCATAATCTGCATCTGAATAAGCAATCACAGTTGGAGTAGAAGTAGAGGAAGAGGTTTTGTATACCGGCCATTGACCCGGGGTTGTTTTTAGATATCACAGGATGCGTTCGACGGCCTGTAGATGAGACATTCGAGGGGGAGTGCATAAACTGGCTGACAACCTCAACATCAAAGGATATGTCAGGTCTTGTGACCGCTAGGTAAATTAGTTTTCCAGCAAGGCGTCGATAGTATTCTGGATTTGAAAGAAGTGGATCTGTAACTGCGCCTTCAGCACAAAACTTATGATTGACATCCATGGGAGTTTTGGTCGGCTTGCATCCAGAGTAATCGGCATCCTGAAGGAGGTCGAGACAGTACTTCCGCTGAGATAGGACAAGGTCATCCTGACGTCTTGCAATCTCAAGGCCGAGGAAGTATCGTAGGTTCCCCAGATCTTTAGTTTGAAAAACAGAACTCAAATGTCGTTTGCTCATTTTATTCCATTTGAGTAATCCCCTATGATTAGGATGTCATCGACATATACTAAGAGGAGAACAGTGTATGTTGTGTGATGCTGAGTAAACAGAGAGAAGTCTGCCGAGCTCTGAGTAAAACCGACCTCTCGCACAGCATACTGAATTTGTTCAACCATGCCCAGAGGGATTGTTTGAGACCATAAATCGACCTTTTGAGGTGACAAACCTGAGACTCCACTGTGGTCTCAAACCCCGAAAGTTGATGCATGTAGACTGTTTCTTGCAGATCACCATTGAGAAAGGAATTTTTAATATCCAGTTGATGTAGGGCCATTGGTGATGCACATCCATAAAAAGGAGGACCCGAACTGTGTTGAGCTTGGCCACTGGAGAGAATGTTTCTTCATAGTCGAGACCTTGTTGTTGAGTAAACCCACGAGCCACCAGTCTGGCTTTAAAGCGGTCAATCATCTCATCAGGAGCATGCTTGATAACAAAAACTCATTTACACCAACAGTAGTCTGGCCTGGAGGAAGAAGAACCAACTCTCATGTTCGGTTAGCCCAGAGAGATGTCATTTCTTCGTCCATGGCTGCCTTCCAGCCTGGATGTTGAAGAGCCTCCTGCACAGAATTAGGTACAAAAACAGAGAATAATGAAGTATCAAATGTGTGAAGCATCGGGGACAGCCAATGTAAAGACATATAATTTTCCATGGGATGGGCGGCGGAGGCCGGTGTCGGATCAGCAGGCCGCAGAGTGTCAGAGGTCGAAGCTGACTTCATTGGGGAGGCGGAGCGAGAAGGGCGACGAGTATAGACACGAAGAAGAGGGGGTTTTGGAAGAACGAGAGTCGGGGCAGGTAGGAGTGGTGTGGAGGAGAAGTAACAGGGATGACAGGTCTTGGCAAAGAAGGTGGTGGAGGAGGTGGGTTTGGAACGGTGAAGTATGGTTGATCTTCCAGAAAAGTAACATCACCAGAAACGGCCATCTTGCGTGTAGTAGGGGAATAACACACATATCCTTTTTGGGTACGGGAATAACCGACAAACATGTGTTTGGATGCCCGGGGAGCCAACTTGTCCGAGGAGGGACCAAGAACGTGAACATAACAAGTGCAACCAAAGATGTGAGGCGCGAGAGAGAACAACGGAGAAGACAAGAAGAGGAGACTAAATGGAGTAGCATTTTGGAGACGAAGAAAGAGAGACGGTTAATGAGATAACATGTTGTCGAAAGAGCAAAGTTTAAATACACCTTTGGGACCTGCATTTGAAGCATGAGGGAGTGAGCAACATCAAGAAAGTGTCTATTTTTACGTTCGGCGATACCGTTTTGTTGCGGTGTATAGGCACGAGAAGTCTGTGAATAATTCCAAATTCAGAGCAGATGTTAGCAAACTCATTGCTAGTATATTCACGAGCATTATCAGTTCGGAGTGTTTTAATATTGACAGAAAACTGTGTGCGAATTTCAAGAACAAAAGCCCGGAACACACGGGGAAGCTCGGAGCAATCATGAAGCAAGTATAACCATGTCATCCGAGAGTAGTCATCAATAAAGGTGATAAAGAAACGATAACCAGACACACTAGGTATTTTGTATGGGCCCCAAACATCAGAATGCACTAGAATAAAAGGACAAAGCTCTGAGTACAATGAGGAGGAAAAGATGAACGATGTTGTTTTTCCAAAATACATGAATCACAAGAATAAGGGAAAAGAGAAATATCAGGAAGAACCTTCTGGAGGACTGGTAAAGGAGCATGCCCAAGACGCTGATACCAATCAACGGAGGAGACTGATGAGAGGATGGTAGGAGAAACATTAAGAAGGTAGAACTTGTTTTGCAGTCGTCCTCTACCAATGATACTCTGCGTCTGTCAATCCTGCATCATAAAAGAAGTAGAGGTGAATGTGATAGAACAATTCAAATCGACAGTGAGGCGACTAACAGAAAGCAAATTAAACGGGAAGCCTGGGTCATGAAGAGTCGAGTGGAGAGATATAGATGAATTGAGAGGAATATCAGCAGAGCCTGAGATAGGAACGGTAGCATCATTGGCCAAAGTGATACATTTAGGATATGAAGAATCCAAGTAGTGATGTGGCTTCAGCAAGGTGATATGGTGAGTGGCACCGGAATCCACTATCCAGCGTGGACTCGTGGAGAGACAAGTGATACCTTCATGAGAGACAGAGGCAACAGAGGCAGGTGGGTGACTGAGCATCCCTTGGAGTTGCTGGAGCTGGAGGTGGACTTCGTCAAGATCAGTACGAGTGACAGAAGGATTGTGATCAACAACAGAAGCACTCGGACGAGGAGGAAGACCATGTTTGCGATAGCAAGTCGCCTCAAGGTGTCCATCCTTGCCGCAAAAAGAACACTTAAGCCACGGCCGGCCACCACGACCCCTTCCTCGAGAGCCTGAACATCCTCCACGAGTATGAGGAGGGAGAGGGAGTAATGGCGCAGAGGAGTGTTGGAGAAGGGTCGGGGAGGGAGGTCTAGTTGTACACGGAGGCGGTGTAACCTTTAGCAACATGGAGCACGCATCACAGAACGGGGGAGTCGCAGCAGACAAGAGGATCTGAGCTCCAGGCTTCAACCAGAGTCGGGGGCTGATGCTGAATCCAGGCTTCAACCAGAGTCTTGGACCGAGTAACAAATGAGGTTAGGTCGGTAGCAGCGCCGGTGTCAAGAGTCTTAAGACCAGTAATGATATCATACAGGTGCTAGAGACTGTCCTTGTCTGAGTAAAGGGAATAAAGTTCATCCCACATCGCCTTGGCCGTCTCATGATACATAACCATGCGGTAAGGTTCGCCATCAAGAGAGTTAAGAAGTCATGTCTGAACTCGCTCATCGTTACGAAGCCAGTCATCAGTAGGGGCAGCGGGAACATCCTGTGTTAAGTGATGCAAAAATCCCTTTGACTGAAGAACCCGGCGAACAGAATGCACTCACTCAATAAAGTTCTTCTTCCCTGTGAGAAAGATAGTAGTGATGTGTAACTCGTCACGGAGTTCAGGAGTAAGAGCTGCGGCCATAGCAAGAGAGTAACCGACTAGAGCAGCGGTTAGAGTAGCGGTAAAGCAAGCGGCTAGATCAAACTGCAAGAGCAAGCGGCTATAACAGTGGCTAGAAAAAAAGCAGCCAGAGCAACGGCTAGATCAGCGGCTATAGAAGGAGACCGGAAGCGGCTAGAGCAAGAGACCTCAAGCGGTTATAGCAGGAGACCGCAAGAGGCTAGATCAGCGGCTATAGCAGGAGACCGCAAGCGACTAGATCAGCGGGTTGATCAGATAGAGCAGCGGCTAGAAGAAGTCGCCAGAACAGGAGACTGCAACAAGAAGAAAAGTGATACGAACTAGGTATTTGATTACGAACGAGGTATTACAATGGAGAAGAATGGCTTTGGGAGGAGAGAGCCGAAAAAGGGGAGGAGACGAAGGGGATGAGGAGAGGAAGAAGATAGTTAGGGAGCAACCCTAATTCCAAACATCCAAAGCATACCTATTAAGATAGTCTCCCCCCTCTTATATACATGAGGGGTGCGGATATCAAAACAACAATTAATGATGAAATAAAGATAACGGGCCGGGGGGGGTGCGCAATCGTAACAATGCCGGCGTCTGGAAAAACTGTCATGTCCTCAAGTAGGGCTGATATCGAGTCGAGTTCGAGTGATTTTGACTCGGCTCGAAATCGAAATTTTCGACTCGAACTCGGCTCGAAATCGAAATTGATTTCGAGTCGAGTCGGCTCGAATCGAAATGGCTAGATTCCGAGTCGGCTCGAAATCGAATCGAGTCGGCTCGAAATCGAATCAAGTCGGCTCAAAATCAAATCTAGTCGACTCGAAATCGAATCAAGTCGGCTCGAAATTTAGCAATTTTTTGTTTAAGCCTTCATTCTTTTTATTTAGGTTTAAATTTTGTTATTTTTAATCTTAAAATAACAATATATTAATAAATACATAATTTTTTTAATTAATTCGAGTTGATTCGAATCATATTTCGAGCGATTCAGGGCTGGCTCGAAATCGACTCGAAATAAGATTCGAGTCAAATTGAGTCGAATCAATTTTAACCGATTCCGATTCGGCTCAATTTTTGAACGATTTTCGAGCGATTTTCGAGTTTCGAATAATATGCTCAGCCTTATCCTCAAGGCAGTGCTCAGTGAGCTGGCGGCGGACAGTCCGTGGCGGCAATCGTGCATGAGGGGCCGGCCCCCCAGGGGTTCCCGAGGGACTCGAAGTCCTCCCAGGTGACTTCCGGGTCACAGTCGCCGATGATGGCGTGGAACTCTTTGACGGCACAAACGTGCGCCGGGGAGTATGGTTGGCGGCAACGGAAACACAAGCTCCTACTGCGAAGGTCATTGTACTCGCTGTTGGAGAGACGTTGGGGCGGAGGGCGTCCAGGGCGTTGATCCCCGTGTCCTGGTCGTGGATGGACTGTCGGTGGTCGACCCTGCAGAAGGCCCGCCAGCGGAACGGGTGGCCGCGGGTAGATGTCGGCCTCGACCAAGCGGGCCAATTCGAGAGCATCAGAGAGCGTCCGCGGATTGTGCGTGCGGAGGCGGGAGCGGATAGCGGGGAGAAGGCCTTGCATGAAGAAGGCAAGGTAGTGATCTGGCGGAAGGCCCGGAACGTGGGTCACCAACGTAACAAACTCATCAATGTATTCCTCCAAGGAGGCCGATTGCCGCACGCCACACAGACGCTTGAAAGCGGAGCCGATATAGCGGAAGTCGTAACGGCCAATCATTTCTTGCTTCAAATCTGCCCAAGTAAGGGCGGGGTTGGACTGGAGGAGCCAACGAGCCCAATGAAGAGTCGAGCCATCCAATCCGACGAAGACGTGGGCGACTTTATCCTGCTCAAGAGTGGAGTGTAGGTCGAAATATTGTTCCTCCTTGGCGATCCACCCCAGCGGGTCTACGCCGGCGAAGGACGAAATGTCGAGGGAGAGGCCGGGGCGGTTTGCAGGGGGCAGCGGTAGAGGAGCCACAAGTGTAGGGTCAACCGTCGGGGGTCGCCCTAAGATAGACGCCGCCGGGGAGGAATCCGCCGCTGAGGCGCTGGTCGGCGGTCCCAAGGAGTCCAAGCGAGTGAGGATGGCAGACAAGGAGGCGTGAAGAGAGGCGATGGCTTGGTCCTGTGCGTCGAGGCGACGAGCGATGGCGTCGTTGTCCATGGGGTCGGCGGGGTGGTCCGGATGCAGCCGGATTGAGAGGGTCATGGACTGCCGGCGATAGCTAGGGCGATGCAGGAGCCGTGCGATGTCCCGTGCGATGTCGCAGAGCGATGGCGCGAGCGACGCGGAGGGAGAGGCGGAACTGGGCGACGCGGCTAGCGGGGTTGAGCGACGCGGGCAAAGGGCGACGGGGCGACGCAGGGGATGTCGCGGGAACGTGCCGATGTCGCGGAAACGTGCCGATGACGCAGGCGAGGTGGAAACGACGCAGGCGACGCAGGCCGATGTGGAAGCGGATGATGCGGGCTGATGCGGAAGCGGTCGATGCGGGCGATGCCGATGTGGAAGCAGGACGACACGACGAGGCCGATGTAGGGCCGGCGCGCGGGATCGGACGAAAGCTTCTCCGACGGCGTTGATGTTGCGGGCGGAGCGGCAGGTCGGACCAAAATGATACGAACTAGGTATTTGTTTACGAACGAGGTATTACAATCGAGAAGAATGGCTTTGGGAGGAGAGAGCCGAAGGAGGGGAGGAGACGAAGGGGATGAGGAGAAGAAGAAGATAGTTAGGGAGCAACCCTAATTCCAAACATCCAAAGCATACCTATTAAGATAGTCTCCCCCCTCTTATATACATGAGGGGGTGCAGATATCAAAACAACAATTAATGCTGAAATAAAAATAACGGGCCGGGGGGTGCGCAATCGTAACAAAAAGATTGTGTAAAGAGGAAGACCTTGCGACAAAGAGAGAGACCGCGCGTCAACCCGCACAATAATTTTCACACAAGAGAGATGATTAAGAGTGCGGTAAGAAGGTTGTGGCAAGATAAGAACAGAAGATGTCGCAGCGGCTTAGAGAAAACTGAGCAAGAGAAGGTCGTGGTTAGGCAAGCGGAGATCGCAGCGGCGAGAAGATCCGCGACGGAGAGATCGACACCGAGAAGAGCAGCGGCTAGAGGAGAGAAGAGACGCGGTCAAAGCACAACGGTTAGAAAGAGATCCGTGGCTAGGAGGGGAAGACCGCGCGAGAAGGAGTGATTCCACAGGAGAGAGAAAAGTTATAAAAGTGGAGCGGGAGAAAGAAAGGAGGGTGGTTCCACGGGAGGAGAGGAGACGCCGAGTAGAAAGAAAGAAGACCGCGAAGAAGAAGCGGTTAGAGAAGAGAGAAAAGGTCGGCGGTTAACCACAGAAGCTGGGTGGGCAGAAAGGAACTATCCGCCCGAAACAGAAGGTAGGACCGGATCCCTCTGATACCATGTAGAGAAGTACACGAGTAATGCAGAAAATCTAGTCAACCTTGTATATCCTTCTTGTGTATGTAAATACAATGTATGAGTACATATATATAGGAGGAAGAAAGAGAGGAGTCCCATATACAAGGTGTGGGACTAATATAACAAGAGAAACAGAAACAAAATGGGCCATTAGGTGGGCCTTTACAATGTCTTTTCTAACAGTTTTCAATGTTATCAATGACTAATTTCAATATTTTCATATGTTTTCAAAGTTATTGATTAAATTCAATGTTTTTTTTAAAATCATAGGCGACAAGAGGAGGACTTATCCTTTTTTACAACTCTTCTCTGGCTACAGATTGTGGCCCAAGTTGTGTGCTTTGAGGTATTAGTCAAATAGCGATTAGTCAAAGCATGATAGAATTTTTGATTGATGTTTGTATGGATGCTTCGTAGTATTGGCCGTTAGAAGGTCAATCAGAGCAAATAGATCTTTATCTACTTTGCGGGTACTAACCCTTGTTTATGTGACGATTTTAAAAACTCCGCTATAGATTTTATTAGGTATGAAATTAGCGGAGTTTTTAATTAAAAATGAAAACCAGTCTATGTCGGTCACAAGCCCGGATGAAAAATGGTGAGGGTTGTGTTAGGTAGACGGTAAGCATAAAATTTAGTCACCCTTATGAATATTGAACATTTGAGAAATCCACGAGTTTGGATAAATTAGGAATGAAAGTATCAGGGATAAGACATGTGTAGAACTAATTGCAGAGAAGATGTGAGAAGCTCGTCTAAGATGGTTTGGACACGTACAAAGGAGACCATTAGAGGCACCTGCTAGGCATTGTAAGAGTCTAGTCACTAGGCATGTTAAACGAGGGAGGGGTAAACCAATAAAGACTTGGAATGAAACTATAAGGAAAGACAAGATGTACTTAGGCATTAGTGAGATTATGACAAAAGATAGGGCACAATGGCGACAAAGGATCCATATAGCTGACCCCACTATAGTGGGATAAAGGCTTGAGTGTAATTAAAAACATGTCTAAAACCTTACATTAAGAGAATTAAATACACAAACTGCGCAGGCTAGGGTTCACCCTCGCCTTCCGCCACTTCCCTTTCTCTCCTCGTCACCCGTAAGAACACCAAAAGCACAAAACCCCCACCCTATGCCCTCACCCCCTCACACAAAGCCTCGACAAACCCCGTTACGGAATCCCTCGCCGCCGACGTGGTCCATGCCCGAAGCCTTGGTCCTCTCCCGAAGTGATTGTCCTCGCCCGAGAAACTGTTGTTCTTCCTTGTGATTTCGGCTCAGGGACAGAAGAACGCCACCAGAATCCATCCGTCGATTCAATGCTTGGAGGAGGAACAATCCCCGATCTCGATTAGAGATCCATTGCCGGCAACACGGTTAGCATCTCCCTCCCGCCGATGAGGGAAAATACTAGTGTCCAATGAATGGTGAAAGGTTCACCATGCACAACTAATTTTTTTTTTTTTGAAAACGTCGCTAACTTTCGCGGCATTTTTTTGCTATCGCCGCTAAAATTGGCAGCATTTTTTTAAGACATTGTGAACTTTAGTGGAGTTTTTTTTAAAGCGCCGCAAAATTGTTTGGTGGTGATAGCTACTGTGGCAATATTCGCGGCATTTTTAAAATGCCACTGAAGCTATGGTGGCGCTTGAAAAATCACCAAAGGCCATAAATAGAGCCATTGTAGACTGATTTTGTTGTAGTGTAAAATTGTCATGTATTTATTATGCACATATTTTCTCTAATTTTCACTCTCAATCGTGCAGACCATTGCCTTGATTGCAGTCAAAGAAGGTCTTGTTCAACTTGGAGCTGTCAATAAGGTCTCTCTCACACACACATTCACTCAATCATCATTTGAAAAATAGTTTTGTAAGCTTAGATAAAAAAAACAATTAGCTAAAGTTATATTTGAATGAACCCTGCAGTCAATCCGAAAATACCTAACAATCTTAATTAGCTACCATTTTTTTATTGATATTGTTGTGGCCAAACTCGAGCCTCCGGTAGACCAGTCTAAATTGAATAGTCTTTAGCTTGGGGAGCGATCGAGCGCGCAAACAGTTAACGTGAAAAACCCCGAAAAGGGTAAAAAACGTGGTCGGGACGGTGCCGACCAAACTTACACTAGTTGGCGTCGTTACAAGGCTTTGCAGAGTGCGAGGGTGACAGGCCACCGCCCGCAGAGCTAAGTATCTTCTAAGTTGCAGTGGGGAGCGCTGCACTCCGGGCGCTCTTGGGCCTTCTGCTGGCTCTCGGAGGCTGGAGTGGCGCGTTCTGGGCGTCCTAGTGTTTGCGACTTGTCTCCTATTGTACACAGAGGAGTCTGGAGCGGAGGACTTGCTATTGAATGGAGAGCTTGTTGCTGACTGGGGGCTTGTTGGTGAGTGGTGGGCGCAGTGTGCGCGAAGTGTGCAACGTTCGTAGCGAAGTTTGCGTTGGGTGAAAGGTGCGCAGGGTTGAACGTGTGCAGGGTCGAATGTGCGCAAGGTGGCTCAAAGGAGATCGAAGATCTTCGAGGGATCTTCGAAGACGCTCGAAGATCTTCGAAGGTGCAAGGAGATCTTCGAGAGATTCCTCAAGGAGTTCTCTTGTGCGCAGGAGGCGAAGCGGGAGGAGGAAAAGATAGAAGGAGAGCCCGGGGCCGTATTTATAGTTTTTGAGGATTGTTATGGTGGTTATGCAGTTATCCGCACACCATAACTAATTTATGTGTTATGCGCATACCAATCATTATATTTTAAAAAATACATTTTTGGGGGATTTGCTATACGCACACCAATTATTAAATACGGTTATGCGCACCCCTACAGTGGGTGGTTATGTCAAGGTGGTTACGAAAATCAAAAGGCGGCAATCGAACGGCGGCGGCTAGGAGGCAGCCGAGGGACCGACCGGAGGATGCCGGTCGGCGGCGGCTAGCGATGGGACCCGACCGGCGAGGGACCGAGGGTCGACCTGTGGGCGGGCCTGCCAGGCGGCCGACCGAGAGGTCGCCCGCGCGGACGCGGCCGACCATGGCGGCGCCCGACCGGTTGTGCGGCGCCCGGCTGACCGGTTGGCCTTGCGACCGTGTGGGGAGAGAGGCCGCGGAGCCAAGTGGCTCCTTGGCGGTGGCTAGCCGGCCGCGCACGCAGGAGCACGTCGGCGGCCACGCTGCTGCGCAGAGCGTGCGACCAAGTGGCTGCGCGACGACTACCGGTTAGCTTCGTGTCGCGCGCGCAGAGCGCACGACCGAGGGGACGCACGGCGGCGTTCGGCCTCAACGGCAGGTTTGACGTGCGCGGCGGTTCGGGGTAGTTCCATCATGGGGTTGGTGGGGTTGTCTGTCAACCCCACTTGGCCCCAATGACCCCCACTAAGTTAGTGGGGTTGTGAGGAATCTGGCTATCCGCAACCCGAAATCCCTATAAATTGAGGGTGCTCATATAGTTTCCCCCACCCCAAGTTCCTAGAGTTCATGGCCGGAGCGAGAGGAGGGAAGGAACTTTTGTTGAGTTGTGTGTAGGCAAGCTGTCGTGGCCATATCGGAGGTAAACGGAGCGATGACGGCGTGAATAGATGTGCGTGGAAGTGAGGGGCGGCACAAGGAGAATGTGCGCTCGTACTCACAGGGCGCACGTGGGTTGCGTCCGCGTGCACACACGGTGCGCGTCGGTTGCCCCCGCGCGGACGTGCGGGCTTTTCCTATGATTGCGGGCTGTGCCGGCGCGCGGGGAGAGCGCTTGCAAGCGGGGCTTTGGTTATGCCTTTGTGTCTTCGTACGAGGTGCACAGACGTGTGTCGTGCGTTGGCGTGTGAACTTGGACCACGTGCATGCGCATTATTGTGTGCAGTGTAGTTTTGTTTTTGAGGCTTTGTTTTCACAAATACTTAAGCGAATTTATTTTTCAGGTACCGAAGTGTGGCTCTCAGGAGAGGCCAATGCGACTGCGCACCTAACTCGCCCTTTAGTAGATAGATATCGGGAGGAAACACTATGGAATACCTGTGAAGTTGGCGGTGAAGATTCCCGCGTATCGAAGAACGCACTCAGAACCCTCCTGCAGGGAGCATGACGATTTGTGACTCGTGCTTGAAGTCCGTCTTCCTCCTTGCGAGGAGGCGATTAAAATCTTCAAGTTCTGCAACGTGCCAGTCTCCCAGTTTACTCCTGCTATGATGACAAGGATTATGGGCTTGATCGCATTCTTTGGGGAATATGGTTCGCGGTTCACCTTGGAGGTTTTCAAGGAGTGATGTGGGGTGTGCACAGATGCAGACAGTCGGTCGAGGTGCGCAGCAACAAGAGGTGGCTCCAGTTTGAAGATAGAGTCGACCGCCGACACGGGAATAACTTGTATGGGTACGTCATAAATTCCTGGGAGCTGCCGAAGCTTTGGAGGTCTCTTCCCGGGTGCTTAGCTATTAAAGGCGTAAGGCGCACCAAAGCGCACAAGGGTCTTTGAGCCTAGGCGCAGGCGCGCGTCTGACGAAGGCAACATACATTTTAAATAATCAGCATCAAACAACATTTCAGCTTCTCGATCAACTTCTTCATCTAGTCTACTAATTAATCATTCATTACTATCATTTATATCTCTTAAAAAATAGAATCAATGTAGCAACTTGCATCATATCTAAGTCTCAACGCACAATTACCTTTTACAAACACTAGATCAATAAAAAATATCGACTTCTTATATTATTTTTTTCTTAATTTTTGAAGAAAAAAATTTACAACAAAAATCTCACTCGGACGCGCCTTTTATATTCTAAAAACGCAAATGAGGCGCACAGAGGCGCACAGAGGCGCAAACCCTGGGCCTGGTGAGCCTGGAGCCTTAGGCGTGCCTTTAATAACATAGCTCAGGCGCTATCGTCGTGTGGCAGGACGGGAGCGTGAGTTCGTGTCGATATTGGGGTTCATTGATCTGCTTGTGCTGCTGAACCCCCTTTTCCGCATCTCTACATGTGTTAAAAGAGAACGACTGTTGTTGTGCGGGCTTTACACCGATGTTAAGCGTTCTGCTGCGGTTTCTCTGTATCGCGAAAGGAAGCGGAAGTTAGTTTTCAGGTGCTGCAGTTTGGAGTCCGCACCCCATACTTCTTCACGTACGATGGAGCGTATCGACGAGGCGGCTCCCTACAGTTCCAGAGTGGACGCCACGCCTGCTGATCCTAATATTGAGGTTCTGGGTTCTGCTGCCCCATAGGCGCCTCCCGAGGATGCTTCTTCACCATCATCAATGAAGATGAGACGCATTTCCTCTTCCCTTGAAACAAAATGACAGTTGCGGTGTAGTACTTTTGCTTTTGAGCTTTGTAATCTGAAAAGAACCCGACTTTTCTTTCCTTTTGCAGATTTGAGTTCAGGCCAGCATCACACTTACGTCTAACGACTGTTGCGTGAGCCTGAAGGACAAATACTTCGCGCTTCAAGAAAAGCTCCGCGGGGTGAAAAGTTCCCTGACTAACTTGAGGGCGAGGCGGGACCGTGACGTATCTCGCTTATAGGCCGAGTTGCAGTCTGAGTTGGAAAAGTCTTGGGAGGAGCTCAGTATGGAGAAGGCTTTTGTTCAAAAGACGGTTTGTTTGATGGAGGATGTGCAGTGTGAGGTGACTCGCCAGGACACCGAGCTGGGATCCCTGAGGACCAAGGTGGAGAGACTCTCCTCATTGGAGTAGGCCGCCAAGGAGCTGAAGGCTGCAAGAGTCACTGGGTACAAGGACTCCTTAACCTATATGCAGGAGTATTCTCTACTTTCGGAAGAGATTCGCGTAGAGGACATGACCAAGGAGGTGGATCCCTTGCTGGAGGATGAGCGCGGGATGGCCTTCAAGCGGGGGATGGGGAAGACCCTTCGTATGGTAGAGTGGAAGCTCGACTGCGACGTTGTTGGGCTTGGCATTAGAGATCTTTCCGAGGATGAGTGCTTTGATGTTGACGTCGAGGAGTAGCTCTTGCACTTTGTATCTTTGTACCTACATGCGCAGTTTGTATCTTTGTATTTGTATATGTATTGTATGTTATTACAACTTGGATGCTTGTATTTGTAAGTTGCATAGCTATGTGTGGATTTTTTCATCTTATGGCATTACTTGTGTAATTGATTTGCTTTTGTGGTGCCGACATTGTTGTTTTATGCGCGATATTGATTTGTTTTGTAAGTTTTTTAGCGTCGGCTACGTGGGGACAAGACATTGACAGTGCGGTAACCTACTACAAGGGTGAAAGGCAGGCATTCAAGTCGTGGTAGTGGGAGGTCAAGGCAACCGTGTTGCGGGCTGTCCTTGACTGTAGCGTGACCTACTACAAGGGCGAAGAGCGGACCTTCGAGTCGTGGTAGTGAGAGGTCAGGAGGACTGGCCCCAAAGTTGTGGTGAAGGGCGGACCTTCGAACCTTGGGCGACCGAGAGGGGGCAGGCCATGGCGGTGTCGTGACCTACGACATGGGAGAAGGGCGGACCTTCGAGCCGTGGTACCGGGAGGTCACTAGGGACTGGCCCCGGAGTTCCGGTGAAGGGCAAACCTTCGAATTGTGGGCGACGGTGAGGGGCAGGCCTTGGGAGCGTCGTGACCTACTATAATGACGAAGGACGAACCTTCGATCTATGGTAGTAGGAGGTCACTGGGAACGGGCCCAGACAACGATGTAACCTATTACAAGGGCAAATGGCTGACTTTCGATCCGTGGTAGTAGGTCACTGTTGTAAGAATTCCTGCAATGGAATAAAGTTAGGAGCAATTAAAGCATAATTAATTGAAATGGGTAAATGTACACTCACAAGTGCAGACTTGCGGCTTAGAATCTGACGATTGTTTTTAAGGACACAAAATAAAAGTAAATAAAGTAAGAATATAGTGGGGCTCTCCAACCCAATTTCTGGGACAGGGCAGTCTTCAGAGGGAATGGTAGCAGAGGGCACTGGCCAAGAGGCATCTAGATATGACCGTGGGAGTATGGCATTGTAGTCGGATCCAGCTTGTATGACGGTGAACTGTACGTCATAGGTCACTTGCATGGGAGGCTCTCCTAGAGTGATCGGAAGGTGACAGTTCCCAAAACTGGCACAGGGGAACCGACTGGGGCACACGCGTTGTCCGCCTTTAGTTTGATGCTTTCATTTGTCAGCTTGAGCTGCAGTAACGTTGACATGAATAACACAGTGACTGACATTTTGTCGTCGACCAGGATCCGATTTATCTGAGTAGAAGGTTCTCTGATAGCTGCGTTGATGCTTAGTGGACTTTGGTGCGGGGCATGTTCTCAGACAAGACCTGGTTTATTTACGGCGCTACGTGCGTCTTCACTTCTTCCCTTCTTTTGATCGGGCATATTAGGGCATGTTGTTCATGTACCTGTGTTTGTCGAGACTTGTCGATGAATACTAGTCGGACAAACCGTTTAATTTCTTCTTTTAATAGCTTGCATCTTTCTGTGTTGTGACCGTGGCCTTGATTGTAACCACAATACTTGGTTTGGTCGCCTCGATTTGGGACGAGTAGCCTAGGCCTTCGAAGAGCGGGGTGGCCGCGGATAGAGAGTAAAACTTCAAGGGATGATTGGGCGTTCTCCGGGCTCTGTTGTGTCTATTTCAGATTGTGGTATCTCCTGTCTAGCCCATAGTTCATCCTGAATTCTGAATTTCGGGGCCTCACACCACATTACCCCACGAAAACCTTCAAAATACATGAACTATGTGCATCCCAAATTCATTATTGTTGCTAGCAAGGGCCATTCTCGCCTCTGGCTCAGCAGACGTCAACCTTACTCCCTGCATCACTCTTCGCTTAGTTCTTCATGTTTCGGACTCCTCTTTCAATCTCCTCTCTATTAACCCTCTTACTCAATATCTTGATTGTTATGTAACATTCTCTCTCACCTCTGTTGTTGTGCAGGATCGGCAGATGCAGAATATCATTGGTAAAGAGCAACAGTCGAATGGGCTCTGCATCCTCGACCCTTCCCTTGTCACACGATTCTCTCATCTACTAGCTCTATCGAGTGGCACCGAAATCTGCTCCTCTGCACATCCTTCGGAAAGCTCTCCCAGATTTATCCCTCCATGACATCACATGCGAGTCTTGTATCTATGGAAAACAACATCGGTCTATGTTTTAACCTCATCATACTCGGAGTGATGCTCTCATTGTTCTGGTATATTCTGATTTGGGGACCCTACAAAACCGCAAGTGTCTTTTGCTATTGTTACTTTGTTATCTTTATCGATAATTACTCTCGAATGACATGGTTATATTTCCTTCATGATCGCTTTGAGCTGACTCGTGTCTTTCGTGCTTTTCTTATTGAAACTCGCAACTTGTTTTCTACTACCATTAAAACTCTCCGAACTGACAATGCACATGAATACACAAGTCATGCGTTTATAAACCTTTGTACTGAGTTTGAAATCCTCTATCAAACCTCGTGTGTTTATATCCCACAACAAGATGGTGTTGTCGAACGCAAGAATCGTCACCTCCTTGAGGTCATTCGTTCTCTTATGTTTCAAATGAATGTTCCCAAACTTTATTGGAATTTCGCGGTTGCTAACAACCTGTCATCTTATTAACCGCATGCCTTCCTCTATTCTCAACTTTGTGACTCTCTTTAACCTTTTTCCCTCCACACCCCCTTTTTTGGTCACCTCTCGTGTCTTTGGTTGCATTTGCTATGTTTATAATCATGGCCCGTCTACTGACAAGTTTGTTCCACGTGCCACGAAATACATATTTGTTGGTTACTCATGTACTCAAAAGAGTTATGTCTGCTTCTCTCTCAAGGATCACAAGGTCGTTACTTCTGTTGATGTCACCTTTCTCGAAGATTAGCTCTATCATTCTCAATCAACTGATTCTCCAATTCCACATCTACTTCTGCGGCCTGCTATCCCTGTTACTTCTAACCTTCCCCCCTCCTTCCCACGCCAATCCCACCAACGCCCTCTTTTTCTCACGCCAATTCCACAAAAACCACATCTGATTCGTGTGTATACTCGTTGTCCTCCTTCGTTTACTCCTCTCTAGGAGATTCCCTCCACTAAAGATATTTTGCAGCCTGCAGATCCGGTAACCGTCTCCACTGCTCACCCGATGGAGAATTATGTCTCCTTACACTGCCTTTCTCCGGAGCTCCACAAATTCGCAACTTCTTTATCCTCTATCTCAACCCCTAATTTTGTGCAATAAGCTTTCCAACATCCGGGTTGGCGGGCGATCATGGACGAGGAAATAACTGCTCTTTGGGCGAACCAAACATGGGATCTTGTCCCTCTTCCTCCTGGTCAGACCTGTGCGGGCTGTAAGTGGGTATTTGCCATCAAACATGCTCTGGATGGGACAATTCAACGTCTGAAGGCTCGTCTTGTGGCTCGTGGCTTTACTCACCAACAAGGTCTGGATTACGATGATACCTTCTCTCCGGTCGCCAACTCAACACTGTTCGTGTTTTGAACTCCATAGCTTTTCATCGACACTGGTTGTTGCATCAATTGAATGTCAAGAATGCATTTCTTAACGGCGATTTGTAGGACACTGTCTATATGCAACAACCTCCCGGGTTTGAGACCACGGGGGAGTCCCATGTCTGTCGTCTGAAGAAATCACTTTATGGTCTCAAACAGTCTCCTCGAGCATGATTTGACAAGTTTAGTCGGACGATTTGTATTGTT
Source organism: Platanthera zijinensis (assembly GCA_039513925.1). NCBI lineage: Eukaryota > Viridiplantae > Streptophyta > Magnoliopsida > Asparagales > Orchidaceae > Platanthera > Platanthera zijinensis. Next base: position 71,098,302 of record CM077084.1, on the reverse strand, counting down.
GTCTTCACTCGAAGCTCAGAAAAAATTCTCTTTTTTCACTCGTCATCGTTCAACAGGCACATTAATTATCTTGGCATATGTTGATGATATTTTGATTACTAGAGATGATCTCAAAAGAATACACATGCTCAAACAACATCTGACATCTGTTTTTCAAACCAAGGATCGGAGAAATCTTCGATACTTCTTTGGTCTCGAGGTGGCTCGACATCCTAATGGATTTGTTTTATCTCAACGGAAGTACTGCTTTGACTTACTTCGTGATGTTGTCTACTCGGGATGCAAGCCTGCTGACACTCCTATGGATGTCAACCACAAACTATGTGCTCAGGAAACTGACTCTGATCCTTTATTCTCGAACCCAGAGTATTATCGACGTTTTGTAGGAAAAATGATTTATCTTACTGTTACAAGACCTGATATCTCTTTTGTTGTTGGAGTTGTCAGTCGATTTATGCATGTTCCATGGAACTCTCATCTTCAGGTCGTCGAGCGTATTCTCAGATACTTAAAGACAGCTCCTCGACAAGGACTTGCATACAAACCATCTTCCTCTCTATCTCTGATTACTTACTCTGATGTTGACTATGCTGACTCGTTAGATGATCGTCGCTCCATAAGTGGTTTCCGCACTTACTTTGGAGGTCATCTTATTACCTAGGGTAGCAAGAAACAATTTGTTGTTCTTCGCTTATCTGCTAAAGCCGAGTATAGTGCAATGGCTACTGTTGTAACTGAGCTGACCTGGCTAGAAAGTCTCCTTGGTGATTTGGGTGTCAAACTCTCCTCGCCATCAACTCTATTATATGACAGTCAAGCAGCTATACACATCGCCAAGAATCCTGTATTCCATGAGCGAACCAAACACATTGAAGTTGATTGTCACCTCATTCAGGAGAAGGTCCAATTGAAGAAGTTGGAATTAAAATATGTTTCTGTTACCGGGTAAGTTGCTGACATCCTCATCAAGGCATTACCACGGCGGTTGTACTATCAATTCTTGTGCAAGCTTGGTGCCTACGATTTGTATACTCCAGCTTGTGGGGGAGTGTTGAAAGAAATATATAAAAGCCCATAATTAAAGGCTCATTTGGTCTCTTAGCTAGATAGTATTGTCCCACATCTTAGAATGAGACTTTCTTTTCTCCTCTTTCTATATAATTGTACGAATACATGTATTAAGTGATTTTTTAATAAGGAGAAATAAATTGAGGAATGCTTCCATCTCGTATTTTTCCACATATTCTAATTTGAAGAATCGTCACCATTGCGGTTGGGTCATGGTCTTAGTAGAACCGGATCCGTGACAGCTCTAGTCAAAATACTAAATAAACTATAGGTGCTCAAAAGACTCATATAACTGACAGTTCTTTGTATTGCCTCTTGGAAATGGTCGGTTTCTCAATAAGAAAAAATGTATCATTCTTGAAACAGTAGGAAGGTTGTTTGGTTGAGTTCAGATTTATGTCCGGTTGCAAGAAAGTTGACAACATTCTCGGTTTCTCAATAAGAAAATGTATCATTCTTGAAACAGTACGAAAGTTGTTTGGTTGAGTTCAGATTTGTCAGGTTGCAAGAAAGTTGACTACATTCTCTAATCCCCCCCACCCCACCCCACCCCACCCCACACCCACCTATAATCAGCTTACATGGATAATAAACGAATTCAAATGAGAAAGATAATCTTTTCTATAAGTTAATAATATATCCTCCCTCTTTCTCTCTTCCACACTCTTGCGTTCATGGAAGCTCAAAATGAGTTATATCTTCTGTTTTTGTTCATTAACATTTTTTGGCTGAGGGAAGGGTATTTCATTCTTAGAAAGGCCAGTTTACTAACATCATTATGAACTTCTGAATGTCTCTTAATCAATGGGCAGGCTCCACTCTAAGATATTCATCTATCAGAAGGAAATTCATCTATCAGAAGCATTGTTTCTCCATCTTAATCCATTTACTTCAAAATTGTGAATTTACATATCCAGTTCTCCTGGTCTCGACAATATATACTGAAGTACTTGAATTCTCTAGATTTACCTGCAAGAATAACATCTTGATAAAGATGTCCTTTGATACGACGTGCTCGCCACGCACTGTTTTGAGTCTATGTAGCCGATGGGCATTATCGTACTTTGTATTTTCCCACTCACCTATATATAAGAGTGGTAGTTTGCTTAGAGTAGTATCATTTGGAGTCACCTATATATCAAAAGCATTGTTTCTCTCCCTCTTAATCCATTTACTTCAAATATTGTGAATTTACATTTCCAGTTCCCCTGCTCTCAACAATATATATTGAAGTAGTTAAATCATCTAGATTTACCTGCAAGAATAACATCTTGATAAAGAAGTCCTTTGATACGACGCGGTCGCCACGCACTGTTATGAGTCTATGTAGCTCATGGGCATTATCGTACTTTGTATTTTCCTACTCACGTATATATAAGAGTGGTAGTTTGCTTAGAGGAGTATCTTTTAGAGTCTTGAGTGTTTGGCTCTCTTGGAGAGTGGAGTGTCAAGGAGCACCCAGCACCTGGATACTTGGCAGGAGTACTCTCCTGATTGTATCTTTATTTTTGTTTAATGCAATGCAAGTTATGTTTCTGACCTTGATACGACTACTACATATCAACTTGGTACGACCTGCCATCTTTTAGAGTTCCACCGAACCCTAATCCCAACTCGTCTCATCCAGAGTCCGTGACTGCAGTTGTCTGCCCTGCTTCCCCCTTCCAGCAATAACACCGAGCGTCGGCCTCCACGATCCAGCCGACCACTGCGACTTCAACATCATTCCTGCGACCGAGCCCTCCCATCCTCCGCTCGACGATGCGTCCAAGACTTCGCTCGCCGCGTCCATCCATCCACATCTCAACGACCCCTTCGTCGGCTTTCGCCCTCAACGCCATTGCCACGTGGCCGACTCCAGCGGCCGCATCCGCTTCGACCAAGCTCCTTGCGCCTGACACCTCTTCCAGTGCTCGATCCTAGTGCGTATTCGATTCTCGGCACCTCCAGACGGCCTTTCTTCCCTTCTAGCCGTGCTCGGCAGTACCCCAGCGACGGCCAACACTCCTGCAGCCCTCCAGCATCTGATCGTCGCCCTCACAACCCTCCTGTGGCTCTGACCGCAGTCCAGCATCGCTCCTGCGGCTCCGGAAGCATTCTGCACCCCCTGCAGCTCCCGCAGCAATCCGGCAGCCCTCCTGCAGTTTCGGCAACCTCCAAGTGGTTGTTCGCCTTCTCGCCGCCTTCCACCGTGTCGAGTAGCCATCCTCCAGTGCAGCCTTCCGGGGTTCCTTCCCGCTACACCTAGCTGCGGATTCATGCCCACAACTCGGGCAATGGCCCTCCAAGCTGACGAGAACACCACCACTGCACTCTTGGGCTCGCAGCACATGGATCACATAAAAGCCCAGCTGGCGGATCGCACGCTCCTCCACTGAGGACTTACCACGACAGTTAATCGCCCTTCGGTCCCTCCTCCGCCGCCACCAATTCAAACAATTTCTGACCACGTGGGGTTTTTGCACCCCGCATCGGACAGTGCCCCGACCCATCTCCGCTGAATTGAAATTCCTGTGTTCGATGACACCGACCCTCTCGGGTGGATCGCCCGCGCCAAGCAGTTCTTCGACCTGCAGGCCACCCCCGCCGACTAGAAGGTCCCCCTCGCCACTATCTATATGGAGGGTTCGACGCTCTATTGGGTGTGTTGGATGCGCCAGCAGGTACCTGACATTTCCTAGACCACAATGAAGGAGGAACTCCTCCGACACTATGATAATCGCCAAGCGCGTAATCCCTTTGAGCGCCTCAGCTCCGTTCGCCAGTCTAACTCCGTGGGCCACCTACATCGACGAGTTCATCGCGATCGCTACGCATGTTTCTGGCCTGTCCCCCGACCACTACCTGAGTTATTTCGTGGTGGGTCGACACCCCCACCTCTGCGTGCGCCTTCGGGTACACAATCCGACTACTCTCTCCCGTGCAATGGAGCAGGTGAGGTATCTCGATGCGGAACTCTACCCAGCTCAACCACCCTCCTCAACCCGACCGCACTAACCGTCGCGGCCATTACCGCAACTTCTTCTGCATGTGGATCCTCTGCCCCCACATGTGCCCCAGCTACTGATTCCACCTCCGCAGCCTCCAGTTACACGTCCACGGCCCCCTCGACGACCCCATCATTTTTCTTCCCAACAACAAACCGAACTCCATCGCAAGGGCCTCTGTTTTTGCTGCGAGCAACCCTACTCTCCCTGCACGCCTGCCCCTTCAGGAATCTGTGTGTTGTTGGGATCTGAAGATACTGATCCAGACTCTGGGGAATTAGACTCGCTGACGCTTTCTGATGACCCTTTTGGCCCTCAACCTTGAGGACAAGGTCGTTTATAGGGCGGGGGGTGTTGATATAACGCGGTCGCCATGTACTGTTATGAATCTATGTAGCCCATGGGTATTATCGTACTTTGTATTTTCCCACTCGCCTATATATAAGAGTGGTAGTTTGCTTAGAGGAGTATCTTTTGGAGTCTTGAGTGTTTGGCTCTCTTGGAGAGTGGAGTGTTAGGGAGGACCCAGCCTTCGGATGCTAGGCAGGAGTGCTCTCCTGATTGTATCTTTATTTTTGTTAAATGCAATGCAAGTTATGTTACTGACCTTGATACGACTACTGCATATCATCCTTCTTTGTTCATATAGAAAATTTAGGCAGACTCTCCAAAATATCATTCTTTACATTTATAAAGGTCCTGCTCCAATATCTAAATAGCTGACTATTGCATGAATTTTTCAATGCAATAATGGGATCTCAATCTTAGCTCAAACATCAAAAATAGAGAAGTGAATAAAAATATAACAAATTAGGAGCTAAAGACTAAGGACACAAATATAATAACCCACAGAAACGAATAAAATTATCGCATAAATGGATGCATGATAAGTGTGTTTATGATAAATAATCACAAATACATAACTTACTAATTACATGATGGTTAAGTAGTACAAGGACAGTAAATCATTGTACCTTCCCAGTGTGTAAACTAGTTCTGCAACAATATAAAGAAGAAATTTTTTTATAGTCTGAAGCCAATATCTGTTTCAGTAATGCATTGCCCAAAATATTTTTCAACATCTCGTAACCCAATTAGATTTATAGCCGCCAATAATCTGAAAAGTTACAAAAACAATAAGAGTGATGGACCCTTGTAGTTTAACGGCTTAAAATAAAACTAAAATGGTCATAAAAATAAACAGGTTCAATCAGAAAATATGACAGTTGGCATTCAAATTACACTGTACTAATGATCTTCATCAGAATTTCACATTTATAAAAAAATCGCCTAAAGCAGCAACGGCTTAGGGCTCTCATTTGACTGCTTTTAGATAGAAATCTTGTTTTAACAAATGGTGAATTTCTTTTCATACTCTCAATATAACACTAAAATCACCACTTTTGAGAGATTCCGAGGAGGTTTGCAGACTTTTAATTCAATGTGGAGTCTTATTATCGGCCTACATCCAACCAAATAGTGGACTTAACAAACACAACGTTTTACATAAAAAACAAATGACTAAATGAATGCATGTTTGTGAGTCTATTTTGATCTTAGGGAAGGTAGACCAACTCATGAAATCCTAGCCAAAACAAATTCATCTAAATTTTAGCTCTTATCACACTCTAATACATTATGTTAAGAGGTTTCTTTGTATAAAATTTCACTAAGTGTCACTTTTAATAGATAATGGCTTGTAGTTTTTAGGTTTTCAAGAAATCACAGAGTAAGTTTTGGGTAAATCACTACTACATAAGTTTTAGTAGACATAAATGAAGGCTCTAATTTTCCTCTGCAAGGTTTTGGGAAGCTCATTGACTTACTACAACCCCCCAAAACATACTCTTCTCATCTAAAAAAATAAATGAATTAATAATTTCATTAATTAGTGCATACAAAAACTCATTAATGGCTTGTAGTTTTTAGATAATGGCTTGTAGTTTTTAGATAATGGCTTGTAGTTTTTAGATAATGGCTTGTAGTTTTTAGATAATGGCTTGTAGTTTTTAGATAATGGCTTGTAGTTTTTAGGTTTTCAAGAAATCACAGAGAGTAAGTGATGCGGGACAGGAGTTCACCTGCCCGCCACCTTGGAGTCCCACCAGGGGGCCCACCTGGAGTCAGCACCAGACGGCTTTATCAGGCCCGCGGACCGTACACCCCAACCCATCCCCGGCTCCACCACAGGGCCGATAGGTTGTTGAGGCCGGGGCTCGATCCCCGGATCAGTTGGTGATGAGAGCTTGCCTGAGAGCTCTTTATCAAAGAGGCCGGGGGATCGAATCCCGGCCTCAACAACCTATCGGCCTTGTGTTGGAGCCGGGGATGGGTTGGGGTGTACGGCCCGCAGGACTGATTAAGTCGCCTGGTGCTGACTCCAGGTGGGCCCCCTGGTGGGACTCCAGGGTGGTGGGTAGGTGGACTCCTGTCCCGCATCAGTAAGTTTTGGGTAAATCACTACTACATAAATTTTAGTAGACATAAATGAAGGCTCTAATTTTCCTCTGCAAGGTTTTGGGAAGCTCATTGACTTACTACAACCCCCCCAAAACATACTCTTCTCATCTAAAAAAATAAATGAATTAATAATTTCATTAATTAGTGTATACAAAAACTCATGAATTAATAATCTCGTTAATTAATGAAAAAAATATGAACTCATGTCACCCTTTATTTTTGAAGCAAAAACGCCGCGCCAAACAAACCCTAAGTGTACCATAACACGCACAATCAATGGTTGAATAAAAAAGTAAATAGATAGAAAGTTGTTAACTAATACATTTCTAATTATATTATGAAATAATATGCTCATAAAATGTGACTAAGAGTAGTTGTAGGAAATAACAATTATTACTAGAATACTAGCACATTACATGTGAATACATACACGAAGATTGAAATCCCCCTCCCCCACCCACCCACAAAAGAAAACTATCAATATGACTCTCCTAGCATTTAAGGGTATTTCGTTCCAGATAAATAAAAAATAAGTAATTAAGGGTCTGTTTGGCATAGCGTTTTTGCTCCGGCAAGTTTGGACAAAAATGTCACCGTCATAAAATGTGTTTGATAGAATAGTGGTTATGACCGCTACCAAGAAAACAAACTAATTTGAGCATAAAAGTGGATGGAGTTCTTTAGGTGAGGTTGGACGATCATGAACGACGGTTCAGAACTACTGTGTTCACAACCACCACCGTGGTGCCAAACAAACCCTAAGACATCATGCTCGAATCCCATGTCCCTCTACAATTTAGAAAATTAAAACATGCTAAGGATCAATCCAAAAACCTAAGAAAAGATCTAATGAACCACAAACACTGAAACACATGCACAAATATTTTACCCTCTCCCAATCAACTGTTTGTGCCATATGTGTCGCTAATGAGACCTGAGTTGACATAATCTTCAATCATAGTCAAGTAGTTTCATTCCATAATACTCTGATATGCGTAGGTTGACAGTATAGAAAAATTGTAACAAAAAGTATTCTAACTGTTGTAGGTAGTCTAAATTAGTATGCTTCAAGAAAGCAATCTCGAATACTGTTATCATTTTCAAAAAATCCATAATGTTCTGCAGCTTGTTTGAAAGTTGGGTAGCGCTTTATACCAACAGTTAAAAGGTCATCGGATGACCTCAGACCTGAAATATGATTTAGCAGAAGCCGCAAATAAATTCTATCTCCTTCTGCAGGTGGTCCAGAATAAACTAGAATAATAACTGTTTGTTTTCGTCTTCTTTTAATCCATGTTCTTGAAGAGGAAATCCAGATGTGGTATTTTGGGAATTCTCTATAAAGATATTTAGTTTCTTCTTCATCGTTATTATATATCCTGAAAAATTCAGCTAACATTGTCCTGGAGTTCCGTTCGTAGACAATACATCGCAGATAGATTAATTTGTACGGAATTGTACTTGATGTTTGTTAGACAAATGTATCTACAATCGAATAATAAAAGGATATGTTTGGATCATATGAAATTTGAATATGTTTCAAAATGCTTCTTGAGAACATATCCACCTGCCATTTACAATTTAAATAACTTCATTGTGATTTGATTCCGGTTGTACCTCAAATGTAATACAATCAGGACCTTTGTATACGTATTTATATAAGTAATTAATGTTTTTAATGTTGTCGCATATTGCAAGATTAATATGATAACGTATTTTAAATGCAACCATGGAATATAAAAGACAACCCAAGGATTGTCAATAAACAATTTTATGTGTGATCGTAAAGGAATTGATAGTCCATTCCGCCGTCGATAAATTGGATAAGAATTAGTACACCTTGGATTGTATGTTCAACAAATATTTTTGGAAATCTTTTTTTACAACTTCCATGTTTCATGCATACTGCATCTTTGTTCATATGCCCACATGGACTGTGCATCATGTGTTTTATAACTACATGATATAGATCAGGCTCAATTTCACATCGAGGAAATTCAGCTTAAACAATGGAGTCATAGTCATCTAGACTGCTTAACTTATCATTCTCCGCAAGAATGAATAACATATGTACCATGTGGCAGACCACTTTTTTGAAATTCAATGGCATGTACATGAGCAATTGTTTTACTAGGACATGGCATTAGAAGATATCTTTTTTTAACTTCTTGTACTTGGAATGGAAAATTCTTATCAATAAATTAGGGTGGTCTTGTGGCATCTCTCCGGGGTAAAGCTCAATAAATATTTCTTTCCATGAAGGCTTACAGGTAATTGTTAAGAATATATCAAGTCAGCCATAATGTTGTACGATTGCCATGACATCTTGATATCTTTGATGCATATCCCTTGGCTTCCGATAAATGAAGATGGTAAGATAACCCGGCGTCCAATGTTTGTTGTAACTGTTAGAAAAGCCCATGTAAAGGGGCTCATTATTGGCCAATTTTATTTATTTCTCTCTCCTTCTTCTTTAGTCCCACATCATGTATAAGATTTATTCTTCTCTCTTCTCTCCTATATATTTGTATTCTCTCCTTGTATTTGGACACTCAATACAGATATACAAGCTTTGGGCTGATTCCTACATGATATCAGAGGGAGGTTACGAGACTCCTGCGGACTCAAAACTCTAATCCGCACGTCCCCCGCTTCCCGGCGCCCTGCGGTCTCCGCGGTCTGCATTTTGAGTCCGCGCTTCCCCCCCTTCTTGCATAGCCTCTTGCGGACTGACCTTCTTCTATCCGCTCCCTCTACTCTCTCTTCGTTTCCCGTGGATCCACTCACCTTCTGTTCTTTTTATAGCCCTCTCTCTGCCCTGTGGGGTCCACAGCCTCCCGCAGTCCGCCGCGAGCTCCACTCTGTCCACTGCGACCTCTTCCTGTCCGCTGCGAGCTCGGCGTGCTCTCTTCCCCTGTATCTGCTGCGAGCTCGGCGAGCTCTCTTCCCCCCCGGTGTCCGCTGCGACCTCTTTCTGTCCGCTGCGAGCTCGGCGTGCTCTCTTCCCCTGTATCTGTTGCGAGCTCGGCGAGCTCTCTTCCCCCCCCCCCCGGTGTCCGCTGCGAGCTCTCTTCTGTCATTAGTGCATCTTTCTTGTGTGTGAGATCAAAAGATTGTGTCGATGTGTTTCACGTTGTTGTTCTATCAAACGTGTTGTTCTATCAAACGTGTTGTTCTTTCACGTGCACGAGATCGAACATTTTGTTTACATGTTTGACCATGTTCTTTTGTCATGTGTTATATTTATTGTCTTTTGAGAGCTTGTTTGGCAGCGCACTCTGCTTCGTGTTGTTCTTCTGCATACCTGTTCTTCGTTCTCGTGCGCGTTCTCCTTTGGTAGTGTGTTCTGCTTCATGTTCTTCTACTGCCATACATGCTTTTTGTCGTTGTGCAGAACGCTCTGCTACATGTTCATCTATCATACTTGCTCTTCGTTCTCGTTCACAAGTTCATCGGATAGCGTGTTATGCTTCAAGTTCTTCTTCTATCATATGTACTCTTCATTTTCATGCGTGATATCAAACATTTTCATGCGTGATATCAAACATTTTGTTGTTGTGTGCGAGTTTGTTTAGAAGCACGTTCTACTTTGAGTTGTTATTTTGTCATAGGGGCATTTCTTTTTTGTGCACGTGGTTGATTTGTCTCTTATTAATTTATCTTGTTCATAATTTTTTTCTCAAACACTCTGCAATCTGCTAAAAATGAATTGTAAGAATGCAGTGTGGATATAGTTGTGCAAGCAAATATGTAATGAAAATATACATTTGATATCAGAAAGTATGTAGTTTTTAATCTGAAAATTGAAAATGTAGAATGCAAATCTAAGTTGAAGTCTAGCAATAAGTGGAAGCAGTAAAAAGTTCATTCAATAAATTGGAATTGAAGCACCCTTCACATATGAACGCAGATTGATCGTAGAAGGCATTGTAGAAATCATAAGTGGAGAAAGAGAAAGAAGCGAGAATCCAATCATCTGCAAATGTAAACACGAATTCACAATATTTTGTAGCAATAATTACAACCATTATCGAAGAAACAACAGAAAATGTAATCTCCCGTAATCAAACACGGTTACATAGCCATCATCTTGGAGAAGGAGAATGCGAAGGTTGCAGAGAAATTGAACAGCAAGTTAATTTGTGCAAGTACAAATTGATCTGTGTAAGTGCAATTGGATTTGTTGCAGTTGTTGATTAGGGTAAAAATTTCATGGTTTGTAGTAGATATGGATGAGTTTAGTTTATGAATGAGAGTAACCTGATTTTTTTATACAGTCAGGCAGGGCAAAATGCTGAATGAGATGAAACCCCAGTTCAATGATGGGGCCGGTCACAACAAAATGCCTTCACAAATGGAAGAAAAACTAAACCCAAACAAAGAACAGAGACAAAAAGCAATTGGCGCAGTTGCATACAAAAATCATTAAAGTCAGCGGGGATGCTGATCAGGAGGTTAAAATCATTAAAGTCTTTAGAAATCAAAAACTGAAACCTGTAGTAAGGCAGCGCGAGAGCAGTAAAAGGTACCTGGACAAGGAGGATGTCGTTGGTTGTAGGAGGCACGGGAGTTTGCAACGGACATCTGCGTCTAGAAGACAGCGGGAATGCAGATCAGTATGGGAATCAGAGGTTTCTTTAAAGCATCACTGGTGGTGGATGATGAACACTGTGTGGGACGGCTTCCCGGAGAGCAGGAGACAGTTAGGGCACATACTCTCCATAGAAGAAGATCATTTCCTCTGTCCGAACGAGCGATGTAGGCTCCGAGGGGAGCGAGCGATCGCCGGCGGGGGTTTTAAAGAGGCGCGATTTGGCGCAGTCGGTAGGGAAACCGCGAGCGAGGCGAAGAGTATGATGAAAGTGTCGAGAATATGAGAATGGGGTTATAAAGTATAATATTTAAATATTTGAGGTGTAAGGTTCCAAAAGTGATATTTTGGAGGTGTAAATTACCAAAAACCCGATATTAGCAGCAAAATTCGTTATACGCAATTCTGTATTCAAAATTTAAGTTTTTTAGGATTTGTTTTTTACTCTTACCAGCACGCAGCCGTGACCCTTACTCCCACTTCGCCTCTTTCGCGATTCTACCAAGCGTCCTCTTCATTTCACCTTTCCACCAAGCGTCCTCCCCATTTTGCGAATCCGCCTATCTTTCGCGTAATTATTCTGTCTGTTCTCTAAACTCCGGGTGATCTCCTAGGAGATCAAATATACCTTCTTTTTTTATCTCCTAAGAGATCAAATATGAGAGATCACAAATGATCCATTAGGAAATCAAATATTATTTCCTAGGAGATCAAATATGATCTCTTCTAGGAAATCAAAATAAACCTTTCTTATGATTTGATCCCCACCTTTCCTTCCTTCACGCGGCAAAAAAATACACAACCCGAACAGAGATTTGGAAATGGGCTTCAGTTCCAAAAATTTGTCATGTCTTCCTCCTTTTTCGGGCGCGTGAAGTGCTCCAAATCTAGCCAGATTTCCTTCATTTCCCAAGCGACATGCTTTATCCTGGCGGCAAGCACTACTCCATATTTCGCAAGATTTCCTCCATTTTCCGAGCGTCTTGCTTTATCCCGGCGACGAGAAGTTCTCAAAATCTGGAACAAGTAGTGGTCGTCATGGCAGCGGCCATTTACTCATCGGAGTTCTTTGGATCTGCAACATAGGTTTCAATTTTAGATCGAGTTCTGAAGCTCTGATCTCAGGCCAAATCCTGACTAGATATTTTTTCTACAGAATTTTCTCCCACTACGATCGAGCATGAATGACCAGAACTTCAGGGGAAATTGTGAGAACAATTATTTTGTGCTCTTGCTAGATTGTTTGGATAGTTGTGAGATCTGTGAATGGGTGCTTCGTAGATTTCCATCTCCTCTTGACTCCTTGTTGGTGTTCATATTGTTTGCTAAAAGTATTTGTGAATTATTTTTCTATTATATCGTAGATTTTCAACTTTTTCATCAATATCGGCAAGCCACTACAAAAGCTCAAGAAAATTTCCCCTATTAAGTGAATGGTGACTCTTATCAACTATTTGAGAAATCATCTGGAAAAAAATTATTATACCTCAGCTGAGAGCCTAAGAAAATGGGATCTCCGAATCTAGAAAGAGAGACCAACAGACAATAAGAGCCTAAACCGCTAGACACCTAGATAGTGTAGAAGAGCCTCGATGTCGCTGGTGAAGAAACTACAAGATGGAAGAAGAAGAAGATCTGAAATGAAAAAGGGGGTCAACACTGGAACCTCGATGGTGAAGATGGACGGTGCCGAGGAAAAGCTCGGGATCGGCGAAAGAAAATCGCGAGACGGGGAGAGGAAAAAACCTAGGTTGCGAGATGAAAATAAAAGTGTATATCGGATTTATGAAATGAGACGTGAGGCGGCCGCTGCTTAATAATTTTGGGGGTGGACACTATAATATTTTGCCCTACAAATAGAGATTTTTGATATGCAAATAGAACTACTAATAAAAATGCGCAAAAAGGGGGTGTCAGTGTCCTTATGACCCCCCTTTAAATTTGCCCCTGCTCATAAATTAAAAGGATAACATTGCTCTTAAATTAGTAGGATCAGTAGTTATATATTTTTTTTTAAATCACTATACAGATTTAAATCTTAAAAATAGGGTTTTATTAATCCAACATTCATACTCACTTGAAAGTGGCTCGAATAAATTTAAGCCGATTTGGAATGTATTTGTTCTCAAATTGATTCGAGCCAATTTCTTGAAGTCAATGCTTGAAAGTGGGGCTCCCCCCTCTCTCGTGGCAATCAATGCATAGGCACGATCAATATATTTTTGATGAGTTATGTCAATAAGATTTGTAGGAAAATTTTTCTTATGGATATCTTCGGGCTACACTTCAACATTGACTGGTAGAGGTAAATCTCAAACCATCATACAAGTTATTATAAGAGTAACCTCAATGTTTTATTATAAAAAGCTGGGTTTATTGCAAGATTTAATTATTAATGAAATTGTTGGAAATAGAGCTTCTGCAATTAGATTTAGGGCCTGTTTGGGAAGGCTTTTCAGAAAGGAGAAAGAGCGGTGACAAAAGGATGGTAGGAAAAGGAGCTTTTTGAAAATGTCTATCAGAAAAGGAGAACTGTTTGGGTGAACTTCTTTTGCAAAGCTTTTCAAAAAGGAAAAACACTTTATAAATCGTTTGACAAATCTCCGTTGCGGTAACTTTTTTTATTAAAAATGTGCGTCCGGGGAAAAAGGCACAATTATTTCGCTGGGGCAGGTTTTTTTCGCCCGGGAGCGATTTTTCCCCGGGTGGGGTTTTTCTCACCCGGGCGTGAATTTTTTGCCCGGGCGTGAATTTTTCGCCCGGGCGCGATATTTTCGCCCGGGCGCCAATTTTTCGGTCAAACCCTATATTTTCGACCGGGCCCCAATTATTCGGCCGGGTGCCAATTTTTCGGACGGACGTGAATTTTTTGAACGGACATAAATTTTCCGGATGAGCACAAATGTTTTCGGAAGACGTCAAATTTTTCGGACGGGCGCGAATTTTTCGGATGGACACTAATTTTTCGACTAGGCGGGAAAATTTCGTCCGAACGCGAATTTTTTGCACGAACGAGAATTTTTCGCACGGACGCGATATTTCCGCTCGAAAGCGAAAAAAAATAGCTTACAAGCGAAAAAAATACACGACCGGGCAAAAAAATCACGAACGGGCAAAAAATCACGTTGAGGCGAAAAATTCGCTCCCGGGCGAAAAAAATAGTGCCCGGGCAAAAAACAGCTCCCGATCAAAAAAATCGCGCCCGGGAGAAAAAAATAGCGCCCGGGCGAAAAAATCGCGCCCGGGCAAAAAAATCGCGACCGGGCGAAAAAATCGCGCCCGGGCGAAAATATCGCGCCCGGGCGAAAAAATCGCGACCGGGCGAAAAAATCGCGACAGGGCGAAAAAATTGTGACCGGGCGAAAAAATCACGACCGGGCGAAAAAACGCGTGCGGGCGCAAAAATCGTCCGCGGGAGAAAAATCACGCGATGGCGAAAAAATCGCGCCGGTGTAAAAAATATCGCGCCCGGGCAAAAAAACCGCGCAGGTGCAAAAAAATCACGCCCGGGCGAAAAAAGCGCGTATGGGCAAAAAAATCACCCCAGGGAAAAAAAATCGGCTCGGGCGAAAAAAAATCGTGCAACGACAAAAAATGGCACCCGGAAGAAAAAAACGCACCCGAGCGAAAAAATCACGCTGGACGAAAAACCAGCTCGGGCGAAAAATACACGCTCGGGCGAAAAAAAATCATGCACGGGTAAAAAACTACACTCGGGTGAAAAAAACTCACCCGGGCGAAAAACTGCGCGCCCGGGCAAAAAATTCCAGCCCGGGCGAAAAATGTCAACCTGAGCGAAAAATGCTAGCTCAGGCGAAAAATCCTCGCCCGGGCGAAAAAATCGCGCCCGGGCGAAAAATTTGCCCCCGGGCGAAAAATTCGCGCCGGACAAAAAAATTACGCTCGGGAAAAAAATCGCGCAAAGACAAAAAAATCAAGTTGTAGATTTTTTTAAGAGATAAATGTTTTTGAATGAAAAAGTGCTTTTCGAAAAGGTTGAAAAGTAGGTGACATGTGACTTTTCCAAAAGATGAGCAAATGAAGTTTTTTGCGGTAGTTTTTCCCACCGATAGACAATCCAAACAGTCTATTAAGTGTGGTAGCGTTTTTCAGAAAATGAAAAGGAGCTAAAAAGCCCTCCCAAACAGACCCTTATTTTGACATTAAATAAATTTGATTTTGGCAATATTTTGCATTCTTGTTTATTGTTGAAAATAGAGCTTATGCATTCATAAGAGTCATGATAGTTTTATAAAAACCTGATTGCATTAGAAAAACAAAGTTAGCCAATAATTATACCTAAATTAGATCAGAAGAACACATTTGTGCTTCCACTCCATTGGACTTTTCTCCTAGCTGATTTTTGTCGTAGTGCTAATAATGTTGCGATTTATGTTATGGAGTGATTTTGGATGAAAGTGGACGCATTACTGGTGTAACAGAGAAGAAGCTTATTGGCGAGATAAGTTATGGCTCCATTTGATATCGACTATAGCACTAGTTGACATGTAATTTTGGTAATGTTTTACACAATTCTGAAGCATTATTGATTATTTTTATTTTTTGGTTTATGTAGAATTATGAAGCAATAAAACCGCTCAAAGGACAGATATTTGGCTCAGTGGAAAATTTTGAAATTTTTTATAAAACTTATGCACACACATTGGATTTAGTGTATGCAGTTCAACTGCCACTAAAAATAAAATGATGAACTACAATATAAATTTTTTTGTATGTATAAAGGAAGAGGTTTAAGGTTGAGAAAAACCATTACAACTGGGTAAGAATACAAGAGTCAGATATAATGTGTTAGTGTTAAGAGGACCAATGATGAAAAATATGTCTTGTTCACATTTCATGAAAAGCATAATTACACATTATGAGCCCAAAAAAAGCATTTTTAAGATCAAATCGAAAAGTGACAGATGTTTAGAAAAATTTATTTAATACATTAGGTCAGGTAAATATAGGACCTACACGACATTCCACATGTTGAAAGAACAAGTTTGAGCGTATGAAAATGGTGGTTTTACCTGCCTAGATGCTCAAAATTATGCCAGAGACCTTAAAGTATTGATTGCTAATGTTGATGCTCAAATTTTAATGCAAAACTTCAAGAAATTACAACAACAAAACTCATCATTCTTCTATACATTTGAATTAGATGTTGAAGATCATTTAAAATGTGTATTTTATTCTGATGAGATTGCTAGAAATAATTATTCTATGTTGGTGATTTGTTTTCTTTTTACCATATGCAATACAAATAAGTATTCAATAATTTTTGCGTCATTTATTGGACTAAATCATAACAGATTATCTATAACCTTTTGTGTCGTGTTTCTTACTAATTAGAAAACTAAATCCTTTTATTAGTTATTTGAGAAATTTTTAGAATGTATGATAATCAATGAACTGATATTGATTGTTACTGATCAAGACCCTACAAAGAGGAGTGCTTTAGAAAAATCATTTAAAACTATAAAACACTAATTTTGTATGTGACATATAATAAACAAATTATCTGAAAAAGTCGATGGCAATCTAAATACTAATATAGACTTTCAAAGACGCTTCAAGACATATGTATGGAATTTCGAGACACCGGATGAATTTGAAACAAATTAGAATGCTATAATATCTGATTTTGAATTATCAAATAATGATTGGCTATTGCATGTGTTTAAGCTTTGCAAAATGTGGATTTTAGCATATTTATAGGATATACCTTTACCAGGTTTATTATGAATAACAACTGAATCAGAAAGTGAAAACTCATACTCTGACAACTTTATGAATAACAAATCGGATTTAATTGAGTTTTATTCATGATTTGATAATGCAATGGAAGCTTAAAGATAGAGAGAATTAAAGGCTAAGCATGACACGTTAAATTGAAAACTAGATTTGAAAATATATTTGTCAATTGAGAAATATGCAAGTTCATTATATATATAAAAACTTTCATATATTACAAGAATTATTAGCCTCATGCATACGTTGCGGGTCAAAAGGTCTTAAAAACACAATGATTCATGCACATTCACTATTATAGACAAATGTAAATTAAATGATAAGTGTTGCAGACTAACTCGACGTCCCGGTCGGATCAGAATTCTTGGGCCGTCTTAGGTCTCGGAACGGTCGAGCGCGCACACAGTCAATGAAGATGAACAGTAGACACAAGTCTTGATGACGTGGAAAAACCCCTTAAATGGGTAAAAAAACCACGTGATCGGGTATGTGCCAGTCAAATTCCACTAGCTTTCGGTGATTACAGTATGCTTTGGTGAATCGGGGCGACAAGCCGCTCCCGTTACAACTTGCGGGGAGAGAGGATGACTATAGCTTCCGGCGGGCAACAAGCTGCTCCGCAGAAGTGACTTAAACGGTGGAATGAGCGGGATGCTTCTGGCTCGTGCGCTTGCTGGCCTCGACTATCTTCTTTGTTCGACTTCCTCCGATCTTGGGCGTCTCCTTGCTAACTGCGCGCTGATGGGGTGCCTATAGCCAATGGCGGGTGCTGGTGGCCGCTGGCGGCCGCTGGAGGTCGTTGGTGGCCGCTGGTGGCTGGCGGCAAGCGGGGGCCGACTTGGTAGAGAAGGCGGGAGAGCTCTCACCTGAGGAAGAAGAAGAAGAATCGTAGGAGGAAAAAAGATGAAAAATGAAGAGCCTCTGGGGTCCTTTTATAGGCTCCAGGGGGGAGATCATGGTGGGCCCCACCACTAACGTAGTGGGTTAGTGGGTGGTTTTCCCTTGATCGGACGGCCACGGTAGCGCGCCATGATCGGACGGTGGAGGTTCGGGCGGCGAGCCACCGGCTGGCGGTGGACAGGTGGAGGTGGCCGGCGATGGCCGGTGACGGTCGGGCGGCGGCGGCCGGGCGACCGGGCGACCGGGCGGCGGCGGCAGGCGACCGGGCGGCGGCGACCGGCGGTCGGGCGGCGACGACCGGCGATCGGGCGGCGGCGGCCGGTTGCGGCGGCGGTGTTCTCTCTCTCCCCTCTTTCCCCTTTTTGTGGATCTCATTTTTGGTGGGAGAGAAAGAGGGGGGAATTGGATGGAGGAGATGAAAGATGAGAGAAAGTGGGCCCTCTACTTCTCCCATCATGAAGGGAATCATGGGGTTGACTAGTAAACCCCATAATTTCATTTTGGGGATTGCTATGTGCACCCCTAAAGCTATAAAATGGAGCCAATCCCTATCAATTGCCCCCCCAAATCTTTTGTTGCTGGTGAGCCGTGTGAGAGACAACTTAGGATTTTTAATCATCTTCTTCTCCGCTTCCATGTCTTCCTCCGGAGAGAATGCCGAGAAGGCGAAGAATGGTGCTTCGAAGGTATGCTCGTACTTATACGATTGGCGATGGTGGCGTTTCATCAAATTGAAGGAGCGGCGACGGGGGCTTCGGGCAAGGTGCTGGCGAATCCAATCGCGAGGGGGTCCGCGCGCTTGACGGTGTGAAGGCGTGTTGGCGCAATGGCGGGCGAGTACAAAGGCGCACCCGGAATCACGCAAGCACGCGCGGGGGTGCGCTTGCGCAAACTCAGCGCGCGGGCGCGCGCGCACGACCTCGCACACGCGCGCGGGCGACCCCGCGCGCGGGTGCGCGCGGGCGCGCGCGCGACCCCGCGTACGAGTGCGGGCGCGCGACCCCGGGCGCGGGTGCGCGCGCGCGACCCTGCGCGCGAACTCTTTGCGACCCTGCGCGCGGGCGCGCGTGCGCGGGCGTGCGCGCGCGACCCTGCGCGTTGGTGCGCGCGCGCGAGCCTGCACGCGGGTGCGTGCGCGCGCGCTCTCGCGCGCGAGTGTGCACGCGCGCGACCGTGTGTGCGGGTGCATGCGGGCAACCTGGGTGTGCGTGTTGTGCGTGCGGGCTCTTGCTCGTCTTGCGCTTCTAGAATCGCCGTTATGGGCTTTTTCGTACATGCTTTGA
Source organism: Platanthera zijinensis (assembly GCA_039513925.1). Taxonomy (NCBI): domain Eukaryota; kingdom Viridiplantae; phylum Streptophyta; class Magnoliopsida; order Asparagales; family Orchidaceae; genus Platanthera; species Platanthera zijinensis. Next base: position 71,079,259 of record CM077084.1, on the reverse strand, counting down.
TATGCACAACTGCGCCTTGTGTGCGCAAGGCGCAAGGTATGTGACGTGTGCACAAGGTACGATGTGCACGATATGTAACGTGCACGATGGGTGAGTGATGCGTGCGCAAGGCACGCTGCATACGCGGTGTGCGCAAGGTGTAACATGCATGGCGGACTAAGCGCCCAAGGGAAGAGATTACTGAGATGCGGAGTTTTTGTTGCCCCCCGAGTGTATCACCGAGTACTTCTTGTACAAGGTCGAAAGGGGAAACTTGCTGCGGCAAGACGCATGGGTGTAAATACAGCATCTCCATTTTTATCGAGGCTGAATGATATCTCAGTTGGCGAGGTTGATGTTGTTTTACGTAAGTTTGACGTACAACGTCATTTTGTGCGAGACTGACTCGCGATTATTGCTCGCACGAGCTTGGCTCGTGACTTTTGCTCGCACGAGCTTGACTTGTGACTTTGGCTCACACAAGACTTGCTTGTGACTTTGCCTTGCGCGGTTTGTGACCGCGGCTTAGTTTGAACGAGGTTGTCTCGCGGCTTTGCTGGTTTGCCGCCGTGCTTGCACGAGGCTGGCTCGCGGCTTGATTTGCACGGTTTGCGACCGCGGCTTGACTTTCGCGAGGGTTGCTCGCGTCTTAGATTGCGCGATGGTTGCTCGCGGCTTAGATTGCGCGAGGGCTGCTCGCGGCTTAGATTGCGCGTTGGATGCTCGCGGCTTAGATTGCACGAGGGCTGCTCGCGGCTTAGTTTGCGCGATGGTTGCTCGCGGCTTAGATTGCACGAGGGCTGCTTGTGGCTTAGATTGTACGAGGGCTGCTCACGGCTTAGTTTGCGCGAGGGATACTCGCAACTTAGTTTGCGCGAGGGATGCTCGCGGCTTCTTCGTGAGGGGGGGCAGACCCCCACGGTGTCGTTGACGGAGCCGACCCTCTCCAACCCGCGACCGTTGTTGTTGAAGCGCTAACGGATGACACGCCACCACTACAAAGCAAGGATCTACGGCGAAATAAAGATGTGGGAGCGCGGCACCGCACCTCTCACCGCTACAATCTTCGTTCGCAAGATAACGCCATCAAGTGACGTTGTTGTCATAAAAACTGTCGGGCTGTGGATAGCCATTTTTGTGCTTATTTTGTTTAATTGGTGGCCTGTATTTAGCCTCCAATAGCTTTTAATTTCTGAATATTTTATGTTGTATGAACTTTTAATTAGAGTGGACCATATATAAGACATCCACTCCCTTGATTTGAGGTAGAATGAAAAAGAAAACCTAATTTAATTTCAGCTTTTGGAGAGCCTCCTCCTTCTAGCCGCCCCCCCCCCCTTTCTTTCCTTCCCCTTGGAGATTTCGGCCAAGTGAAGGCCCTCTTCTTCCGGCGTTGGAACTTCGCGGTGTGACTCCGTTGAAGGTGGACGTGCAAAGCTTCTTCCGGTGGGACTCCGGCGGAACCGTGGTAGAGCGATTCTCCACGTGCAACTATCTACGAGTTGGGGTAACGATTCCTCTTCCCTATCTTGTGTGTTTCCTCTACATCTAAGCATATTTCTTGTGCGAAAGTTTTGGTGTGAAATCTGAAATTTTAATCGAAGTATTTCCATTTGATTTCGTATTTGGTTCTCTAAGTTTTCTCGCATTCGAAGAAGGGTGGTGACCTTTGGTTTTCTTAGTCGGGGGAGATCAACCACTTTCCGAATCCTTCTTTGGTGGATCTCCTTGGTACGACTTCACTCGACCGAACCGTGTGGGTTCATTTCGCCGGAAAGGATAGTGGCCTCTAGTCACTATTTGATCCTAAGAGGGTTCGCGATCCTCAAGTCGTTGTATGACGATAAACGTTAATATAAAACGTGGTTGCGCTTGCGAGTAGTGTTTCAAAGTTAGAACGTGTGCGGGTAGATCTAATCGCTAGGACGTGCCGAACTATTCGCCCCGGTAGCCTACGTCAATTTGGTATCAGAGGGAGGTTCGTGTCGGTTTCTTAATCGGCACAATCCTTCTCCGCTTGAGTAGGCTTCGTTTTTACAAAATAAATTTCAGCAAAATCTGTATTTCAGCAAAAATCACTATTTTTGGTGTGCCAATAGCCGGCTAAAATCTGAATTTTTCTTCAAACTAAAAAAAAATTTTCGGGTGCACTCTCTTCACCTTAGGGAGAATTAAATTAAAAAAAAACTTCAGTTTAGTCCATTGATCGGGCGGGAAAAAAATTTATTTCTCATAAAATTTTAGCCAGTCAGGGTATTTAGGCCTCTTTTAGTGCAGAAAAAAAAATCTGCATGCGCACAAGGCACGGCACCGAGTACACACCCTCTTCTTCCAACATGGGAGACGAGCGGCATGGAGACCAAGACCCGACTCCCATCGAGGTTTTTCGACAAGAGTTTAATGAGCACATCGTGAATCAAGAGCGTCGCATGAATGAGTTAAGGGACATGATCGCTCAACTTACGCCTGCTAGAGCGGCTCAACCAGTCCCTCCTAATCCACCTCTACCAATTAATCCTCACCCCCCGAACAACCACCAGCACCATTATCCCCATCGATTTGAGGAGGACTACGATGACCTTGCACCACGTGGTCCACACTATTATAATCGAGCTCCACAAGAGTTCAACATCACGAAAGCCATCCGTATAGACGCCCCTACTTACGACGGTTTGGGGCAGCCCTAAATCTTTGTAAATTGGATTATGGATATCGAGTGCTACTTCGAGTGGCACAACTTAACCGATAGGCAAAAGGTCCAAGTCGCTAGACTGAAATTACTAGACCGGGCCAAAGTATATTGGCTCAACGAGGAGAGACGCATAGGGGCACTTGAGGGTATGCCACCAATTGGTTGGCAGGTTATGAAAGCGATATTGTCGGATCAATAAGTCCCCATGCACTACCGTACACAACTGTTTGACGATTTAGCCTCTCTTAAGCAAGGGAGTCAGTCGGTGTCTGATTACATGGGTAAACTTAAGGACATGTTAGTACGCTGCGACGTTAAGGAAATGCCCGAAGTGACTCTCTCGAGGTTTCGAAAGGGGTTGGATCCGGATATTCAGCGCAAGCTTTTGCGTTATGGACATACAGATATAAACACCATGTACAACGCGACCTTTGACATTGAGAAAAATATCGCTCTCAAGTCTAAAGTCAAATATTTCCAAAAGGGAAAGTTCACGTATAAAGACAAAGGAAAGTTTAAGGCTACCGACACAAGTTCGATAGTCATCACCGCTAGGAATTCTAAAAATCCAACCGGAGAGCGAGTGCCAATTGGGAGTGAAAGTGAGGGTAAGATCTATCTTAACTCTAGAGGGGGGTGAATAGAGTATTTTAAAGTAAATTTATAATTTAAAATTGCACAGCAGTAAAGGCTTAATTTATGTATAGGTGTAAGGTGCTTTGATGTAGAAATAAAACTAAAGCAGTAAAATAAAAACCACAGCACACAACAAAGAATATACACAAGAAATCAGAAGACAAAGGGAGCTATAGTGGTTCCCCAAAAACCTGGGTACATCCACTCTTCTACCACCCTTGGTAGGAATCCACTGCAGGATGAGTTGATCAGGTGTCCTGGGCACCAATGAGCTTTTAATAAGGTGCTCAAAAACCAAACTAGATTTTTTGATCAGGTGTCTTGCCATCACTGAGTTTTGACAAGGCTCTCAGAACCAGAATCAAAACTTTTGAAGGGAGTCTTGATAACCCTTTTACAGCAGGAAAAGAAAAAGGAAGGGGTGAAGTTGTCTTCTCTGTCTCAATCACTGAGAGAAGACTTAGTGGATTGATTGTGTTGTCACAGCTCCCCCTAAGATGTAGATGGTTTAGAGATGAGAGCTTTGCTAGAAGCTTCAGATGTCCAGCAGAAGATGATTTTAGCAGAGGCTGAAATGTGAGTTGTCTGGAGTCTTTGATGATGAAGCTATGAACACTTTACAGTATGCTAATTTTCAATCAAACTCTTCAGGATTGATCACTTGATTTTCCTCTGAGTTTTTCTGACTATCTGTGTATGTCTGTATTGAGTGATAGATAGATTGTCTTTCTCTTGATCTGCTGTAGGATGTTTTATTCTCTGATGATCCTTTGTCCAAGATAGCTGTTAGCAGTCAATAAATGTCTTCCATAAATATTTTGTCTTCAGGAGGAAAGTCCAATAGACATTCTCTGAGAAATCCCTTGAAACTTGCTCCAGAATAAATGAAAACGGCTAGCAAATCTCTTGAAATAAATGCTGAGAGAATTTGAAAAACATTCCAAAAGCTGACTGAATTTGAATCCTCAAAGTCGCCGATCTCTCAGAAAAACGTCGATCTGAGCTCTACGATCGTCGACCTGAGCTCAGAGATTAGATTGAACATCAGATAGAAAACGTCGACCTGAGCTCTACGATCGTCGAACTGAGCTCAGCGACTTGGAAACAAGCTGAAGGCAGATCGTCAATCTGAGCTCGAAGATCGTCGACCGGAGTTCGACGACTTAGTAGAGTTGAGCTCAGAGAGCGTCGATCGGAGTTCGACGTTTCGTCGACCTGAGCTCGACGAAAACTATCTTTGCCTCAGCTCTAAGTCTTGAACAATGAATGGTCCTGGGGGCAGCTTCAAAACAAAGTTCTAAGCCCTAGACTCATTCTAACTTGACCTTTTCAACTATACATCTAGGTCAAACTGATTTCCTAAAAACATAGTGATCCTTGCCCAAATTAGTAATAGGGTGTTCCAACAATCTCCCCCTATTTGGGTTAGGATTACTATTTACATAGCTCAGAAATAAATACAAAAGCAAATACAGACAAGCAAAAAGAATTAAAGCAACGGAGCAGAACAAGCAGCATAGCAGCATTCAGATAGAACATCAGCAAGAGTTTTAAAAAGAATGAACTGTCTGCTTATAGAGATCACTTCTTTTCACTTCCTTTCTTAAACAAGATTTCCCTGTTGGGATTGAGAGCCTCTTTCTTTGACCTTCTATCATCCTCTGCATCTAAGGAGGTTTGAGATCTTGCCCTGGGAACCACAGCCTCAGAATGCAGTTTCATGTAATCCACTGGGTCAAAGAACTTCCTTGAGGTATATCTTTCCAATTCTGCTTTTCTTTGCTCTGACAAGGTAGTGATGTTGGAGGTGTCTTTTCCTTGCTCTCTTGCCTTCTTCAACTGATCTAAGGCAGCAAGTTCTTTCATCCTAACAGTCCAAGATAAAGGATTGTTCTCTGGATCTTCAAAAGGGATTGCAGGTTCATATCTATTAAAAGTTTCTGAAGCAGCAACAGTCCTTACATCAACAGTTTCTATGAGCTTATAAGGGAAAGGACCTTGAGATGAGTCCAAATGCCTTTGTCCTTCCCTTTGATGTCTTGATTGAATCCTGTGATCTCTCTGATTACCTCTGTATTGTCCCCTTCTGGACTGATAACCTCTTTGATATTGCCCTCTGGGATGATATCTTTGTGAAGATTGGGAGGGGCTTTGCTTTGGAGCAGAGGTTTGAGAAGCTGAGCCTCCACCTGATACTAAATCTGGAGGAGGAGGAGGAGGAGGCTGAAATTGGGATGAACCTTTCTCATACTTATCAAACTTTCTTTTCTTCTTCATGGCCTTTAGTTGGTTTTTAGAATATTGCATCCATGGTTCAGTTATCTGGCAATCATGTAGAATATAGTAGGGTATATCATTAGCATCCTTGGCCTTAGCAGGAGGGACCTTCATCATGGCCTTGCTTCTTGCTTTCATTTTCTTTGCAATAGTACCAGAAGAATCATCAGATTCTGTATTGAATTGATCACTTTCAGAACTTTGAGGTCTATCATACAAATCATCTATACTTTTGATATATTCCTCTTGAACTTTGGATTTCTCAGAAACAACAGGGGCAGGAGGTGTTGATACAACATCAAAAATCTCAGCAGTACTCTCAACAGGAGCAAATGAGATAGCAGGAGTCTCAGATACTTGCACTTCCAAAAATTTAGCCAATTCTTCATCAGCAGAATTATCAATAACAACATGCATATCAACAGGCAACATTTCAATGTCTATAGAACCAGCAGATATAACATCATCAGCAGCATCAGTACAAACAGAAACAACAACATCCACAACCTTAAAAGAGTTGACATAAGATGCAATCAGATTGGGATCACATTCTAAAATAGGCACAATGGCCTTAGTAAGGTCTTCAACTTGCTGAACTGGTGAAAATCTTTTATGAAGAGAATCAAAATCACTCAATAGTGACCTGAGGTCCACTGTAAACATTGGAACTGGAGCAGCAGCAGGCACTTCTTCAGCTTCATGAGCTTCATGAGGCATCTCCCCTGGCTTGATGCAGGCAGGGTTGGATCAAGGCACCCTAATGAAGGAATTGCCTGAGGAGAGGAGAGAGCTGACAGACTGTTAGATAGCTCCTGGATAGAGTTTAGGAGTGGAGCCAAGGAGGTCTCCAACAAGGCTACCAGCTTGGGGGCCAGTATCCCATAAAGCCTATCTGCCAGACCAGAAAGATCCACTTGCTCAAGGGATACTTGAGTAGAGGTGAAGGAAGATGTGGCTGGAACTGATGGAATGGCTGCATGAGGTGTGGATGAGAATGGAGGGATGGATGGCTGAGATATTGGGATGGTGGAGATAGATGATATAGGTGTGGAGATGGATGGTGAGAAAGATGGTTGATCAAGGATGTCATTGAGGAGCTGTTGGTAAGAGGAGGATGATGGACGCTCAAGAGGTGAGGAGGGGGAAACATCCATGAAGGAGTCATCCACAATGGTCAAAGATGGTATGGAAGAGTCAATGGATGGATAGTAGTACAAAGGATGTAATGGTTCTGAGGTGGTGGCTGGAGGAGGAGAAATAGGTGATGAAATTGTGATGGGGGAGGAGATGGCTGATTGGATGGTTGATGAGGAAGGTAAGGCAGAAACAATAGGAGGAGGAGAAGGAGGAGCAGAGGAGGAGGCAGGCAGTCTCTCAATGAGGGCAAGTGTTGCTGCAGGGGAAGAGACTGAAGCAGTCCTTATGCCTGAAGCAGATGTTGCTGTAGCAGCCCTGTTAGGGTTGATAATCTGCCTGTCCCATTTACTGAAAAGGGCACAGGTGAGCCTTTTGGATGCATTGATGTGCATACCATTTGAAACCAATAAATCAGGGCACCTGGAATGAAAAAAAACCCCTAGAATCCTTCCAAAGAATACACAACCTTTGTTGATTTTCTTCTTGAGCAAGTCAAAGAAGATATACCCCCAATCCAAATGTTTCTTGTCAACAATAGCTCCCATTAAGCAGAACTGATACCTTGAGATGGTATCATGAGCTGAGTGCTTTGCCAGAAGCACTTTTCCCACAACATCAGCCAAAAATTGAAATTCAATTGATAGATTCTTTTTCAAAAGCTTATTAGGGTTCACAGCAGAGTGACCCATTCGATCTAACAACGAATCATATTCCTCTCCAGACAAATCAATGGAGTCATTCCCAGTACTTAAGGCGAATACTTCTGTCAAAAGATTAGGGGACAATGATACCTTAGTCCCGTTGATCGTGCCGACAATAGTATTTTCATTCTCAGTTGTTGCAGTAAAAATCCATTCCTTTATTTCATCTGCTGCAATCTTTATTCTGGTGGTCATCAACTGAACTAACTGCTGTTCACGGAAAAGATTCAGAATATCTTTGAACCGCTGATCGCTGCCATCGAAGGAGTTCATATCTATGTCAAAACCTGTATCAAATTTCATTTTGGAAAGAGCGGCGACCGACACTGCCATCTGTACCTGCAAAGATTCAACAAACACGACCAAGTGTAGAGAGTTTGGAGGGAAAGAGAAAAATTTGCAGAGAGTATGAAAGCGTAAACGACGAACGGCGGCCGAAAAATGATTTTATATTAGGGTTCGACGCGAAAAAGGAAGGATCGTCGATCTCCGTTCGACGATCGGGGCTCCTAAGGGAAGCTGAAAGGTCTTCAACATCGTAGATCTCAGTTCGACGATCTAGAGAACGTCGAGCTCAGTTCGATGATCGAAGGCCTGAAAGAGATAGTATACAACTATCTGACAAGCTTTGAACTCCGGTCGACGTTTTGGGAAAACGTCGATATCCGTTCGACGTTTTTCGGGAAACCGTCGATCGACGTTCGACGATTTCTGTGGAAAACGTCGAGCGCAGTTCAGAGACAGAAACTATCCTACAGACACAAAAAGAAATGAGTTTTTAGCCTAATCTTGGTCTGTTTTTAGCTTTTCAAAATCTTGTAATTTATTTTAGGCTTCCTCCATCTAACATGCCTAACTGATTGAGGAAGAAGTTGTGTTTCTTTTCATCCAAAGGCTTGGAGAAAATATTTCCCCTTTGCAAATTAGTTGGGATATATTGAAGTTCAATTTTATTTTTCTCAACATTATCCCTTAGAAAATGATGCATAATTTCTATGTGTTTTGTCCTACTATGGAGGACTAGATTTTGTGCAATGGAAATTGCACTGGTGTTGTCACAAAATATTTTAGACATCTCTAAGTTGTAACCATAGTCTAGGAGTTGATTTTGAATCCACAAAATTTGTGAACAACAACTACCTGCAGCCATATATTCAGCTTCAGCAGTTTAGGTTGACACAGATGTTTGTTTCTTACAAAACCATGAGACAAGTCTATCACCAAGAAACTGATAAGTTCCACTGGTGCTTTTCCTGTCTATTCTGCATCCAGCATAATCAACATCTGAGAATCCAGTTAAGTCAAATGCTGAATCTTTTGGATACCAGAGGCCTAAATTTGGACAGCTTTTAACATACCTAAGAATCTTCTTTACTAAAGTTAAGTGTGACTCTCTAGGGCTAACTTGGAATCTAGCACATATACATGTAGCAAACATTATATCAGGCTTACTAGCTGTAAGGTACAATAAAGAGCCAATCATTGCTCTATATGTTGTCTGATCAACTAGTTTCCCATGTTCATCAGCATCCAATACAGCATTGGTAGGCATGGGTGTTTTCATACATGATGCATCAAACATACCAAATTTCTTAACAAGTTCTTTTGCATACTTGGTTTGAGAAATAAATATGCCTTCAGCATGTTGTTTGACTTGCAATCCTAAGAAGAAGAATAGCTCACTCATGCTACTCATTTCAAATTTAGAGTGCATAAGCTTGGAAAACTTTTTGCACAAGTTTGAATCAGTAGAACCAAATATAATATCATCTACATAAATTTGTACTAGTAGGGTATGAGACTTATGAGTTCTAATAAAAAGAGTTTGGTCTACTCTCCTCCTAATTTGAAATCATTTTCCAAAAGAAAGCATGCTAGGGTCTCATACCATGCTCTAGGAGCTTGCTTTAGACCATATAATGCTTTATGTAGTTTGAAAACATAATCAGGATGAGTTGGAGAGACAAAACCTGGGGGTTGTCTGACATAGACTTCTCTTTGATCTCCCCATTGAGAAAAGCACTTTTCACATCCATTTGGTAGACTTTAAATCCCTTGTGAGCAGCATAAGCCAAGAAGATTCTTATGGCCTCTAACCTTGCAACTGGTGCAAAGGTCTGGTCATAGTCTATCCCCTCTTCTTGAGAATATCCTTGAGCAACTAGCCTTGCCTTGTTCCTTCCAATAATTCCTTGATCATCCAATTTGTTTCTGAACACCCATTTTGTTCCAACAATGGAATGATCCTTTGGCTTAGGCACTAGTTCCCAGACTTTGTTTCTTTCAAATTGATGCAACTCCTCTTGCATAGCAATGATCCAGTGTGGATCTTGCTCTGCATCTTGAATGGATTGAGGTTCAATTTGAGAGAGAAAGCAAGTGTGCATCAGGTTTTGGTTGACCTGATTTCTGGTTTGCACACCAGCTGAAATGTTTCCAATCACTTGGGAGATTGGATGATCTCTTGATGTTACTAAATCAATAGGGGGTGTTGATTGTTCACCAACCTGTGTTGCTGTTTCCTCTTGTGGAACAGCAACTGGCTCTTCAAGAAGATTTTCTTTCAGATGTTGAGCAGCTTCTTCATCTTCACTACTTTCATCCTTTTTAGTAACTTACAATCTGTCCAAGTCTTCAGCTAGAGAATGTACCTACAAATGTTCTATGGTAGAAGCATTCCTCTCCTTGAAAGACATATTAGTTCCATCAAAGGAAATATGGACAGATTCTTCTATTTTTTGAGTAGTTTTATTATAGACCATATAAGCCTTACTGATCATGGAGTATCCCAGAAACACTCCTTCATAAGCTTTTGCTTGAAATTTTGCTATATATCTCTTGTCATTGTTGTGAATATAACAAATGCAACCAAAATTTTTGAAGTAATCTACTTTAGGTTTCTTCCCTTTGAGTAATTCATAGGGAGTCTTGCCCTTCAGTTTATGTATTAAACTTCTATTCAGCACATAGTTGGAGGTGTTCACTGCCTCAGCCCAAAAGGATAGAGGAAGGTGAGCATCTGACAATAATGTAGTTGCAGATTCAATTAGGGTTCTATTTTTCCTTTCTGCTACCCCATTTTGTTGAGGAGTTCTAGGAGATGAGAATGTATGTTTGATCCCTTCACTCTGACAGAACTCTTGCATAAGAAGAGAATCAAACTCTGTCCCATGATCACTTTTGATCAGGGCAATATGAGTGTTGAACTCACTCTGTATACATTTGAGAAACTCTGTCAAACATTTGAAGTTATCAGACTTCTTCCTCAGAAAGAACACTCATGTGAATCTTGAGAAGTCATCTATAACCACTAAAGTGTAGGATTTCCCTCCTAGGTTTTGTACTGTAATGGGTCCAAAAAGATCCATGTGTAACAGATACAAAATCCTAGGTGAATCACTCTTGTTAAGTGACTTAAAACTATTTTTAGTTTGCTTGCCTAGTTGACAAGCCTTGCAAAGTCCTTCCTTCTTGTAGGGGCCAGAAGGTAGTCCTCTAACAAGGTTGTCCTTGGATAGCCTAGCAATAGTTCTAAGGTTAATATGTCCTAGTCTCTTATGCCATAGAATATTAGGTCTAGATATGAAATTGAACAGGCAAATATCTACTTTAGATGAATGAAAATTTACTAAGTAAATATTACCTTTTCTGTTACCTGTCAACCCAGTTGTGTTGTCCTCTGACTTGACCTTGCAAATAGCTTTGTTGAAAGTCACTTGATATCCTTCATCACAAAGTTGACTGATACTTATCAAGTTGTGCTTGAGTCCTTCAACATAAGCTACTTTCTTGAAGGTGACTGTTTCAATTTGGACTGCACCATATCCTTTTGTTGTTCCAAAGTTTGAATCACCAAAGATTACTTTGGGTCCAAGCTTGGCTTTAAAGGATGTGAAGTTGTCCTTGTTCCCTGTCATGTGCTTTGAGCACCCACTATCCAGATACCATGGCTGGTTTGATGTTGGATAGGTCTTCACCTGCACATAAACAGCTTATATGTTTTTGACCCAGTTTACCTTGGTCCTAGGTTGATATCCCTTAAGTTCAGAAATGAAAGACATCCCAGGTTGACTCTTATAACCTTCAGGATGGTATCTCCTAGGAGGTACTATCCATTCAGTATAGGGGTTGAAACCTTGGGATGTAGGACTTCTAGGATTGAATCTAGATGTACCTTTGAAGGATTGTTCAAAGTCCTGATCTCTGTTCGACGATCGTCGAGCTGAGGTCGATGATCTTGGGTCAGATCGTCGATCTCTGTTCGAAGATCGACTGTCCTGGAGTTCAGAGTTCAGGTGTCGTCGAGCTGAGTTCGACGATTGTTTCTTGAATCGTCGAGCGCCGTTCGACGATCGTCGAGCTCTGTTCGACGCATTCTGTTGAACTATATCTTTCTTTGGCAAATCTGCATTCTTCCTAGCTACCTCTACAACTTCCTTCCCTTTATCAAAGATAAATTTGATTGGAGTTGTTAGAACTATAGGCTGGCTGGATGAAGCTCCCAAGCCTAGTGCACTATTAAGTCTAGAGTTCACTGTGCTTGTGATATCCATCAGTTTGATGCTTCTCCCATTAAGGGATTCTTCAAACTGCTTAGCCTTGGATAGTTCACTCTTCAGTGAAGCTATCTCCTCCCTATAACATTCTAACTCTTCAGAGAGTTTGAGGTTCTCTGATTTTAAAGTGCTATACTCAGACAGTTGTTTTCTGAGAGAAGTGATTTCCTTCTCAGACTCCAACAGATCTAGGCATATTACTTTAAACTCATGTCTAAAGTCCTCAGAATTGAAATCAAATGAATTGATTACCTGATCTTCTTCTAGTTAAACTTCTGAATCTGATTCCGACTCTTATACTTCTGAATCTGTTTGAGAGGCATTGATAGCCATCATGCAAAATTCCTTTTCATCGGCATCATCCTCATCATCACTGGAGCTGGATGAGGCTTCAGAATCCTCTTCAGTTTCACTCCATGTCTCAGCAACAAATCCCTTCCTTGTATGTGTGTTCTTGCTGTAGGAGGGTTTGTCTGAGGTGTTCTTCTTGAAGTCTTTCTCCTTTCTTCTTTCTCTTCTATCTTTCTTGTCCTTGTTTTTGTTTTCTGGACAGTCAGGCACAATATGGCCTGGTTTCCTACAACCAAAACATATAATTTCTTTGTTGTTATTTGATTTATCATACCTTGGCTTATCATGTCCCTTGTATGATCTCTTTCTGAAGTCTTTTCTGGCCATTTTGTAGAATCTTTTGGCCAGTAGACTTAGGAGCTCATCATTTCCTGTAGCTTTATCTTCAAGCTCCTCTTTTATAGCTTTGAAGGCTATGGTCTTCTCCTTTCTGATGACTGGAGAAGTAGCCTTTTGTTCTTCTTCTCTATTTTTAATGAGCAGCTCATAAGATTTGAGCTTGCCCAAGAGAGCTTCAGTGGTAATCTCATTTAGACTTCTGGCATCTTTGATTGGCTAGATTCTTGAATCCCAAGTGCTGGGGAAACACATTAGGATTTTGTCATTCAGCTCAGTCAATGAGATTTCTTTATCTAGAGTCTTTAACTCATTGACAATCAGACTTAGTTTGTTGTACATGTCTGCAACTGACTCAGCTTCTCCTTTCTTGAAGTTCTCATATTGGGATATGAGATGGGATCTTCTGTCTTTTCTCTCATCAGCAGATCCTGAGACAATCTCAGAAAGTTTGTCCCAAATTTCTTTGGCTGAGTTGCATTCAGCTACCTTCTGAAATATCTCATCAGACATTGCCTGAGCTAAGATATTCATGGTCTTGGCATCTGCAGTCTTCCACTTCTTTATTTCAGCATCTGTTCCTGAAGGAGGTGGAACAACACTTGTACTTGTGTTTGCTGGTGGACTTGGGCACACTGTCAAAACAGAATTAAATATGTCTTCATCAATAGAATTCATATAAAGTCTAATCCTTGCTTTCTAAAGTGCAAACTTGGATAGATTGCACACTGGAGGCCTGGTGCTTGAATAATCTTTGTTCTGTGCCATGTCTTTATATAAAATTAAATATAATGAAAATAACCCTCTTAAAAGATTGATCTTATCAAGGATCTTTTTGGTTCAGGTGTTAGCCTGTATGAACAACCAACCTCCCTCTAATACCAATTGAAAGTGAGGGTAAGATCTATCTTAACTCTAGAGGGGGGGGGGATGAATAGAGTATTTTAAAGTAAATTTATAATTTAAAATTGCACAACAGTAAAGACTTAATTTATGTATAGGTGTAAGGTGCTTTGATGTAAAAATAAAACTAAAGCAGTAAAATAAAAACCACAGCACACAGCAAAGAATATGCACAAGAAACCTAGAAGACATAAGGAGCTATAGTGGTTCCCCAAAAACCTGGGTACATCCACTCTTCTACCACCCTTGGTAGGAATCCACTGCAGGATGAGTTGATCAGGTGTCCTGGGCACCAATGAGCTTTTGATAAGGTGCTCAAAAACCGAACTAGATTTTTTGATCAGGTGTCTTGCCACCACTAAGTTTTGACAAGGCTCTCAGAACCAGAATTAAAACTTTTGAAGGGAGTCTTGATAACCCTTTTACAACAAGAAAAGAAAAAGGAAGAGGTGAAGTTGTCTTCTCTGTCTCAATCACTGAGAGAAGACTTAGTGGATTGATTGTGTTGTCAAAGCTCCCCCTGAGATGTAGATGGTTCAGAGATGAGAGCTTTGCTAGAAGCTTCAGATCTCCAGCAGAAGATGATTTCAGCAGAGGCTGAAATGTGAGTTGTCTGGAGTCTTTGATGATGAGGCTATGAACACTTTACAGTATGCTAATTTTCAATCAAACTCTTCAGGATTGATCACTTGATTTTCCTCTGAGTTTTTCTGACTATCTGTATATGTCTGTATTGAGTGATAGATAGATTGTCTTTCTCTTGATCTGCTGTAGGATGTTTTATTCTCTGATGATCCTTTGTCCAAGATAGCCGTTAGCAGTCAATAAATGTCTGCCATAAATGTTTTGTCTTCAGGAGGAAAGTCCAATAGACATTCTCTGAGAAATCCCTTGAAACTTGCTCCAGAATAAATGAAAACGGCTAGCAAATCTCTTGAAATAAATGCTGAGAGAATTTGAAAAACATTCCAAAAGCTGACCGAATTTGAATCCTCAAAGTCATCGATCTCTCAGAAAAATGTCAATCTGAGCTCTACGATCGTCGACCTGAGCTCAGAGATTAGATTGAACATCAGATAGAAAACGTCAACCTGAGCTCTACGATCGTCGAACTGAGCTCAGCGACTTGGAAACAAGCTGAAGGCAGATCGTCGATCTGAGCTCGAAGATCGTCGACCGAAGTTCGACGACTTAGCAGAGTTGAGCTCAGAGAGCGTCGAACGGAGTTCGACGTTTCGTCGACCTGAGCTCGACGAAAACTGTCTTTGCATCAGCTCTAAGTCTTGAACAATGAATGGTCCTTGGAGCAGCTTCAAACCTAAGTTCTAAGCCCTAGACTCATTCTAACTTGACCTTTTCAACTATACATCTAGGTCAAACTGATTTCCTAAAAACATAGTGATCCTTGCCCAAATTAGTAATAGGGTGTTCCAACAGGGAGAGTTAACGAGACGAATGCCACATGCTATGTTTGTGGAGTTCAAGGGCATTATGCGAGCGAATGCCCCACCAAGCCTAAGGCCTTAGCATTAATGGAGGCTCCAAACGACCCGGCCAAAATAATTTATGAGGCAGACGAGGAGTCTGATATTGAGGGAGTCCCGAGTGATTTGGAGGATGAACATAACCTCATGGTTATGCATTGTATCTTGACGGTTCCCCGAACGCCTAACGATTGGAATAGGACGACTCTCTTTTCGACGATCTTTAAGAGCGGAGACAAGTTATGTAAGCTTATCATCGATAGTGGGAGTTGTATGAACGTTGTTTCGGAGAGTGCGGTTGCAAGGATGTCATTAGTTGCCGAACCCCACCCCCAACCTTATCATGTTGCTTGGGTAAATAAGACTTCTCTTCCTATCACGAAGCGTTGTCTAGTTCCCCTTAACATCAAATCTTATTCCGAACAAGTATGGTGTGATGTCATCCCCATGGATGCATGTCACGTCCTTCTTGGACGGCCTTGGCTATACGACCACGACGTGACCCACTTCGGTAGGGCTAATACTTATGAGTTTAAGTTTAAAGGAAAAATTATTACCCTTAAACCAACTCCACCTAAGGATCCGACTATTCCGTCCAAGGATACCATTGTACCCGTGGAGAAGAAAACCTTGAGTTTAATAGGAAGAAAAGAGTTCACCCGCGACCCATTTCTAGACGGAGTGATCTATGCGTTAGTGATTATGAGTAGTAAGGGGGATGGTGATCAATTAGAAGATATTCCCGAGGAATTAAAACAATTGTTGGATGAGTATAAAGACGTGTATCCGGCCGAGTTACCGCCCATCTTACCGCCTCTACGTGACATTCAACACGCCATAGATCTCGTCCCGGGTTCCTCACTCCCAAATCAGCCCCATTATAGGCTCCACCCGGCGGTACACCAAGAGCTTCAAACTCAAATATCAGACCTCTTAACTAAAGGGTTCATCCGCCATAGTTTGAGCCCATGTGCTGTTCCGGCCCTATTAGCCCCAAAAAAAGACGGCACTTGGAGAATGTGTGTCGATAGTAGAGCGATTAATAAGATCACTATTAAATATAGGTTCCCTATTCCCCGATTGGATGATCTTTTGGATATGCTTGCCGGAGCCATGATCTTTTCCAAGTTAGATCTTAGGAGTGGCTACCACCAAATTAGAATTCGAGAAGGGGACGAATGGAAGATGACGTTCAAAACTAGGATGGTTTATATGAGTGGCTTGTTATGCCATTTGGGCTTTCTAATGCCCCAACCACATTCTCTCGGATGATGACTCAAATATTCCAACCATTCATGGGAAAATTCGTGGTAGTGTATTTTTGTAACACCCCTATCCGTCGCATAGCATATAGCAGTAGGTCCGGTCGGGGCCCGACGCCATATACTACGGACAGACCGGTTGGTTACGCGTTGAAACCATTCAACCAATCATGTCATCCTACACAACACCTAGCGGAAGCAATTTATTAGGTTGCAAAAGGAATAAGAACCCTGCTACAAAGCATGAATGTCCACTACAAACTCAGGAATGTAATCATACACAAAAGAGAACTGGCCTTAAGGCCTTACACTGTTCACTTAACAAAAGTAGTGTTTTCATACTTCGGCTCGCAGGCCGGCCATAAATGAAAAACGGGAAAGAAATATAAGCAATAAGGCCTTCGAGGGCCGGCACAGCAACAAGGGCTTTAGCCCGCTATTTCCCGCTCTGCTCCGCAGCACCTGCAAGCCACAAACCACCGCCCGGTGGCAAACAATAGCAACGGTCAGCAATGCTGACCAAATTATAACGATCCCGCCCCCACATTCGGGGCGGCGATGCTCTTTCCCTGCACTTTATTAGCATAGGAAATTATATAAAGTATTTGCACTTCACCACAGGCGTGGGCTCGCACGGCCACACACCCCGTGCACTCAGGGCACATTCTCGGCGAACCGGCCAACGTCACGTCAATTCAAGCCATGGACGTTCCCAATCCACCACCGCCTCTTGGACGGTCATCCATATGAGCATTTTGGCTTCCTGGCCTTGGTCATGGCAATTTAAGCCATAGACCGCCGAAGCCTCTCATCCATGCCAACGGTCCTACCGAATGACATAGACCGGGTACGGTTCTGCCTGACCCGTGCTCATACCGCAACGGCAATTTAAGCCATATGTGCGGGTCAAGACTCACCGAGTCCCGTTTCCACCACAATAATCACATAACCCGGTTATGTTCACGTTGGCTCCCCGGCAACTGTGTTGGTAAAACACGCTTTTGCCCAGTTTTCCGGGTGCACCTTGGAGTTAATCTCCAAGGCTCCCAGATGCAATCTACCACGTAGAAAACCCGAAAAACGCCCAAACACCCGGAGTCTTCCCCGGTTCATATGCAATGCAACATCACCGATCCGGCTCTACTTGTCCGGATAGGCTTCACACACAATGCCTATGTCCGTTTTCGCATACGGACTCTACACAAGGGGGAATTCACATATCTACCCCAAGGAACGCTCCAACTCTTCGCTCACTCGCGAGAGAGGGCTTCCTATGCAAAGAAAAAGAGGGCTTCACATGCCCAAGGATGAGAAATCGTTACCCTTGCGTTCTTCCGCGGCGCCATCGAAAACTATGCGGTTGAAAAGCACCGCAACGGCGTCACCTCCGCGGATCTGGACTCGGATCGCGATTCGGAGCTCCGAAGCTCTTCCGGCGGCCGGATCTTGGACTCCTCCTTCCTCCTTGCTCTCCCTTCTCTCTAACTTTTAGAGAGAGATTGGCCAATGGAAAATGGGTTTCTAAACCATATTTCCCGACTATAACCACCCAGGAGCAGCCCCCCACCGTCGGATCCAAAGCCAAGGAAACGAACGACCCGGATTAAATCCAAAATCATAAAATCTGGGCCGAACACGGGTTGGCACACGACCGTGTGCCTGGCCGTGTAGCTCATTCGCCGTCTCGACCAAAATTGAAAACCAGCACACGGCCTTTGACATGGCCTCCGACACGCCTGTGTCACCTGCGACACGCCCGTGTCACGCCCCCCGTGTGCAATCAGCCAACAATTTGCAGTCAGAGGGGTACACGGCTTGGTGACACGGCATCAGACACGCCCGTGTCAAACTAGACACGCCCGTGTTCGTGCCCGTGTATCCCACCGCACAGCCCAGGTGTGACACGGCCTGGGACACGCCCGTGTCCTAGGCCGTGTTCACCCACACGACCATCGTCGACCTGAACTGGTCGACTACACGGCCCGAGCTCGACACGCCCGACACGGCCTCCGACACGCCCGTGTCGGGGCCCGTGTCACCTGCACCAAAAAACTGTCTTGGCCAAAATCGATCCCCGTCGCTCCTACAACATTTTGGGGTGTTACAACTCTACCCCCCTTAAAGAATTTCGTCTACGAAATTAATAAAGGAAAAACAGGACTTAACGTAAAACAGTACCTGAGCGGAATAACTCCGGGTACTCCTCGAGCATAGTCTGCTCCCGTTCCCAAGAGAGCTCCTCACGCCCGCAGTTATCCTACCGGACCTTAACCATCCGGATCTCCTTGTTACGGAGTCTCTTGACCTCAACATCTTCGATACGAATGGGCTTGACCCTAGTCGTCAACCCTTCGTCCACCGGCACTTGGTCAACCGCGATCACCTGCGAAGGCTCTTGCACCGCCTTCCGCAATACAGAAATGTGGAATACATCATGTAATCCGCTTAACTCCACCGATAGTTTCAAACGGTAAGCAGCTTCGCCGACTCGCTCCAGAACCTCAAAAGGTCCAAGGTATCTTGGGCTCAGCTTCTTCAAGCGTCTCACCCGCGAAACCCCCTTGAACGGCTTCACTTTCAGATATACCCAATCGCCTACCGCGAACTCCACGTTCCGGTGCTTGGCATTGTAATACTTCGCCTGCCGGTCCTGAGCGATCAACAAGCGCTCCCGAATGATCCGCACTAACGAGGTAGCACTCTCCACCTCCTGCTTCTTGTACAACCTTGCCTCACCCGCTTCAAGCCACGATAATGGCGTGCGACACTTCCTACCATACAGGGCCTCGAAGGGCGCCATTTGTATACTTGCTTGGTAGCTGTTGTTGTACGCGAACTCCACCAAATACAGGTGGTCTTCCCAATGCTTACCGAAATCCAGAACACACTTGCGTAGCATGTCCTCCATCGTTCTATTGACCCTCTCGGTCTGCCCATCCGTCTGCGGATGGAAAGCTGTGCTGAACTTTAACTTTGTCCCCAGCATCTGCTGCACCAACCTCCAATCATTTGACATGAACCGCCCATCGCGATCACTCACAATGCTACGGGGCACACCATGCAGCCTAACAATATTGTCAACATACAACTTTGCCAATTTCTCCACTGGATCATCCTTCCTATGCGGAATGAAATGCGACACCTTGGTTAGCCGATCTACGATCACCCAGATGGCGTCGTTCCCCTTCTGCGACCTTGGCAACCCGTGCACAAAGTCCATAGATATATCGTCGAATTTCCACTCCGGTATAGGCAAGGACTTCAGAAATCCTCCCGGCTTTTGGCATTCCGCCTTCATCAAGGCGCACGTTTGGCATTTAGCTACGTACAACGCCACATCTTTCTTGAGCCCCGGCCACCAAAACAATTTTTTGAGATCACGATACATCTTCGTGCTCCCTGGGTGGATTGAGTACTTGGTATGATGAGCCTCGTACATCAACTCCGCCCGGAGGTTACCCCCACTCGGGACGCACAACCGATGATCCTTCCTTAATAAACCATCTTCCACCGAGAACTGGGAATTTGACCCATCCAGAGCGGCTTCCATAAGCTCCTTCATGCAGTCATCTAACTCCAATGCCTGCCGAACCCGGTCAGCCAGGTCATACTGAACTTCTGTCCAGTTTAACATTGCTTTGGCGCTCGTCTGCTTG
Organism: Platanthera zijinensis; assembly: GCA_039513925.1. Classification (NCBI taxonomy): domain Eukaryota; kingdom Viridiplantae; phylum Streptophyta; class Magnoliopsida; order Asparagales; family Orchidaceae; genus Platanthera; species Platanthera zijinensis. Next base: position 71,059,289 of record CM077084.1, on the reverse strand, counting down.
TCAACGCAACAGATCTCAAGGTCCTCCAACTCCCGTACTAGCCGCTCATCATGCACCGACAACCAGTTGGCTCGGGCGGGAGCCCTGCGGCTCAGCGCATCCGCAACTGCGTTGCCCTTCCCGGGTACATAATGTATTTTGAAGGTGTAGTCCCCCAGGAACTCTATCCACCTCCTCTGCCTCATATTAAGGTCCTTTTGATCCAACAAGTATTTTAGGCTCTTGTGATCGGTATATATATCGACCCTTACGCCGTAAAGGTAGTGCCTCCACAACTTGAGTGCAAATATCACGGCCGCCAACTCCAAGTCGTGCACCGGATAATTTTTTTCATGCACCTTCAACTGACGCGATCCATATGCTATCACGCTCCCATGCTGCAACAACACGCATCCCAAGCCACTACCCGAAGCGTCGCTATACACCTCGAAGCCCTCGGTCCCACTCGGCGAACTAAGCACTAGCGCCGTGGTCAACCGTCTCTTCAGCTCCTCAAAAGCTTGCACGCACTCTTGCGTCCACAAGAATTTCTGATCCTTCTTTGTCAACTTCGTGAGAGGTAATGCTAACCGCGAGAAGTTCTCTACGAAGCGCCTGTAATATCCGGCAAGCCCGAGAAAACTACGGACTTCCGCGACAGAAGACAACACAGGCCACTCCCGTATCGCAACGATCTTCGCCGGATCCACCGCTATACCTTCCCCACTAACAATGTGACTAAGGAACGCTACTGAGGGTAGCCAGAACTCGCACTTGGAGAATTTCGCATAAAGCTCATTCCTCCTCAAAGTCTCCAACACCAGATGCAAATGCTTGAAGTGATCTTCTTCGTACTGCGAGTACACCAATATATCGTCAATAAAGACGATCACAAAGCGGTCCAGGTAATCTCTGAACGTCCTGTTCATCAGATCCATAAATACCGATGGCGCATTCGTCAGTCCAAACGGCATGACCGTGAATTCGAAATGCCCATACCTCGTACTGAACGCCGTCTTCGGGATATCACACTCCCTGATCCTCAGCTGATAGTACCCCGACTTCAAGTCCAACTTGGAGTATACCGACGATCCGACTAACTGATCAAAGAGATCATCAATCCTCGGGATCGGGTACTTATTCTTCTCCGTCAGCTTGTTCAATTCTTTGTAGTCGATACACAGCCGCATACTCCCGTCCTTCTTCTTAACGAAGAGGACCGGTGCGCTCCAAGGCGACGAGCTTGGACGCACATACCCTTGCTCCATCAGCTCCTCTAGCTGAACTTTCAACTCTGCCATCTCCTTAGGCGCCAACCTATACGGAGCACGTGATACCGGTTTGGCCCCCGACACGAGCTCGATGGTGAAATCAATCTCCCGCTGCGGTGGGGCTCCGGGAAGACTATCCGGGAACACATCGGGGTATTCGCAAACCACGGGAATGTTATCCAACGTGGACTTTGGCTCTACAGCCCCCACTATTGCGAAGAACAGCTCTGCACAAGCACGAACCACCTTCACCACCTGAAGAGCAGACATCAGTGTCTTGCTCGACCCCTTTAGCCCCTCGAATGTAGTCTCCCGCCCTACACCCAGCTTGACCTCCTTCCGGTCACAGTCAATCCAAGCTTTCTGCTCTGACAGCCAATCCATTTCAAAGATCACGTCGAACTCTACTAGCGGCAGCAATGACGCTAGCAAGTCGAACTCTTGGCTCCCAATGTGAACCTTTACGGCGCACATCCTGTCCGCACGCATCGAGCACCCATTCGGTAGCAACACATCCAACTTGTCCTTCGCCATCAAAGAAGGGACTCTGATGCGCGATATGAAACTTTCGGACAAGAAGGAATGTGAAGCTCCCGTGTCGAACAGTGCCCGTGCCGGACTATCACTAATCACAACAAAGCCTATACAAACAATATTAGGCTAACAAGCAATATATAACGGTATTAAAGCTAACTTGCTGTAAATTAACTCATACCTGTCACCACATCCGCTTGCTTGATGGCCTCCTGCTGGCCCAAGTTATAGACTCTAGGCTGAGTCGGAGCATAGTGAGACGCGGTCGACTCCACCGCTTTGCCCTTCTCCTCGTAGGTAGCTCCTTGTTTCCTTTCAGACTTTGAGCATCCACTCCAGCAATCACGGGCAAAGTGCCCCGTCTTTCCACACGTGAAACAAGCGCCCGGGGTTCGATTGGTAGTTGCCCCCGAGGCACCTGAAGCAGCTGGACCCGACGTCTTAGCTTTCTTATAGAATCTGCGGTAGCCCGACTCGACGTAGTCGGTGCCTTGAACTCCGCTTTCTTACTACCGGATTCCTTCTTTGCTTGGACATTCTTCATGTCCTTCTCCAAGGACCGGGCCGAATTGACCAGGGTCATGAAACCCTGCGCCTTGGGCCCCGACAGTAACAACCTTAAATCGTCTCTTAGCCCTTCGTAGAAGCGGCTCGTCTTGCGCTCCTCGTCTGCGAAGGTAGCGTCGGCATATCTCCCCAACCGAGTAAACTCGTGGAGGTACTCATCAACGGTGCAATCCCCTTGCACCAACTTCTGAAATTCGCTTTCTAGCGTAATTCTCTGCGCCGAGGGGAGGTATCGAGTCATGAATAGTCTCGCAAACTCCTCCATCGAAACTTCGGCCAACGACCTTCCCCGCAACTGATGTAGCTCTAGGCCTTCCCACCATAACCTTGCATCCCCATCCAAAAGGAACGTCGCTATTGTGGTCTTCTGCCACTCTTCCGTTTCCGTCGCATTCATCACCCTATTGACCCTTGAGAGCCAATCCTCTGCTTGGGTCGGGGTTTCTGCCCCCGTGAATACCGGTGGATGAAAGCCCATCACGTGCTTCAGTTGTCTTTCAGTTGCTCTCCGAGGCAACTCTGGCTCCAAAACCCTCCTTTGCTCTGCCGTCTGAAGCGGTACTTGCTCCACAGCAGGAGCAGGCTGTTGCACCTGCCTTGTAGGCTGCGCATTGATCATTGCCATGACCGCTTCTGCCACCAACCTAATGGTCTCGGCAGACGGACGTGTTGCAGGCGCATCGCTTGGCGCACTGCTCGCCTCAGAACCTGGCCGTTCAGACGGCCCAGCACCACTTCTGGTCACCTATAATCGTGCAAAACACCGATAAGCGACCATAAATTACTGCAAACAGCAATTATAGGAACACGCAGGTTCCTCAAACATGTATATTTTCATTCCTAAGTGGACATTCATGGGTTCTTTTCATGTTATAACGATGACGCACACATGTGCTCACCACCCCTTAAAGTGAATTCGTCCACGAATTCATTTAAGCTTGACCGAAACCAGAAGTCTGATACCAATTTATAACACCCCTATCCATCGCATAGCATATAGCAGTAGGTCCGGCCGGGGCCCGACGCCATATACTACGGACAGACCGGTTGGTTACGCGTTGAAACCATTCAACCAATCATGTCGTCCTACACAACACCTAGCGGAAGCAATTTATTAGGTTACAAAAGGAATAAGAACCCTGCTACAAAGCATGAATGTCCACTATAAACTCAGGAATGTAATCATACACAAAAGAGAACTGGCCTTAAGGCCTTACACTGTTCACTTAACAAAAGTAGTGTTTTCATACTTCGGCTCGCAGGCCGGCCATACATGAAAAACGGGAAAGAAACATAAGCAATAAGGCCTTCGAGGGCCGGCACAGCAACAAGGGCTTTAGCCAGCTATTTCCCGCTCTGCTCCGCAGCACCTGCAAGCCACAAACCACCGCCCGGTGGCAAACAATAGCAACGATCAGCAATGCTGACCAAATTATAACGATCCCGCCCCCACATTCGGGGCGGCGATGCTCTTTCCCTGCACTTTATTAGCATAGGCAATTATATAAAGTATTTGCACTTCACCACAGGCGTGGGCTCGCACGGCCACACACCCCGTGCACTCAGGGCACATTCTCGGCGAACCGGCCAACGTCACGTCAATTCAAGCCATGGACGTTCCCAATCCACCACCACCTCTTGGACGGTCATCCATATGAGCATTTTGGCTTCCTGGCCTTGGTCACGGCAATATAAGCCATAGACCGCCAAAGCCCCTCATCCATGCCAACGGTCCTACCGAATGACATAGACCGGATACGGTTCCGCCTGACCCGTGCTCATACCACAACGGCAATTTAAGCCATATACGTGGGTCAAGACTCACCGAGTCCCGTTTCCACCACAATAATCACATAACCCAGTTATGTTCACGTTGGCTCCCCGGCCACCGTGTTGGCAAAACACGCTTTTGCCCAGTTTTCCGGGTGCACCTTGGAGTTAATCTCTAAGGCTCCCTGATGCAATCTACCACGTAGAAAACCCGAAAAACGCCCAAACACCCGGAGTCTTTCCCGGTTCATATGCAATGCAACATCACCGATCCGGCTCTACTTGTCCGGATAGGCTTCACACACAATGCCTATGTCCGTTTTCGCATACGGACTCTACACAAGGGGGACTTCACATATCTACCCCAAGGAACGCTCCAACTCTTCACTCACTCGCGAGAGAGGGCTTCCTATGCAAAGGAAAATGGGCTTCACATGCCCAAGGATGAGAAATCGTTACCCTTGCGTTCTTCCGCGGCGCCATCGAAAACTATGCGGTTGAAAAGCACCGCAACGGCGTCACCTCCGCGGATCTGGGCTCGGATCGCGATTCGGAGCTCCGAAGCTCTTCCGGCGGCCGGATCTTGGACTCCTCCTTCCTCCTTGCTCTCCCTTCTCTCTAACTTTTAGAGAGAGATTGGCCAATGGAAAATGGGTTTCTAAACCCTATTTCCCGACTATAACCACCTAGGAGCAGCCCCCCACCGTCGGATCCAAAGCCAAGGAAACGAACGACCCGGATTAAATCCAAAATCATAAAATCTGGGCCGAACACGGGTTGGCACACGGCCGTGTGCCTGGCCGTGTAGCTCATTCGCCGTCTCGACCAAAATTGAAAACCAGCACACGGCCTTTGACACGGCCTCCGACACGCCCGTGTCACCTGCGACACGCCCGTGTCTGGACCCGTGTCACGCCCCCCGTGTGCAATCGGGCAACAATTTGCAGTCAGAGGGGTACACGGCTTGGTGACACGGCATCAGACACGCCCGTGTCAAACTAGACACGCCCGTGTTCGTGCTCGTGTCACTGCCCGTGTATCCCACCGCACAGCCCAGGTGTGACACGGCCTGGGACACGCCCGTGTCCTAGGCCGTGTTCACCCACACGACCATCGTCGACCTGAACTGGTCGACTACACGGCCCGAGCTTGACACGCCCGACACGGCCTCCGACACGCCCGTGCCGGGGCCCGTGTCACCTGCACCAAAAACCTGTCTTGGCCAAAATCGATCCCGTCGCTCCTACAACATTTTGGGGTGTTACAATTTTGACGACATCTTCATGTTTAGCTTGGCGTCCGCCGAACATACAAATCACTTGAGAACCGTCTTAACTACTTTAAGGAACAAAAAACTATTTTTAAATTTGAAGAAATGTACGTTCCTTGTCCGTGAGGTTGAGTTCTTAGGATATATTGTCGGAGCGGACGACATTAGAGTCGACCCGAAAAAGGTGCAAGTTATTAGAGAGTGGCCGGAGCCCAAGTCCATCCGTGATGTTCGAAGTTTCCATGGACTCGCTACTTTTTATCGACATTTTATTAAGAATTTTAGTAGCATCATGGCTCCTTTAACGAAGTGCATGAAGAAGGGTGATTTCAAATGGACTAAATCTGCCACTCATGCCTTCCAAATGATCAAAACTCTTATGACGGAAGCACCCCTCCTACGCTTACCGGATTTCTCTAAGGTGTTTGAATTAGCATGCAATGCGTCCGGAGTTGGGATTGGAGGAGTATTAAGTCAAGAGGGTCACCCCATTTGTTATTTTAGTGAGAAGTTGTCCGGGACTAAATTAAACTACTCCAATTACGATAGGGAATTTTATGCGGTGGTCCGAAGTTTGCACTATTGGAGACACTATCTCCTTTCTAAGGAATTTGTGCTTCTTTCGGATCATGAAGCCTTACGTTTTATTAATTCCCAACATAAAATGCGCCCCCGGCATGCTAAGTGGGTGTCATTCCTCCAAGAGTACACGTTCACTCTTAAGCATCTTAAGGGGACCAACAACCGTGTGGCCGACGCCCTTAGCCGACTTTCGTTATTATTGTCCACCATGCAAGTTAAGGTGATTGGTTTTGAGCGTGTTAAGGACGAATACGCGTCATGTCTGGACTTTAGGGATATCTACTTTGCCACCCAAGAGGAGTCTCCCTCCACTATTACGGCATTCTACATCCGGGATGGTTACTTATTTAAGCACACAAAATTGTGTATCCCACAAACTTCCCTCCGCCATCACATCGTTTGGGAGCTTCACGGTGGGGGCCTTGGTGGCCATTTTGGTCGGGATAAGACACTAGCTTTAGTAGAGGAGAAATTTTATTGGCCGGGTTTGAAATCTCTCGTTGGTAAAATTGTTAGTAGTTGTCGTACTTGTCAACTAGCGAAAGGTAGTAAGACGAATGCCGGTCTCTACACCCCTCTACCCATCCCTTCTATCCCTTGAGAGAATGTGAGTATGGACTTTATTTTAGGCCTCCCGACCACCTTCCGACGACATGACTCTATTTTGGTAGTTGTAGACCGGTTCTCGAAGATGGCATACTTTATTCCGTGTAGCAAAACTAGTGACGCCTCGCACATGACAAAAATTTATTTTAAGGAAGTTATCAGGCACCGCGGCGTTCCAAAAACTATCGTTAGTGATAGGGATGTTAAATTCACTAGCTATTTTTGGAAGACGCTTTGGAAACTTATGGGAACCAAACTTTTATTTTCGTCCGCCTATCATCCGCAAACGGATGGCCAAACGGAGGTCGTAAATAGGAGCGTGGGCAATCTTTTACGATGTCTTGTTGGAGAGCACAAAGGCACTTGGGATCTCATTCTCCCTCATGCACAACTCGCTTATAATAATTCTAAGAATAGGTCTACCGGGTTGTCGCCAAATGAGATTGTGCACGGTTATAAGGCGCCCGTGCCACTTGATTTGATTCCCCTACCGCCCACTTATAAATCAAGTCACTTCGCACAGGAATTTGCCCAACACATTCAAAATTTACATAAACACATACAAGAAGTGTTAGCCACGCAATATGCGTCCGATCAGTCACATGCGAATTTGCACCGTCGAGCTGTCCATTTTAATGTTGGTGATTTGGTCTTGGTTCGTCTCATTCCCGAGCGGATGCCTACGGGTACCGTCAAAAAGTTGGCCAATCGGAGAGCCGACCCATTTCGAGTTGCTAAGAAATTAGGATATAATGCATATCTTTTGGATTTACCGTCTGATTGGGGTATATCCCATATTTTTAATGTTTCCGATTTAACACCTTATACTTCTCCGCCGCTTGAAATATGCAACTCTCCTTTTTCTTCTTCCTCTCGTTCTTCTCTTGGGCTTGGGGGGAAAGGTCTCTTGAATCGCCTCTTACTACGGATTCCGTTGGAGGTACGTTGGTTGATGGTTTTGCTTCGGTCTTACCTTTTTCGACTAATGCTTTTCCTAGTTTCCCCAAGACTTCTTTCTTACCAGACAGGATACTTGCCGATGATGTTCTCCCGTCCCCGCTTGGTACCTCTCGCCGCTATTTGGTCCACTGGCGTGATCGCCCATCCTCCGATGATTCATGGGTTCCCGAAGATGAAGTGGCTCGCTTGGATGATGCTCTCCTTCGCCACTACAAATACGCCAACTCCTCGGTGATGAGTCCTTTTGAGAGGGAGAGGATTGACGGAGCCGACCCTCTCCAACCCGCGACCGTTGATGTTGAAGCGCTAACGGATGACACGCCACCACTACAAAGCAAGGATCTACGACAAAATAAAGATGTGGGAGCGCGGCACCGCACCTCTCACCGCTACAATCTTCGTTCGCAAGATAACGCCATCAAGTGACGTTGTTGTTAGAAAAACTGCCGGGCTGCGGATAGCCATTTTTATGCTTATTTTGTTTAATTGGTGGCCTGCATTTAGCCTCCAATAACTTTTAATTTCTAAATATTTTATGTTGTATGAACTTTTAATTAGAGTGGATCATATATAAGGAATCCACTCCCTTGGTTTGAGGTAGAATGAAAAAGAAAACCTAATTTAATTTCAGCATTTGGAGAGCCTCCTCCTTCTAGCCGCCGCCCCCCCCCCCCCTTCTTTCCTTCCCCTTGGAGATTTCGGCCAAGTGAAGGCCCTCTTCTTACGGCGTTGGAACTTCACGGTGTGACTCCGTTGAAGGTGGACGTGCAAAGCTTCTTCCGGCGGGACTCCGGCGGAACCGTGGTAGAGCGATTCTCCACGTGCAACTATCTACGAGTTGGGGTAACGATTCCTCTTCTCTATCTTGTGTGTTTCCTCTACATCTAAGCATATTTCTTGTGCGAAAGTTTTGGTGTGAAATCTGAAATTTTAATCGAAGTATTTCCATTTGATTTCGTATTTGGTTCTCTAAGTTTTCTCGCATTCGAAGAAGGGTGGTGACCTTTGGTTTTCTTAGTCGGGGGAGATCAACCACTTTCCGAATCCTTTCTTTGGTGGATCTCCTTGGTACGACTTCACTCGACCGAACCGTGTGGGTTCATTTCGCCGGAAAGGATAGTGGCCTCTAGTCACTATTTGATCCTAAGAGGGTCCGCGATCCTCAAGTCGTTGTGTGACGATAAACGTTAATATAAAATGTGGCTGCGCTTGCGAGTAGTGTTTCAAAGTTAGAACGTGTGCGGGTAGATATAATCGCTAGGACGTGCCAAACTATTCGCCCCGGTAGCCTACATCAGTCGTCGGAGAGTGTAAGTACTTATCTGACCGTCGGAGAGCGTAGGTGCTCAATCCGGGCACCGAAGAACGTGTGTGCTCAATCCAGGTGTGATCGTGAGGGGGGCAAGCCCTGGCGATGGCGTCGGAGAGTGTAAGTACTCAATCCGACAGTCGGAGAACGTAAGTGCTCAATCCGGGTACCGGAGAACATATGTGCTCAATCCGGGTGCGATCACGAGGGGGGCAAGCCCTGACAATGGCGTCGGAGAGTGTAAGTACTCAATCCGACAGTCGGAGAACGTAGGTGCTCAATCCGGGTACCGGAGAACGTATGTGCTCAATCCGGGTGCGATCACGAGGGGGGCAGTCCATGGCAATGGCGTCGGAGAGTGTAAGTACTCAATCCGACCGCCCGAGAACATAGGTGCTCAATCCGGGTACCGGAGAACGTATGTGCTCAATCCGGGTGCGATCGCGAGGGGGACAGGCTCTGGCGATGACATGACGTTTGAGGGGCAAAGTTGCTGAAGGACCTGCTTGTTTGGTTTGTAAGCACAGTTTTACCTTAAAACAAATATGATATTGTATTTGATAATAAACTTGGTTCGCACGAGCCTGAGCTCATGACTTTTACTGTTCTAAAGTGGCAAAACAAGATGATGGAAAAAGCAGACGATTAACACCATTAATAAAAGATAAAAATGCGGAGGGATGGATGCGACACGAATTCCGGGCTGCAGGTGTAACACCCCTACCCGTTACGTGCAACATAGTAGAAGGTCCGGCCGGGGCCCCACACCATGTCTTACAAACAGGCGGAGATGTTACTAAGTAATACCAAATACCCATCCTATCACAGAGCATTCTAGCGGAAGATTAAAGGGTTGCAAGAATGAACTCAAACATCAACACAGAAGTCCACAGCTAAATCAAACATGCCATAATATAAAACCACAAGTACGGCCTTATGGCCTCTTACATGTGTTTCTCTTTATACAAGAAGGTATCTTCCATACATCGGCACACAGGCCGGCCATACATGAGTTCTTACACAAGGTACAAAACTAGCCTTTGAGGGCTAGCACTTAGCAGCAGCAGCTTAGGGTCTTCCACCCTCATCCCTGCTTGGCCCTTCTTGACCTGCACGCAAAAGATCCACCAAGTAGTGGCAAACAAAGCAACGGTCAGCATTTGGCTGACCATTTATAACGACCCTGTCCCTGGCACGGGACAACGGAATTCCTTCCCTGCATAACACTTATATACAATCAAAAGGGTATGCTTTAGCACATCACACTTGTACGCCCGTACAAGTCATCATCCATCACAAACGTCGGCAAGACGGCCCGACGTTCCGTGCTCTCAGGGCACATTATCGGTGTACCGGAAAACCAGGGTCCCACCACCGTTCAGAGGTTCCAGACATGACGATAATTTGTGAGCATTCCAATCCTCCATGGCTTAATTAGCCGGAGCGATTCTCATTCTGTGATCCTAACAGGGCCTTAAGCACCCCACGGTTAGACAACCAGAACGCGGGTACAGATCAGCCTTTCCCGTAGCTCACATACGTCAGACGTCGATCAGGACTGACACGGGTACAGCTTCACCTCGCCCGTTTGCCACACAGGCTTTACCACAGTTGCAGCCCCACTGGCTTAACAAGTAGCATTCACAACTACAAGGGTTGAGATCACACAGCATCAACCCCCCCAAAAGTAGCACTCACAGCTACATGGGCTGATATCACACAGCATCAACTCTACATTTGTAGAGGATTCATGCATATGCAAAAAGGAAGGATTTCACATATCCAAGGAGGAAGTCGTTACCCTTGGAGGACGTTTTGGAGCCATGGCAAGCACTGCTTGGAGCTCTGCCTTCCCGAATATGGCCTCCGATCGCGAATCTGAGCTTGGACTAGCTGGATCTCCCTCTCCTTCCTCCTTCTTCTTCCTCCTTCCTTCTCTCACTTAAGAAGATAAAGTGAGGATAAGTTTGCTGGTTCGGGGTCTTAAAGGGGCTGGGAAAACTGAAGACCACCAGATCTGGAAAGAGGGAAACAAACGGCCGAGATCCGCAGAAAAAGACATTTTCGGCCCTGACACGCCCTGTGACACGCCCGTGTCACAGGCCGTGTCCCTTAAGCGGTCCTTGAGCGGCAAAGAACCGCCTCACCACACGGGTTGAACACGCCCGTGACCACCGCCTAACCTGACAGGGCCTGAGACACGCCCGTGTCTCTGGCCGTATCGCCTCTCTCGACAAATCACATCGATCGCCGAGATTATTCTCGCCGATCGTCGACATGATCTCGCCGATCGTCGAGAAGGACACGCCCTGTGACATGCCCATGTCACAGGCCGTGTCGCCTCTTCTCATCGATCGTCGATCACGATGCTCAACGATCGTCGAACGTGCGACCTGCAGCAATCCGAGGAGGACACGCCCTGGGACACACCCGTGTCTCAGGCCGTGTCATTCCAAAAACACCCGAAACCCAACTTTGAAACTTACTCGAGACCAGCTCGAGTATTTGCTTGACACGCCCTGGGACACGCCCGTATCCCAGGCCGTGTCACTTGGCTTGAAAACCAAAACTGGGTTTTGGGGTATTACAATCCTCCCCTCCTTGCAGAAAATTTCATCCCGAAATTTGAATGACTGAAAAACTCAATAAAGTCCATATTTATTGATTATTACAAGGTCGAATACACAACCAATTACAAAAATAACTCGGGAAATTCTGCCTGCATGGTTTGCTCACGCTCCCAAGTAAGCTCTTCTCGGCCACAATTGTCCCACCGAACTTTGACCATCCCGATTGTTTTGTTCCTCAATTGCTTCTCGGCGGCATCTTCAATCCGAATGGGCTTAACCTTTGTAGTTAGCCCACTATCGACTGATACCCGATCTACAACTATCACTTGCGACGACTCTTTTATTGCTCTCCGCAGCACCGATACATGAAACACATCATGTAAACTACTTAACTCAGGCGGTAGCAGTAACCGATAGGCTGCCTCACTAATGCATTCAATCACCTCAAAAGGTCCTAGATACCGCGGGCTCAACTTTTTCAGACGCCGTATCCTGGACACACCTTTAAAAGGCTTGATTTTTAAATATGCCCAATCACCCACCGCAAACTTTACGTCTCGGTGCTTGGCATTATAATATTTGGTCTGCCTATCTTGAGCAATTAACAACCTTTCACGAATTGTACGTACCGTTTCATGCATATCAGTCATATCTTGCCGCTTGTAAAGCTTCGTTTCACCCGTCTCCGCCCAAGATAACGGTGTGCGGCACTTCCTGCCGTACAAAGCTTCAAAAGGGGCCATCTGAATGCTGGCCTGGTAACTGTTGTTATAGGCAAATTCAATCATGAACAAATGATCTTCCCAGCGACTTCCAAAATCTAGCGTACATATCCGGAGCATATCTTCCAACGTCCTGTTGGTTCTTTCAGTTTGACCGTTCGTCTGGGGATGAAAGGCCGTACTGAAATGCAACTTTGTGCCCAATAGCTGATGAATTAGCCTCCAATCTCCTGATATGAAGCGTCCATCTCGATCGCTAACAATGCTACGGGGAATTCCGTGCAATCGTACGATCGAATCTACGTACATTTTAGCCAATTTGTCGACTGGATCATCTCTTTGATTTGGAATAAAATGAGCAACTTTTGTTAACCGATCCACAATCACAATCACCCAAACCGCATCATTACCCCGCTGAGATCTCGGCAATCCATGCACGAAGTCCATGGAAATATCATCAAATTTCCACACTAGGACCGGTAATGACTTTAGGAATCCTCCTGGCCTTTGGCATTCTGCTTTCACCAGAGCACATGTATGGCACTTAGCAACATAACGTGCTATATCTTTCTTCATACCCGGCCACCAGAAGTTCTTTTTCAGATCCTTATACATTTTTGAACTTCCAGGATGAATCGAATACCTTGAAAAATGGGCTTCGTACATGAGTTCGTCACGAAGATTTCTCTGACAAGGAACACATACTCGATCGTCTTTTCTCCAAAGTCCATTGTCAAAAGAAAATCGAGAGCTCTTATCTTCCGCTGCATAACGCTGCAAACTATCATCCAATTCCATCGCTTGGTGGACCCTATCCATTAGGTCATACTGTACCTCTGTCCAATTCAAACACATGGTCGCAGCAGTGTTTTTCTCCACACAAGTAATATCCATCCGTTCTAGCTCGTGGATCAACCGTTCATCATGGTATGACAACCAATTCGCCCTTGCCGGAGTCCTATGACTCAGGGCATCTGCGACTACATTCCCTTTACCAGGGGTGTAATGAATTTGGAAGGTATAATCACCAAGAAATTCCATCCACCTTCTCTGTCGCATATTTAAGTCTTTTTGATCTAAAAAATTTTTTAGACTCTTGTGGTCTGTATAGATATCCACCTTTACACCATATAAATAATGACGCCACAATTTAAGTGCAAAGATGACTGCGGCCAATTCCAAATCATGGACTGGATAGTTCCGCTCATGGGCTTTCAACTGGCGCGAACCATATGCTATCACCTTACCACGCTGAAGGAGAACACAACCTAAGCCGCTACCCGAAGCATCACTGTACACCTCAAAACCATCTATGCCACAAGGTGTTGTCAAAATTGGGGCCGTAGTCAACCGACTCTTTAACGCTTCAAAAGCTCGTGCGGACTCGGGCGACCAAACGAACCTTTGTTCTTTCCGCGTTAGGGTAGTGAGAGGCAATGCTATTCTTGAGAAATTTTCCACAAAACGCCTGTAGTAGCCCGCAAGTCCAAGGAAACTCCTGACTTCAGCTACCGACAAAGGAACAGGCCACTCCTGCACAACAACAATTTTGGAAGGATCCACTGTAATGCCTTCACCACTAACTACATGGCCTAGAAAAGCCACGGATGACAATCAGAAATCACACTTAGCAAACTTGGCATAGAGTTTCTTTTCCCTCAGGGTTTGCAATACCATCTTCAAATGATTTGCATGCTCTTCTATGGATCGGGAATACACCAGGATATCGTCAATAAAGACGATCACAAAGAGATCCAAATATTGCTTAAACGTTCGGTGCATCAAATCCATAAACACCAAAGGTGCATTAGACAATCCAAAGGGCATCACCGTGAACTCATAATGCCCGCAGCGTGTGCCAAATGCCATTTTGGGTATGTCCCTTTCCCGAACCCTCAGCTGGTAATAACCTGATTTCAAATCCAGCTTAGAATACACCGAAGAGCCCACTAGCTGATCAAACAAATCATCGATCCGTGGGATCAGATACTTATTCTTCTCTGTCAGTTTGTTCAGTTCTCGATAATCTATGCATAGACACAAGCTGCCGTCCTTATTTTTCACAAAGAGAACCGGCACACACCAAGGTGACTGACTTGGCCTTATAAAACCTTGATCTAGCAATTCTTGCAACTGAACCTTCAGCTCCGCCATTTCCTTTGGCGCTACACGATAGGGGGAACGGGCCACAAGTTTTGCACCCGGTACCAGTTCTATCGTGAAGTCGATTTCTATTTGGGGTGGTAACCCCGAAAGGTCTTTTGGAAACACATCCAGGAATTCCGACACAACAGGTACCTCATTCACACTAGCCTTTGGCTCTACCGCTGCTACTAGCGTGAAGAACAACTCGGCACCCTTTCTAACGGCCTTCCGAACTTGTAGAGCGGATATCAACATCTCATTTATCCCCTGCATGCCACTAAACTTTATTTCTTGTTCGGTGTTCTGTCCCAACACAACTTCCTTAGAATTATAATCAATGCGAGCATGCTTCTCTGATAACCAATCCATACCGAAGATTATGTCGAATTCCGAAATCGGCAACACAAGTGCTTCCAATCTGAAGTCCAAACTTCCTATTTTCCCTTCTACACACCCAGACTGATCCGCGCACAAAACACATCCGTTAGGTAAGAGTACCTTCAAACTTTCTGTCGTGCCTCGTATCGGCGCGCCAATGCGCAATACGAAATCCTTTGACAGAAACGAATGTGACGCACCAGTATCAAACAGTACTCGTGTCGGATGCTCCCAAATTAGGACGAAGCCTAACATAGCAACAACACAATAAACACCAAAAACATAGCAGCACTACACAAAGGGAAAAGAACTCAGAGATCACGCGCACCTGTGACGACGTCGGCCTGCTTAATAGCCTCCTGTTGTCGCAGATTGAAAACTCGAGGCTGCACTTGCGAAGCAGAAGACTCCGCCATCGCCTTCCCTTTATCCACATAGGACGCGCCCGGCTTCTTGTCACCTTTCGGAGGACCAACCCGACAGTCCCGAGCAAGATGTCCCGGCTTGCCACACGTATAGCAAGTGCGGGAGTCATAGCCCGACGACGCTTCCGAGGTAACTGATGAAGGAGCTTGCCCAGAACGTCTGGACTTCTTACCCCATTTCTTTCGAAATCCACTTCTCTCCAGACGCGGCGGTTTGAACTCCGGTTTTGTAACAGCCAAAGGTCCTTTAGATTGTCCTCGCTTCAAATCTGCTTCCAATGCCCTCGCGGTGCAGACCAGAGCTTGAAATCCCTGATTCACGGAACTCGAGAGTAAATGCCGCAACTCATCCCGCAGTCCCGCATAAAACTGACTGGTCTTACGCTCTTCCTCGGCAAAGATAGCGCCCGCATAACGCCCCAACCGCGTGAACTCCTGAAGATACTCATCCACGATGCACTCCTTTTGAGTCAACCGCTGAAAATCCAATTCCAAAGCAATCCGTTGCTGCAACGGCAAATGCTTTCCCAAGAACAACCGAGAGAACTCGTCCATAGAGACTCCCGTCAACGGTCTGCCTGCCAAGTGGTGCAGTTCTACCTCATCCCACCACAGCCGAGCTTCTCCTTCAAGAAGAAAAGTGGCTAACATGACTTTCTGTTCCTCCTCAACCCGAAGGGCGGTCAAGATGCGCTTGATATGAGTAAGCCAATCCTCTATTTGAGCTGGGGAACCCGCCCCGGTAAACGTCGGAGGATGAAAGCTCATAAACCGCTTCAACTGCTGATCTGCGGCACGCTAATCAACTGTTATGCCCACCGGTTCTTGACGCACTGCCACAGGCACGGGAGCCTCAGGCCGATCTTGCCCTGCCTGCTGAGCATTCATCACCGCAAGTACCGTTTCTGTAATCAAACATACAGTTTCAGCTGATGGAGGAGGGGTGGGCACCTCTGCCGGTGCCGCACTCTCAACAGAATGCTGAGGTTCTGACTGACCCGCAACACTTCGCGTCACCTATATGTGTCAAACCACACAATTCAGCGATAAGCCACACAACAAACAGTCAAAACAAACACACAAGTGTAACACACCAGTGCATTTCAATCCTATGTGGACATGTTTGAGTTCAAATTTATACACTCACACACGAGCTCGCCACCCCACAAAAGAATTCGTCCACGAATTCAGAGGAGGGAACCAAGGAAGCTGATACCAAATTGTAACACCCCTACCCGTTACGTGCAACATAGTAGAAGGTCCGGCCGGGGCCCCACACCATGTCTTACAAACAGGCGGAGACGTTACTAAGTAATACCAAATACACATCCTATCACAGAGCATTCTAGCAGAAGATTAAAGGGTTGTAAGAATGAACTCAAACATCAACACAGAAGTCCACAGCTAAATCAAACATGCCATAATATAAAACCACAAGTACGGCCTTATGGCCTCTTACAAGTGTTTCTCTTTATATAAGAAGGTATCTTCCATACATCGGCATGCAGGCCGGCCATACATGAGTTCTTACACAAGGTACAAAACTAGCCTTCGAGGGCTAGCACTTAGCAGCAACAGCTTAGGGTCTTCCACCCTCATCCCTGCTTGGCCCTTCTTGACCTGCACGCAAAAGATCCACCAAGCAGTGGCAAACAAAGCAACGGTCAGCATTTGGCTGACCATTTATAACGACCCTGTCCCTAGCACGGGACAACGAAATTCCTTCCCTGCATAGCACTTATATACAATCAAAAGGGTATGCTTTAGCACATCACACTTGTACGCCCGTATAAGTCATCATCCATCACAAACGTCAGCCCGACGGCCCGACATTCCGTGCTCTCAGGGCACATTATCGGTGTACCGGAAAACCAGGGTCCCACCACCGTTCAGAGGTTCTAGACATGACGGCAATTCGTGAGCATTCCAATCCTCCATGGCTCAAATAGCCGGAGCGATTCTCATTCTGTGATCCTAACAGGGCCTTAAGCACCCCACGGTTAGACAACCAGAACGTGGGTACATATCAGCCTTTCTCGTAGCTCACATACGTCATACATCGATCTGGACTGACACGGGTATAGCTTCACCTTGCCCGTTCGCCACACAGGCTTTTCCACAGTTGCAGCCCCACCGGCTCAATAAGTAGCATTCGCAACTACAAGGGTTGAGATCACACAGCATCAACCCCCCAAAAAGTAGCACTCACAGCTACATGGGCTGAGATCACACAGCATCAACCCATCCCCATAATATCCTGTTGCACCAAGCTGCAGGTGTCTACCAAGAACATCACACGCATTACAATAATACAGAGTCTTGCTCTGATATGCATACAATCATCACCAATCCGGACCAACCTGTCCATATGGGCTTCACACAGCATGCCTACCCGTACTTCTCGCTTCCGGGACTATTCCAACAAGAATCAAGGGATGGAGTTCAACACCCCAAGAGAATTCAACTCTACCTTTGTAGAGGATTCATGCATATGCAAAAAGAAAGGATTTCACATATCATAGGAGGAAGTCATTACCCTTGGAGGACGTTTTGGAGCCATGGCAAGCACTGCTTGGAGCTCTGCCTTCCCGAATATGGCCTCCGATCGCGAATCTGAGCTTGGACTAGCTGGATCTCCCTCTCCTTCCTCCTTCTTCTTCCTCCTTACTTCTTCCTCCTTCCTTCTCTCACTTAAGAAGATAAAGTGAGGATAAGTTTGCTGGTTCGGGGTCTTAAAGGGGCTGGGAAAACTGAAGACCACCAGATCTGGAAAGAGGGAAACAAACGGCCGAGATGCGCAGAAAAAGACGTTTTCGGCCTTGACACGCCCTGTGACACGCCCGTGTCACAGGCCATGTCCCTTAAGCGGTCCTTAAGCGGCAAAGAATCGCCTCACCACACGGGTTGAACATGCCCGTGACCACCGCCTAACCTGACACGGCCTGAGACACGCCCGTGTCTCTGGTCGTGTCGCCTCTCTCGACGAATCTCGTCGATCGCCGAGATTATTCTCGCCGATCGTCGACATGATCTCGCTGATCGTCGAGAAGGACACGCCCGGTGACACGCCCGTGTCACGGGCCGTGTCGCCTCTTCTCATCGATCGTCGATCACGATGCTCAACGATCATCGAACGCGCGACCTGCAGCAATCCGAGGAGGACACGCCCTGGGACACGCCCGTGTCTTAGGCCGTGTCATTCCAAAAACACCCGAAACCCAACTTTGAAACTTACTCGAGACCAGCTCGAGTATTTGCTTGACACGCCCTGGGACACGCCCGTGTCCCAGGCCGTGTCACTTTGCCTGAAAACCAAAACTGGGTTTTGGGGTATTACAGCAGGTGTGCTGTAGAGGGTCATCCTACGTCGGGGAGAGCGTCTGTCCTAGGTATTCATTGCTGGGGATCCGACGATGGTCTTTATGTTGCCTACCATCTGCCTTCCTCCACCATTTCCTTGTGCTGGGATCTGTGTCTGTCTTTGCAAAAATCTCCCGAGGAGCCCCTGGAGAACAAGACGTTCAATTTCATCTTTGAGATCGGCGCACTCTTCAGTGTTGTGACCCGTTGCGCGGTGGAACTCGCAGTATCTTGTCTGGTCTGCCTTGGGGTTTGGCCGCGACGCTCTTTGTCGTTGGTAGGCCGGATCATTCTGAATGGCGTACATCACATTTGTGTGGGTGGTAATCAGAGGGGTGTATTCCTGAAATGGATGTTGCCCCCCATTCCTTGGAAGGTCTCGTTGACGGCTATTGCGGCGACGCTCACTCTGGTGTCGTTCTTCTTGTCTTGTGAGAGTTGGTTCCTCTTCTTTCTTCCTTTTCTGTCCACCTCCAAACTGCTGTCGGTGCGCTTCAATAGCTTCGTCGGCTGCTATCTGGGCCTCGACCCGATGAACGAGATTTGGATAACTGGGCACGGTCTCCCTCATGAGTGCTGAATAGAAGCCGTTGGAGCGAAGTCTGCCAAGGAAGACGCCTCTGAGAAGCTCGGGGTCGACGCCTGGAATTTGACGTGCCTCAGAGGTGAAGCGGCGAAAGAAGTCCCTGAGAGACTCCCCTTCATTTTGTCGAATACCTGAAAGGTGAGAGGGATCGCGAACAATTCTCCGATTTGCGATGAACTGGTCGGTAAATTGCCTGGTCAGCTCTGCGAAGTTATTAATGGTGCCAGCTCTCAGAGAATGGAACCATGTGTGAGCCTGTCCTTTGAGTGTTGCTGGGAACACTTGGCAGAGTAACTGGTCTAGAGCATTGTAAATCCTCATGATGGTGGTGAAGTGGTTGATGTGTTCTAGTGGATCATCGGTCCCGTCAAACGTCTCGATGTTTGGAAGCTTGAATCCATGTGGAATGGGATGATCGAGGATTTGCGGCATCAAGGGGAGCCTTGGCAGAGCGGTCGGTGAGCCTGAAAGTCTCTTCTCCCAGCCTGGCGGTATTCTTCGGCTATAACTTCCCGAATTTCCTCCCGAGTAAATCTTTCGAGAGGAGGGGGGTGAATGTCGCCGGCGAGGTGGTGATGAAGATGATCTGCTCTTACTCCTCTTTGAGCTGGGTGAGTGGAGCCGGCGGCGTCAGAATAATCCTCGGGCTCTTCCTGGACCCTTTCTGGGTTTGGTTGCAGCGGAGGATTTGCTGGGGCTGGCGGCATCGGGAGAGCAGGAGGTGCTCCCACGTTTCGGAGTAATGCAAGCATTTCCATTTGTTGTTCTTCCATTTGGCGGACGCGTCCCTCCAGGGCGATGACGGGGGCGAAAGCTACTTTGGCAGTCAGTGGCTCGTCTACCAGAGAGTGAGAACGTGCTGGTTCAGTGTGTCCGCCAAGTGCGGATCCTTCGGCAGTGCGGGCACTTCTCTTTGCCGTCTTAGGTCTCGGAACGGTCGAGCGCGCACACAGTCAATGAAGATGAACAGTAGACACAAGTCTTGATGACGTGGAAAAACCCCTTAAATGGGAAAAAAACCACGTGACCGGGTCTGTGCCAGTCAAATTCCACTAGCTTTCGGTGATTACAGTATGCTTTGGTGAATCGGGGCGACAAGCCGCTCCCGTTACAACTTGCGGGGAGAGAGGATTACTATAGCTTCCGACGGGCAACAGGCTGCTCCGCAGAAGTGACTTAAACGGTGGAATGAGCGGGATGCTTCTGGCGCGTGCGCTTGTTGGCCTCGACTGTCTTCTTTGCTCGACTTCCTCCGATCTTGGGCTTCTCCTTGCTAACTGCGCGCTGATGGGGTACCTATAGCCAATGGCGGGCACTGGTGGCCGCTTGCGGCCGCTGGAGGTCGTTGGTGGCCGCTGGTGGCTGGCGGCAAGCGGAGGCCGACTTGGTAGAGGAGGCGGGAGAGCTCTCACCTGAGGAAGAAGAAGAAGAATCGTAGGAGGAAAAAAGATGAAAAATGAAGAGCCTCTGGGGTCCTTTTATAGGCTCCAGGGGGAGATCATGGTGGGCCCCACCACTAACATAGTGGGTTAGTGGGTGGTTTTCCCTTGATCGGACGGCCGTGGTAGCGTGCCATGATCGGACGGTGGAGGTTCGGGCGGCGAGCCATCGGCTGGCGGTGGACAGGTGGAGGTGGCCGGGCGGCGGCGGCCGGGCGGCGACGGCCGGCGACCGAGCGGCGGCGGCCGGCGGTCGGGCCGCGACGGCCGGGCGGCGGCGGCCGGTTGCGGCGGCGGTGTTCTCTCTCCCCTCTTTCCCCTTTTTGTGGATCTCATTTTTGGTGGGAGAGAAAGAGAGGGGAATTGGATGGAGGAGATGAAAGATGAGAGAAAGTGGGCCCTCCACTTCTCCCATCATGAAGGGAATCATGGTGTTGACTAGTCAACCCCATGATTTCATTTTGGGGATTGCTATGTGCACCCCTAAAGTTATAAAATGGAGCCAATCCCTATCAATAAGTACAGAGAAGTTATTTACAATTTGTTGAACTCAACTTGTAGCTGTAAAATGTTTGGAACCCAAGCCAATTCATGTCGTCATATATTGTTAGTATTGAAAGGATAATGAATCAATGAATTGCCAATTTATTGCATAACAACTAGATGGAGCAAGCTAGCTACTAGCAATCCGATCTTTCAAATAGACCAAAAGTTAGCAGGATAATCAAAAAGTGTGCGCAGAAGAAAAATGATTTTAATTAAGCACATGGACCAAACTATCTCGGTGTATGAAACTTGACAAATTAATAGATGAAATTTTGATTTATTTAAGAAATCTTGCCATAAGTTGGGAGAATAGAATGCATGGAAGTTATGACTGTGATGAAATACAATTCAATTTAGCTTTATTGCACGACTCACAATCACAAATTGAATGGAGAAATTTTCACCATATTGTGAAAAAATAAAGGGTAGTGGTAAAAAATCGAAAAGTAGAAAGGAGAAATCTATTAAAATTAAATAAAAAAACGGCTCGTCTATTCAAAAATTATGAGGATCAAGATTTACATGATAGTCATAATAGTTCAAAGATATCAACATTATAACCTGTAAGTTAAATAAACCGTTTCCATAACTACTATATTATTCTGTTTTGATTTACTAATATTGTTTATTTTTTTTATTTGTAGGCAGAAATGAACCCATCAAAGCAGGTATTATTGAATTTTACGTTGTTTTTTCAAGATCATTCAATCTTCACCATGAATTTTATGCAGAAGAGTATTTGTAACTGCACCTCAGATCAACCAACTTGCACGCCACATCAGCCTCCATTGCCAGTTTTTTCTTAGTGCTTCTACATATAGCTTGAACCATTGTCAGATTTATGTTTGAAACAATTGTTTTCTGCTTGTAGGATTGATTTGATATGATTAAAATTTTATAGTTCCCTTGTTTTAACATTCATCTAATATTATAAGTTTGATATGATTATGGTAATTTGGGTAAGAGCAAGTTAAATTTACTTGATTTGTATGCTTGAAGAATACCTTGACACTTTGACTTCTCTTTTTCAGATAGTCCATTCAATTAAAAATTGATTATTGTATATGACATCCAATGAAAAAATGGTAGTCATCTCATATTTTATTTGCTAATCCTTGAAAGAAATTGCAATGTTTTGTGTGATAAATGTACAAATGATACTATTGGTTATAGTATTTATAGTTAAATTTGTTTTTACTGAATTTTTATAGTATTATAGACATGATTGCTCACAAATTTAAAAGTTTGCATATTAGGCTCCAATTTTTACATACATATTTTTCTTAGTTCATGACATTAAAAATATATATGGGCAATTGAGGTGTGTCACAAAAAATATGAACACAATTCTTGTCAGTTCAGAACATTTCATAACAATTTCACTTTACTAAAAAGTAATACTCCAACTAGAAAGTCTCTCTTCCATTTTTATGTAACCTAACCTGAAGTGAAATTGCTCTCTAATAATCACAATGGTCTTGATTGCACATTAAGATTTCTTGGTGTGTTATGCAAAATTGAGAATCTGGATATTCAAAATTTCATCATATTGCTTAAGATTTTGTGGGACATTATGAGCAAGTATGTGCATGTTGATATGTATGTTTATATGAATATATACATCTAGAATTCTAGAGTGTTATTGATGTGATATAAACACTCAACATGTAATGTAGGAGCTTAAAAGGCTCCTCTGGAGTGCAATTGAATAGTGCTATTAGTTTTTTACATGTCACATTTTTTGTTCCTATCAGTTTTTTGAGTGGTCCTTAAGAAATTTTGCTTAAGGAGATGATGGTCATGGTGATGGGAATCGAGGAGAGAGATCCGTGTGAGGTAGAGAGTGTCGTGCTGTGCGTGAGAGGTGATGCAGGAGGGAGAGAACACCGAGAGAGGGCTACCGTCGAGCAGGAGAGAGCGTTGTTGGCGGGAGAGGGCTACCGCCGGGAGGGAGAGAACGTTGTCGGCAGGAGAGGGCTACCGCTAGGAGGGAGAGAGTGCCGTTGGGAGGGCATTTTCGTGGGATTAGGGGTAGCGCCGCGAGAGAGATTTTAGGAGAGATCGAGAATCTATAAAATGTACGGTCCGATATATAAAGTCTTCACACATTCGTAACATATATTTATTCTCATATATTTATCATATAAATCAATATATATATATCTTCCAAGCACACCAATCTTTTGATTTGAACGACACGATCAAATTGCTAAGGATTTGCCACCGTCCCATTTATGCCAAACACAAAAGTTGTATATTTTATTTATATTATATAAATTTTGCCTTCTCCACATCCCTGTGAAGGCAACACAATTTTATATCAAATCCCACCACCTGAATAGACAACTCCTTCACTTTGCACAACAAGAAAATCCCTCCCACTGCTCTCATGCAAAGGCAAATCCCGCAAGCTACCCACGCCCCCATGCTCCCCCTCCCCGCTCTCCTCCCGCGCGACAAGTAAGCATTACTTTCTCCTCCCTTGCATGCTACTGTCACCTCATCTCTTCCTTAACTGTCACCCACCGCAGCAGCCTGTATAACCCTACCACCCTTCATTTCATTCCCTACCACATCTGCTCTTCTCCTCCCGCGATATCCCTTCCTCCTCGTCTAGGGAATCGCATGCAGCCTCTTCCGTGAGCGAATCACCATCAACGCACATCCTCTCTGGACGAAGCTCTATCGACGACTCGCAACAGCCGAACTCCTCTCTACGGGAAGCTCCATCCTCCGTTGGCTTACCACTCCGTCGATTGCCAACACCTCTGCGCTCTTCCACAACTTCGTCGTCTCCTTAAAGGTATGTTCTCCTGCCTCTCTCGCCTTGGACAAAACTCTCTTGCTCTGATGTATCATCTTATTGCCTGTATATGTCATGTTTATTTATAGATTTTCTAGATGAACCAATTTTATAGCTTCCGCATTTTTTGCTCATCAAGAATGTACCGACCTTTTCTCTAGCTGATGTTAATCTAATTAATTGCATTTGTTGTTTGAGGAATGTGAAAATGTTAAATTTTACCTTTAATTCATAACTAATTACAATGGGGTGGACTTTGGTGATTGTTTCCAGTTTGGGGCTATTCAATTTTAGCTTTAGTTTATTTCATAATTGCTTACAATGGGGTTGTCGTTTCATTTCAGAGCACTTGATTTTTGTTTTGACAAAGCATGACGAATCCATCAAAAAATGTCATTGATGCTCCATGTAGTTTGTTGTGCTTCCCAATTAACAATAATGTTAATGCAAAATTGTTTCTATAAATTTATGCAAGGTCATATGTTCACCTAACTTAATGAGCCAATTGGTTTGTTTACATTATAATTTATTAATAGACAAGACACATGCATTTTTTTAATTATGGAAGAAATCATGCAATTATTATGAACTTATTAAATTAACCAATAAAGAAAATTATGGAAAAAATATAGTAACTGATAGTGGGTAATGGAACTGCGGATGTTTAACTGATAGTGGGTTTGAATTGGTTTTATCTTGATTTGTTTTAAGAAAAATAATGAGGAAACTACGTATGGGTGCAAAGCTTATACATTTTCCCGATATAAGCTCTTTGATATAAATAAATCGAATACGTATATAAATTATTCTTTTTTTTATAAGTTTCGTACATTTTCTAATATATCGTTTTGGTCATTTACTCGTTATTTTCACAACTCCACAACTATTTCAATTAACCCTTAAATTAAAACTTTTTTTAATGCAGAATAGAAGACCATATCAGGTGTTGGTTGTGAAATGATTTTCAATACGGCTGTAATCTTCAAGATGTAATATAAATTTTCAAGCAATTTTATTATCATCATATTATTGTCAATTTTGGTGATTTGTAAAATTCTCATCGTATTCCAAAGTTTCTTTTTTTACTTGACTATATATTAAGTTACTTGAATCACTATTTCTCAATAGTGAGTGTGAGATTTGGATGTCGCCGCTCTCGCCCGATGTCATCGCCCCCGCCGATTGTCGCCACATTTGTCTAATGTTGCCGTTTCGCCTAATGTCGCCGTTTCCCCTAATGTCGCCGCTTCGCCTAATGTCGCAGTCTCACAAAATATGTTTGCGGGCGCATCCCGTTCGTTTGGGGGCAAAGCCCGCAATGCCGCATTGAGAACGGGCGCAACCCACTCGAATGCGGCGCATCCCACTCAAATGCGGGCGCAGCTCGATCTCTAGATTGCAAGCACAACCCGCTAAGAGTCAGTGAGCATGAACGAAGCTCGTGCAGAGCTGCTCCCGACACGGGGCACCGCCCCCACGGTCAAGCGCGACAGTACCCGACCGCCGACGGCGGACTTCGCCCGCCCTCGACTTGATGCTCTCGGGCGATCTTCGGCCCGCAACTATACGTGCGTCGCCCCGCCTCCGCAGGGGCTTTGCCTGCCCCCTTTTCCTAAATTTTTGTTTATCATGTAATTTCTTTTTTATATTTTAAAATAAAAAAATTTAAAATATATACATTTTAATTAATAGAATTCTGTTGGATTTTTAAAATATAATAATCGATTGAATAGCTGCTTCCGTGGGAAAGTCTAAATTCCAGAAAAGCTTAGAATTCTATGATCCATTTCCTCTCTGTTCTCTCCCTCTCTCCGTCTTCACTGCCCCTCTCACTCTCACTCTATTTCTCTCTCATCTTGCAATAAATATTATTTATATATCTAAAATTAAACTATTATTTCTCACTCTAGTTCAGTCTACCCTATTATTTCTCCCTCCCTCTCTTTTTCTCTCTCATATATATATCTACTAATATACGAAAACTATTCTTTGGTGAAACATTGTCTGATGTCTCTATATTGCCCTTATAGTTGTATGCATAATTACACAATTATACCAAACTTTATATTAGTATATTATAAAGATAATATCCTTTTATTTTACAATATTAAAATACAAAAAATAAAAACACTAGATACCCTAAACCTATTGTCTCTAGCTAGGAATAACAAGAGAAAAATTAATATTTTAACGTTAAAATATAATTTGTTTTACAAAATAAAAATTATATTCTTGATTTATATTTTTTTACGGTCATTTTGAGTACTCATATGTATATGTTGCGGGTCGGGCGGAGCCCGCCGGGAGCGGGCAAAGCCCGCCGGGAGAGGGCAAAGCCCGCCGTTGTCGGTCGGGTACTGTCGCGCGAGGCCATAGGGGCGGGTACTGTCCACGACAAATGTTGCCGCCCACGACAAATGTCACCACTCACGACAAATGTCGCCGCCCACGACAAATGTCGTCCCCACGACAAATGTCGCACCACCGGCGAATGTCGCATTCCGTTGAATGTCGCACCCCGCCGAATGTCGCACCCTGCCGATTGTCGCAGCCCCGCCGAATGCCCTCAGGGCCGAATGCCCCTAGGGCCGAAGGCCCATGCTTGTCACTTGTCTACTAATATACAAAAATTACTTTTTGGTGAAACATTGTCTGCTGTCCCTATATTGCCCTTATAATTGTATTCATAATTACACAATTATAGCAAACTTTATATTAGTATATTATAGAGTATGGGTGCACATAAAGCCCGGCGGGCCCGGGCTTGGCCCGGGCCTGCAGGGACCGGGCTTTTTCGAACCGGGCCCGGGCAATGCCCCCCGGGGGGGGGGGGGGGGGGGCTGGTAAGGCCCCCCAGGCCGGCCCGGGCCCGGTTATTATTTAAATTTTTTTTATTGATTTAAATAAATAATTTTATATAAAAATTAAAAAAAATCATAAATATAAACAATTATTTACAATACAAATTACCATTAAAAAAAATAAAAAACACAACAACCTAATATTGAATATTTTTTTTATTAATAATTAATGTAATGAAATTATGCAAATTTAGGAATATGTAAAATTTACGCTGTAAATATACAAAAATTAAGAAATTCTAAATTTTTAAAAATTACAAATGTCAAATGACAATTATTCTAAATTATTAAAAATTACAAAATTACAAATCAAAAAAATACAAAAAGTTGCCTAGTGACCCTAGTTTAATTGATCGCGTCCATCTCGTCTTCCATGTCCGACGAGCTATCCTCGATCGCTGAAATATGCTGCTTTCTCTTCATCGCGTCCAGGTGGTCCTTGTAGCATATGCAGATCTCAAACGATTCTTCGCTTAGCCGACTTCTCCGCTCGTTTAAAACTCTGCCGCTAAGAGAAAAAGCAGACTCCGAAGCTACCGTGCTAGCTTGGATCGTTAGTAAATCTCGGAGCATATAGGATATGTATTTACTTTACCTTTCCACCATTTTAAAATATCGAAATTTTCTAATTCGTCCGTGGACATATAATCACGGAATTGTGTTTTTGTGTACAACCCTAATTCATTTAAACTATTAGATGTTGTGCGCGCTTTTTTCCTAGAGGCTAACTCTAACATTTTATTTTTAAAACTACTAGATGTTTTGGGTTGCGACACATCTTCTCGGGGCCGCGACCCATATAAATTATCGTAATAATTAACATTCAGTAAAAATAGTGTTAAAATTTAAAAGACTCAGATTATCTAAATCTGAATCACTTAGATCTACGCATATATTGTTATTTATTTCTTCAATAAAATTTTCTACGCCGTCTACGCCGAAAAGAGGATTCAAAGCGGCGGCGCATGAAAACATAACTGAGATTTCTCTATAATATTTTAAAAATTTTGTTTCCATTATTTTTATTAATTCGATTCATCCGGCATGTTATTTAAAATAATTTAATTTTTGTGAAATATTAACAATATTTTCAATAACTAGCGGGCTAGTAGGATAATATATGCCCGATAAACTATTTGTCGTAGTATAAAAAACTTCTAACAAATCCATGTAATTTTCTAAAATTGCCCAATCAGACTTGGTTAATTTATGTCGACCTAACAAAGTATAAAATTCTATTAATAGTGTTTTTTGGCGAATCGCTCGTTTTAACATTATATATGTAGAGTTCCATCTAATTGACATGTCAAATAGAGGTTTCAAAAATTTATGATCTTGACCGGTTACGAATTTTTTAAAATCTTGACGTCGTTGTTTAGAACTATAAATAAATTGTAACATTAAACGTATTTTATTAATGTATGGTTCCATATAGGACAAACTATCATGTACTACTAAATTTAAAACGTGACACGCGCAACGAGTATGAAAAAAGGCGCCGTTTAACATAGATTTCAAATCACGTTTTAACAACTCAATTGAGGTGATATTATTTGTGGCGTTATCGAAAGAAATACTCATAATTTTATCTTTTATTTTAAATTCGCGCACACATTTTGAAATTATTTGATAAATCGCCTCACCGGTGTGCGGGACTTCGAAACTTTCAAAATAAATTATTCGTTTATTTAGATCTCAGGAAACGGGATCGACCCAGTGACACGTTATAGACATATATGATAATCTTAATTTTATACTACTTGTCCAAACGTCGCTCGTTAAACTCACTCGACCCTCAAATTTTTCAAAAAAATTTATTAAAGTTTGTTTTGTCTCTAAGTAATATTTAAGCGCGTCACGTCTAATAGAAGATCGACTTACTTGGTGATATTTGGGTTGTAGCCCTTGGTGAATGTACTCGGTCTCTTTTTCGTTGTCGTAGTGGCTGAACGGCAACCCGCGTCTGATGATGTTCTTCACCTGCAGCTCTCGCTGCCGACCTTGATCGTACGTCCAGATTTGTCTGGATGCCGATAATTGCGCCTGGGTCGACTCAGGAGGAGCTTGTTTGGCTGCACAAGACTTAACGTGTCTTGCGAGTGTCGAGTTGCCAGCGGTCGAAAGTAATTTCGAGCACTGTTTGTACCTCGCCTTTTGCTCCGCGCCGACTTGTACTAAGTCGAAATATTCACAAACTGCCGTCGTACGCTTGTGCTCCACCACTTCGTGAGCGACGGATGAGAAAGACGACGCCTGCGTTGATGACATGTTCGCGAGAAATACAGATTAGAGAGAGAGAGGGTGGGTGGGGGGGGGGTGAAAGGAAGAAAGGAGGGGGGGGGGTCATGAAAGGAAGAAAGGAGGGGGGGGGGGGTTATAGTTTTTTTTTTAAAAAAAATTTTTAAATTTTTTTATTTAAAAAAAATATTGCCACTTGGGCTGCAAATAGCAGCCCAAGTGGGTTCTATAGCGCCAACGGCTCTAAGAGCCGTTGGTTGGAACCAACGGCTCTTAGAGCCGTTGGTTCCAGCTAGTCCGGGCTTAGCCCGGGCTTTTCCAGGCCCGGGCTAAGCCCAATGACCGGGCTTTGCCCGGGCTTTTCCAGGCCCGGGCTAAGCCCGGTGACCGGGCTTTGCCCGGTCCGGCCCGGGCCGGGCACCGGGCCGGGCATTGGCCTTATACTGGGGCCCGGAAGGGCCCCATGGCCCGGCCTGGCCCTGAGCCGGGCTTGGCCCGAGACCGGGCCTACCGGGCTTTTCACCGGGCCGGGCCGGGCCGGCCCGGTGAGCCCGGTTTTTTTGGACATACAATATCTTTTTAGATAATTACACAACTTTACAATATTAAAATACAAAAAATAAAAACACTAGATACCCTAAAGCTATTGTCTCTAGCTAGGAATGACAAGAGAAAAATTAATGTTTTAACGTTAAAATATAATTTGTTTTACAAAATAAAAATTGTATTCTTGATTTATATTTTTTACGACCATTTTGAGTACTCATATGTATATGTTGCGGGTCGTGCGGATCGGAGCCCGCCGGGAGCGGGCGGGTACTGTCGCACGAGGCCATAGGGGCGGGTACTGTCCACGACAAATGTCGCCGCCCATAACAAATGTCGCCGCCCTCGACAAATGTCGCCGCCCACGATAAATGTCGCCGCCCACGACAAGTGTCGCCGCCCACGACAAATGTCGTTCCCACGACAAATGCCGCACCACCGGCGAATGTCGCATCCCGGCGAATGTCGCACCCCGCCGAATGTCGCACCCCGCCGATTGTCGCACCCCCACCGAATGCCCCTAGGGCCCATGCCTAACCACGCGCCACAGCATCGGGTCGGCGACAGCGGGCTTCGCCCACCCCCGGTCCTACAGCCCCGCGAATTGTACCCGTCCTGCGGCGGCGGGCTCCGCCCACCTCTCGGCAGTTCTTTTAAATTTAAAATAAACATTTTTTAAAAAGTAATAAAATAATTAAACATTTTTAAAAAAATAAGACGATGAATTAACATGCTTGTTTTTTGTCCCACATCGGCGCTTGAAATATGTTTCTTCTGCTTTAAAATGATTGTGCAGGCTAGCTATTCGTAGCTGATTTGACTTTCGCAGGCGGATTATACAAACGTGCGGGTTGTGGCTTAGCCTGTTGCTAGCAGTGGGCGGGCCGTGTTTAACCGGTACTGCAAGCACTATTTAATTTAGTGTTGTGTAGGGGTAAAATTGTAATTTTACATAGGTTAAGGATATCATAGTATAGTATGTTTAGGAGACCTAGTAAAATATGGAGAGAGGATGTGATTTTATTGAACTCGATCGAACGACAGCAGAATTATCAAGTTGTGATCAGACGCGACTATTATAATTTCAAACTCGTGAGTTTATATTTCCTTTATAGTGATAAAGATATATATATATATATCTATACTACTATTATAAAGCAACGTTATGTTGCTCTGTATGTTACATGTGATCTTCCAGTTATACCCTCGGCTCAAACAAGAAAACACAAATATACCCGGCAATATCATTTCCACCTGCTTCCTCCTACTTCCTTTGTAGCCGACATCGCATGAATATCCCCCGCTCAAACCAAAAAACACAAATGTACCCGACAGTTCCATTTCCACCGCTTCCTCCTACTTCCCCTGCAGCCGACAGCGCATGAAAATGCTCTCCACCGCTCTTCTAAAGCCCACCGCCTGCAACTTCTAAAAACACTAATAAATAAATGCCCTGCTGTAATGGTATTATAAACAGACAAAAATAGAGAGAGAGGGGGCAGCGGGAGGGGCGGGGAGAGAATAGAGAGAGAGGAAGAGGAAGAGAGAGGGAGGGGAGAAGAGAGCCACCGGCAGCCGGCACAGGCGGTGCGGCTACCGGAGCCATACCCCCTCACTGCACCAACTCTCCGTTCGACTGCCTTCTTCTCCGTAAACCACCCCTTTTTTCCTCTGTTTATGAATTGTCAATAGAAGAAGCTTCAACCCTCTGTGCCGGATTAATGGTATGTCTTCTTCTTCCCCCGTTCTTCGGAAAACTCTGATTTTTTTGTAATTGGTGTTAGACCAGCTAGAGCTGCTGCGGAGGGCGGGGAGTCTGCCATTTTTTTTGGAATATTCCGGCGGGGATGCTTCGGGGTTGGACCAGGACGCCGTCGGAGCATGACAACTGCGGCAAAGTCGGAAACACCAGAGGCATCCTCCCGAAGATCATCAACTTCACCCCGCGGTCGGAAAAAAACTCAATCCGCCTGCACCGCTGGCCGCTCCCGGGTTACCGTCGGCGTTTTCAGATCGAAATAGGGGCTGCTCAAGTGCCGGCGGCACTGCGGAGGTGGCAGAGGAGGACGTGGACGCTGGAGGAGGTGGTTGAGGAGGAGGCGCTGGGTTTTGTCTCTGGCCGGGGAAACATGGGCACTCACCCTTTGGCCCTTTAAACCCTATTTTTAATCCTTTTTATTGGGAGAGGAAAACGAAGTTGTTCCTCAAACTTTCTCCTATGCTGGCTGTCTATGCATAAAAACGGCTAACTTTTTAACGGTACAGGAATTCCAGTAATTTTGAAGATCCTTTCCTAAGTTGTTATTCTTTGGATTGCTTAAGGAATTGAAAAGGTATTGAAATCTCAGTAATTTTGAAGAGGTCTGTAGATTTCAGCCAAGATGAAGTATATGAAGCTTGGATCGAAACCCGACGCCTTTCATTCCGCTGGAAGCAATAGCAGTTACAAAGGTTGATCTGGATTGTTGCTTAAGTAGTTCTTGTTAGTGTATATTTGGACAATTAACGGGTTCGGAGGCTTAACGGGTCGTGTCGGGTACACGATTAACCCATACCCGTAGTAACTCCTAAGGGTTTGTCTATTTATACCCACCTAGGGGCAACGGGTAGGGGATTCCACCTAGATCCCCATCCAGATGCTTCGAGCAACACACACAATCTCGAAGTTTATGCCCCGTTGCTCACGCGTCTGTCTCCCCCGTAACCACGATTCCTGACGGTTTTTCGCACAGGAGGAGAGAAAATCGCTTGTAGAGAGAAACCTCCCGCCGCCGATCCTGTGCGGATCTCGTTGCCGCTGGTATTTTTTCTCCAGCCGCTTTGATCGCCGGCCTCCCGTTTGCGTCCCGGCTTCCTCGATCGAAAAAGGAGAGGTTGTCGCTGCTCTCGTCAGCGTTTGATCAAAGGAGAGAACGATCTCTCGTCGTCGCTGGCGTGTTTGTCGCGCGAAGGGAAAAAGCCTCCGCCATCGCTGCTTTTGATCGGGGAGGAGGAAGTCTTTTCCGTCACTAAGAGTTATCTGGCCGCCATTGTTGATCGGAAACAAAAAATAAAAATTCTTCTCACGCCACCTGGAGGAAAGTGCCGCTCAAGCTTTACAATTTCGGCCGAAGCCTCTGGATCCAGAGAAGAAAGCAGAAAGGAAATAATTTTTTTTTATTTTGTCAAGAGGAAGCCGCCGGCGATTGAATTAAGAAACCTAAATTCTTAATCAAAGGGCTTAAGAAACCTAAATTCCTCCAGCCTGTGGTCGATTGTGGAGGATCGTGGAAATGCTACCTCTCTAACTTTGGATTTGATTTCGGACTGCTAGTCATCTTTATTGGAAGTATCTTCAGTCTCTTCGTTTTAGCAAAACATTTAGACAAATTGTTGTTGTAGCCATCTAAAGCAAGGAAGATCAACGGTAGTGAAAAATAATGATGAAGGGAAGCAACTTCTCCTCTCCGGTGCCGATGACCAAACTGGAAAAATTCACGATCACAGAATTCAACGATTGGAAGTTGAATACACAGTTTGGGATGAAGTATTTGAACGTCTTCTACACAGTTCAGTCTGATCGTGCTACTGTTATGGGGACTGAAGCGGAGACTCAGTGGATAGCTGATGAGGACTTCTGCCGCGACTACCTGTCCTCCAGCCTGGCGAAGAAGTACATTAAAATGAAGACTGCCAAGGAAATCTGGGAAGCACTGGAGGAGCACTTCAGGCAAGAGGAGGATCTGTCCAAGGCGCACCTGGTGGACAAATTCCATTCCTTCATGTTCGACGAGGAGAAGGCGATTCTCCCTCAGGTATCGGATTTTGAAGCATTAGTAGATTCTTTACATAGTGAGAATATTTCCCTGCCAGACAGCTTTGTTGCTGACACGATTATTTTTAAACTGCTCTCTACGTGGTATAATTTCAAAACTGAAATGTACCGCAAGAAGATGCAGGTCGGTCTCAATGACCTCAAGCGATTTATTCGCATTGAGGATGAAAATAGGATTCGACACGCGTTAGAAACTGTTAGCAAGCAGAAGTCTGCGGCTAACATGGTTCTTAGTTCTAAACGCGTGCTGAACCCTAAAAGGACCAGACCCTCTCATGGTAGCTCCCAGGTTGCAGGCCCTAGTAAACGCGCCAAAAAGTTCAAGGGCAAGTGTTTTAACTGCAACAAGTGGGGACACATCGCGTCTGATTGCCGACTCCCTAAAAGGGAAAGAACCAAAACACCACAGGATGACAACCAAGCCAATATGGTTAGCCTAGCCGAGTCTTCCGATTTTGTTGCGATGGTCGGAAACGCTAAGGCCAGCACGGAGTGGTTCTTGGATTCGGGGGCGACGTGCCACGTTTGCAACAATGCTGATCTTATGATAGGGCTCACTGCTGTAAAAGAGTCTGTAACAGTTGCAAATGGCGAGACAGCTGACGTCTTGAAGGTGGGGAATGCAACGCTGCTGCTATCCTCAGGTAAGACTCTAACTCTAAAAAATGTTAAGTTTATTCCTTCTCTAGCTGCTAACTTAGTGTCACCGCCTGAGAAATGTGACGTGTGTGCTCAGACTAAGATCAATAGGAAACCTTTTAGTGCGGTTACTAGGAGCACAACACCCCTAGAGCTTATACATTCCGATATATGTGACTTTAAAAGTTTTGTCACCAGAGAAGGAATGAAGTATATGATCACATTTATAGATGACTGCTCTAGGTTTTGTCACATCTATCTTCTTAAAACTAAAGATGAAGCGTTTGAAAAATTCTGTTTTTTCAAAACCAGGGTAGAGAACCAACTAGACATGAGAATTAAGAGGTTTAGAAGTGATAGAGGAGGAGAATACATGTCCAGTGAGTTCCGGGGTTTCCTTGCCTCTCAAGGGATCATAGCAGAAACCACTGCTCCTTACTCACCTCAATCAAATGGTATAGCCGAGAGAAAGAATAGAACATTAACAGAGATGTTGAATTCTATGCTCCTCACTGCTGGCATGCCTACTGCCTATTGGGGAGAAGCAGTTTTAACAGCAAACAACATTCTAAACAAAGTTCCACATGCTAAGTTAGAAGTCACACCCT
Organism: Platanthera zijinensis; assembly: GCA_039513925.1. Lineage (NCBI taxonomy): Eukaryota > Viridiplantae > Streptophyta > Magnoliopsida > Asparagales > Orchidaceae > Platanthera > Platanthera zijinensis. Next base: position 71,024,761 of record CM077084.1, on the reverse strand, counting down.
ACGAGCTTTGGTTTAAGAGACCCCCGTCTTTAACTAGACTTAAGACCTGGGGCTGTATAGCCTATGTCAGGGTCTCTGACCCTAGACGGTCTAAACTTGGACCTAGGACTAACACGTGTGTCTACTTAGGTTGTACTGAAGATAGTGCTGCAGATAGATTCTTAGACCTGTCTAATAATATAATTATTGAATCTAGGGATGCTATGTTCTTTGAGGATAAGTTCCTTAAGGATAAGAACCTGGCAATCCCAGGTATGCAAGCAACTATTACTGAGGAAGAACCTGAATCAGTACCGAGCACCTCCTATTCAGTCCCGGTAGACAATAATGTCCTAGAGTCTAGAAGGACTTCGGTGAGAGAGCGAACTCCCAGAACCTTTGGTAGTGACTTTGTCACTTACCACGTTGAGGCCGATCCATCCACCTATAAGGATGCGATGAGATCAAGGGATTCCCTACTCTGGAAAGAAGCCATTGATGAAGAGATGAACTCTTTGCTTCAGAACAACACCTGGACGTTAGTTGATAAGCCAATAGGGGCTAAAACTATAGGGTGTAAGTGGGTTCTGAAAAAGAAACTCAATTCTGATGGTAGTGTAGCTAAGTATAAAGCACGCCTGGTGGCTAAAGGTTTCACACAAGTTAGTGGGGTGGATTACTTTGATGTATATTCACTAGTGTGTCACTTAGCAACCATTAGGATCCTATTTGCTATTGCGTCTATTGAGAACTTTATTGTTCATCAAATGGATGTTAAAACTGCGTTCTTGAACGGAGATCTGACCGAAGAAATATACATGAGCCAACCTGAAGGCTTCATAGTAAAAGGTCACGAAAATAAGGTCTGTAAGTTGATCAAGTCGCTATACGGACTAAAACAAGCACCAAAATTATGGCATGAGAATTTTGACTATAGTGTAAGGAACATGGGATTCATGTCGAGTCTTTCGGACAAATGTCTTTACATACGTCATAGATCGAACAAAGTCGCTATAATATGCTTGTATGTGGATGATATGCTGATACTTGGTTCTGATCAATCCGTAGTGAATGACGTTAAGTCAGAACTAATGAAAGAGTTTAGCATTAAAGACCTAGGTGTAGCTGAGACTATTCTAGGCATGCAAGTGAGCTTTGGGAAAAATGACATTTCCCTAAGTCAAAGCCACTACATAAAGTCCATGTTGGACACGTGGGGATACAGTGAACGTAGAGCAGTGGAGACACCTTACAATTATAATAATCGCTTAAAGCCCAATGATGGAGCTGCGATTCGACAGTCAGATTATGCTAAACTGATTGGTAGTCTCATGTATGCTATGGTCTGCACAAGACCTGACATAGCCTTTACGGTCGGCATGTTGAGCAGATTCACTAGTAATCCTAGCCAAGACCATTGGGATGCCCTCGATAGGCTGATGCGATACCTAAAGCACACCCAAACGTATGCTTTATGTTACCATGGTCATCCTCCAATTTTGGAACGATATTCTGATGCATCATGGCGCTCAGAATTAAACGACAGCAAGTCCACTAGTGGGTTTATATTCACCCTAGGAGGAGCAGCTGTAGCCTGGAAGTCCAAGAGGCAATCATGTATTGCACTATTTTCTATGGAATCCGAACTCTACGCTCTAGCTTCAGCGGGAGAAGAAGCAGAGTGGATAAGAGATTTGGTGATGGACATTCCATTGTCGAGCCTAAAGTTGAGTTCTGTTGCAATTTACTGTGATAATCAGGCTACGAAAATGATTGCTACGAATACTTTGTTCAACAGCAAAAGAAGACAACTCCGGATGAAACAAGCCTGGTTGACCTCCCTTACGAGTCAAGGGATTGTGAACCTCGTTGATGTGAGGTCAAAAGATAATATTGCAGACGCCTTGACAAAGGTCTTAAATAGAGTTCTCACAATTAAAACATTGGGGGAGATGAGATTAAAGTTCATAGAAATATGAACCTTCCTCCAAGGTTTATGTTTTATGGTAAGAACCTATAGTCGCAACATTCAAGCATCTAATAACAGACTGAAAACCCCAAATAATTTCTTGATGAAAGCCCAAGATGGTTAGATGTTAGTCATTTCACACCTGATGACTTAACGTCTTTCTCATTGTAAGCTGATTTGAGAATTATTCAACTGGGAATAGAAAGTCATTGTATGAGTTAATCTAACGTTAGTGATCATATCACATTATTCCACATTTGATAATGTTGCAAATGACGGTGTGCCAAGTCATATGACAAGGCACATAGTGATCACTAATGAGTAAGATAACAACGTTTGATTTATTGAAAATCAAAACTTGACTGGTCCTAGTTAGACTGGATAGAGATGCTGACAGTGTTACTTCACTACTGCTACAAGTACTAAGCTCATTTAAGTAGAGCTAGTTTACTTTGATACGTCACTGCATACGTTTATGAATTCATAGAGTCTGACTCATGAAATTCCTTGCAGGCACTGGTGAAGATGGAGGAGAGAAAGTGGATTTTGACATAGATGATGATGATCTACTCTCTGAGTAGAATTGTTACACGTTTATCTGTAGTCATTTTATTGTTTTCCAGACTTATTTATTGTTGAGTAGCACACTTTCTTTTGATGTATTATGTCATTGTTTTTAAAATTCATGTTTATGGTTTTCTTTAAAAACTGTGCTAACTCTTATGGAAATGTGTTAAGTCGGAAATTTATTTTAACATTCTCTACTTTTTGCACTCCGAAACGTATACGTTATTTGTCACAAATATAGGAGGAGATTGTTAGTGTATATTTGGACAATTAACGGGTTCAGAGGCTTAACGGGTCGTGTCGGGTACACGGTTAACCCATACCCGTAGTAACTCCTAAGAGTTTGTCTATTTATACCCACCTAGGGGCAACAGGTAGGGGATTCCACCTAGATCCCCATCCGGATGCTTCGAGCAACACACACAGTTCTACCTGTATTGATTTCTTTTTTTTTTCTTAGTCTCTCTCTCTCATGTTGTTTTGATTTTTTTTTTCCATGGCTGAAACTGTATTACACTGAAGTTTAGATTTTTCTTCACAACTTTTGGTATCTATCTCCTACATAAATGGAAATACTTTGCTGCTACAGTGCCGCGTGTACATTACACCCTCCACCATTTAGAATAAAACAATAAAAAAATTAACCCACCGCCACCGGCGTAGGCGGCTGCTGCCTCACCGGACCCCACCGTCGAGGCCGCCTGTGCCGCCGGACGCCGGCGACTCCGGCGGCGGTAGGCCGGAGGCGAACCGGCAAGGCCAACGCCGGCGTGGGCCCTGCCCGTGAGCCCCAGCTCCGCCATTTAATTTCACCCAGCCGCCGGCGGCTGAGGCGGGGGTAGGCCGGAGGCGAACCGCAGGGCCACTACCGGCCGTGGCTGAAATCAATTTTTTTTTAAGTTCGCTGGCGGAGCTGGCCTACCCCCGCCTAGGTCGCCGGGGACGCCAGTGTCCGACAGTTTGACTGCCCCCCTCCTCTTCCCGTGCAGCCCTCCGCCTCCGCCTCCTCATCCTCCTCCTCCCCCGCTTTAATTTTCTGTAATTCTAAAGTTTTAAAGATATTATATGAAGTTTTAATGATATTATATTAAGTTTGTGAGTGAACTCAACGCCTGTCCGGCCGTTGAGAGTGAACTCAACGCAGGACTCACAGATGATGTATTCATTGACGAGCTTATCTGAGCAAATTGGAGCGATATTATTTGTTTAATAGCCTCCGTGAAGAGCGTGGTCTATATTTTAATTGTATTAACAACTGACATCTTATTTTACCCCACCAATTTTGTAAAATGTGTTGTGGAACAAATCCGAACGGCTAAGAGCTTCTGTTCAAAATACAAGCTCCAAGGGGCCGCGAGTGACGGTTGCAGCCACGTGCATGTGACATTTACTATGTTTGAAAAGTGGTCAACTCTCGGCGATCTCTAACCATACGCGATCAAGTGTGCTGCCCCTGCAGTTTTAGTTGTTCTGCGAAGTTGTAATACCTGATTGTTAATAGTTTGTATATGTGAATTTTATTTTTAAACTTTGTAATGTATGTGTGCTATTTTCTATAAAATAAAAATTTTTCCTGCTCTCTTTATGTGTACGTTTCAATGAACCGGTTACAACTTCTGATATTTATTATAACTTATTGAATCTTACTTTTAAAAATATTTAAATATAAACACTTAAATTAGACAGGCAACGCCAGCCCGACGGGGCCGAGCTGGGCCCGCCGAGGACGGCCAGACCCCCCCAGGGGAGGTCACACCCATAGGGCCTGAGCCACATGTCAGCTACGCTTCCCCTTGCCTGTGGTCTAAAAAGTCATATATTTATATGCGCCGCTTAGCAGCGATTTGCGTTTGCGGCGACGACCCAGTGAATTGCGTGTGATCAAAATATTCGCTCCGCTCCACAACCACAACCTAATTATACCAATAATTTATATATATATATGAATTTTTAGTGGCGTGCAGCCTAAGGCCGCTTCTATGCAGCCTAAGGCCATCCAGAACATCATGCACCGGCTTCTCATAACCAAACTTTCATACAAGTGTTTCTTGGATCCCTTAACTGAAGAAAGAGAAGCTCGAGAGGTCATAAATATCTGAACGCCCCGAGCCAGAAGAATATCCAAGGAAAAATGACAATGAGACCGCCCGGAAGATCATGCACGGTCGGAGACCGCTTGATGCCGACTGTGAGTGCACTCAAAGCCGTCACCACTCACGGCTTTGAGTGCACTCAAAGCCGTCACCACTCACGGCTTTGAGTGCACTGAATGCCGTCACCACTCACGGCTTTGAGTGCACTCAAAGCCGTCACCACTCACGGCTTTGAGTGCACTCAAAGCCGTGACCACGCACGGCGTTGAGTGCACTCAACGCCATCACCACTCACGGCTTTGAGTCCACTCAAATCCGTCACCACTCACGACTTTCAGTGCACTCAAATCCGTCACCACTCACGGCCGTCACCACTCACGGCGTTGAGTGCACTAAAAGCCGTCACCACTCACGGCGTTGAGTGCACTCAAAGGCGCGACTCTGAGTGCACTCACAGCCGTCACCACTCACGGCGTTGAGTGCACTCACAGCCGTCACCACTCACGACATTGAGTGCACTCAAAGCCGTGACCACGCACGGCGTTGAGTGCACTCAAAGCCGTCACCACTCACGGCTTTGAGTGCACTCAACGCCATGATAATTGCGTTGAGTGCACTCAATGCCATACATAAAATGGGGTTGACTGCACTCAACACCATGATCACGGCTTTGAGAGCACTGAAAGCCGTGATCACTGAACGTCATAGACTGAGCACTGAAAGCCGTGATAACATTTACTTTGAATTATTGCTGCTATGGGCCGTTTACTGATTCTATTTCACTCAACGCCTTAGACTGCATAGTGTTCAGTGAGTTGAGCTCACTCAACGTCATTTTACTTAGAATTATTTCTGCCATGGGCCGTTTAGTGAATCGACCTCACTCAACGTCATTTCTACTTCGATATTTTTCTGTCTCCGGCCGTTAAGTGAGTTCACGTCACTCAATGCCATACACTGATTAGGGCGACGCGTATGCAAACAATCATAGGTCGTTGCGTGCCCGCAAATGCCGGTTGCTGCGCCGATACGGTCAATTGTGCGTAAGTGGGGCCCGCTTCTATGCGGCCGAAGGCAGCCCAGAGCATCAAGCACGGGCGAAGCCCGTAGGCAGGCGGGCTAAGCCCGCCTGATGTTGCCGAAGGTCGCCGAAGAGCATCGAGCACGGGCGCAGGGTGGCGAAGCCCGCCTGATGAGGCGAAACGCCGCCCGAGAGCATCGAGCACGGTTATAGCCCGTGTGTAGGCGGGCAAAGCCCGCCTGATGTGACCGAAGGCCGTCCGAGAGCATCCAGCACGGGCATAGCCCATGCGAAGATGCTCGTGTATATATATATACACGAGCATCTTCGCATGGGCTATGCCCGTGCTGGATGCTCTCGGACGGCCTTCGGTCACATCAGGCGGGCTTCGCCCGTGCTTGATGCTCCAGGCGGGCTTCGGGCTACGCCCGTGCTGAATGCTCTCGGGCGGCCTTCGGTCGCATCAGGTGGGCTTCTCCCGTGCTTGATGCTCCGGGCGGGCTTCTCCCACGCAATTCACCCACTCGGCACCGCAACCGCCGCTCGCGTCCCCGCATTTCACCAGCTCGACGCCGCAACCGGCACTCGCAACCCCGCACTTCACCGGCTCGGCGCCGCAACCGGCACTCGCAGCACAACTGCCTGTGCTCATATAGGTTCAGATTGAGTATATATATGCACAGAGATGAGCAGGTGCGAAGAGGGGTGAGACGGAAGAGAAACAGTTTGTCAAATCAAGTGAAATATGTTTTTCCTGCATTATGATTTGTACTAACAATATGCTTTTGTGATATTATTTGCAATTTAAAACTTCGCCAATTTAAATTACCTAAGAAATTTTGATGCTCTCAATAGATAAAGTAATTTGTGTTGGGCACATCAATACAGATAATTTATCATGACAGTCAATTTAATACGTATATAAGTGTAATATGGATGCAACATTGATGTAAATGGAGGCGGGTAAAGCACGTACGAAATCCGTGAGGCGGGCCAATCTCGTGCAAAAATTTTCGTATTTCATCGTAAGAAAGCATCCTTAATGCATCCAATATATTATATTTTTCCATCGTAAACCCTAAAAAATTAATAGGTTTGGCAATGAAGGATAAAGATAGAGATAGGGCAAAAACATTTTTAGCATGTGATTTAGAACGGTAATAAAGCAAAAGAAAATAAGGAGGAGAACAAAAACATTTTATACATTGAAATTGATTATTTCAATAGAGTTTTTTAAAGAAAATAGCAGACGCAGAACAATTTATTTACAATACAACATGTAATATTCAAAAATGTACAATATTTTATTCGATAACGGTACTACAATGCTAAACACTAGTAAGCATAGATACAACAAAACGTCGCCTTTACCAGAAAGCATTTCTCAATTCCTTGTACGGCCCATGATTCACTGTGAACAAAAGAGAAAACTTTAGTGATTTCAAAATTGCATGTGCATTAAGCAACTGTAGAAAATATTACTAACAACTATTTTATATTGAATTCTTTTTTTGCAGCTTCGATGTCATAGGACTTTGGTACAATCATTCTTTTTGAGGTTGCAAATGATCGAAAAACAAAATTCCATTGTTCTACGACACTTACATCCCTTGCCACCTTTGGTATTAAAATTTTGGTCCGTTGTATTTGTACAGATGAGGCATATCATACCATGATGTTTTGTCGTCAACTCCATGTTGTCCGCGATATATTTCTTCTACCCATTCTGGAAATACACATTCATGTGAATGAGATTGGTGTCCTGACTGTGTTGGCATACCTATATGTAGTAAAAAAATTGTCAACATAACGGCAAAGCAATATGTAAAATATTTATTCTAATACAGAGTAATACATCAATTATTATAAATAATATCATAGTAATCTATATGAGTAATCTAATATTTTAATAGTAATAAGATGACAACAGCACACATAGTAACTTACTTTAATTCGTTGTACATTTAATTGCTTTTATGCGATAACCTGTGAATGTGAGCATCATACTCATAGAAGGAATATTGGTTGATATGTTTGGATCATTTTGGTCATTCCTTTTTTTTATTGATGACTATATTTCGTAGAGTCAGGCTTCCTATAAATGAAGTCTCCTTAAATTGAGTTTTCAAATTCATTCACCAGTTGAGGTTCTAGTTTTTTGAAAAGATTCTTGAAAGTAAACAATACAGAAGCTCAGAGAGAATCCAGAGGAGGATAAAACTAATGAAACATAAGTAATTTACGCACCGTTTGGCACGGTGCTGGAGGTTGTAAATGCAAGGGTTAAACAGTCATTCGTTAAGGATCGCCTAACAAATATCATCCATTTTAACATAAAAGTGAATGGAGTTTCTTAAGTGAAAGTTAAAGAATGACAATGTAAACCTCATAATCATGACAACCACCAAAGTGTAGGATAAAATGAATGAAACACAAGTAATTTAGGCACCGTTTGGCACAGTGGTGGCGGTTGTAAATGCATGGGTTAAACAGTCATTCGCTAATGATCACGTAACCAATATCAGCCATTTTAACATAAAAGTGAATAGAGTTTCTGAAAGTGAGGGTTAGATCTAATATACTCTAGAGGGGGGGGGGTGAATAGAGTATTTCAGAGTAATTAAAATCTTTTGCTGAATGATATAACTTATTCCTAAACTCAGATGCTATATCACAGCACAACATATTTAACTAATAAAAATCACAGAATCCTAACTATCACAGCCACATTAAGAACAAAAGAAAAAGGCAACCAGACAACACAAGAATTTTATAGTGGTTCCCCAACCTGGGTACATCCACTCTTCTACCACCCTGGTAGGAATCCACTCAGTTTTTTGTTCAGGTGACTGCCACCAATGAGCTTTTGGTAAGGTGGTCAAAAACCAAACCTCAAGTCTTTTGGTTAGGAGACTTGCAACCAAGATTCACTTTTGAAGGGAGTAGAGAACCCTTTTTACAGAGAGGGTGAGAGAGTGATGATGTCTTCTCTTTCTCAAGTATTCAACTGAGAAGAATCTGTGGATTTGATGGTGGCAAAAGCTCCCCCTGAAATACTGAATTTATTCAGGGTGAGAGGAACTTTGCTTCAGGGTGATAGGCCTTCAAGCTTTCAACTTCAACCAGAAGAATTTCAGGAACTCCTTGACAGATGCAGTAGTTGTTGTCCTTTGAAAGTTCCTGAGAGGATGACAGAAGAAGACTCTTGATTTGAATAATTGTTCTTCTTCTTCAGAAAACTGTTCTTCTTCTAGTCTAGCAGTTGTTGATTTCTTGACTGATTTCTTTGCTGTGTCTTGTGTATTCTATATATCTATCACTGTATTGTATCTCGTCTGCTCTGTTATGTAAGAAGAAGAGGAATCTATATTTTTATATTTTCCATGTAAAGTGCATTTGAATTTTGAAATCCCTTCTGTAATCAATGCTGACGGCCTTGGAAAATTCGCATTGATTAGTTTCCCCAACCGTCCCTTTGGAAAACGGTAGGCAATAATCCTGATGAAGACCATAATTAATGCTCTTGTCTAACGATAATATTCAGAGAATATTAGAGCATTAATTACTCAGGAATCATTGCAATATAATAGGAACAGAATAGGGAAACAACCAAGTCTGGATTCGTCGACCTGAGTCCATAGTTCGTCGAGCTGAGAATAGCTGTTCGTCGAGCTGATGTCCAAGATCGTCGACCTATGAATGGCTGACTGCTGCTTGACGACTTTACTATTCTATGCACCAAGTTCGTCGAGTTGATGTCCAAGATCGTCGACCTCTGAATGGCTGACTGCTGCTTGACGACTTTCCTATTCTGTGCACCAAGTTCGTCGAGCTGATGTCCAAGATCGTCGACCTGAGTTTTGATTTTGGACTTAGACTGTTTTCTGGTGCTGAGTGTTGAAACATCTTTTTGGCGTTGAGTGTGATGTTCTCTATCATTGAGTGTTGAATCATCATTTTGGCATTGAGTGTGATGTTCTCTGTCGTTGAGTGTTGAATCATCATTCTGGCATTGAGTGTGATGTCCTCTGGCGTTTAGTGTTGAAACATCTGATCAAGAATTAGTCGATCTGGGACCAGAGAACGGAGTTTGTCTAGTTGATGTTTTAAGTTTGTCGACTGGAGTTTGACTTAGAAGTGTTGTCACTTTGTCCAGAGTTCGTCGAGCTGAGAACCAAGTTCGTCGAGCTCAGCTCAGAGAATTGTCTCTGAGTTCGTCGAGCTGAGCACGACTTTCGTCGACCCGAGATCGACGAACATAGAGCTCTTTTTCTAAGTCTTGAATTTTCTCTAAGTCTTGAGTCTCTGGCAGTGTTGGAGGCTGGTCCCTAGCATTATTGACTCTAAGGACTAGACCTAGACTCTAGGACACAACCATGAACCTGGCTATACATGTTGAGTCATATCCTAATTTAGTGAACCTAGCCCAAATCTAACTAGGGATCCAACAATCTCCCCCAATTTGGGTGAGGTCACTAATTACAGACTCAATGATAAAAAAGAAATATACAAAGCAAGAAAATATATATATCTGGCAGAGAATGAAATAATATATATGCAACAGATATATTTATACAGTTAGCTTTGTATCATAGAACACAGTTTTTCAAAAGTATACCATACACACAGGAGTTCAGGTTCTATTTCTTCTGTTTCTTTGCTTCTTTGCTCTTATCCCCAGGCTAAGTAAAGATGATTTCCCTGTTAGGATTAGCAGCTTATTTCTTTGATATGTACATATTTGCTGCTCCAATCACTGTCAGGGTGGAGGTTCTGGGTACTACAGCCTCTGGGTGTATTACCATGTACTCTACAAGATTAAACACTTTCTTGCTCACTTGAAGTTTATCCAGTTTTTTTTCTCTGTATGAAGACATAGTTGTGAACTTTGTTGGTTCTTCACCCGCTTCTCTAACCTTCTTTATTTATGACAGACCTATCAACTCTTGGAGCCTAGCCATCCTGAAGTTGGGATCAACATCTTGACTAACAGATGATTGATCATCTTATAGGGGTAGTAGGGTAACAGACTTGAATTGAGTGGACTGTGCTTGGAAATTTGTTACTTTTTGGCTTTCATCACTCTGAGTATACATAAACTTTGGAGGAGCAGTCTCTCTATATTTTACTTTAGGCTTACGGGATCTTGTGTGCCTTCTTTGTTGAGCTTGCTGTTTGGGAGGTGAGAACTCTAGTTTCTGATAAACTACCTCCTTTATTTGTTTTGTAGAACTGACATTCTTTTGTTGGCTGCTTCCTTGAGAATGATGTCTAGATGACCTTTCCTGCCTTTGATATGTTTTGGTGAAGGATGTAGGCTTGGAAGGTACATCTGTCCCTTGAGAAGTAGTTCCCGAGGCACCAACAGTAGGAGGAGGAGGAGGAGGACTTCTCTAGAATTTCTGTGGGGGAAGAGAATATCTTCTGCTCTTCTTCCTTGCCTTTTGTTCATTTTTGGACAGCCACATCCAAGCTGGCATACCCTTGTATGGATTTATGTTTTGCAGAATGTAATAGTGTGTGTCATTTTCTGGATTGGGTTTTGGGGCAGGAGGTGGAGGAGCTTTCATTTTCTTTGAAACTTTCTTCCTCTTTGGGTCCTCATCAGAATCATCATCATCATCATCATCATCAGAAGGCTGAGGATTGTCATACATGGCATCAATCTTTCTTATTGTGTCATCAAAAGTTGTTGTCTTTTCTGTCTTTAAAGGAACTGGAGGGGAAATTGGAGAACTGTGTACATCAGTGCTTTGAGCAGCTGATTTATTTTCTTCCTCAATATCAGCCATGACCAGTGCATCTAGATCAGGCATTGGAGAATCATCAATAACATAAATTGGTGCTATAGGGGATGAGATGGTGGGGGAAGCAACTCTGGGAAGAGACTCTGGAGCTGCAAAAGTGGCCTTGAGCCAAATTGGTGTGGTATATTGAATTATAGCCATAGATGGCTTATTGCTGTCTGTTGGTACATCTTCTGCTATAACTTTTTCTTGTACATCTTCTACTATAACTTCTTCTTGTACATCTGCTACTATTTCTTCTTCTGTTGCTACATCTTCTGCTGCTTCTACTGTGTCCATATCCTTTTCAACTGATTCTGCTGGTGCTATTGCTTCTGCTACAACTGTTGCTGCTTTTGCTACAACTGCTGCTGCTTATTCATCAAGTATCTCTCCCTGCCTGGTTTCAGGAGGTACTGAAGCCAGACCCCCAAATGAAGAGGGAGCAGTAGTTAAGGCAGTAATTTGTGCAGCTAGAGAGGAGATGGAGGCAGCAAGAGGAGAGATAGCCTCTGCTATGAGTGATTTTAGGAGGGGTGTGAGGAGGGTAATGAGTGGGGAGATAAGGGAGGGATCCAAGTGTGGAGAGGTAGATGTTGTGGCAGTGGTTGGTTGAGTGGATATGGTAGTTGCTGGGGGAGTTAGAGGTGGAGGTGGAGGTTGGATTTGAGTGTCTAGGGGAGAGTCATTTGGAGGAGAGGGAGTGTTTAGTGGGGATGATAAGAGGTTGAAGAATGAGAGGGATGATAGGTTGGTTTGGGGGATATCAATAAGATGATGTGGAAGAGGAGATTGGGGTGGTGAGGGTACAGATGTATCAGGCTGGGGGGATGGAGTATTAGAGGGAATATTTGTTGGAGAGGCAGGAAGTTGGGGTGCTGGAGGTGTAGAGGTAGGGACTGTAATGGTAGTGGAAGGTGGGGTTGGGTGTATTTCTAGTTGGGATGGAACCTGAGGAGCTGGAGGTGGTGGAGGGGTGGAAGGGATCTTTTCAATGGGGTGGGGAGTGGCTGGTACAACCCTGGTACTTTCAGAAGTTCTGGTGGAAGAGGAGGGAGACTTGGTTGGCTTAGTGATTGTCCTCTCCCACTTGCTAAACAGAGCACAAGTGAGTCTCTTGCTAGCATTAATGAATATGGTCAGGGATACCAGTGATTCAGCAGCCTTCTCCTTGAGGAAGATCCCAAGGATCCTTCCAAAGCAAACCTCCTTTTTGTTGTTCTTCTTTCTAATCAGATCAAATAAGATCTGTTCCCAGTTCACTATCCTTTTATGCACTATAGCACACATGACCAGGAACTGATGCCTGGTGATATAGTCATGTGCAGTGTGCTTCCCTAGCAGCACTTTCGCCACAATGTCTACAAGAAACTTGTACTCTGCAGACAAATGTTTCTTGAGCAATTTATTGGGGGTTTGTCCCGAATACCCCATCATGCTAAGCATCATATCAAATTCCTCCGAATTTATTTCTAATTCTTCATCACCATTACTCAATCCAAAAATTTCAGTTAAAACAACGGGGGTAAGGGAAACAGTAGTACCCGCGATTGTTCCAGTCATCGTATTTTCCTCTGTAGAAGCTGTGTAAACCCATTCCCTGATCTCTATTCCTGATATCTTGATACGGGTGGAGAGCAGAGTCTTCAACTATTTGTCTTCAAGTAATTGTAGAATATTCAGGAAGATGGGATCTAAGTATTGGAAAGATTCGAAGTCAAGGTCGAATCCAGTGTCAAACTTCATCGCCGCTAGAGTTCCTGCGGGAATCGCCATGAGAGCACCTGTAAGAGAAAATGAGGATCAAGTGCAAGAGAACTGAAAGCGCGGGATGGAGGTCGGAGAAAATCTAAATATAAGGTTTTCCGGAATATGAATCGATAGACTCCGTTCCACGAAAAAGAAATAGATCTTCGATCTGAGGTCGACGAAATAATTTGAAGTTAAACAATTCGTCGATCTCAGTCTGAAGGTTTGAAGACATTTCGTCGATCTTTGGTCGACAAAAGTTTTTCTGAAGAAAGTTCGTCGATCTCAGTTCGACGAGACTAACTTCACTCACAGACAGTTCTGTGAGGGCTGTTAAACACGGGTTGGACATAGGCGTGTCCGAAGCCGTGTCAGGGCACACGGCCTGTGATACGGGCGTGTCACATGGTTGTGTCCTGGTCGTGTTGAGTCAGTTTCTTTGCCGCTTAAGGCATACGGCCCGTGACACGGGCGTGTCACGAGCCGTGTCAGCCCAAGAAAGTGCTTTTCTGGGCGATTTGTGTCCGTTCATTTCCTTCAACTTGGATCCAATGGTCCAGAGGTCTTCCTGCTGTTATAAGGCAGAGAGTTGAAGGATAAACTCTCATTTATCTTTGGCCATTCTCTTTCTAAAGAGATAGAGAGAGGGTAGATCAAGGAAGAAGGAGGAAGGAGGAATCTGGCTGCCGGACGTGCTTCAACATTCCGAATCGAGAGCCGAGTTTAGCTTTGTGGAGGTGTTGGTACCCTAGTTTGGATTTGAGTTTAGTCTTCTCATTTAGTTTCTTGACCCAAGATATATCTATGGTCAAAGGTTAGTTGTTAGATTAGGTTTTCCTCAGTTGTAGAGTTGTCTCTTTTCTAGATGAAAATCTGGCTAAGTTGTTTTTTGGTTCGATTATGGTCGAATGCCGCTCGACTATTTGTTTGATAGTTCGACTATCTGTTCTGTTTGATAGTTCGACTATCTGTCTTGATAGTTCAACTATCAGATAGTTGAACTATCAAGACAGATAGTCGAACTATCAAACAGAACAGATAGTCGAACTATCAAATAGATAGTCGAGCTATCAAACAAAACAGATAGTCGAACTATCAAACAGATAGTCGAACTATCAGATAGTTGAACTATCAAGACAGATAGTCGAACTATCAAACAAAACAGATAGTCAAACTATCAAACAGATAGTCGAGCGGCGTTCGACCATAGTCGAACCAAAAAGACAACTTAGCCAGATTTTCATCTGGAAAAGAGACAACTCTACAACTGAGGAAAAACTAATCTAACAACTAACCTTTGACCATAGATAAATCTTGGGTCAAGAAACTAAATGAGAAGACTAAACTCAAATCCAAACTAGGGTACCAACAATCTCCCCCTATTTGGGTTAAGTCTCTCAAAACAAAAACTATTGGAAATAAATATAACTCAGAAAAAGAAACATCTAAGCAGCAAATTGCATTAAACAAACAGTCAAATAAACATACTATTAATAAAAGAAACTTAAGCAGCATCAGAATCTGATTTAGAGACAGAAGAACCAGGAAGGAAAGAATTTTTCCTGAATGGATCTAGAGCTTCCTTCTTTGATATCTTTAAATCTTGTTCTCCAATGATTTTAGATTCTCCTACTCTTGGCACTACTGCTTCAGGGTGCTTTTCCATATATTTAGAAGGATCAAAAATATCAGGTCTAACCTGGAATCTATCTAGCTCCTTCTTTTTGAATTTAGACATAGTAGTTAAGCCTGAAATATCATTACCTTCAGCTTTGGCTTGTCTGATCTGAGCTGATCCAACTAATTCAAGAAATCTAGTCATCCTGAAATCAGGATTTAACTCTTGGCTTTCATATTCATTTTCACCAGTTGGATCTAAAGGTCTTACAGTTTTGAATTTAGTAGAGAGTTCTAGCATACTTGCAGCTGGCTCTTTATTTTCTTGAATAATAAGAGAAGATGGAGGAGTAAACTCTGCATATTTTTTACTTGATTTTTCAGAGTAAATAATCCTTTTAACTTTTGAATCAGTTTTCTTTGTTTGAGCTGGCTTTTTGGATTGTATACTTTTGCTTTCTTTAGAGGGTGATGCTTTTCTCTTGGGAGAAGGAGGAGGAGAAAAGGTTAGCTTCTGATATACTACCTCCTTCACTTGCTCTTTTGTATCAGCCTCTTGTCTTTGATGTCCAGATTGAGATCTGCCTTGATATCCTGGATTGCTTCTTCTTTGATGAGCTTGAGACTGAGTGAATCTAGCAGAAGGGGCTGAGGGATTTGCAGACACATTTCCAGATGCTCCTACACTAGGAGGTGGAGGAGGAGGACCTCTAGGAGTCCACTTGGGAGCTGGAATATCATATCTTTTGCTTTTCTTTCTCTGCTTTTGTTGATTTTTGGATAGTCCCATCCAATGTTGATATTCATTAGATTTGGAATCTATCCCTTTCAGTATATAATATGGAACATCGTGATCAGGGTTAGGAGGAGGAGGAGTAGCAGCTTTCCTTTTTTTCTTTGCTGCTTTCTTCTTCTTAGAATCTTCTGACTCATCAGAATCATCCTCATCATCAGAATGAGATGATGGAGGTTGATCATAGGGGTCAAAAGCCTCTTGCTCAGCTTGTTCTTTGGCTTTTAATTCAGCTTTCTCTCTTTCTTCTTCTAAGGCATCCTGTGCTAGAAGAGTATCCTGGTCTAGTCCAGGGGTGTCATCCCAGACTGTAGATCTTTCTTCTTGTACATCTGAAACTTTTTCTTTCTCAACTGTAACTGTCATGAGGACCAGTTCATCATGCACAACTATCTGAGCTGGAGGAGAAGATACAGGATCTTGAACAGGTTCTGGAGCTGGTTGTTGAGCAGGTTCTTGAGCAGCTTGAACTTCTTGAACTAGATCTGAAACTAAAGGGACACAAAAGGGTTCTAAATGGTATCGCAACATCCCTTCCAGGTATTCACAGGCTAGCATGTCAGTTAACATGTCAAGGAATTGAGTAAATGAATTACCTTCAGGATTTTCTTCAGAATTTTCGAACTCCCACAAGTCATCTAGATAGGAGGTGATGACTCCTTCTAAGAATAGAGCAACTATGGGGGTGGAGGCTTCTTCAAGGCATACTTTGAAGGCAAATTCTGCTTCCATTATGATATCAGATAGCCTCTGAACTGGTGCTGGTTCTGCAGATGATGTTGTAATGTCAACTGAAACTGCTGTTTCTTTTTGAATTTCAGCTTGGGGCTCTGCTGGAAGAGTAACAAGGGGCAGTCCTGAGGCATCTTCCTCGAACATCTCCCCCTGCCTGATTTCAGTAGATACTGAAGTCAGGCCCCTAAATGAAGAGGGCTCAGCAGACTTGGAGAGGGCTGTGATGGAGGATGACAGAGAAGAGATGGTAGAAACAAGAGGGGCAATTGCTTCTTCAATCATGATTTTGATTGAAGGAGTAATTAGCTCCAAGATGTTTGTAATGAAAGCTGGAGTTATTTCAAATGATGTGGATGGGGGAAGATTAGTAGATGGAAGATCATCATGGATGGTTGTCTCCTGATGAGATATGTTGTGAACTGGTGATTGATGGGTGGATGCAGGAAGATCAATATGATCTGAATGAATTGGTGACTGAGGTGGAGTGGGTAGATTTTCAGAAACCAACAAATCAAAACTAGGATGAGATATCCTAGTAAGATGTGAAGGGAGTGGAGATGCTGGTGGTGATGCATGGAGAATAGTGGAGGAATCAAGTAGAAGAGAGACAGTTGATGTAGATGGTAATGCAGAAAAAGTGGATGGTAGTGCAGAAGTAGATGGTAATGCAGAAGTAGAAGTGATGGGGGGAATGGAGGAGCCTTCTTCATGTAGGTGGGGAGTGACTGATACAGTCCTGGTGCTCTCAGATACAACAGGAGCTACCCCAGCTGGTGAAGGCTTCTGAATGCTCCTTTTCCACTTAACAAATAAGGTAGGATCCATTTTCTTACTGGCATTGATGGAAGTTGCAACTGTACCCAACAGTTGAGGATATTTTTCCTTTAGGAAAATTCCTATTACCCTTCCAAGGGTTACTTCCTTCTTGCTGTTCTTCTTTCTGATCAAATCAAACATTATCCCTGTCCAATCTATCTCTTTCTTGTTGATAATCGCACTCATCAAGGCAAACTGCTGCCTGGTTATATTGTCATGAGCTGAGTGCTTGCCCAAAAGCACTTTTCCAATCAGTTCAGCTAAGAACTTAATCCTCAAAGGGAAATTCACTTTCAGCAACTTTGCAGGGATGCCCTCAGCATGACCTAGCTCGACGAGCATCCTTCCATATTCTTGAGCATCTTGGTCATACTATTCTTGACTATTCAACAATCCAAAAATTTCAGTTAGAACGGCAGGAGTCAGGATTACCTCTTCGCCGCCTATTGTCCCGGTCATGGATTCGTCGCTGGAAGACGAAGATTAAACCCATTTTTGATCTTTGGAATGTTGATCTTGATCCTTGTTGACATCAGCTTTTCCAAACCTTGATCCTTGCAGAGCTATAACATCTCTATGATCTCCGCATCGCAGGCGCTGAACGAGTCGAAATCCACGCT
Source organism: Platanthera zijinensis (assembly GCA_039513925.1). Taxonomy (NCBI): domain Eukaryota; kingdom Viridiplantae; phylum Streptophyta; class Magnoliopsida; order Asparagales; family Orchidaceae; genus Platanthera; species Platanthera zijinensis. The sequence continues at coordinate 71,007,016 of CM077084.1, read as the reverse complement.
AAAGCCGGCGTCAAACTTCATCGCTGTCAGGAGAGCTGGAGCAATCGCCATTGAAAGAGAGGACGACGAAGACGTAACGACAGAAAGCGCGGGGCAGAGCTCAAGCAGAAAGATGGAATACGAAAAGACGAGCTCTGTCGACTATAAATAAAACGATCTATTAACCTAGGTCGACGATCGTTTTATATTAAAACAAATAATCGTCGATCTATTTTAACAGATAATAGAAACGATAGTCGAACGGTCGTTCGATGATCGTCTCCTGAAGCAGAGTAGTCGAGCAATCGTTCGACTATTTCTGTCTTCACAAACAAACAAGCCGTCGTTACCCATAGGTCGATGATAGGCTCGACCTGTTCAACTATCATCGAACGTCATTCGACGATCTTCAAACAGATTTCAACAAGGCAGAAGTCACACTTAGTCTTTTCCATTAATCGTGCCTAGTTGATGCAAAAAGAACAGATGCTTCTGTTCATCTAAAGGCTTGGTGAAAATATCACCTCTCTGAAGGTCAGTGGATATGAACTCAAGGCTGATCTTGTTCTTTTTCACACAATCTCTCAGGAAATGGTGTCTAATCTCAATGTGCTTGGTTCTAGAGTGGTGCACAGGATTTTGTGCAATGGAGATAGCACTGGTACTGTCACACATGATTTTTGTGTTCTTGTGTGTACCCATAATCCAAAAGCTGGTTTTGAATCCACAGGATCTGTGAACAACAACTGGCAGCTGCTATATATTCAACCTCAACAGTTGAAGTTGAGACAGAAGCCTGTTTCTTACAGAACTAAGAGACCAATCTCTCTCCCAGGAACTGACAAGTTCCTGAGGTACTTTTTCTATCAACTCTACAACCAGTATAGTCAGAATCAGAGTATCCAATTAACTCAAATTCTGATTCAGTTGGGTACCATAGTCCTAAATTTTGACATCCCTTCAGGTATCTCAAAATTCTCTTGAGAAGAATCAAATGAGATTCCTTGGGGTTGACCTGGAATCTAGCACATAGGCATGTGACAAACATTATATCTGGTCTACTTACAGTTAAATACAACAGGGAACCAACAATGGCCATATAGTTTTTCTGATCAACTGGCTTACCCTGATCATCAGAATCTATAACTACATTAGTAGCCATGGGTGTATGCATTGCTGAAGCATCAGCCATCCCAAACTTCTTTACCAATTCCTTGGCATATTTGGATTGGGAGATGAAGATGCCATCAGTATCTTGCTTTACTTGGAGACCAAGAAAGTAAGACAGCTCACCCATACTACTCATCTCAAACTTAGAGTGCATCAGGTCAGAGAACCTTTTACAAAGTTTGGGATCAGTGGAGCCAAAAATAATATCATCCACATGAACTTGAACTAACAGGATGGTGTCTTTGTGATGCTTAACGAAAAGGGTTTTATCAACTACTCCCCTAACAAAGTTGTGCTCTAACAGGAAACTAGCTAGAGTCTCATACCAGGCTCTGGGTACTTGTTTAAGTCCATAAAGAGCTTTTTGCAACTTGTAAACAAATGAGGGTTGAGTTGAAGAAATAAACCCAGGAGATTGTTTAACAAACACCTCTTCCTTTAGCTCACCATTTAGGAATGCACTCTTGACATCCATCTGGAAAACCTTAAACTTCATATAGGCTGCATAGACTAGAAAGATCCTTATTTCCTCTAGCCTTGCAACAAGAGCAAAGGTTTGGTCATAGTCTATACCTTCCTCCTGTCTGTAGCCCTGAGCTACAAGCCTAGCTTTGTTCCTTACAATAATTCCATTTGCATCCAACTTGTTTCTAAACACCCACTTGGTGCCTATGATCAGTTGGCCTTTTGGTCTTGGAACCAAAGTCCATACTTTACATCTTTCAAATTGATTGAGTTCCTCTTGCATAGCAATGATCCAGTGGGGATCTAGCTCAGCATCTTTTATGGTGAGGGGCTCAATTTGTGAAAGGAAACAAGCATGCATCACATCCTGTCTTAATTGATGTCTTGTTTGCACACCAGCTGATATGTCACCAATCACTTGAGATGTAGGATGGTCTCTAAGTGTGACAAGATCAGCAGGTGGGATGTGATCTTCAGCAACAGTTGGGATTAATTCCTCCTGAGGAATAGGATCACCTGTTGGTGGTACATCAACTGCTTCCACAGTGTCTCCATCACTGTCTGAATCAGTGATATGAAGAATTGAAAGAGGGAGAATTTCTTGAGTGATGTCTCTACATAAATATGGTACCTGCAATGAGCTTGAGGAAGGAGAAGTTTCCTTCTCCTTGTAAAATATCTTTGACTCATCAAAGGAAACATGCACAGACTCTTCTATTTTAGAAGATGATTTATTAAACACCCTATAAGCTTTGCTTACTTGGGAATATCCAAGAAAAATTTCCATTGAAGCTTTTGCTTCAAACTTTCTAAGATATTTTTTGTTGTTATTGTGAATATACACTACACAACCAAAGACTCTAAAATAATTAATTTTAGGTTTCTTTCCCTTAAGCAACTCATAAGGAGTTTTACTCTTAAGCTTGTGTATAAGACATCTGTTCAAGACATAATTAGCTGTGCTAACAGCTTCTGCCCAATAAGAAAGAGGCATGTTAGCATCTGCCAATAATGTTCCAGCAGCTTCAATCAGGGTTCTATTCTTCCTTTCCACTACCCCATTTTGTTGGGGAGTTCTAGGAGCAGAGAAGCTATGTTTGATACCTTCTTTTTCACAGAATTCTTGCATGAGAAGAGAATCAAACTCAGTACCATGATCACTTCTGATCAAGGCCACATGAGTAGAATACTCAGTCTGCACACATAGCAGAAAGTCTGTAAGAACTTTGAAGTTATCAGCCTTAGTTCTCAAAAAGAACACCCAAGTGAACATAGAGAAGTCATCTACAATCATTAGAGTGTAATACGTCCCTCCTAGACTCTGTACATTTATTGGGCCAAAAAGGTCCAAATATAATAAATACAGGATTCTAGGTGAATCACTTTTATTTACAGATTTAAAGGAATTTTTGGTTTGCTTGCCTAATTGACAAGCCTTGCATAGGCTCTCCTTTTTGTAGGGGCAAGAAGGTAAATCTCTAATAAGGTTGTATTTAGATAACCTAGATATGTTCTTGAGGTTAACATGGCTAAGCCTCCTATGCCATAAGGTGTTATTATTTGTTACTTCATTAAACAGGCAGATTTCAGATTGAGTTGAATTAAAATCTACTATAAAAACATTACCCTGTCTAATACCTACTAACACAACATTACTATTTAAAGTAATATTACAGAGAGAGTCAGTGAAAGATACCTGATATCCTGCATCACATAACTGGCTTATTGAGATAAGGTTGTGCTTCAGTCCAGTTACATATGCAACCCTTTTGAATGTTACTGCTCCAATGGTAGTCCTACCATGTCCTTCTGTTTGACCACAGCTAGAATCCCCAAAGATCACCTTTGGTCCAAGCTTGACCTTGAATCTTGACAGATTGTCTTTGTTTCCTGTCAAGTGTTTGGAACAGCCACTATCCAAATACCATTTGTCTTTAGTAATTGGATAGGTCTTCTCCTGCAAATTAAACAATTAGACATTGTGGACCCAGACAACCTTGGGTCCATTTTTCACATAATGAAAACTTGAAATAAAAGAGTAAGCAGGCTGAGGTTTATATCCTAAAGGGTAAGATCTCCTAGGTGGGATACTCCATGCAGTTGATGGATCAACAAACCTAGTGTTTCTATTTATCTTAGGATTTCTAAAGTTCAGGTGATTATTTTGAAAATCATATTGAGATCGTCGATCATCATTCGACGATCGATGCTCAGATCGTCGAGCATCATTCGACCATTGAGCCTTCGATCGTCGAGCAGCGTTCGACGCTTTTTGTAGCTCTTTAAATTTTTGTTTTCTCTTTTCTCTCTTAGCTTTATTTAAGGCTTTGTTAACTTGTTTTACTTGCTCAGTATTCTTTATTCCATCAGTTGAAATAAAGTTTACTGGAGTTGAAAGATGATTTTTAAGAACCAATGGGGGTTCACTTGATGAGGCTCCTAAGCATAGCTTATCATTGCCTGACCTAGTGTTTGTCATGCTAGTGATCTCTAGCAGCTTAAGGATTCTACCATTTAGAGATTCTTCTAATCTATTTGATTTAGCTAGTTCATTTTTAAGAAATTTTATTTCTTCACTGGACTTAGTGAGTTCTGCTTCTAACCTAGCATTTTTAATGGAGAGGATTTCTGTTTCTGCTATCCTATTTCTAAGCTCCTTAATTTCTTTTTCTGAACTAATTAAATCTAAATAAAGGGATTTAAATTCAGATTTAAATTCAGCAGAATAAAAATCATAAGAAGATAATACCTGATCTTCTGTAGGCATTTCTTCATCATCATCAGAACTCTCTGCAGCTGAGTGGTTGCTGCAAGCATCAATTGCCATTAGGCAAATTTCCTTTGCCTTCTTCTCTTCCTCATCTTCACTGGAGCTTGAGGAGGAAGATTCCTCATCTGTGTCACTCCAGGTCTTAGCAATAAATCCTTTCTCCTTCTTCTTGTTTTTGTAGGAGGAGGACTTGGAGTGCTTCTTTTGATGTTCTTTTTCTTTTCTCTTTTCTTTGTTCTTTTCCTCTGGACACTCAGGTAGAATGTGTCCAGGTTTCCTACAACCATAATAGATAATTTCTTTAGCAGGAGATCTGTCATACCTTGGTTTATCTTCATATCTTGAAGATTTCTTTCTGAATTTCTTTCTGCCCATCTTGAGAAACCTTTTTGCAAAGAGTGCCATCAACTCCTCATTTGATTGGCTTCCTTCAAAAGCATCAGCAGCTTTAGAGCAAGGGTTTGCTCTTTCCTTGTTGGAGTTGGAGTCTTGGATTCAGCTTCAGCTTCCCTGGACTTCAACACTTGCTCAAAAGATTTGAGCTTGCCAAGGAGAGCTTCAGTTTAGATTTCAGTAGTGCTTCTAGCCTCTTTGATGGGCCAGATCCTAAGATTCCATGTGCTGGGGAAGCACATCAGTATCTTATCATTGACCTCTGTCAATGTTATCTCCTTATCAAGAGTTCTCAGCTCATTGATTATTGAGCTGAGCCTGGTGTACATTCCTTCAACTGATTCAGCTTCAGTCTTCTTGAAGTTTTCATATTGAGATATAAGGTTGGACCTTCTGTCCTTCCTTTCATCAGCTGAACCAGCTACAATCTGGTTCAGTGAGTCCCATATGGCTTTTGCAGAGGTGCAATCAGCCACTTTCTGGAAGGTTTCATCAGACATAGTCTGAGACAGAATGTTCATAGCTTTTGCATCAGCTATTTTTGCTTTCTTGTAAGTGTCATTGTAATCTGGAGGTGGTACTGCACTGAGATTTGTAGATGTTGTTGCAGTGGCTGCAGTAGGTGGTGTGGGTGGCCCTGTCAAAATAGAAGAAAAAATATCTTCATCAATAGAATTCATATATAACTTGATTCTTGCCTTCTAGATGCTAAACTTTGCTAAGTTGCAAACTGGAGGTCTGGTGCTAGAATAATCCTTATACTGGGCCATGAAGTGAATATCTATAAGCTTGGTATCTATCTAGATCTTGTGACTCAGGTGTTAGCAAACTGGAGGTCTGGTTCGACTATCTATTTGATAGTTCGACTATCTGTTTTGTTTGATAGTTCGACTATCTGCCTTGATAGTTCAACTATTTGATAGCTCGACTATCTGTTCTGATAGTTCGACTATCTGCTGTGGTAGTTCGACTATCTGCTTTGATAGTTCGACTATCTGTGTCGTTCGACTATCTGTTCTGATAGTTCGACGATCTCTGTGGTTCGTTCGACGATCTCTGTGGATCGTTCGACGATCTTTTGTCTGCTGTTAGTAATTTTGTACTCCTTCTGTTCTGTGATTTATTTCCTATTTATTTGGCATATTTTATTAAAGATTATTTCATTGATTTTATGCATACATCTTAAGGCAATCTTTGCCCCATCCTTTGTGCATAAGTCAAGCTTTATCTGACAAAGTCTTTTGTCTTATTAGTTGAAATATTTTCTGCTTTATCTGCCATGCTGTCCTTTATAGCCGTTAGACTCAAAAGTCTTCTCTGGCCGTAAAGAGTTTGTTCTGATGTGACTTTCTCTAGTATTCTTATATCAGATTGGATATGCAACTTCTTAGAAAGCTTTATCCCTTTATAGGATGTCTGTCTGCAGGATATGTTTTTTGTATTGTGCTATTTGCAGCCCAGATTACAGATCTCAGAAGAAGACAAAATTCAAACAAAGATTAGAGCCGTTATAAAGGCCAATATATAAAGTGCTATCAAAAGATATGGATATACAAGATATACACAAGAGACACTCACATAGAGATATAAAGATTCAAAGCAAGAAGATATACAGCTCTCAGACATTGTTACATTCAACTGAGAAGATCAACCTTCTTCAACTCTCTCTTCTTCAATCCTGAGTTCATCCTGCTGCCAGGAACATTCACTCAGAGTCTCAAGAAGAAGAAGAAGAAGAAAGAAAAGCTGTTGAAGAAGAACATCTATTATAAATCAAGAGTCTTCTTCAACCTGCTCCTTCAAGAACTTCAAGACAGTTCTCTGTCAAAAGTTCAGAAGAGAACCTGCACCCTGAAGCAAGGCTTCTTCCTAGATATTCTCTAAGCCAGGGGGAGCCTTGATTCTTTAAAGCTTTCTAGCTCTGTGCAATCCACTAACTTCTCTAATCTGTTTTAACAATAGAGAAGACATTCTAACTCTCTCAACCTCCTGTATAAAGGGTTATTACTTCCTTCAAAAGTGAACCTTGGTGGCAGGGCACCTGATATAAAACCTGTGTTGGATTTTGAGCTCCTGATCAAAAGCTCAAAGGGTCTACTTGATCTACCTGAAGCAGATCAGTTGGTGGCAGGGCACCTGAACAAAAACCTATAGTGGATTCCTACCATGGTGGTAGAAGAGTGGACGTACCTATTTAGAGGGAACCACTATAAATCCTCTTGTGTCATTTGTGTTGCTTAATTTAATTATTGCACTGTGGCTGTGAGTAGAAATAACTAGGATTGCTAGTTGCTGTGATAGGACCAAAGCTCAACTGTAATTACAGTTAGCTTTCTCTTGTGCACTTCACTTTGTGTTAGGCTCTAGGGTTTCAAATATCTATAAACTCATTCCGTAAATTAACTCTAAGGGAGTTGAGTAGGGTGTCATAATTTTTGAATACTCTATTCACCCCCCTCTAGAGTTGTATCTATCCTCACTTTCAGGAGGCAAGGCCGTTGTGGTGATTTCCATCTGGCTAGTCTGCCATGGCTCTAAAGCGATCGTCAAGGGTAACTATCTCCTTCTTAAACAAGTGAAGTACTCCTTTATGCATGAGCATGGAATCCTCCACCAAGAGGTGGAAAGCGTAAGTGATTCCAGTGGGTTGATTGTTGATATCCCCAATTGAGTCTGCATCTAGATCCGTAAATGTGTAGTACGGAATAGGCATGCTGTGTGAAGCCCATCCTGACGATTGATTTGGATTGGTGATGTTTATGTTGCGAACCGGAGAAGACTCCATGTATAAACCGCGTAGTTTACGGAGTTTGTGAGGATGCCCTCCTTGTGTTGTGTGTGCTGCGTGAATTGTATACTCTGCGTGAGCTGTGTGCTGAACCGAAAAGCGGCTATGCGGGATTTGTGTACTGAACAGGGAAGGGAAAGCCAACCCGCATCAAGATCTGCGCTATTGACGAGTTGAGCAACGGGAAAGGGCTAACCTATACCTGCGTTGTGAGAGATCGATTGGTGGCAATACAAATGGGGGGCTGCGGGCCAATCTCGGGTTATTACACCACAGTGGTGGGTCGATCTGAAATGCTCAATTGTTGCAGTGAGGTTAACACCTCTGAGTGGGATGGGCGAGGAAGTCTCCAGCATGCGTGTTGTAATAGACTAGTGCCCATAGCCAACAAGTTAAGAACCTTTAATCGATGGTGTTACTAAGGATGATTCAGTACACCGTAAGCATGCCCTGAGTGCACGGAGCGTCTGGCACGAAGGCCGGCATTTGTGATGACGTTGTGCGTGAGAGCATTTGTTGTGATATATAAAGATATATGTTGTGATTTCTATGCATGCAGGGAAGGAACCACTGCCCCGGGTAAGGGGGTACGTTATAATTGGTCGGCTGAATGCTGACCGTTGCTTTGTTTATTACCCTTGGGGTGGATGTCCATATGCAGGTGCTGACGGGCTGACTTGGATTGAGCGGACTGAAGCCCTTGCTGCTTGTAGGCCCTTGAAGTCCGTGCAAAGAACTATATTTTCATGTATTGCCAGCCTGCATGCCGATGTATGAAATCACATTTGTAAAGAGAAACACGTAAGGCTTTAAGGCCATGAGAGTTTGTGGTTGTATACATTCCTGGTGCTATATATAAATGTGTTATTTATATATTTAGTGGACATTCAATGTGATGAGTTCTTGCAAGTTAAAATCTTCTGGTAGAATGCTCGGAGTTAAGATGTGAGTAGAAAGAAATTTTGATATTCATACATGATTCCGCCATTTGTTTGTGAAATATGGCGTGGGGCCCCGATCGGACCCTCTGTTATATTCCATGTGACAGATGGAGGCATTACAAATTGGTATCAAAGGATATGGTTTGGTAAGGATAACATAATGGAACTCAAGAATGTCCACTAGGAATGCAATACATATGTTTGAGGCGCGTGAGTGTGTATACTAGGCATGCTTGCCATTTTGGAATGGACGTTAATGGTGTTTTGTATACGTATAGGTGACGAGGAGTGGTACGGGGTGATTAGATCCCCAACAATCTGCCGAGAGTGCGGCACCAACTGAGGCGCCCACACCTCCTCCCTCGGAGGAGACCAAGCATTTAGTTACTGAGGCGGTGCTCGCAACTCCAAATGCACAGCCTATTGGGCAGGCAAGGCCTGCAGTGGTACCAGTACGGCTGTGTGCGAGTCAAGAGCGTGTTGAGGATCTGATTGACGAGAAAGCAGCTGACGAGCAACTGAAATGTTTTATGGATTTTAATCCACCTACGTTTGTAGGGGTGGGTTCCCCAACGCAGGCGGAGGACTGGTTCGCAAGAGTGAAGATGATCCTGACAACGATCAGGACTGAGGAGGGGCAAAAAGTTACTTTAGCTACTTTCTTGCTGGAAGGAGAGGCGAGGCTTTGGTGGGATGAATTGGAATTGCACCACTTGGCAGGCAGAGGTCTAGGGGAGATATCAATTGAGGAGTTCTCATGATTATTTTGGGCAAAGTATTTTCCAGTAACGCAGCGAATTACAATGGAAAATGGGTTCCACGTCTGGTGCAGGGTGAGAGTAGTGTTGATACTTACCTGCATGAGTTTAACAGGCTGGGGCGCTATGCGCGGTCTACTTTCGCTGAGGAGGAGCGGAAAATGAATAGGTTCTATAAGGGACTTCATGATGAGGTGAGGTTGGCGCTCCCGAGTTCGGTGAACCAAGGCTTCCAGGCATTAGTAGATACAACCCGTGCGCTGGAGAAGGATTTGAAACAGGTGCATGACAAGAAGAACTTGACGGTGGAAAAGCCGGAGTTCAAAGTGTTGCAGTCAGAACAATCAGAGTTTAGGAAACGAGACAAGAAGAGGTTCATGTCTGCTGAACAAACTTCTTCGAATGTTACTTCGGGAGGAACGTATGGGCAAGGACGTGTTGAGAAACATACATGTTTTAAATGTGGGAAGCAGGGACATTTAGCGAAGTCTTGTTGGCGTGGACCTTCAACGCGTGAGAAAAAGACAGGTGCGTCTTATGAGGAAAAGGGCAAAGCAGTGACAGTGTCATTTGCATCACAGACGCAACCTCGAGTGTACAATCTCGAAGTATAGGAGCCACAAATCTCAAATTGTGAAGTACAGCAGCATCGTGTATATAATTTGGAATTACAGGAGGCCATAAAGCGGATTATGAGGGATGCAGATGAGCGGAAATAAAATAAAGACTACACTTTGCTATCTTCATAATGTAATAAACTATATATTGTATGTATGTCTGACAATATATTTGTTAAAGACCTATTTTTGTGCAATGCCGTGGAGCGAGACAAGCTGCGGCCTCTAAGCTCTAAACCCGGTTTATTTTATAAAAGTGCAACAAAGGAGTGGTTGTGTTGGTGTCTACAGTTGAGCCAAATTTTGAGACGAAATTTCTTTAAGTGGGGGAGGATTGTAACACCCTAAAAATCCTTGGACTGTAGACTGAGCAACACAGCCAGGGACACAGGCGTGTCCAAGGCCGTGTCCTGCTCTGTGTACTAGAGTGGGTCTCGAATGGGCCTAGAGTGAGGCACACAGCCTGTGATACGGGCGTGTCCAAGGCTGTGTCCTGCTCTGTGTACTCTAGTGGGTCTCGAGTGGGTATCGAATGGGCCTCGAGTGAGGCACACGTCCTGTGACATGGGCATGTCCAAGGCCATGTACTATGAGTTCGACGACATGATCTCGACAAAATGCAGTCGACGATCCTCGAGAGGCAAGTCGGTTGGGCACACGGCCTGTGACACGGGCGTGTCCCATGTCCGTGTCCTTCTCTGGTTGTGGCCAGGTCTGTGAGGGCTGTTAAATACGGGCTGGACACGGGCGTGTCCGAAGCCGTGTCAGGGAACACGACCAATGATATGGGCATGTCACATTGCTATGTCCTGATCGGGTTGAGTCGGTTTCTTTGCCGCTTAAGGCACACGACTTGTGACACGGGCGTGTCACAAGCCGTGTTAGCCCAAGAAAGTACTTTTCTGGGCAATTTATGGCCGTTCATTTCCTTCAACTTGGATCCAATGGTCCAGAGGTCTTCCTGCTGTTATAAGGCCGAGTGTTGAAGGATAAACTCTCATTTATCTTTGGCCATTCTCTTTTTAAAGAGATAGAGAGAGGGGAGAGCAAGGAAGAAGAAGGAAGGAGGAATCCGGCTGCCGGACGAGCTTCATCATTCCGAATCGAGAGCCGAGTTTAGATTTGTGGAGGCAAGGCCGTTGCGGTGATTTCCATCCAGCTAGTTTGCCATGGCTCCAAAGCGATCGTCAAGGGTAACGATCTCCTTCTTGGACAAGTGAAGTCCTCCTTTATGCATGAGTATGGAATCCTCCACCAAGAGGTGGAAAGCATAAGTTATTCCAGTGGGTTGATAGTTGATATCCTCGGTTGAGTCTGCATCTAGATCAAGAAATGTGTAGTACGGAATAGGCATACGGTGTGAAGCCCATCCGGACGATTGATCTGGATTGGTGATGTTTATGTTGCGAACCGGAGAAGACTCCATGAATAAACTGAGTAGTTTATAGAGTTTCTGAGGATGCCCTCCTTGTGTTGTGTGTGCTGCGTGAATTGTATGCTCTGCGTGAGCTGTGTGCTGAACCGAAAAGCAGCTCCGCGGGAGCTGTGTACTGAATAGGGAAGGGAAAGATGACCTGCATTAATATCTGCACTATTGACGAGTTGAGCAACAGGAAAGGGCTTACCTGTACCAACGTTGTGAGAGATCGATTGATGGCAATACAAATGGGGGGCTGCGGGCCAATCCCGGGTTATTACACCATAGTGGTGGGTCGATCTGAAATGCTCAATTGTTGCCGTGAGGTTAACACCTCTGAGTGGGATGGGCAAGGAAGTCTCCAACATGCGTGTTGTAGTAGACTAGCTCCCATAGCTAACAAGTTAAAAACCTATAATCGGTGGTGTTACTAAGGATGATTCAGTACACCGTAAGCGTGTCCTGAATGCACGGAGCATCTAGAATGAAGGCCATCGTTTATGATGACATTGTTCATGAGAGCATTTGTTGTGATATATAAAGATATATGTTGTGATTGCTATGCATGTAGGGAAGGAACCACTGCCCCGGGTAAGTGGTAGGGTCATTATAATTGGTCAGCTGAATGCTGACCGTGTCTTTGTTTATCACCCTTGGGGTGGATGTTCATATGCAGGTGCTGACGGGCTGACTTGGATTGAGCGGGCTGAAGCCCTTGCTTCTTGTAGGCCCTTGAAGGCCGTGCGAAGAACTATATTTTCATGTGTGGCCGGCCTGCGTGCCAATGTATGAAATCACATTTGTAAAGATAAACATGTAAGGCCTTACGACCATGAGCGTTTGTGGTTGTATACATTCCTGGTGCTATATATAAATGTTTTATTTATATATTTAGTGGACATTCAATGTAATGAGTTCTTGCAAGTTAAAATCTTCTTGTAGAATGCTCTGAGTTAAGATGTAAGTAGAAAGAAATTTTGATATTCATACGTGATTCCGCCATTTGTCTGTGAAATATAGCGTGGGGCCCCGACCAGACCCTCTATTATATTCCATGTGACAGATGGAGGCATTACAGAATATCCTCATGGATGATGATTATTGATTTTGGAGGTGATGGTGGTGGAAGAGGTGAAGTAGGAGAGATAATTGATGATGGTTGTTGTTGTTGAGGAGGTGAAAGAATTCTGATTGAAGGGATAACATCTTCTGGTGGTGGGGGAGTGGCTATAACTTCCCTGGTGTCCTCAGAAGTCCTGGAAGAAGAGGAAGACTTGGATGGCTTAGGGATGGTCCTCTCCCATCTACCAAACAAGGCAGAAGTTAGCCTCTTGGGGGAATTTATGAATATGGTCTGGGAGAACAGTAATTCAGGAGACTTGGCCTAGAGGAAAATTCCTAAGATCCTCCCAAAATAAACTTATTTCTTGGAATTCCTCTTCTTAATCAAATCAAACAACAACTTACCCCAATTTACAGCTTTATTATTAACCAGGGCACACATCACCAAGAATTGGTGCCTGGCAATATAGTCACGGGTTGTGTGCTTGCCTAGCAACACCTTCCCAGCAACATCAACAAGAAATTTATACTCTGCAGAAAAATTCTTTTTCAATAATTTATTAGGGTTTCCCTCGGAGTGACCCATCTTAATCAACATAGACTCATACTCTGGTCTATTTCTATGTCTTCTTCTCCATTTACCAAACAAAAAATTTCAGATAAAATAGCAGGGGTTAGGGTAACCTGATGGCCTGCAATGGTACCAGTCATTGTATCTGCATCTGGAGAGGTTGAAGTGAAGACCCATCGCATTATCTCATTCGTTGGCAGTTTAATCCTTGTGGTCATGATTTTCTTCAGTTGCTGTTCTTCAGACAGCTGCAGAATGTCCGTGAATATCTGATCGGAATGACTGAAGGAATCGAAGTCGATATCGAATCTAGTGTCGTTTATCATGCTGGAGAGGGAAATCGCCGGAATCGACATTGTTTTCCTACAAAATGAGAGAGAGATCAAGTGCAAGAGAACTAGAAAGCGTGGGATGGAGCTCGAAGAAAACCTAGTTATAAAGGTTTTCAGAATATGAAGCGTCAAACTCCATCCTGCGAAAAAAAAATCTTCATTCTAAGGTCAACGAAAAATTTCATGAAGAGATAATATCGTCGATCTCAGTCTGAAGTGGGGAAAATTTTTCGTCATTCTCAGGTCGATGAGAACTTTTCTGAAGCAAGATCGTTGATCTTCGTTCGACGAAAATAACTTCATATAGAGAGTTCGTCGATCTCAGGTCGACAAAATTTCTCAAGAATAGTTCTCAAATCGTCGATCTCCGTTCGACGAACTGTGACCAATTCTTTGACCTTAGACATAAATCTAATTAATGCTTCTTCATTGATCATACCTAGCTGATTCAGAAAGAACAGATGTTTCTTCTCATCCAAAAGTTTGGTGAAAATGTCTGCTCTTTGTAAATCAGTAGAGACAAAGGCAAGATTAATTTTCTTTTTATCCACACAATCTTTAATGAAATGATGTATAATTTCTATATGCTTTGTTCTACTATGATGCACTGGATTTTGTGCAATGGAAATTGCACTGGTACTATCACAAAATATAATTGAATTATTTAGATTGTAACCATAATCCAGGAGTTGGTTTTGAATCAACAATATTTGTGAGCAACAACTGCCAGCTGCAATGTATTCAGCTTCTACAGGTGAGGTAGATACAGATGTTTGTTTCTTACAAAACCAAGACACAAGCCTATCACCAAGAAACTGGCATGTTCCTGATGTGCTTTTCTTGTCAACTCTATATCTAGCAAAGTCAGCATTTGAGAATCCAGTTAATTCAAATTCTGACTCAGTTGGATAAAAGAGTCCTAGATTTTGGCAACCCTTTATATATCTCAAAATTCTTTTAAGTAAAATATAGTGAGATTCTTTAGGGTTCACTTGGAACCTAGCACAAAGACATGTAGCAAACATTATGTCTGGTCTACTGGCTGTGAGATACAATAACGACCTAATAATAGCCCTATATATTTTCTGATCAACTAGCTTGCCATGTTCATCAGAATCAATCACAGTATTGGAAGCCATGAGTGTTTTCTTGGCTGAGGCATTTGTCATCCCAAATCTTTTAACTAATTCCTTAACATATTTGGATTGGGAGATGAAAATGCCATTAGGGGATTGCTTTACTTGGAGACCAAGGAAGTAAGAAAGCTCACCCATGCTACTCATTTCAAACTTAGAATGCATCAGGTCAGAAAACCTTTTGCAAAGCTTAGAATCAATAGAGCCAAAAATGATGTCATCTACATATATTTGTACTAACAATATGTTATTATTATGATGCCTAGTAAATAAAGTTCTATCTACAATGCCCCTAGTGAACTTATGCTATACAAGAAAACTAGCTAGGGTCTCATACTAAGCTCTTGGAGCTTGCTTTAAACCATAGAGAGCTTTATGCAGTTTGAAAACAAAAGAGGGATGAGTTGGAGAAATAAAACCCGGTGGTTGTTCAACACATACTTCCTCTTTGAGTTCACCATTTAAAAAAGCACTCTTGACATCCATTTTGATGACTTTGAACTTTTTGTAGGCTGCATAAGCAAGAAAAATTCTGATAGCCTCAAGCCTTACAATAGGAGCAAATGTTTGATCATAATCAATTCCTTCTTTCTATCTATAACCTTGAGCTACTAGCCTTACTTTATTCCTTATGATGGCTCCTTGTGCATCCAATTTATTTCTGAATACCCATTTAGTTCCAATGACTTGGGAGTTTTTGGGTCTAGGAACTAAATCCCAAATTCTGCATCTCTCAAACTTATTTAACTCCTCTTGTATTGCAATAATCTAGTGGAGATCTTGCTCAACATCTTTTATGGATTGGGGATCAAGTTGAGATATGAAGCAAGCATGCATCAAATCTTGGTTGAGTTGATGCCTTGTTTGCACACCAACTGATATGTCTCAAATCACTTGAGATATAAGGTGATCTCTAAGTATGACAAGATCAGTTGGAGGAGTTGGTTCAACAACAACATTGGGAATTAATTCCTCTTGTGGAATTAAATTTGTTATTGAAGGTTTAGCAATTGTATCACTGAACTCTTCTTCACTATCTTCATCAATGTGTGGAGAAGGATGTGATTCAGCCTCATTAGTGAGGTTCAGATCATCTAATTTCTCACAAAATTGGGGTACCTGCAATAAGTTACTGGTAGAAGAATCTTTCTCCTTATAAAAAAAGTTAACTTCATCAAAAGAAATATGAACAGATTCTTCTATTTTCAAAGTAGATTTATTAAATACCCTATAAGTCTTGCTTACTTGGGAATATCCAAGAAAAATTCTCATTGTAACTTTGACCTCAAATTTTCTAAGGTGTTTCTTGTTATTATTATGAATGTAACATACACAACCAAAGATTCTAAAATAGTCTATTTTAGGTTGCTTCCCTTTGAGTAATTTATAGGGAGTCTTGCCCTTAAGTTTATGTATCAAAATTCTGTTTAGGACATAATTTACTGTGCTTACAGCCTCTGCCCAAAAGGATAAGGGCATGTGAGCATCTGTAAGCAATGTTCCTGCAGCTTCAATCAGGGTTCTGTTTTTTCTTTTTGCTATCCCATTTTGTTGAGGAGTTCTAGGAGCAGAGAAGCAATGCCTGATACCTTCCATCTCACAGAATTCTTGCATAGGAAGAGATTTAAACTCAGTACCATGATCACTTCTGATCAATGCAACTGGAGTAGAATACTCAATCTTTTTGCTCTTAAGAAAATTTGTAAGGACTTTAAAGTTATTTGACTTGTTTCTCAAGAAGAACATCCAAGTGAACCTAGAGAAGTCATCTACAATAACTAAGGTATAAGATTTCCCTCCCAAGCTCTGTATAGCAATGGATCCAAATAGATCCATATATTGCAAATACAGAATCCTGGGTGAATCACTCTTATTAATAGATTTAAAACTATTATTGGTTTGCTTGCCTAATTGACAAGCCCTGCAAAGGCTTTCCTTCTTGTAGGGGCAAGAAGACAATCCTCTAACAAGGTTGTCCTTAGAGAGTTTAGCAATATTTTTAAGATTAACATGTCCTAATCTTTTATGCCATAGTTCATTATTATTATTAATTTGATTAAATAGGCAAATTTCTGACCTAGCAGATTTGAAATTTACTATATAAATGTTTCCTTGCCTAAGGCCAATTAAGATAGTTTTATTATCTACAGAAGTAATAATGCAGGAAATTTGATTAAATGATACCTGATAACCTTCATCACATAATTGGCTTATGGATATCAGGTTATGTTTGAGACCATTTACAAATGCCGCCTTCCTGAAAGTGATAGCTCTAACTTTAACATTTTCATAGCCTTTAGTTTGGCCACAGTTGGAGTCCCCAAATATCACCTTTGGACCAAGCTTGGACTTGTAGTTTGTTAAGTTATCCTTGTTGCCTGTCATGTACTTTGAACACCCACTATCCAGGTACCACTGTTCCTCTGTGGTAGGATATTCCTTCACCTGCAAAATGAAAAATTAGGTGTTCTTGACCCAGGTAACCTTGGGTCCTTGATTCTTTTCAAATTTAAAACTAGAAATGTAAGAGTATTAAGGTTGGTTGTTGTATCCTAGTGGGTGAAATTTCCTAGGTGGAATTATCCATTGGGTAAATGGGTTAACAAAATCTTTTGGTTGATTAAATGTTCTAAAATAATTAGAGTTTCAATTAAGCTGAACTGGGATCGACAAATTCTGATAAGTTCGTCGATCTGAGTTCGACGAATAGGGATGAGTTCGTCGAACTCCACTCAGAGAATGGAAATATTCATTCTCTGTGCCCCAATATTGTCGATCTCGGCTCGAAGAACCATATTGGTTTCGTCGATCGCTAATCGAAGAATAATTATAATAGAAATCTGCGTTCGGAGTTCGTCGACTTGAGTTCGATGAACTGTACATATTTTGTCGATCTAAGTTCGATGAAATCTGTTGAACTTTGTTATGATTAAGGTTTTTCTTATTCTTTCTCTTTTTCTTAGGTTTCTGTTTTAATTCAGTTGGTTTATTATTCTCATCTACTTTTTCTTTACCCTTTTCTGATATGAATTTAATGGGTGTTGAGAGAATGTTTTTCTGAATTAAATGAGGTTGGCTTGATGAAGCACCTAAGCCCAGTTTGCCATTGAGCCTGACATTTACTGTGCTTGTGATGTTCATCAATTTGATGCTTCTTCCATTAAGGGATTCTTCAAATTGCTTTGCCTCAGTTAATTTAGTTTTTAGTGAAATGATTTGTTCAGTTGCTAGATCTAATTCATCTTTTAACTTAATATTTTCAGTTACCAGATTATCATGTTAGGTTAGCTTATCTCTGAGAAGTTTGATTTCTTTCTCAGATTTGATTAAGTCATTACATAATAATTTAAATTGAGTTTCGAAATGTTCTAAATTGAAATCAAATGAAGATATTAACTGATCCTCTTCAGATTGAGATTCTTCTTCAGATTGCTCAACTTCTAACAAATGGCATGAGGAATTGATGGCCATCAAGTAAACTTCCTTTGTTTTAGCTTCTTCTTCATCTTCACTAGAGCTAGAAGATGAAGATTCTTCTTCTGTATCACTCCAGGTTTCAGCAACAAATCCTTTGTCCTTCCACTTATGCTTGCCGGAGGAGGGCTTGCTGTAATACTTTCTAGAGTCCTTGTCTCTTCTTTTCTCCTTGATCTGATTCTTTGGACACTCAGGAAGAATGTGTCCAGGTTTTCTACAAATAAAGCAGATAATTTCCTTGGTAGAAGTTTTGTCATATCTTGGTTTGCCATCTTCTCTGGATGACTTCCTTCTGAAATCTTTTCTGGCCATCTTGTAAAATCTCTTGGCCAGTAAGCTTATGAGCTCATCATTTGCTGGTGGAGCTTCTGGTCCTTCAGATGCTTTGAAAGAAATGTTTTGCTCTTTCCTTCCTGATGAGGAGGTCTTCTGCTCAGTTTCCTCTCTTGACTTTATTAGCTGCTCATAAGATTTGAGCTTGCCTAGTAGAGACTCAGTGGATATTTTGTTCAGGCTTCTGGCCTTCTTGATTGGCCTGATCCTGGAATCCCATGTGCTGGGGAAGCACATAAAGATCTTGTCATTAATCTCTGTTAGTGAGATATTCTTGTCCAAATTCTTCAGCTCATTGACAATTAGACTGAGTCTATTGTACATATCAGCTACTGACTCAGATTCATCTTTCTGGAAATTCTCATATTGAGAGATGAGATGGGATCTTCTGTCCTTTCTCTCATTAGCTGATCCTGCAACCATTTGGTTTAGAGAGTCCCAAATGGCTTTTGTTGAAGTGCACTCAGCCACCTTCTGGAATATGTCATCTGACATTATTTGTGCCAGAATGTTCATAGCCCTTGCATCAGCAATTTTTGCCTTCTTCTGTGCATCAGTCCACTCAGGTGGTGGAACTGCATTTGTGCTTGTTATTGTTGTTGAATTGGTAGCCACTAGAGAAGGGGGATCTGTCAAGATAGAAATATAGATATCCTTATCAATTGAATTCATGTATAATCTAATCGTTGCCTTCTAGATTGCAAACTTATTAAGGTTGCATACTGGAGGTCTGGTGCTTGAGTATTCCTTATTCTATGCCATGATATAAATGAGACACTAGAGGTAATAAGATCAATCAAAGGATCTTTTGGTTCAGGTATTAGCTTGTGAAACCAAATGAACACCCCTCTGATACCAATTGAAAGTGAAGGGATAGATCTATCTTAACTCTAGAGCGTGAGTGGGGGGTAGGGGGGTGGGGGTGAATAGAGTGTTTTAAAAACTTGATTAATTTTTATAGAGGAATTAAAATAAGTGATACTAAAGTATATAAAGAGAAGTAAAAACAAGATTATCACAGCACAACAAAATAAGAAATGGAATAACCAGACGATAAAAGGAAATTATAGTGGTTCTCCAAAAACTGGGTACATCCACTTGATGAAGATTTTCTATAGTTTTAAAATATTATCCAAACTAAAATCTCAAATAGGCAAGTGTACCTATCAAAATATAGTATAAGAAATGTCGTATTAGACTCGGGGTCTGTTGAGTACTTCTACTCACGCAAATTAATATTATTTTATCTAAATATAAAAAGAGATTATTTTAACTAAATAAAGAAAATTAAATGCTACTTGATCTAGACTCACTTTGAACTAAAATAAACCTTCATGAAATAGTAAAAGTGCAAGCTCCTAATAATTTACTTTGACCGTGGAGGTTCCTAAAGTACAAAAGCGTCTCTCTCGAGCTCATGCTTCTGACTAACCTTAGGTTGATCAATTAAGACCTCTCGGCCAGTCGAAACCCCTAAACTTGCTTTAGATGGTGAGCCCCTCTATTGGATTTGACTCCAATCTGGCAGATTTATGTCGTCCTCTCTCGAGGAGTGCATTCAACTCCTTTTATCCTTGAGCGATCTACTCGTATTCGCAGCCTCTCGGTCATTTAAGATATGGACCTAGGATCGAAAAAAAATTCGCGAAATAAGAATTCGATACAAAATAAATCAAAGATAAATCGATAGCGAGCAAAAATAGAGAGCTTGACACATTTGTGAGAAAATAAATAAAGTTTGCTTTATTCATAGATTGTCTTGATCAAGCGCTAAGAAAATTAGCTACATGACATGAAAAGGGAGGTACATAAACAAGAAAACATGATTGCTAAAAGTAAATTGCTTGAAAACAAAACTAAGTTATGAATGAGGAGTACAAGAAAGAGATGCATAAAAAGGGTAAACTAAGATACAACATAGGCCTAAAACTTGCTCCTAATCCTCTTCCCGAGCTTCTGAACTCATCTGGAATTTATAGATTTTTCTGCTTGGGAGTCACGCCCTTGGTCACGCCCGTGACCTAGGGCATGTAAGGCTCGGAAACCGCTGTCTTGAAAGCCCGGGAATGTTGGATAAAAACCGCCAAAATCTGTAAAATTGCGGGTCATGCCCGTGACCTAGGGTGTGTCGGGTATGTTACTCAAAATGGCGGGAAGCTAAAAACGGCATGAGTTATTCTGCATTTGATGAAGGTGTCACGCCCATAGTCATGCACGTGACCTAGGGCCTGTACTGACCTAGGTCACACCCTATGTTATGCCCGTGACAGGGGGCGTGTACTTGGGAAATGCTCCAGAATTGCCACAAGAAGATTTCTGGAGAAAACTATTTTTTTGAACTAGACACGCCCGTGTTCACGCCCTAGACATGCCCGTGTCTTGGGGGAGTGTACTTGTGAAACTATCTAGATTTGTAGAGGACGTCGTCCTCTTTCCGTTGACTAGTTGCACGTCCCGTAACTCTTCCTGATTTGAAAGTTATGACCATTTAAAGTTCAGCTATCCGTGACCAAAAATGTTCATTTTCTCCAAAATGTTTGCACATCATGGCCATGGTCTTGAAATTGATATTTGGAGCCCATATTGACCTGAAATAAGAAAATAAAGCATTTTAATAACAATATTAAAATAAACTAAATAGAATATTATTATTTATTAAATAAAATCTATATATAAATAACTATAATAATCGACTTATCACCACTCTTCTACCACCCTGGTAGGAATCCACTAACAGGTTTTTGATTAGGTGCCCTGCCACGACAGGTTTTTGCTTAAGTTCCCTATCACCACAATATCTATTTCAAGGGAGATCTCACAACCCTTTAGGCTTTTGATCAGGTGCCCAAAAACCAACACAAGTCTTTTGTTAAGGAGACTTGACAATCAGGTGATAACTTTTGAAGAGAGTTAAAAACCCTTTTTACAGTGAGGTAAATAAAGTGATAGTGTCTTCTCTTTCTCAAACAACTTGATAAGACAAGTGGATTGCTGTTGTCAAAGCTCCCCCTGAGATGAAGAATGGTTCAGGAAGATAAGAGCTTTGTTTAGGGTATAGGCCTTCAACTAGCTTGATGTTTTTTCAGGAAGCTTTTAGACAGATGAATGTTGTTTGTCTCTGAAGAATCCTGAAGCCAGAAACTGAAGAAGACTAATGATCTTTTGTTGTCTTTCTTCTTCAATTTCCTGTAAGCACACTAGCAATAAGAATTTCTTCTCTGTGTCGTGTATCAGTAGCTGTATGATTGCAATTGTGGTTCATCTTTTTGAAAAAGATCTTTTATATTATGAGAGGATTTCCAACCTTTGAATTTTGAATAATATCCTGAATTTACTGCTGAGATTCTGGGAGTTGAAACGGCTAGAATTTGTCTTTAATGTGTTTCCTCAACCGTCCCAGTAAATAAATCAAGTAATTAACTCTGTGAAATTCATAATTAATGTTGCCTTGGAATGGCTATATTCTTGAGAATATATGCATTAATTATTTGGAGAATTACTGCCTTATATTAGAATTCAAACTGAGAGAGAAAACAACAAACTGGCTCTGATTAGAATTAGTCAAACTCAGAACAGATTTCGTGGACCTGAACTCCACATTCGTCGAGCTGAGAAATCTCCTTTGTCGAGCTGAGCTTAGAGATAATTGATCTGGAAAGAATCTGACAATGCTGAGCTCCAAGTTTGTCGACCTGAGATAGACTTTCGTCGACTAGAGAAACTAAGTAGAGGATGGAGTTCGTCGACCTAAGCTCGGATATCGTCGAGCTCTACTCAGAGTTGAAACTCTAAGTTCGTCGATCAGCAATTGACGATCGTCGAGCTGAGTTCGAAGAACTTCGAACTAATTTCTGAACTCTTGAAAACTAAATTTCTTCTAAGTCTTAGTCTCTGGAGTCTTTTGAAGGCTGGAACAAGAGTCTAACCTAATCAGACTGACCTAACCTTAGAACCATATAAATTGACCCTAAACAATACATAATGGGTCAACAATCCTAATAAGTGAATCTAGCCAAAATCTAAACTGGGGTTCCAACATCATCGGTCAGGAGGGGGAAATATTCGGGACAGCAAGAAGGGTGGATCCCGCAACCAAGGGGCTAACAGCCCGCTTGGACAAGTGTGGTGAAAGATGTTCTGGGTCTGCTCCCCCACCTCTATCCTCGCGAGGTGCCTCCTACGTAAGTTAGGTTGCAATAGAATCAGAGCCATACCGAGTAGAATAACCGGCGCACGTACCTGGTGGGTGGCTTCAGAATTGTCCATCAAGTTCGAAGGGGGGCCGCCATCATCAAAAGGCCGCTTGATCATCTTAGCCTTCTTTGGCCTGAAGGAAGAGCTGGACGATCTCCGAGCCAGCCAGGGGGCGACGTCGGCGACCTGCGATCGTGTTCCCTCCCCCACGGCCTCCAGACGAGCATGCATCTCCTCTGAGATATGCATCACTCACATCGCTACGGTAACGTGGAAAAGCAAGGAGGAGAAGGTCGTTGAATTCTTTTGAGACCAGTGGTATATATAGAGCACAGAGGTGGGGCCCGCCAAAAGTTTCCCTTTAGCTCAACAAGCACTCATCGAACACTTGGGGTTGGATGATTCTTTTCGAGCTTCGCAAAAGCTCATAATGAGAGAGAATTGTGTACAACCCCGTGTCGCTGAGTGGACCCAACATGCTAAAGCGAAGCAGGCGGGTAAGCCGAGGGAGCTGACCATATTCAGCTAGGCAGGTGGGCGAGCCGAGGGAGTGGTCCCGCATTAGCTTGGCAGGCGAGCCAGCAGAGATGAGCTTGCTCGCATTCACCAAGCAGGCTGGCGAGCCAAGGGAGTCGGCCTGCGTTAGCTCGGCAGGTGGGCCAGCCGAGATGAGCTGACCCGCATCTGCTAAGCAGGCGGGCGAGCCGAGGGAGCCGGCCCGCATCCGCCAAGCAGTCGGGCAAGCTGAGGGAGCCTACCCGCTTCAGCTCGTCAGGAGAGCTAGCCAAGAGGAGCCGGCCCACACCTGTCTGGGAGGCGGCGAGCCGTAGGAATCCGACTCGCGCTCGCTTAAGAGATAGACGAGTTGTGGGAGCAGGGCCGCATTCGTCTAGGAGCTAGCGAGCTAGCTCGAGCTCGCCCCTACATGAGGGTGCTAATAACATGTATTTAATGTAACTTGGTCTACCAGTAGTGTAACATGCCCCACACTTATAGGCCCCCTAATGTTAGGGTTAGGGCTTGAGTGGTGCATGGAGGCCCTTGTGTACAACCTCGGGCTCGCAGGAGCATTTCAGGCTCGAGTACAAGGGGAAGAGAAGGCGAGATAGGCTCTTTGATGGAGCCTGCTCGCTGGGCGAGTGGGTCCCAGGGAAAGGGCCACTCGCCGGTTCAGGCGAGAGCTGCGCTAGGAGAGAGGGCCACTCGCCGGCTTAGGATCGGCTCGCTAGGCGAGAGGGGTCCAGTAGCTCAGTCAAGAGCCATCCTAGGCGAGACGGTCCCAGAGGGGAGACCATTCGCAAGGAGAGAGCCAACCCGCTTGGCGAGAAGAGCCCAGGGGAGGGAGCTCTCGCCCGCAAGACGGTTCTCTCGCCGGGCTCCAGTTCGGCAGGGGGTCAGGCCCCGGTTCAGTGGGGAGTCAGGGCCGGTTTAGTTGGAAGAGGGTCCACCTTTTTTGGCCCAGATGATTTTACGCTTCTGCCCTCGGTGGTCTGCATATAACCCTTCAGAACAGCGGGGTTTGGCTGTTGGCAGGCCCGACTAAGGGTATTTTGGTAATTTGAGGTCGGTTCAGTTTGGTTATTGGCAGTTCAAACTCAAAGGCCTATAAATAGACTCATGAGGTTTCTTCAGAAAGCAGGCTTTTCATACTTTCAAGAGAGATTTTTCAGTGCTTTCTTAGGAGCTCCAAGCCCACCTTTTGGCTTTGGAGGGGAAGTTCTCAGAGATCTTCCGGGTAAGAGGTGGGACCTCCCTACTGAGGCTTTGGGTTGGTTCCTGGTCTTTCTCAATCGGTCAGAGGTCCGAGCTTGGGAGAAGTAAGTGTTGGCTGCGCTCCTATTTTCGAACTCTCGTTGAGGTCAAGTTTTGGCTTCAACAGTTCTGGTGCGGTGAGTGTACAACCTCGGGCTCACAGGAGCATTTTAGGCTCAAGTATAAGGGGAAGGGAAGGCGAGATAGGATCTTTGATGGAGCCTGCTCGTTCGGCGAGTGGGTCCCAGGGAAAGGGCCACTTGCCGATTCAGGAGAGAGCTGCGCTAGGCGAGAGAGCCACTCGCCGGCTCAGGATCGGCTAGCTAGGCGAGATGTAATGACTCCACCCGTTACATACCATATAATAGAAGGTCCGCCCGGGGCCCCACACTATATGCCACAAACAGACGGCGAGGTCACAGGTTAATACCAAAATACCATCGCACCCTAACCCAGAGCATTCTAGCGGAAGCTTATTAATTGCAAGAACTCCAATGAATGTCCACTACTATATAAATATCACATTTATATAAAACACCAGGAATGTATACAAGCACACACCGCTCACGGCCTTAAGGCCTTACAAGTTTCTATTTACAAAAGGTGATTTCATACATCAGCACGCAGGCCGACCACACATGAAATCCAATTATTCGCACGGCCTTCGAGGGCCTACAAGCAGTAGCAACAACAAGGGATTCAGCCCGCTCAATCCAAGTCAGCCCGCAACACCTGCATATGGACGTCCACCCCAAGGGTGATAAACAAAGCAACGATCAGCATTCAGCTGACTAATTATAACGACCCTACCCCTTACCCGGGGCAATGGTTCCTTCCCTATATGCATAACATTCACAATAGATATCTTTATATCACACCAAGTGCCTGCAAGCACAACACCATCACAAACACCGGCCGCAACCCGACGTTCTGTGAACTAAGGGCACATTTACGGTGTACCGAACAACCCTTGGTAACACCACCAATCAGAGGTTCTCCACTTGGTGGTCGGGCACTAGTCTACTACAACATGCGTGCTGGAGACATCCTCGCCCGTCCCACTTAGAGGTGTTCAATTCCCGGCAACCATTGAGCATTAACGATCGACACGCCAGGAAGGCCCGCAGCCCCCCATTTACACTCAATAACAAGCCGGGAAGGTTCGTAACCCCCCATTTGCCAACAAGCCGGGAAGGTCCATAACCCCCATTTGCCACCAAGCTGGGAAGGTCCGTAACCCCCCATTTGGCACCAAGCCGGGAAGGTCCGTAACCCCCCATTGGCCACCAAGACGGGAAGGTCTGTAACCCCCCATTTGCCACCAAGCCGGGAAGGTCCGTAACCCCCCATTTGCCACCAAGCTGGGAAGGTCCGTAACCCCCATTTGCCTACACGGGTCAGTGCTTACCCGTTGTTCAACTCGTCAATGGCGCAGATCTTGACGCGGGTCGGCTTCCCCTTTTTCACTCACTCTGACTCAGAGCCGCTAATATATCCATCATCTAGCTCGTGCCGAGCATACAACCAAAGGAGCTATGTAAAGCTTCCTTACCACAATTCACAAGCGTCCTCACCATCTCCGCAGGATACTCGTTTTATACACGGAGTGTTCTCCGGTTTGCAGCATCACTAATCCAGACTACCAGTCCAGATGGGCTTCACACTGCCTATTCCATACTACACCATTTCGGATCTAGATGAAGACTCAACTGCTGAAATCACTTACGATTTCCACCTCTTGGTGGAGGATCCCATGCACATCACAAAGTAGGACTTCATTTGTCCAATAAGAAGACCGTTACCCTTGACGATCGCTTCCGAGCCAAGGAAAACTGGCCGGTTGGAAAGCACCGCGACGGCCTTGCCTCCAAAACACTGGCCTCGGATCTCGAGTCGGAACGAAGTAGCTCTACCGGCGGCCGGAAGACTTCTCCCTTCCACTCCTAGATCTCCTCTCTCTCTTCTCTTTAGAAAGATAATGACCCAATCTTTGAATGAAAACTTCATGCCAATCCCGGAGTTAAACCCAACAGGGAATGCCCCGGGCCATTGGATCTAGGATAAGGGAAACGAACGACCACAAATTGGCTGAAAAGTCTATTATTTCGGCTGACACGACCTGTGACACGCCCGTGTCATAGGTCGTGTACTGCAAGCGGTACACGAACCGACTCACCCAGACCAGAATACGGGTTGAGACACGCCCGTATCAAGCCCCTGACATGCCCGTATCAACAGATACATGCCCGTGTTGCGGGGCGTGTCCCTCAATCGGCACAAGATCACCTCTCCCGAGAAGGACACGGCTAAAGCACACGCCCATGTCCTTGGCTGTGTGCCAAACACGCCCGTATCACAGGCCGTGTGCCACACTCAACGCCGCCCAGTTACCAACCCGAGCAGAACACGCCCTGGGACACGCCCATGTCCCAGGCCGTGTCGCCTCTCAACGATCAGGTTGTTTGTTGAGAGAGAGTGATATTTATGATATTCATGTACTGGGCATAAGCCCTATTACTTGTACTCTTTCATTTATATCATGTGGACCTATATTTGGGTAACTATATATCTATGATGTGATGCGTGCACTTGTTTTATTTCTTCTTTCGTTGGCTGTGTGAATGATCGTGTTTTCCGGCAGGGTAGCTGTGTTATGGTAGCAACTAACTCGTAGTTGGTATCATTGTAAGACGATGGTCCTAGGCATAACATCTCTTCTCGGCCGTGCCCAATTCCCGAGAGGAGAGATTTTACAAGTAGCCTCTTCAAATATCAGAGTTTTGATGTTGGCAGACCCACCTTAGACTGCGTATGGTAAAAAAGAAAGGCGAAATTACGCTATATGTAGGCCAGACTCAGAAATCAATAAATATACCCACAGGGGTACCTCAGAAGGCATGCTTTTCTCATTTTTTGGTCTTGTAACACTTTCTGAGGTGCCCTTAGCTCAGCACTGGCTAAGGAGGAGAAGCGCTCTAAGATTTTTCGGGTGTGCGGTGGGACCTCCGTGCTGCAGCCGTAGGTCATTCTCTAATCCTAAGTCTCCAATTGAGTGAGCTCATTTGGAGAAGTAGGTGTGCGGTCACCCCTTCTTAGGGTCTGAACTCCACAGAAGCTGGTTTCCGGTTTCAACACATGTCATGCCGTTGTCTAGTGTTTTTGATCTTATGCTATTCATATGGATGTACGCTCTTCGGTTGTATGAGTATGTGTTCTTTCGTTCCAAGATTGTGTGTTCGTCATTCATATGATTTTCATTTGTCAGTTGCGCATATGTACGTACCCAAGGGTACACCAGAGCATCTTTGTTATAATTTGTTGCACTTTCTAGATCAATTACACATATGTGCACAAAATTTTTATAAAATGAAGTTTTTTTTGGAGACGCATGCTCGAGGTCGCGGGTTCTTCTCTTTAATTGAACCTATTCTCATTATAAACTATCAACATGGATATACATTCAAACCATTTTGATCGATGCATAAAAGAGCAAATCCAATTGAATAATCAAATATAAATAATATATGTTGCATGCATAAATACATTATACATATTCATACCCAAAATAAGTTTGTCCAATAAACAATTAAAGGCAAATATATTGTAAAGGAAAGGTGCTCGAAACATACAGAGGAGGGTCAAAGTGGAACCCCATCCCCGTTGCCCCCAGCTAGGTATTTATAAAGTAAACCTAGGGTTAAGACCCGCAAAGCCCCCGAACCCGTTATTTGTCCGAATATACACTTACAATCTCCTCCTATATTCGTGACAAATAACGGTGACGTTTCGGGGTGCTGGAGTGTAGACAAAATAATAATCAAAACTAAGCAAAATACTCAGGACAGATCATACTAATAAATCAAAATAAAGGTTTTGCCTATACGGAAAACCACCACACAGATGCTATCCCAAACATAGTCTGAATTATTACAACACAAAACAAAACATGAATCAAACGTTTGATTATTCTACTCATCTAGTAGATCATCGTCATCCATGTCCAGGTCTACAGCTCCTCCAAAATCTCCATCGTAGCCTGCAAAGAATTTCATGAGTTAGACTCAATGAATTCATAAACATATGCAGTAACGTTTAAAGTAAACTAGCTCTTACTAAATGAGCTTAGCACTTCTGGAAACGGTGAAGTAACTCTGTCAGCATCTCATCCAGTCTAACTAGGACTAGCCACGTTATCTTACTCATTATTGATCACTATGTGCCTCACCAACACATGTGGGCACACATCACGTGCAACATTATCAAATGTGGAATAATGTGCTGTGACCAATAATATTTAGATTAACATATACAACGACTTTCAATTCCCAGTTTAATAACTCTTGAATCAACTTACAATGGGAGAATGTTAGGTTATCAAATGTGAAATAACCCGTATCCAACCATCTTGGGTTTTCATCAAGAAATTATTTGGGGTTTTCAGTCTGTCACTTATTAGATGCTTGAATGTTGGCAGCTATAGGCTCATACATATCAAAACATAAACGTTGGAGGAAAGTTTCATATTTCTATGAACTTTAATCTCATTGCCCCCGATGTTTTGATTGTGAGAGCTCTATTTAATCCTTTAGTAAGGGTGTCTGCAACATTATCTTTCATTCTCACATCAACCAGGGTCAGGATCCCTTGACTTGTGAGAGAGGTCAACCAGGCCTGTTTCATCCTGAGTTGCCTTCTTTTGCCATTGAACAAAGTGTTCGTGGCAACCGTTTTAGTAGCCTGATTATCACAGTAAACTGCAACAGAACTCAGTTTCAGGCCCGACAATGGAATGTCCATCACCAAATCTCTTAACCACTCTGCTTCTTCACCAGCCGAAGCTAGAGCATAGAGTTCGGATTCCATAGATGAGAGTGCAATGCACGACTGTCTCTTGGACTTCCAGGCTACAGCTGCTCCTCCTAGTGTAAAGAGGAATCCACTAGTGGACTTGCTGTCGTTTATTTGTGAGCACCATGATGTATCAGAATATCCTTCCAGAACTGGAGGATGACCACTATAACATAAAACATACTTCCGAGTGTGCTTTAAGTAACGCATCAGCCTATCGAGGGCATCCCAGTTGTCTTGGCCAGGATTGCTAAATAACCTACTTAACATGCCGACCGTAAAGGCTATGTCAGGTCTCGTACAGACCATAGCGTACATGAGGCTACCAAGCAGTTTAGAATAATCTAATTGTCGAACCGCAGCCCCTTCATTGGGTTGTAAGCGGTTAGAATAGTCGTATGGTGTCTCAGACGCTTTCCGTTCACTGTATCCCCACGTGTCCAACAAGGACTGGATGTAGTGGCTTTGACTTAGGGAAATGCCATGTTTCCCAAAGCTAACTTGCATACCTAGTATAGTGTCAGCTATACCTAGGTCCGTCACGCTAAATTCTTTAATTAGACCTGACTTTACGTCATCCACTTCAGATTGATCAGATCCAAGAATAAGCATATCATCCACAAACAAGCATATTATAGCGACATTGTCTGATCTATGACGTATGTAAAGACATTTATCCGAGAGACTCGACATGAATCCCATGTTCTTTATAGTATAGTCAATCTTCTCATGCCATAATTTCGACGCTTGCTTTAATCCGTATAGCGACTTTAAAAGCTTACAGACCTTGTTTTCGTGACCGTCTACAATAAAATCTTCAGGTTAACACATGTAGATCTCTTCGGTCAGATCTCCGTTCAAGAACGCAGTCTTAACATCCATTTGATGAACAGTAAAGTTCTCAATGGCCGAAATAGCAAGAAGAACCCTAATGGTTGCTAAGTGACACACGGGTAAGTATACGTCAAAATAGTCTACTCCGCTTACTTGTGTGAAACCTTTAGCCACCAGGCGTGCTTTATACTTAGCTACGCTACCATCGGGATTTAACTTCTTTTTCAGAACCCACTTGCACCCTACAGTTTTAGCCCCTATTGGCTTATCAACTAACGTCCAGGTGTCGTTCTGAAGGAGAGAGTTTATCTCATCCTCAATTGCTTCTTTCCAGAGTAGAGAATCCCTTGATCTCATCGCTTCTTTGAAGTTAGATGGATCGGCCTCGACGTGGTAAGTGGCAAAATCACTACCGAAGGTTCTAGGGATTCGCTCTCTTACTGAAGTCCTCCTAGACTCTAGGCCAAAGTTGTCTACCGGAACGAAATAGGAGGTGTTCGGTACTGATCCAGGAACTTCCTCAATAATAGTTACTTGCATACCTGGGATAATTAAGTTCTTATCTTTGAGGAACTTGTCCTCGAAGAAAACCGCATCCCTAGATTCTATTATGATATTATTAGAAATATCAAGGAACCTATCTGCAGCACTATCTTCAGCACAACCTAAGTAGACACACGTATTGGTCCTAGGTCCAACCTTAGACCGTCTAGGGTCAGGAACCCTGACATAGGCTATACAGCCCCAGGTCTTAAGTCTAGTTAAAGACATGGGTCGCTTAAACCAAAGCTCGTAGAGAGTAACCTCTAACTTAGCATGGGGAACTCTGTTCAGAATGTGATTCGCAGTCAAGACTGCTTCTCCCCAATAAGCGGAAGGCATGCCTGCAGTGAGCAGCATAGAGTTCAACATCTCTGTTAACGTTCTATTCTTACGCTCGGCTATGTGGTTAGATTGGGGGGAGTAAGGAGCAGTGGTTTGTGCTATGATGCCCTGTGAAGCAAGGAAGCATCTGAACTCACTAGACATATATTCTCCTCCTCTATCACTTCTAAACCTCTTAATTTGCATGCTTAACTTGTTTTCTACCCTGGTTTTGAAAAGGAAAAACTTTTCAAACGCTTCATCTTTAGTTTTAAGCAACGAAATGTGACAGTATCTAGTGCAGTCATCTATGAACGTGATCATATACTTCCTCCCACCTCTTGTGACAAAACTCTTAAAGTCACAAATATCGGAATGTATAAGCTCAAGAGGTGTTGTGCTCCTAGTAACTATACTAAAAGGTTTCCTAGTGATCTTGGTCTGAGCACACACTTCACATTTTCCAAGAGGAGACTTAGTGTCTAGTGTGATCTTATGAGTTCTAGCTATTTGGAACGTCTTCCTATAGTTTACGTGTCTTAGTCTCTCATGTAGAGTCCTAGGGCTAACTAAGTTCAGTTGAACTTGTTGCACTACCTCACTTGCTAGACTCAAACGGTACATCCTATTCTGGACGTAAGCACATCCAAAGTAATCTGAGTTGAATGACAGAGTCACTCTACCGCTACAAAAGTTAATAGACATACCAGCATAACACAATAAACTGATAGACACTAAGTTAGCAGATAATGAAGGAATAAATTTTACATTCTTTAAGATTAAAGACTTACCTAAGGATAGCATCAGAGTTGCGTTCCCCACCTTCAGTATGTCAGCTGTGCCGCCATCTGCTATAGTCACTGATTCCTTTGTATCCTTCAGCTCTGTCAGAAGATTAGCATTGTTGCAAACATGACACGTTGCCCTAGAATCTAGGAACCACTCCGTGCTGGCCTGCGCGTGTCCGACCATGGCAACAAAGTCGGATGGCTCAGCGTGGCTAACCAGATGAGCCTGGTTGCCTTCTTGCGGTGCTCTAGTTCGTTCTTTTCTCGGCAGCTTGCAGTCAGATGCACAGTGTCCCCACTTGTTGCAGTTAAAACATTTACCCTTAAACCTTTTAGAGGGTCTACTCGGTCCTGCAACCTGAGGGCTACTGCGAGACGTTTTGGTCTTATGAGGGGGAGGAGCGCGCTTGGAGCTTGTAATCATGTTGGCAGTAGCCTTCTGCTTGCCAACAGCTTCCAAAGCGTGCTTCGTCCGGTTCTCGTCCTCAATGCGTATAAAGCGCTTGAGGTCGTTCAGACCAACTTGCATCTTCTTGCGATACATTTCCGTTTTGAAATTGTACCATGAGGAGGGAAACTTATACACAATTGTGCCAGCAACAAAACTTTCGGGCAGGCTAATGGACTCACTATGCAATGAATCAACCAAATTTTCAAAATCTGATACCTGAGGGAGAATGGCTTTCTCCTCATCGAAGTGGAAGGAGTGGAACTTGTCCACCAGATGAGATTTAGAGAGGTCCTCCTCCTATCTGAAGTGCTCCTCCAGGGCCTCCCATATCTCCTTATTCACAGATTCCATCTTGATGTAGTTCTTGGCCAGACTTGAGGAGAGACAATTCAGCAGGTAGTCCCTGCAGAAATCCTCATCTTCGACCCACTGAGCTTCATCTTCTGTCCCAGCAACATCAGCACGAACAGATTTGACAGTGTAGAAGACATTCAGGTATTTCATCCTGAACTGCGTGTTCAACTTCCAGTCGTTGAACTCGGAGGCCGTGAACTTCTCAAGCTTGATCATGGGCACCGGAGAGGACAAGGAAGAGTTCCTCATTGCTCTCTTGCTGCAAGCCCTAACACAGAAACAGAGGCTTGGATCGGCTGAGGCAGCAGCTGGATCAGCTCCCAGGAAATCGTCGAGCAAAGAAGTCGTCGATCGTCGATCGGGAAAACGTCGACCGAAAGACGTCGATCGTCGAGCCGGGGCAGATCGGCGAAAGGGGCGGGGCGGATCGCCGAACAAAGCGTCGAAGACGGAACGATCGTCGACCGCTGATCGTCGAGCGGAGCAGGACGATCGTCGACCGACTTCAAGAGAGGAGCCACACGGATCGTCGAACGGGACGATCGTCGAGCGTGAAAAGCACAGATCGTCGAACGTCGAACGGAAACGATCGTCGAGCTGATCGATCGCCGACCAAGGCTGCGGGATGATCGTCGAACGTCGAACGAAAGGAGCCGCCCGGATCGTCGAACGGAAGCCCTAGATCTGCGAACGGGAGGGCTCCAGCGACGGGTCGGGCGCCGTGAGGCGGGGCTCCTTCACCTTTTGATCGGCCTGGAACGAGCGGCGGGAGGCGGCGGCCGAGCTCCTTCACCTTTTGATCGGCGAGAAAGAACGACGCAACAAACCGATGGAACTCCTCTATCGAGCGGCGACAGCGACCAGGAAGAAGGGATCGGCGAGTCCTAACTTCGCGAGCAAAAGGCCCCGACGTCGATGGCTCTGGGGAAGGCGCGATCGGCGAAACGGCTGGAGCGTAGTCAAGCGGCGACTAGCACTAAAACCACGCACCGGAGACGAGCACCGGAGAAGGGAAAGGCTGTTTCGAGAATGTAAAGGAAAGGTGCTCGAAACATACGGAGGAGGGTCAAAGTGGAACCCCCTCCCCGTTGCCCCCAGCTAGGTATTTATAAAGTAAACCTAGGGTTAAGACCCGCAAATCCCCCAAACCCGTCATTCGTCCGAATATACACTTACATATATGTCTTAATTAGAATTACTCCAACATCTTTAATGAAACAAATCCTCATTATACACTATTAACATAAATACAAATTCTAACCATTCAGACATATAGTTATTGCAACGACATGTCTTAATTAAAATATGTTGATAAGTTACAATGTAATATGTTTAATTTTAAAATTTTGAATTCTCTTAATTTTTCTTGTTAAAAAAATGTACATCACATTATATATCTTTGAATATTTACTAAGAATGCAAAATGTAAACTTGGTACAAAACATGTCCAGAGTTGTGCTCGAGCAATTTTTGGTTTATAACTCAATTTAATAAAAACAGTCTTCCAAACTAAACATATTCATTATTACATGCCTATAAAACTTGAACTGGAGCCGTTTCTTCTCAACATATGCAACTCTCAAGTTTTTGGTTAAT
Source organism: Platanthera zijinensis (assembly GCA_039513925.1). NCBI lineage: Eukaryota > Viridiplantae > Streptophyta > Magnoliopsida > Asparagales > Orchidaceae > Platanthera > Platanthera zijinensis. The sequence goes on along the minus strand of CM077084.1, from coordinate 70,973,126 downwards.
ATTGATAGCTCATGCTAGATGAATGACAACTCAAGCAACAAGTCGAACATTGTAATCGATAAAAAATGAATCAACAAAGCGGGTTGAAACCCACGATCACGAGCTTAAAGATTATCTTGGTCTCCTCACCGTTGTTATTATCGACCCTTGTGTTGAATGTGAACGTTTCAGGGAAGGTGTTGAGGTCCCAAATGAAGTCTATCACATGCACGCCCATGTTGAATTTCTTGTTGCCCCGAAGCTTTCCCCGGGTCTCCACCAGGTGCACCACCCTAGCGTCGACCATCAACACCATCTTCGACATCTTTTCTGCTCCATCTATGAAGCTCAAAGTCACGGTGTGATGTGTGTCTCCGGCGAAAAAGCGGGCAGACGTTGTGGTGTAGACACCGTGGTACCTGACAGCCCGAATAACTTGCCGGTTGTTGTCGGTGTTGGCACCGGAGGGACCAACATTGGAAGTACTGGATCCGGCCGTATTGGCTTTGGAGGTGTCGGGGATCTGGCTGGACCTTTTCATTGTGTTTCAGAGATTGCAAAACTTCTTACTTTTGTTTCCGGATTTATAGAATTTTCTTAATGAATATTCATTCTATTGATACATTGGACTATTGGAGGTTGCTAATATTAGTAAATTCTTAAGTAGATATGATATTGGCAATTCATTATTAATTAAGCAGATAATATTTGGAATTTATTATTTAGATTTTATTTTTGAAAATAATATTCCATAGATTGTTTAAATATATATATTAATGATATTATTAATTATTTCATCTTGTGTGAGTACATTGATTTGACGGGTTCCCCAAAAGAAGTTTGGTTGAACCGGAGATTTTTTGGCGCGACTTCAACCGGCTCACCAATACAAGTACAGCAGGCTGGTTCTCGTGCAATTCTGAGTTTGTTTGATCTCCCAAATGGACACCGGAATGTGCGGGCACGCAAAATGTGCACGCGCGCATACATGCAGCCAGCTACAATTATTATTAATGCCTTACATGATTCATCGCGCGGACACTGGGCGTCCACTTGTAACCCACAATCTTCTTGGACGCCCCCGCCCGTCGGATGGATAAAAATAAACTTTGATGGCTCGGTGATGGAGAACAATGTAGCCGGCTTGGGATGCGCCATCCGTGATCATTGGGGAGGTCTAGTCGCTGCCCTGGGTGTCCCGCATCGAAGTAGGTCGGTCAGCATGACCGAATTCCTTGCTGCTAGTGCTGCTCTTAACCATGCCGCTCAATTTTCTTCTGGCTGCATTGGTATTGTCCTTGAAGGTGACTCAACCGATGCTTGCTCAAGATTAAACAGGATTCTGTCCGGATGCTACATTGGTGAGTGCGAGTCCATAGTGGCCCGCCGGCTTCCAGCTCTTCCAAGGGTGGAAATTTCCCTTGTCAATTGTAAAGCCAACTCTGTGGCCGATCACCTAGCGAGGAATGCTTGTTTTTCGGAGTTTGAGTGGGAAAGAGGTATGCCCCTTACCACGCATTTTCTTCAGCTTTTGGCTCATGATGCTAGCTTTGTGTAGTTGTTTGTTTTTCCGCATCTATATATATATAGGCTATAGCCATCTTTCAAGAAAAATGTGAACGCGCGCTTGGCTGCGCGCTCCCGCACAACAGTAATATCGCACCCAAGCAAGGTGCACGTACACACAAGCCACATGAGTGCACGTGCAAGCACTAATGTCACGCACACGCTTCACCTAAACGCCCCACGGGGAGTACCGCGCACACGAGTGACAGGCAGCACACGCAGCACTCCGTGGAAATCCTAATTTATTTGAACGAAAGCCGATAGTTTGGGCCAAATTAATTAGCAGATACTTTTAAATAAATTTTAAAAACTATATTTTTGATTTTAAGATTATTTCACACAATTTTCATCTTAGAAGATCTCTAAGTGTCCGTTCGTTTCGTATACATTGATATTGAAGTATTGACTTGCAATCCAATATCAATAATAACATCCTCTTTTCAAAAGAAGAGTGATTTTTTCTGCATTAATGCGATTTTTTTGAACCAGATATGATTTTTTTGCCCGAACGTAAATTTTTTGCACGAACGCAATTTTCTGACCAGGACGCTATTTTTTCGCCAGGACGTTATTTTTTCGCCCGGACGCATTTTTTTGCCCGGACAAGAATTTTTCGCCCGGGCGCGATTTTTTCGACTAGACGCGATTTTTTCGCTCATGGGCATTTTCTTCGCCCGGGCGCGTTATCTTCGCCCGGACGCGACTTTTTTCACGCGGCCGCGATTTTCTTGCACGAACGCGTTTTTTTTCGCCCGGGCGCAATTTTTTCGCCCGGTCTCGATTTTTTCACCAGGCTCGATTTTTTCCCCGGGCGTGATTTTTTCGCCCGGACGCGATTTTTTCGCCGGCGGACGTTTTTTTTCTCCCGGAAGCGATTTTTTCCCCCGGGCGCAATTTTTTCTCCCGGGCGGGATTTTTTTGCTCTTGGGCGTTTTCTTTGCCCGTACTCGATTTTTTCGCCCGGATGCGATTTATTGACCCGGGCGTGATTTTTTTGCACGGATGCGATTTTTTTTCGCCTCGAGTTGTTTTTTTTCGCCCGGGCGCGATTTTTTCGCCCGGAAGCTATTTTTTCGCGCGGAAGCTATTTTTTCGCGCGGCCGCGATTTTTTTCGCACGGACGCAATTTTTTTCGCCCGGGCTCGATTTTTTCGCCAGGGCTCGATTTTTTCGGTCGGGCGTGATTTTTTCGCCCGGACGCGATTTTTTCGCCGGTGGACGATTTTTTTCGCCCGGAAGCCATTTTCCCCCGGGCGCAATTTTTCTCCCGGGCGCGATTTTCCTGCTCTTGGGCATTTTTTTCGTCCGGACGTGATTTTTTCGTATGGACGCGATTTTTTGGCAAGGGCGCGATTTTTTTTGCTCAGGCGCGATTTTTTCGCCGGGGCGCGATTTTTTCGCCCCGGCGCGACTTTTTCGCCCAGGGGCGATTTTTTCCCCCGGGCGCGATTTTTCCGATGGGCGCGATTTTCCCGACGGGCGCGTTTTTTCCGCCCGGGCTCGTTTTTTCCGCCCGGGCGTGATTTTTCCGCCCGTGGAGGTTTTTTTTTCGCCCGGAAGTGTTTTTTTCGCCCAGGCGCGATTTTCCCGCCCGTGCACGATTTTTCGCTATTTTCGCCCGGACGCGATTTTTTTAGCCAAACTTGAATTTTTCGGCCGGACGCGACTTTTTTGTCTACACGCGCTTTTTTCGGCCCATAGCGAAAATTTCCCGTCGAGGCCTAAAAATCGAGTCTGGGCGAAAAAAATCGCGTTTGGGCAAAAAAGTCGCGTTCGGGAAAAAAATTTCTTTCGGGCAAAAAAATCGCGTTTGGCCGAAAAAATCACGTTCGGGCGAAAAATCACGTCGGGTACATTGAAATTGCTTGATATGAATCTTTCATCGAAAAAGGGAAAAAAGAAAACCCCGTTCGAAAATCGTGTCGGGGTGAAAAAATCGTGTTGGGCGAAAAAGTCGGGTTCAGGCGAAAAAAATCGCGTCCGTGCGAAAAAATTGCGTCCGGGCGAAATAGTCGCGTCCGGGCGAAAAAATCGCGCCCGGGATTAAAAGTCATGTGCGGGTGAAAAAGTACTGTTGAAGCGAAAAAATTGAGTTCGGACGGAAATATCGCTTCCGTGCGAAAAAATTCCGCCTCGGCGAAAAAATCGTGTTCGGACGAAAAATTTCACGTTCGGGCCGGAAAATTGAACCCGGGCAAAAACATCGCGTCATGACGAAAAAATCGTGTCAGGGCGATAAAATTGATGTCGAGCGAAAAATCCGCGTTTGTTATTTTTTATTGAGAGCATTAAGCAATGCCAATTCCTAAGATTGAAAATCTTTCTGCAAACGAACAATAAAAAATGATTAATGTCAATTTCTATGACAGAAAGTCATCATGCGGCCGAACAAAAGAATTGGATTTAAACTCAATATTATTTTTCATGTGTATTGATATTGGATTAAAAACCAATACGTCAATATCAATGTCTTTGAAACGAACAGACCCTAAGGTTCCCTAATAAATCTTTGAAGTTTCCAATTTAAAAAACTTGAGCACTGATCTTGAAGCTAAAAAAGGCCGAGATTGTGCCTTACTGGAAAGAATCTGTAGTTGTACAACGGATCTGGCACCGATCTACTGTGGTGTGCAATCATTGTTTGTCCTTTAAAAGATAATCAGGGCCGTTAGATCTCTTGATTGAGATTGAATAGCACCTGTAGCTCGGAGACTATCGTGTCTCTTTCTAAGAAAAATTCGAGCTGATCAAGGTCAGTCATCTCATACATCTTTTTCATTTCTTCTATAAATTCTTCTATCAACTTGGTATCATTGCCAGTGATAACTAAGCCGTCTACATAAATGGAGAGTAAAACAAGGCTGTTATAAAGTCTTCTCCTGATACAAAGTATGCATAAAATTCTTCAAGTGATTCTGAGGATTCGTCCTCTCCTGATACAACCTCTGCATTTTGCAAAGACTGGATGTTATCAGAAGTTTGATCTCTTGATGATGATCCTAGCTCACTATCTGATGCCCAATGCCACTTTTCTTCTTCATTGAAAATGACATCTCTTGAAATGCATAATTTGTTTGTTCTTGGATTATAAAGTCTGTGCCCTTCATATATGTATAAGTTATACATCCAAAAAATTTTAAATGAGTTATTTTTGATTTTCTATTGTGCAAAACTTCAAATGGTGTTACTTTCTCAAGAGACTTTGCAGGATATCTATTTAGTAAGTAGATGGCTGAATTTTTCGCCTCTACCCAGAACTTGAATGGAAGTGATTTTTCTATCATCACTATTCTGACCATTTCATTTACTATTATGTTTCTTTTCTCAACTACCATATTATGTTGTGGGGATTTACTTACAGTAAGTTTTCTAATTATTTCATTGGTTTTGCAATTATAAGAAAACTCAGTTGATATGAACTCACCTCCTCTATCAGTTCTTAACTTTTTCACAGAAAAATTAAATTATTTTTCAGCCATTTCTTTGAACTGTTTGCAAAGCTTGCTTGAGACTTATATTGAAGGAAGTGTATCCACATGAACTTTGAATAATCATCTAGTATAAGTAAATAATACCTTTTGTTACCAATTGAATTTTCTGGTGAAGGTCCCCATAAGTCTGCATGAACCAGTTCAAGTGATTGTGTACTTCTTCTTTCACTTGCACGTGGAAAGGGGGTTCTATGATGTTTGCCCAGTGTACATTCTTCATAGAAAAAAAGGTTCAGATTGAATTGATGGTAAGCTTTCCACCAATTCAACTTGATGCAACTTCCTTAAGTCTTGAATGTTTAAGTGTCCATACCTTTTATGCTGTGTGTTGAAATCAAAAATTTGGTCTCTGTGAAGTTCGGGATCCCAAAAGAGGTGTGACCTCACACCTACTACACTCAGAAGAACGTCACAGGCCAAAGGCCCGGGAAACTATGAATAGACCCTCGGCTCTAGCGTGGAGGTCCCACCTCACACCCGGAAGACTTTTGAGATCTCCCCCTCCCTAACCAATGCTGAGCTATGTGCCTTGGAGAAAGAAAGCAAGGGGATTCAAGTGATTAAGAAGTGATCCCCTCCAAGGCACCCTCAAGGGTCTATTTTTTTGGGGGGGGGGGGATTGTCTGCCAATAACCTCATCCTGCTATTCTGAAATGACCAAAATACCCTCAAACTGGTCTGCCAACAACAAAATCCCGCTACACTAAACAACTAATCGCAGTCCACCAGGGGCAGACCCTCAAGCCAGGCGAACAGGAGACAAGGCCTGAGGGGTACTCGGCCTGGGCGGTACTCGGCGGGCCGGACGGTACTCGGCGGCCTGGGCGGTACTCGGCGGCCTGGGCGGTACTCGGCGGCCTGAGCAGTACTCAGGGGGCTGGGCCGTACTCGGCGGCCTGGGCCGTACTCGACGGCCTAGGCCGTACTCGGCGGCCTGGGCGTTACTCGGCGGCCTGGGCGTTACTCGGCGGCCTGGGCGGTACTTGTCGGCCTGGGCGGTACTCGGCGGCCTGGGCGGTACTCGACGGTCTGGGGGGTACTTGGTGGCCTTGGGTGAGCTCGGCGGCCTAGGGTGAGCTCGGCGGCCTAGGGTGAGCTCGGCTGCCTGGGTGAGCTCGGCGTCCTGGGTGAGCTCGGCGTCCTGGGTGAGCTCGGCGGCCTGGGGTGAGCACGGTGGCCTGGGTGAGCTCGGCGGCCTGGGGTGAGCTCGGCGGCCTGGGGTGAGCTCGACGACCTAGGTGAGCTCGGCGGCCTGGGTGAGCTCGGCGGCCTGGGTGAGCTCGGCGGCCTGGGTGAGCTCGGCGGCCTGGGTGAGCTCGGCGGCCTGGGGTGAGCTCAGCAGCTTGGGGTGAGCTCGGCGGCCTAGGGTGAGCTCGGCGGCCTGGGTAACCCCCCCCCCCCCCCCCCGAGGGGGCTGGGGGAGAAAAATATTTTATCCACCTACTAGTATAAAACACAGATTCACACTAAATTGGCGTGCAAAACCCTAAAAAAAGCTTAAAACTGCACGGTCAGTCTCGCGCCTGTCGAGCAGACCCTACTCGACGAATACGGGGTTGTACACAATCCCCACTCTTTTCGAGGTTGGCACAAGCTCGGAAAGAAACATCCAACCCAACGTATTCGTCGAGTGGCCTTCTCGGGAGCGGAAAACATTTGGCCTCCCAAAGGGGTCAACCTATCATGCCAGCTAATGGGAGCCTGGTTGACGAGATCCTCTCGGGGGTGGGACTTGAACTCCCCAAGGCACATTCGACCCCTCCAACTAGTGAGAGCCTGAGTGAAGAGATCCTCTCGGGGGTTGGGACTTACTCTCCCTGAGGCATATTCGACCAATCCAGCTAGTGAGAGCCTGGATGAGGAGAACCTCTCGGGGGTTAGGACTTGCTCTTCTCGAGGCACATTCGACCCATCCAGCTAGCGAGAACCTGGATGAGGAGATCCTCTCGGGGGTTGGGACTTGCTCTCCCCGAGGCACATTCGACCCATCCAGCTAGCGACAGCCTGGATGAGGAGATCCTCTCGGAGGTTGGGACTTTCTCTCCCCAAGGCACATTCGACCCATCTAGCTAGCGAGAGCCTGGATGAGGAGATCCTCTCGGGGGTTGGGACTTGCTCTCCCCGAGGAACATTCGACTCATCCAGCCAGCGAGAGCCTAGATGAGGAGATCCTCTCGGGGGTTGGGACTTGCTCTCCCCGAGGTACATTCACCCATCTAGCTAGCGAGAGTCTGGATGAGGAGATCCTCTCTGGGGTTGGGACTTGCTCTCCCCGAGGCACATTCGACCCATCCAGCTAGCGAGAGACTGGATGAGGAGATCCTCTCGGGGGTTGGGACTTGCTCTCCCCGAGGCACATTTGACCCATCCAGCTAGCGAGAGTCTAGATGAGGAGATCCTTTCGGGGGTTGGGACTTGCTCTCCCGGAGGCACATTCAACCCATCCATCTAGAGAGAGCCTTGATGAGGAGATCCTCTCGGGGGTTGGGACTTGCTCTCCGCGAGGCACATTCAACCCATCTAGCTAGCGAGAGCCTGGATGAGGAGATCCTCTCGGGGGTTGGGACTTACTCTCCTCGAGGCACATTTGACCCATCCAGCTAGCGATAGCCTGGATGAGGAGATCCTCTCGGGGGTTGGGAATTGCTCTCCCCGAGGCACATTCGACCCATCCAGCTAGCGAGAGCCTGAATGAGGAGATCCTCTTGTGGGTTGGGACTTGCTCTCCCCGAGGCATATTCAACCCAACCAGCTAACGAGAGCCTGGATGAGGAGATCCTCTCGGGGGTTGAGACTTGCTCTCCCCGAGGAACATTCGACCAATCCAGCTAGCGAGAGCCTAGATAAGGAGATTGTTGGGTACATTGGAAAATGTGTACCTGATTTGGAGAAGCCTCACTTTGCCCAATGATATACATGAAGGTGTATTTGATGTTATTCTGAGTTTATATGTGCAGGATAAGTATTGACTAAAATGCAGGAAAAAGTTTCTAAGTCCATGTGTCGATACTAGAGAAAGCTGTGTCGACACTACAACAAGTTTGTGTTGACACTTGGAAAAGGCTATGTCAACACACAGAAGCATAGTCGACATCAACTGTGTCGACACTGGGAGACTGTGTCGACACATAGAAATAGTTAGTCGACATCAACTGTGTCGACACCGGGAGGCAGTGTCGACACACAGAAGCAGAGTCGACATCAACTGTGTCGACACCTAGAGACAGTGTCGACACACAGAATTCTTAGTCTATAATAACTGTGTCGACACACAGGACTTGTGTCGATACATAGTAGAGTTTCAACATAGTTGATTGCTGTAGAGTGAAGAAGTGATTGTGTTGACACAAATAATCAGTGTCGACACATTCTCAAGATGCAGTGATAAGAAGCTGTGTCGACATCAAGGCAGCTATGTCGACATCACCAAAGTCTGTGTCGACACTTAAGTCACTTGTGTCGATACATATTGACAGATTGTCTCGACACTTTAAGACAGTCAGTCTCGACGCTTTGCTGACAGAGACAAAGGCTCAAGAACTGTTTATGGACTCGACAGCAGTGAGTTACAACAGGTTTACTGAAGCTGTCAGACTTGTCAGAAGTTTGTTAGAAACCGGATCAGCTGGTTACCATTGATGAAGTCTATATATAAATGGATTTAGAAGAAGAAAGACACAATAGGGAATCATACACACAACTAACACAAATATTGTGAGATTGATCTCTGATCAAGAAAGTGCAAGTCACAGAAGAAGATCTTCGTAAGAAGATCTAAGAAGACATTTTGTAGTGTTCATCCACTCAGATTTTGTCTAAGAAGAATTCGTTCCAGACTTCAGAAGAATCTTCAGAAGATTTGGGGAGAGAGAGCTCCAGCTATTTTGAGGTCAAGAAGGATACAATCATAAGTCTCTTAAGAAGTAGATCCAGAATTAATCTACTAAGAAGATCCAGATCCATATCTGGAATCCAAGAAGGAAGCTGGCAGTTAGTCAACTTCAAAGGAGATCAACCCAACTAAGTTCAGATTCAAGAAGTTTTGAAGAAAGCTAAGCACAGGTTGATTTCAGTCATCAGTCTCATCAAGAAGCTGATCAAGAATCCTCTTATCCTTTCTCTCTCAACAAGGGTAAGAGACCATCAAATTACTCATCAAATTCTGTAGGATCTTTTCAAAGATCTGAGTTGTAAGCCTATGTTATAAAGGCTGAGTGTAGGAGATTTTGATCTCTGAGTTGTAGGCCTTGTGGCAAGGCTGAGGTAAGGCTGATTGAGCCTGAGTGTAGGAGAATTGGTTCTCTGAGTTGTAGGCCTTGTGGCAAGGTTGAGGTAGGGCTGTTAGCCTGAGTTGTAGGAACCTTATAGGGTTTTGAGTTGTAAGAACCTTTCAGGGTTCTGAGCTGTAAGATCTGTGGATCTGATAATAAGGAAGAAGTTAGGCTGAATCTAACACACTGCTAGATAGGTGAAGAGGGAAAGTGGATGTACCCAGAACTTGAGGAACAACTATAAATCTCTGTGTAATCTGTGATGCTTATATTATTTTAGATTCTGTGATTGCATGTGCTATGTTAACTGTAGAGATATCTGATTTATATTAAAGAACTGAAGTTAATTCAGCCTTAAGTTAAAACAAGGATAAGAACCTATTCACCCCCCTCTAGGTGTTTAGGTTGTCTTGAAGTTAAAACTATCAAGTGGTATCAGAGGGAGGTTACTCAAAGAAGGACTTAACAGTCTGAGTTAGATCCCTAAGGCAGAATCAAGAATCAAGAAAATGGGTTCTGTAGAAAATAACAAGGAACTAGGTTCTATGAAACTACCCATCTGCAGGAAGGAGATATTTGGTATATGGAAAGAAAGAGTCAGATTATTTATGGAGGCTTCTGACCCAATGATCTATATTATAGTAAAAGAAGGTCCTTATATTCCAATGAAGGTATCTGTTCTAGATGCAAACCAGAGAACTCCCAAGGATTTTTCTGAGATGACTAAGGATGAGATTATACTGGCAACTATGGATAAAAGAGCTCAGAATATCATAGTAAGTGCCATAGATGATTCAACCTTTCAGAATTTGATTCACTGCAAGACCTCCAAGGAAATGTGGGACACTTTGATAGTCTACATGGAGGGTTCTGAAGAAGTTAGACAAGATAGAAAGTCTATGCTAAATCAGGAATATGAAAGCTTCAGACAAGGGAAGTTAGATAGCATATCTGAGTGCTATAAGAAGTTCTATAGAATTGTAAATGAGCTGATGTCTTATGGAAGGGTCTTCAGTACATATGAACTGAATGATAAATTCCTAAGATCCTTGACAAAGGATTGGGATACCAAAATTTGTGCCATTAGGGAAGTGGCCAAGCTTGTAGATATTTCACCTCCAACTTTATTTGGAAAGTTGCTGTCTTATGAAATGCAACTAATGACTAGAAAAGAGGAAGAAAGAAATGCAAAAGGGGAGCATAGAGAAAAGTCTGTGGCCTTCAAGGTTGAAGCTACTAGAAAGAATAGGAGGATGTCTCCATCACCTCCTAGGGAAGTTGCTGAAATTACCTCAGATAATTCAGACAACCAAAATTCAGATAGCAGTGATTCAGATGCAGATTTTGCTGTCTTTACAAGGCAGTTTCAGAGATTCTTGAAGAAGAAGCAGTGGAAATCTAGGCCCTCTACATCACATCCAGTTGATGACTATTATCAAAAGAGAAAGTCATCAAGGAAGGACAGGAGCAGGTCTAAGCCTAGCAAATCTACAACATCAAAGACTGTTTGCTACTGCTGTAATAAGCCTGGACATGTTATAGCTGAGTGTCTAGACAAAAGAAAGGAGTCTGCTGATAAAAGAAAGAATCAACAAAAGAGCAAGAAGGAGAAATCCTTTGTTGCAAAGAAGGAGAAGAGCTTGACAGACCAATCAACTTCAGAGTCTGAATCTGAAGCTGAGGCATATATTGGTATTTATGCAGCTGATGAAGAAGATGAGTTTATGCAATTACTGGACTCCATCTATGAACAAGAAGACCATCAGTGTATTGGACTGATGGCTGTATCAGAAGAAGACAAATGCCAGGATCAGCCTGGTCCTAGTAAAGTACAATGTATTTCTAGAAATTCTGTTTGTAGCACTGGTACAGAGTCAGCTACATCTGTATCAAGTGATGTGGATGGGTCTAAATCTGAAGGAGATATTCATCAGCTGATAGATGAATATGGGGATTTATTGCAAGCACTAAAGAAAAGCAAGAACCTGGCCAAAACTCAGGCTAAGGAAATTACAGATCTTAAGGTGGTTGTATCTGGTTTAGATAAAGAGTTGGATCAAAAATTGAATGAGATTGCCAAACTAAAAACTATAACTGTTATTTAGATGGGCACAATCACATATAAAAATGATCTAATTAAAAGTCTGGAAGTCAGACTTCAAAAGGAGAAAGATTTGGTGGCTAGTTATTCCAAGCCAAAATCAGTTTTACCCTTAATAGATGAGTTTGTGGCTCAAAAGGGTAAGGCTGGAATAAGCTTTAAGGGTAACACCAGGGCTGTCCAATTCAAGAGAAAAGGAAAAGCCTCAGTCCAGCCACTGAATTTTAAAGTCCCTGTAGTTTTTAGAAAGGTGCATGAGCCTTCTAACAAGTATGACTTTGATAATACTCAAGATCATAGTAAGATTGAAGTTCTGAATGACAAGGGTGGTTATGTCAATAAGGCAGCCCATGTTCATAAACCCCATGTTTTTAAGAAAATAGTGGGTGTAGCTGCAGCAGTACCAGCACAATACAAAAGAGTTGATGTATCTAAAAATAAATACAACAAGTATGAATGTTGGTGCTGTGGCAAGACAGGTCATTATGCCATAGATTGCTGGCACAACACTAGTGTCAGGAAGAACAATAGTCTACCTGTTAGAAGAGCTGCAGGTAGATTTGGTAAGCATGAAGCTAACCTGAACCAAGGACCCAAGACTTACTTAGGTTCTAAGGGAAAGTAATTCTTTGTTGCAGGTGAGTCCAAGTCACCATACCCCTATATGGTACTTGGACAGTGGATGTTCCAGGCATATGACTGGAACAAAGAGATTGTTGGAGGAGTACTTGCCTATCTTAAATGGGCCTAAAGTAATCTTTGGTGGCTTTGAAAAAGGAATCATCAAAGGGTTTGGTAACATTTCTAGTAACCAGATTACTATCACTCAAGTGGCCTATGTGAAGGGTTTGAAACACAACCTTATAAGCATAAGTCAGCTGAGTGATTTAGGATATGACATTTCATTTGTTAAGAATGGATGTCATATCAAGAGGTCAAGTGATCAAAAGATTATTTTGACAGGATATAGAAAGAGGAATGTGTACTGTCTCAATTTTGAGTGTGAGAATAAAGGTTCTCCTATTTGTCTTGTAGCTAATGAGAGAGCCTCTCATTGTGTCAAATGGCACAAGAGGCTGGCCCATCTTAACTACAAAACAATTGGCCAACTCTTTAGCAAAGAGTTAGTGAGAAATGGTCCTCAAGTTAAGTGTATAAAGGATGGGATATGCTCAGCTTGTCAAAAAGGCAAGCAGACAAAATCCTCCTTTCATAGCCTTGAAAACAAGGATTCAGTGAGGTGTCAATACCTCTTATATATGGATCTTTTTGGTCCTATGCCAGTTCATAGTCTAGGTAGGAAGGTCTACACTTTTGTGGTAGTAGATGACTATTCTCGATATTCCTGGGTGTTCTTTCTGAGACATAAATCAGAAACCCCAAGTATTTTACATAGTTTTGTCAAACAAATTCAGAATGAACTGGATAGTACAGTGGTCAAAATCAGAAGTGACCATGGCACTAAATTTAAATCTGAAAGTATGACAAGACTGTGTGAATAATTTGGGATTTTCCAAGAATTCTCCTCACCAAGAACACCATAGCAAAATGGTATTGCTGAAAGGAAGAATAGAACATTGATTGAGGCGGGTAGAACACTATTGAGTGACACTTCTCTCCCAGAATATTTCTGGGCTGAGGCAGTAAACACTACATGTCATGTGCTCAACAGGGCTTCTATAACTAAGTGCCACAAGAAGACTCCCTCTTAGATTATGAAAGGTAGAAAACCAAATCTATCCTATTTTAGGATCTTTGGTTGCAAGTGCTATATCCTTAATAATGACAAGTCTTATTTAACTAACTTTGCTGCCAAATCCCAAGATGAGATATTTGTTGGGTACAACAATAATAGTAAGGCTTATAGAGTCTACAACTTGATTACTCAAGCTGTAGAAGAATCTGTACATATTGTATTTGATGAAACTAGATTGATCAACAGTGAGTTGCCTTGTAGTTCATGCAGCCCAACAGGTATAAAAGAGAGAATGGACAAGCTTTCCATTGCAGAAGATTAAACTGCAGATCAACAAATGGAAAATGGTGGATGCTGTCCAGGGGGAGTACAGGATTCTCTAGAAGCTGAAGAAAACCAAGAGGTGGAACACATTGAAGAAACAGAAGGTATTCAGCCTGAAGAGAGACTACCTCCAGCAGTCAGACACTTAAAGGATCATCCAACAAATCAGATAATTGGTGATCTAAGATATGGAGTGCAAACCAGAAGCAGGAACTTGAACACAGTGCTTTGCTCAAGCTTCCTATCTCAATTGGAGCCAAAGAAATTTGAAGAAGCAATTATAGACCCACATTGGATTGATGCCATGCAAGAGGAGCTGAATCAGTTAAAAAGGTGCAAGGTCTGGGAGTTAGTTCCTAAACCAAAAGACCACAACATCATTGGAACAAAGTGGATCTTTAGGAACAAAATGGATGAGAATGGAATCATTGTGAAGAACAAAGCAAGACTTGTTGCAAAAGGATACAAGCAGGAAGAGAGTATTGACTTTGATCAAACCTTTGCCCCAGTAGCAAGACTGGAAGCAATCAGAATGTTTCTTGCCTATGCAGCATATCAAGGATTCAAAGTATTCCAAATGGATGTAAAATCAGCATTCCTGAATGGAAATCTAAAAGAAGAAGTCTATGTAGAGCAGCCTATAGGTTTTGTAGATTCTCTTAAACCAGATTATGTTTATAGACTTAGGAAAGCTTTGTATGGGTTAAAGCAAGCCCCAAGGGCTTGGTATGAAACCCTGTCTACTTTCCTTATTGAGAACAAATTCTCAAGAGGGAAAATAGACAAAACTCTATTCCTAAGAGAATCCAAAGGTAAGATAATCTTAGTCCAGATTTATGTAGATGACATAATATTTGGGTCTACAGAAAACAACCTTTGCAAGAAATTTGCTAAACTTATGCAAGGGAAGTTTGAAATGAGCAGTATGGGGGAACTTAAGTTCTTCTTGGGACTCCAAGTAAGACAGACTGATGATGGCTTGTCCATATCCCAGTTTAAGTTCACCAAGGAGTTAATTAAGAAGTATGGTATGGAATCATCCTCCACCATGAGAACTCCTATGGGAAAAAGTATGTCTTTATGCAAAGATGATACAGGTAAGCCTGTAGACGAGTCTTTGTATAGAGGAATAATTGGCTCTCTACTATATCTAACTGCTAGTAGACCAGATATTATGTATGCAACATGCGTCTGTGCTAGGTACCAATCATGCCCTAAAGAATCTCATTACACTGCTGTAAAGAGAATTTTGAGATATCTAAAGAGCACACCTAATCTAGGCCTTTGGTAGCCTAGGAATGGAGATTTTCTACTAACAGGATATTCAGATGTAGACTTTGTAGGTTGCAAAGAAGATAGAAAAAGTACTACATGTACATGTCAATTTCTAGGAGGAAGATTGATATCTTGGAGCAGTAAGAAACAGAATAGTATGGCAATATCCACAGCTGAGTCTTAATATGTAGCAGCAGGAAGTTGCTGTGCACAACTGTTATGGATTCAACACCAGCTAGAAGACTATGGTATTCAGGTAAGTAGAACACCTTTATTTTGTGATTCTACTAGTGCTATTTCTATTGCTAATAATCCCGTTTCACATAGTAGGACCAAACATATAGAAATAAGATACCATTTTCTTAGAAAACATGTAGAGAAAGAGGACATCTCATTAGAATTTGTTAAGACAGATTATCAAATTGCAGATGTATTCACTAAGCCTCTAGATGAAACTAAATTCAATAAATTTAAAATTGAATTAGGAATGTTGAACATAGACTAGTCTAACAAATTTGGCTAAGTAAAATTATGTCGACTCATTCAGTAATAATGTGTCGACACAGAGAAGTTGTGTCGACAATTTAGGGAAATTGTGTCGACACAGTATTGTTGTGTCGACACCTAAGGGACAAAGTGTCGACACATCCAGAAAAGTAGTGTCGACACAACCAGAGTAATGGTGTCGACACCTCCAGAAATTATGTCGACACTTGCAATAAGAGTCGACACAGAATTTCTGATGGTCTACTAAGTATGTCTTGTGTCGACATATCATCAATTGGTGTCGACACATAGTAGTCATTGCCATGGTCGAGACAATAGAAGTATGTGTCGACACTTTCAAACAGTGTCGACACATTTAGACAGTTTTTGTCCGCTTTTTGACCTTCTTTGTTTAAAAAGGTATAAATAGGTCGAGAAAGTATTATGTCGACACGCTCACCAGATTTTCGAGACTAAATCCTTGTGTCGACAAACTCTCTTCTCTCAATTCAAGATTTCTCTCCTTTCCAATGATGCCAAAGATTGAAGATAACATTAACGAAGGCTATGAGATGGTGTGCAATGCTTTTGATGATGCGGTGATAGAGATAAAAGGGGTCATTACCCTAGTTACTGATTCTGGGTTAGAGTTTCTTGTTTCTGAACCTACAAAGATCTGGAAGAAAGAAATATTTGAATTCTATGCAGCTGCAACGGTGGATTCCACTAGACTAAAGATTAAATCAACAGTTCATGGTTACAGAGTCAAACTTACTCTGATGAGTTTAAGAAAGATTCTTCACCTACCAAGAATTCAGGATGAAGAAGAGGTCCCAGCCTCAAAGACAAGAGAGGCTCTTCAATGGTGTGGATTGGATCCAGCCATGAAGATTGGAGCAACAATCAACAGAAAAGGGATGAATCAACAAGGAAAGTTTCTATCTGAAGTAGTAGGGAAGGTGATTTTGTATAAACCAGGAGGACATGATAGGCTATCTGCCTTTATGTTTAGTCTGATGACAAGGATAATCTATAAGATTAATACAGAGTGGTCTGCAGTTCTGTTTGAGTAGATAAAAGAAGGAATCAAAAAGCCTAATTTGGCTAGATTAATGAGCTTATACCTGGCTGGAGCAATTCCAGAGGTAATGAATCAGCTTCCAGGAACTAAGATAAATCATATGAGAAGGATGTATATCAGGATAATATCCATATGGGATAGGGTCCTCTCAAAGGACATACCTGATGTGGAGACTGTAGCAAAATCACCAGTCCATGAGATTACTGATCATGATCATGTGCATGAAGACACAATGAATACACAAGTGCAGGGGGAGCAAGTTAGGGACCAGGTCTAGGACCTGACTGAAAATGCCCATGTCCTTGAGGAGACAGTTACTGCACAGTTGCTGGGGGAGCTACAGTCTGCCCAGGTGTAGGAGGTAGACAGAATCAATTTATTAGAAGAAATAGTTCTACAAACTGATCTTGATACTTCTGGAGTAGCTGATGATGTTGATAAAGAACTATCACCAGTTCACAATCAACAAGAGTTCACCATGGAAGAATTGTTTCCAGACATAGAAGGAGCAGCAGTTGAGGGGGAGCAAGTAAACCTTGAGAAGGTGGAGCTTAGGAGTGAAAAGGAAATGCCTCCTAGTCCCAAAGAAAGAGTAAATATTGACAGTTCCTCTGATTCTGGGGATGAGGAGATAGCAAGTCTAAAGAAAAGAAAACTAATGGTTTTTAAGAGGAGAAGCCAGACCTATAAGAAGGCTTTGCAAGCAACTACTTCACAACCAGCCCCTGAGATTGATTACAACAAATACTTGGTTGATTTACAAGTGAAATTTGATGAGCAGAGATTAACTCTTGAAAAATATGTGGATGAAAGCCATAAGGCTCTTCAATTTGATCTAGCCTAAGATATAAAGTCAATCAGATTTGAGGTAAACCAGAATAAGAAAGTGATGACAGATTGCTTCCACAAGGGGGGCAATACTGTGGTATTTCTAGCAAAACAACAAGCAGAAATAAAGAAATAAGTGGATGATATTGCTGTCAAACAAGGCTATGTCCTTGAAAATCAAATAAGAATGAATGACAATCTGACTGAATCTCACAATGAGATAGTCACTAAAGTAAGAAAAATAGTTATTGAAATGACTGAAGCAAGAAATAAGGAGAAAGAAGAATTTGATAAGAAGCTACAGGAAGCTTTGGATTTCTTTAAAACAGCTATTACTACCTCTCAGCAAATAATATCTAATAAGCTTCAAAAGTTAAAGCCATTTTTTAAAGATGGAGTCAATTACTTGGATAGGCAAATCAGATTTCAAAAAGAGGATTTGAGAGATCATGTGACCAGAGAAGTCATAAAGGGGGAGAGGGTGTTAGTATATGCAGGCTCTGATCATGCCAAATGGGTAACCAACAACATTAGAGCCACTCTGGGATATCCACCCTTATGTGATGATGATAATGTGGCTGAGTCAGGTGTGCAACCAGCTCAACTTGAAGGTGATCAACTTGAGGTTGCCCAAGTTATTTACCCCCTGCAGATCTTGAGATGATACATCAACAAGTTCAGTCTATGTACAGCCCTCCTCAACCAGTTACTAATGTTATTATTGAAAAGGTAGATATGCCAGAAGCTGGTCTGAAAGCTCAGCAAGATGCTTAATTATCAAGAAAAGATTTAGAGAGCAGGCAGAGTTAAAACCTGATTTTGAACAATAGAGCCCCACATCTAGAAATATCATAATAACTGCCTGGAAAGCTGTCAAAGACCAAGTTCATGAAAGGGGTAAATGGTATAATGAGCAAGAGTGGAAGAAGTATGAGGCTAGGCAAGATGCCATAGTTCAGTACAGAAGGAAGGCCAAGATTGGGAAGCTACCTCCTGATGCACAAGAGCCTAACAAGTATTTTCCTAAGCCTTTTTATTACTTTGAAAGGCAAAGGATTAAGGCTGAAGCACAATAGAAGGCTGATTTGAAAGGCAAGAAGCTCATTGAAGATACAGAACCTTCTATGCAGGCTCAGATTAAATCAGGAAAAGGAATAGTCATCAAGGAGCCAGCCCAGCCTTAGTTTAGTTTTACCAGATCTTTCTAGAACAATGTGTAAGAAGCGAACTAAAACAAGCTGGAAATGGTATAACTGAAATTTTATTATCAGAAAAAGGTATCTATTACAAAGGTATGACCTCTCTTATATAAAATGGAGGAGAGAAGAGAGAATACAAATAAGAGATGTGGGACTAAAACTATACAAAAAATCTGGGCGGCTAGAACAACAGACCGGAACAAGCCACGCGGTTAGACAGAAGGGCTAACCGCTCGGCCACAGCCAGAGAGAGAGACAAGCCGCCATGTGAGACCGTTAGACCGCCCGGTCTCCTAGTCGCCAGTAACAGACTGCTAGACCGCTTGGACCTCAGACCTCAACACATCAACCAAACCGCTGAAGGCAAACCGCCAGACCGCCCGGTCAATAACCCGCCAAGCCAGACCGACAGACCGCCCGGTCTCCAACTTCAACACTCCCCCTCAAGCTGGAGCATATATGTCGATCATGCCCAGCTTGTCACATATATGAAGAAACGAGGCGGATACTGGCTTGGTGAAGATGTCAGCCAGCTCTTTTTCAGACGTGACGAAGGGGGTGCAAATTTGTTCCTTCAGAATCTCTTCACGAATGAAATGACAGTCGACCTCAATGTGCTTGGTTCTCTCATGAAAGACTGGATTTTTGGAGATGTATATAGCAGCCTTGTTGTCACAGAACATAGGTAGAGGATGGTTGTAGACCTCTCCTAAATCCAACATGAGAGCCCGTAGCCATTTTAGCTCACAAGTGGTCGATGCCATACTCCGATACTCTGCTTCAGCACTGGACCTGGAGACAACAGATTGCTTCTTGCTCTTCCAGCTTACCAGATTGCCCCCAACAAAGGTACAGAAACCGGAGGTAGACTTGCGGTCCCCTTTGTCATCAGCGTAACTCGCATCTGAGTAAGCTTCAACCCTCAGATGATCATTCTTCTGAAAGAGCAATCCTTTCCCAGGGGCTGCTTTGACGTACTCCAAGATCCGCAAGGCGGACTGTAGATGGCACTCCCTGGGAGCTTGCATGAATTGAATCACCTTGCCCACAACATAGGAAATGTCGGGCCTAGTCACGGTGAGGTATATGAGCTTACCAACCAGACGCCTTTACCGTGAAGCATCTGAAAGAAGAGGCGAATCATCTGTCCAGGTTTTGTCTTCTCCAACAGCCATGGGACATCGGGTAGGTTTGGCCCCAGTCAATCCTGCTTCTTTTAAAATATCAAGAGCATACTTACGCTGAGAGAGGACTAAAGAGTTGGGCTTCCGAGAGATTTCGATCCCCAAAAAGTACTTCGGAGAACCCATATCTTTGGTGACTAGATGTTGGCGAAGATGCCGCTTTGTCAAGGCTACCCCTTCCTGGTCATCACTAGTGAGAAGAATATCATCAACATATACTGCCAGAACCACCAGTCCCGAAGAGGTTCTGCGAATAAATAGAGAGTGATCAGCAGCGCTGCGAGCAAAACCAACGGCCGCCACGATGCCGCTGAACTTGTCAAACCAAGCTCGAGGGCTCTGCTTGAGGCCATAGATTGCCTTCTGTAGCCGGCATACTCGTGTCTCCCCCTGAGCAATATACCCTGGAGGTTGCTCCACGTAGACGACCTCCTGAAGATCACCATAAAGGAAGGCATTCTTGATATCCAGCTGGGAAAGTGGCCAGTCCTTGTTGACCGCTACAGAGAGAAGGACCCGTATAGTGCTGAGACGAGCCACGGGAGAGAAGGTGTCAAAGTAATCAACCCCATAGGTTTGAGTAAAGCCCTTAGCCACCAGGCGAGCTTTGTAACGATTCACAGTGCCATCTGGGCCAAATTTGACCACAAAAACCCAGCGATAACCAACAACATCTGTATCAAAGGGAGGAGGGACAAGAGTCCAGGTACCCCGCTCTGTGAGGGTCGCCATTTCCTCATCCATGGCCAGCTTCCAGTGAGGAATGGCAAGGGCCTCCTGGTAGGAACGAGGTGTGGTAGTAGCAGAGATAGCCAGTGCAAAGGCCCTGCGAGAAGGGGTAAGACGATCATATGAAACAACAGCAGCAAGGGGGTGTAGGGTACACGTACGCACCCCTTTGTGAAGAGCTACGGGAAGATCCAGGTCGGCGGGCTCCTCGACATCCAGAGCATCCGTGGCAGAGAGAGCTGGCCCGGGAGGAGAGAGCGACGACAGCAGAGATGAGGGAGATGGAGGCGGAGAGAGAGGCGAAGGGAGAGGAGTGGGCGGAGACGGAGGAGGGGCAGATATCGCAGTAGGAGACGAGGGAATGAACGAAATAACAGGAGAATCAGAGGTGGGGGGAAGAGAAGAGGAGTCATTTGAGAAGTAGGAGGCATTCTCGAAGAAGGTAACGTCAGCGGAGACGAACTGCTTACGAAGAACAGGATCAAAACAGCAGTAGCCTTTCTGAGTGGCCGAGTACCCCAGAAAGACACATTTGGTGGAGCGAGGGGAGAGCTTATCACGGGTGGCAGATGGGGCATGCACAAAAGCAGTGCACCCAAAGATTCGGAGAGGGAGAGGGAAAAGGTCCTTGCCTGGATAAAGGATGGAAAAAGGGGTTTTTCCCTTGAGAACGGAGGAGGGAATGCGATTGATGAGATAGCAGGCAAGAAGAACAGCATAGCCCCAATATGAGCGAGGGACATGCATTTGAGTCATCAATGTGCGAGCAACATCGAGGAGGTGACGGTTTTTGCGTTCCTCCAGCCCATTTTGTTGGGATGTATAGACACAACTTGTCTGATGAATAACGCCATGTTGCACACAGAAAGAGGTAAAAGCATGACTTAAGTACTCTTTTACATTATCAGAGCGAAAAATTTTAATACCAACACCAAACTGATTTTTGATTAAATGATAATAGGAGGTCCATACATTGAAAAGTTCAGAGCGATCTCGTAAGAGATACACCCAAGTACATCTAGAAAAATCATCAATAAAGGTTACAAAATAAGAACTACCCCGACCAATAGTAAGGGTAGGAGCAGGTCCCCAGATATCGGAGTGGACGAGATCAAACGGACGAGTAGAGCCCCGACCCTGCTTCGGCGGGAAGGAGGAACGATGATGCTTGCCAAGTTGACATGCTTCGCAGTTGAGAGGAGTATTGGAGGGAGGGAGGTGGGGCAGAAGCTGATATAGAAGCCATGGTGGAGGATGACCGAGACGGAGATGCCACTGGAGAAGATCCGTACAAGAAGAAGAGAAGGCGGACAAAGCGGAAACATTGTCAAGGAAGTAGAGGCCGCCGCTCTCAGTCCTAGTAGCAATCGTCCGCTGGGAGCTCGGATCCTGAAAAGAACAAGAAGATGGAGTAAACGTTACAGAACATTGAAGCTGCTTGCACAAAGAAGTAACCGACAACAGATTGCACGGAAACTTGGGCACATAGAGAGTGTCCTTTAGCCGAAGGGACGGAGTAACATGAACCACTCCCGACCCATGAACCGGGGAGGGAGAACCATCTGCAATGAGGACCAGGGGCAACCGATCATGCTGTTCGAGGAGAGAGAAGCACTGAGGATTGCCCGTCATATGATTAGTTACACTGGAGTCGATAAGCCATTTACCTTGAGTGACCACATGGGCACTACCTGATGATGTGACCACGGAAGTAGACGGCTTGGAAGAGGAGGCGGAAGAGTCACCCGAGGGGCGAAGATGGGGATGCTTTGTCCAGCAGCGGTCAAGAGTGTGTCCGGTGCAGCCGCAGTGAGAGTAGAGGTAGCGGGAAGAAGGACGTCCACCAGACTGATGATTGTGCCTACCAGAGCCACTCCGCTGAGTTTGATGAACATAGTTATTCGGAGGAGAAGGAGCGGGCAGAAGCGGGCGCTGAAGGAGAGAGGTGACAGCGGCGATGCGAGCAGCGGTGGCATCTAAAGTAGGAGATTCCGCCTCACCCAGAATTTGTTGGCGGATCATGTCATAAGTGTCAGGAAGATGGAGCAGATAACACACAACCAGAAGCTCCTGGAAGTGCTTGTGTTGTTGAGCCAGATCCGCAGAAAAGTGGCGATTCTGAAGAATCTCAGCCCCAAGAGCTTGAACTTGTTGGTAGGCAGCAGCAGGAGACAAGGTAGGCCGGGCAAAGAGGTCCGCTTACAACGTATAGATGCGGGACGTCTGAGCCCCTTTGGAATACAAAGCAGCAAGATGAAGCCAAGCGGCCTTCACCGTCTCATCATGACAGATGACGGGAAGGCACTCATCAGATAGACTGTTAGCGAGCCAAGTACGCACAAGAGCGTCACTCGCATTCCAGTCATCAAAGAGAGGTGAAGTGGTAGGAGGAGGGTCATCAACGAGATAGTGGCTTTTGCGTTGCGAGCAAAGGAGAAAGGTGAAAGAGACACTCTAATCCGGGTAGTTGGAACCGACAAGCTTGGAAACGGTGCTAAGGTTCCCGGAAGGAGTAGGAGGTAGAGGCGGAGCCAGATTGGCTATAGGGGTGGCGGCAGGAGTGGTGGCAGTGGAAGCATCAGAAAGAGCCATAAGAGCAAACAACAGGAAGCCGCGCGGTTAGGAAACAAGCCGCGCGGATAGGCAGAAGAAGAACTGCAGCGGTCAAGATATCAAACACCAGCGGCCAGAAAGACCACGACCAAGCCGCAGTATCAAGCAGAGGGGAAGAAGTCGAGCGGCAAGCAAACAGTCCGCTCGAATAGAAGCACAAGAGAGGGAAAGGCACACGGCGATAGGTCGCGGCGAACTAGGCGATAGATCGCAGCAAACAAGGCAACAGATCGCGACGACCAGAGCAAGAGCAAACAGGAGGAGGCAAGGCACACAACGATAGGTCGCGGCGAACAAGGCGACAGATCGCAGCGAACAAGGGAACAAGTCGTGCACACAGAGGGCAACGACAAGGAGACCGCGCGGACAGGGCGCAAGCCGGAGAAGCAAGTCACACAGACAGAGAGGGGCACAGAATCAGGAGGAAAGGATCGATTCCTCTGATACCATGTAAGAAGCGAACTAAAACAAGCCGGAAATGGTATAACTGAAATTTTATTATCAGAAAAAGGTATCTATTACAAAGGTATGACCTCCCTTATATAGAATGGAGGAGAGAAGAGAGAATACAAATAAGAGATATGGGACTAAAACTATACAAAAAATTTGGGCGGCTAGAACAACAGACCGGAACAAGCCGCGCGGTTAGACAGAAGGGCTAACCGCTCGGCCACAGCCAGAGAGAGAGACAAGCCGCCATGTGAGACCGTTAGACCGCCCGGTCTCCTAGTCGCCAGTAACAGACCGCTAGACCGCTTGGACCTCAGACCTCAACACAGCAACCAAACCGCTGAAGGCAAACCGCCAGACCGCCCGGTCAATAACCCGCCAAGCCAGACCGACAGACTGCCCGGTCTCCAACTTCTACACAATGTAATTCTTAGTTTAAAAGAAATCTATGTAATCAGTGTTAAGAAACTTTTTGAGATAATAAACACAACAATGTTTCATGTTCTTTTAATTTGCATTCTTATTCTGTGATGATAGTTTATTATTTGTTTTGTTTATAAGTTACCCTATTAAAAATGCTTATACACATCATCATGTTTATTTATCACAAGTGGTGTATATCATTGACAAAAGGGTTATGACTTCTCCAAATAAGGGGAGATTGTTGGGTACATTGGAAAATATGTACCTGATTTGGAGAAGCCTCACTTTGCTCAATGATATACATCAAGGTGTATTTGATGATATTCTGAGTTTATATGTGTAGGATAAGTATTGGCTAAAATGCAAGAAAAAGTTTCTAAGTCCATGTGTCGACACCAGAGGAAGCTGTATCGACACTACAACAAGTTTGTGTCGACACTTGGAAAAGGCTGTGTCGACACACAGAAGCATAGTCGACATCAATTGTGTTGACACCGGGAGACTGTGTCGATACATAGAAATAGTTAGTCGACATCAACTGTGTCGACACCGGGAGGCAGTGTTGACATACAGAAGCAGAGTCTACATCAACTGTGTCGACACCTGGAGGCAGTGTCGACACACAGAATTCTTAGTCTACAATAACTGTGTCGACACACAGGACTTATATCGACATACAGTAGAGTTTCAACATAGTTGATTGTTGTAGAGTGAAGAAGTGATTGTGTCAACACAAATAATCAGTGTCGACACATTCTCAAGATGCAGTGACAAGAAGCTGTTTCGACATCAAGACAGCTATGTCGATATCACCAAAGTCTGTGTCGACACTTAAGTCACTTGTGTCGACACATATTGACAGATTATCTCAACACTTTAAGACAGTCAGTCTCGACGCTTTGCTGACAGAGACAAAGGCTCAAGATCTGTTTGTGGACTTGACAGCTGTGAGTTACAATAGGTTTACTGAAGCTGTCAGACTTGTCAGAAGTTAGTTAGAAACCGGATCAGCCGGTTACCATGGATGAAGTCTATATATAGATGGGTTCAGAAGAAGAAAGACATAATAGGGAATCATACACACAACTAGCACAACTATTATGAGATTGATCTCTAATCAAGAAAGTGCAAGTCACAGAAGAAGATCTTCGTAAGAAGATCTAAGAAGACATTCTGTAGTGTTCATCCACTCAGATTTTGTTTAAGGAGAATTCGTTCCAGAATTCAGAAGAAACTTCAGAAGATTTGGGGAGAGAGAGCTCTAGCTATTTTGAGGTCAAGAAGGAGACAATCACAAGTCTCTTAAGAAGTAGATCCATAACTAATCTACTAAGAAGATCCAGATCCATATCTGGAATCTAAGAAGGAAGCTGGCAGTTAGTCAACTTCAAAGGAGATCAACCCAACTAAGTTCAGATTCAATAAGCTTTGAAGAAAGCTAAGCAAAGGTTGATTTCAGTCATCAATCTCATTAAGAAGCTGATCAAGAATCCTCTTATCCTTTCTCTCTCAACAAGGGTAAGAGACCATCAAATTACTCATCAAATTCTGTAGGATCTTTTCAAAGATCTGAGTTTTAAGCCTATGTTATGAAGGCTGAGTGTAGGAGATTTTGATCTCTGAGTTGTAGGCCTTGTGGCAAGGCTGAGGTAAGGCTGATTGAGCCTGAGTGTAGGAGAATTGGTTCTCTGAGTTGTAGGCCTGTGGCAAGGCTGAGGTAGGGCTGTTATCCTGAGGTATAGGAACCTTATAGGGTTTTGAGTTGTAGGAACCTTTCAGGGTTCTGAGCTGTAAGATCAGTGGATCTGAGAAGAAGGAAGAAGTTAGGCCGAATCTAGCACACTGCTAGATAGGTGAAGGGGGAAAGTGGATGTACCCAGACCTTGGGGAACCACTGTAAATCTCTGTGCAATCTGTGATGCTTATGTTATTTTAGATTATGTGATTGCATATGTTGTATTAACTGTAGAGATATCTGATCTATATTAAAGAACTGAAGTTAATTCTGCCTTAAGTTAAAATAAGGATGAGAACCTATTCACCCCCCTCTAGGTGTTTAGGTTGTCTTGAAGTTAAAACTATCAGAGATCCTCTCAGGGGTTGGGACTTGCTCTCCGTGAGGCATATTCGACTCATCCAATTAGCGAGAGCCTGAATGAGGATATCCTCTCGGGGGTTGGGACTTGCTCTCCCCGAGGCACATTCGACCCATCCAGCTAGCGAGAGCCTAGATGAGGAGATCCTCTTGGGGTTGGGACTTGCTCTCCCCGAGGCTCATTCGACCTATCCAGCTAGCGAGAGACTAGATGAGGAGATCCTCTCGGGGGTTGGGACTTGCTCTCCCCGAGGCATATTCGACCCATCCAGCTAGTGAGAGCATGGATGACGAGATCCTCTCGGGGGTTGGGACTAGATATATTACTTGAACTTCACCAAATCCAACATCCTCAATCGGGGAACAATTCATGTTACATGACCTCCTGACTCGGTCGGTCAGGGACTGGACTTACTACAACATAAGAAAAATAAAGGACTCTGTCGAGGCGAGACTTCTTTAGAGGGCCTTGGTATAACGACCGTCATCCTTTCCCTCGGATACCTCCATCTAGCTCAGGCTCTCCATTATCTTCTCCATCTCCTCTACCTTGGCTAACCAAGAGATGGTGTTGACAGCCATGACATAACATTGCCTTGCCATCCTAGAGTCTCCCTTGACTCTTACCTGGATCCCTCCTGAGCTGAACTTGAGACACTGGTGGAATGAAGATGGTACGCAATGGAAGGCTCTGATGAGGCGCCTTCCAAAGATGACGTTGTAGCTGCTCGGAGCGGACGAACCGGCAGTTCCTTGAAGTCTCTCCCAACTTTACCGGAGTCCTACTCCGCCTTCCACCTCCTTCCTCTCCCCTGAAAATCCGAACAGGGGTCCGTCTGAGGCTAACACCCTCCTTGGCTCCACCTTCATCTTATCAAACGCCTTCTTGAAAATTATGTTGATGTGAAAGTGAAGGGATAGATACTACTCTAGAGGGGGGTGAATAGAGTTATCAAATTTTGCACAGACAAAACTTAATAGTCTACCCAACTCCCTTGGAGTGAAGTGCGGAATGAAAAGATTATAGATATTGATTTAACCTTAAAGCCTAACACAAGTGATGTGCACAAACTCAAGCTAACTGTAATTACAGTTAAGGCTTGGAAAAACCTAATCAGCAACTAGCAATCCTAGTTATATCTACTCACAGCCACAATACAGGAATTAAACAATGGAATCCAGACGACACAAGGAAATTTATAGTGGTTCCCCAAACAACTTGGGTACGTCCACTCTTCTACCCACATGGTAGGAATCCACTCAGGTTTTTGATCAGGTGCCCTGCCACTAACAGAATCTGCTTCAGGTAGATTCAGAAACCCTTTAGACTTTTGATCAGGTGTCTAAAAACCAAGCACAGGTTTTTGATCAGGTGCCCTGCCACCAAGGGATACTTTTGAAGGGAGTAATAACCCTGTACAGGAGGGGAAGAAGGTTAAGATGTCTTCTCTATTTTACAATAGATTAGAGAAGCACAAAAACTTGCACTGAGCTAGAATGCTCTAAAGAATCAAGGCTCCCCCTGGCTCAAAGATGTCCAGGTGAAGTCTTGCTTCAGTGCAGAAAACTCTTCAGAAAGTTCTGAAGGAAAAGCTACAGGAAGAAAATAAATAACAAAAAGAAATCTCTTCAAGCAGCTATCTTCTTCTTCTTCTTCTTCAAAGAATCTCTGAGTTTGAACTTCCTGAAAGCAGGAGAACTCAGGTTGAAGAAGAGATGAAGATCTTAACACTTCTCAGTTAGATGGAGTTTTCTGAGAGCAGGAAGCTTGAGCTTGACGAAGGCTTGAGTACTTAAGAATATGTGTTACACTAGCTTTAATCCTTCTTCAAAGGGTCCTTTATATAATCATCAGCAAGCAACGGCTCTCTTCCATTTGAATTATTTGTCTTCTTCTGAGCCTTGAGACCTGGGCTGTAAATATCAAGAAGACAGAAATATCTCTGCAGCAAAACATTCTACAAAAAGGAATAAACCTCTTTCTAAGAAGCTGCAGGCTTAAATCAAATAATCAGAAGGACTAAATAAAGTCACATCAGAAATAATCTCTTTATAGCAAAAAGAAGACTTTTCAGTCCAACGGCTATAAAGGGCTGTCAGCAGATAAAGTAATTTAAAGAGACAGCTAATAAGACAAACAACTTTATCTTAAAAGATTTGAACTTAGGCAAAAAGAATAGAGCAAATAATGCCTGGAAATTTTATTATACAGCTTGAAATAGTGTGCCAGAAAATGTATTAATTAATTAAATATAATAAATAAATACAAAATATAAAAGCAGGCAGAAAGCGTCGAACGACCTTCGGAGATCGTCGACCGACGCACGGAGATCGTCGATCTATCGGGCAGATAGTCGAACGATCCAGATAGTCGACCTATCGAAGAAGATAGTCGAACTACCCCGGCAGATAGTCGATCTATCTGAGCAGATAGTCGAACTATCAGATAGTCGATCTATCAGGACAGATAGTCGAACTATCAAGCGCACAGAGATAGTCGACCTATCAAGCAGATAGTCGACCTACCTCAGAAAACAGATAGTCGACCTATCAACAGATAGTCGACCTATCAACGCAGAACAGATAGTCGACCTATCAACAGATAGTCGACCTATCAGCGCAGAACAGATAGTTGACCTATCAACAGATAGTCGAACTATCAGCGCAGAACAGATAG
Organism: Platanthera zijinensis; assembly: GCA_039513925.1. Lineage (NCBI taxonomy): Eukaryota > Viridiplantae > Streptophyta > Magnoliopsida > Asparagales > Orchidaceae > Platanthera > Platanthera zijinensis. The sequence continues at coordinate 70,944,658 of CM077084.1, read as the reverse complement.
TCGACCTATCAACAGATAGTCGAACTATCAACGCAGACAGAGCGTCGACCAACTGATAGACGATCGTCGATCAGCCGATAGACGATAGTCGAACGAAAAACCTACTTAACCAAATTCTCAATTTGGAAAAGCGAGGACTCTACAGCTAGACTTCTAACCATTGACCATAGATATTTCTTGGGTCAAGGGGCACAAAGGAGAGGACTAAACTCAAATCAAACTAGGGTACCAACAATCTCCCCCTATTTGAGTTAAGTCTCTCAGAATCTAAAACAGCTAGCAATAGAATACTAAAAATAATTTCAGCAAATAGATAACAATAAACTGGCAGATTATCAATCAGATAGACAAATATAGCACAGCAGTTAATTAAACTATTAAGAATCTTTAGAGTCTAGTAAAGGATCAGAAGAACTAGAAACAAAGGAAATTTTTCTTAGAGGGTCATCTGATTCTTTCTTTGACATTTTTAGGTCCTGCGCACCAATGATCTTCAGTTCTGTAGTCCTAGGGACAACAGCTTCAGGGTGCTTTTCCATGTACTTTGACGGATCAAACATCTCAGGATTAACCTGGAACTTTTCAAATTCTTTCTTTCTGTAAGCTGACATGGTAGTAAAACCAGTTGTATCTTTTCCTTCTGCTCTAGCTTTTCTTATCTGAGCTGCTCCTACAAGTTCTTGAAAGCGAGCCATCCTAAAGTTAGGATCGAGCTCAGGATTTTCATACACGGGCTCAGGAGAAGCAGCATCAGCTATTTTATCTAGATAAGACATTAGAGAATACTTAGCAAAGAGGTTCTTGCTATATATTTTAAAACAAAGGTGAACTATTTACCTTTCGAAATAATTTCCTCAGACTGAACTGGAGAAGGAGATGAAATTCTCTTCTTTGGAGAAGGAGGTGGGGAAAAGGTTGGTCTTTGAACCACAGTCTCCTTCATTTGTCTTTGAGAACCATAAAATGATTTGCCTTGAGAGCTTTGATAACCTTGTCTTGGCTGGGGCTGAACAGACGCAGATTTTCCAGAGGAGGCAGTAGGATGAGCTGATAGGTTCCCAGAGGCTCCTGCACCAGGAGGAGGAGGAGGACCTCTGGGAGTCCATCTTGAGACAGGACTATCATACCTCTTGGTTCTTTTTCTTTCTTTTTGCTGATTCTTCGAAAACCACATCCAATGCTGGAATTCCTTGGATTTAGGGTCAATGCCCTTCAAAATATAATAAGGAATATCATTATCCTTGCTAGGAGGTGGAGGAGGAGCAGCTTTTCTTTTCTTTGCAGCAGATTTCTTTTTCTTTGACTTCTCAGAAATATCAGAATCATCATCATCAGACTGAGATGAGAGAGGATTTTCATAAGGGTCATAGGCTTCTGAAACAGCCTTTTCTTTAAGCTTAAGAGCAGATTTTTCTTTTTCTTCTTCCATGGCATCCAGAGCCAGAAGGGAGTCTAAATCCAACCCTGGAGAGTCATCCCAGATGGTTGACTTTTCAATTTGCAAATCTTTCTCTTTCTCTTTTAAAGATTGAACTCTTAAATCCCATGCTGCTCTTGCTTGATCTTCTTCCAAATTCAGAATAGGAGAGTCAACTTTGACTTCCTCTTTCTCAGACTCATCTTCTTTATTATCTAAGAAGGATTCCAACTCAGGGTCTACTTGAGTAGCAAGAATACTTGGGTCAGCCTCAAAAACAACTGCTATGATTTGAGCAGCTAAATCTTCTTTAATAACATCTGTAAAATTATGAATATAGATCTGCTAAATAAACAGAGATCATTCCTTCAAGGTATTCACAAACTATCAAATTAATCGACTCATCAACAAAACGAATGAAAGAGTTACCTTCATACTTAACCATCTCCCAGCAGTCATTCAGATATGAAGTTATAATTCCTTCCAGGAATCTAACTATCACAGGAGAGGTAAGATCTTCTAAGCAGACTTTAACTGCAATCTCAGATAACAAGATTCCATCTGCTATTTCCTTATCAGACAAAATTGTAGCTATTTCTTTCTCAGCAGGGGCAGATTCTTCCTGAGCAGTCATTACAACATCTGGAACTATTTCTATTTCAGCTTGGGCAGCCATGACTGAATCCTTTAAAGCTGGAGGAGAGGCAGGATGGTCTGAGACATCTTCATGGAACATCTCCCCCTGCCTGATTTCAGTGGATACTGAAACCAGGCCCCTAGAGGAAGATGGCTCAGCAGATTTTGAAATGGATTTGATGGAGGCAGTTAGAAGATCAATGGAGGCTGCAAGGGGAGCGATTGCCTCGGCAATCATGGTTTTGATTGACGGGGTAATCAGCTCCACAATGCGGGAGATAAGCTCTGGAGAGATTTCAAAAGATGATGGATGAGAGGGGGATGGAGCTGCAGCAGATATGGTAGAGGTGCTGGGATGAGAAATGATGTGGACAGGGGATCGAACTGGAGATACAGCAGGAGAGTTAATTGGGGAATGAATTGGGGAATGAACGGGAGATACAGGAGGAGTAAGAATTCTCTCTGATCCTAACAGATCAAAGCTAGGAGCAGATATCCTAGCTAGATGAGTAGGTAGAGGAGAGGCTGGAGGGGAAGGAGGAACAACCGTAGTTGTTTCTGGAGCAGCAGAGGAAGAAAGTCTTACTTCAACTGAAGTTGATGGTACTGCAACTGAGGCAGACGGCAATGCAGAGGAGGAGGAAGGAAGAGCTGAGCCAGCTTCACCAAGGTGAGGAGCGACTGATACAGTCCTTGTGTCCTCAGATGTTGCTGGAGCAGATTTCACAAACGTTCTTTTCCACTTAGAGAACAGATGGGGATCCATCTTCTTGCTGGCGTTGATTGTAGTTGCAGTGGAACTCAGCAGATGGGGGAATCTTTCCTTCAGGAAAATACCGACAACCCTTCCTAGGGTGACTTCCTTCTTGCCATTCTTTTTCCTGATTAAATCAAACAGAACTGCAGCCCAATCTATCCTTTTACGATTAACAATTGCACACATGAGTGCGAATTGCTGCCTTGTTATATTATCGTGGGCAGAGTGCTTGCCCAGGAGCACTTTTCCTACTATCTCAGCCAAAAACTTGATTTTGAAAGGGAAGTTTACCTTGAGCAGCTTGGTGGGAATGCCCTCGGCATGTCCCAGCTCAACAAGCATTCTTCCGAATTCCTGAGCATCTTGCTCATAATCCTCGTCACCAATAACTAATCCAAAAACATCAGATAAGACGGCCGGAGTCAGGATAACTTCTTCTCCGCCTATGGTACCAGTCATCGATTCGTCTGTGGAAGACGACGTGAAAGCCCATTCTTTGATTTCTGGAATGTTGATCTTAATCCTTTCAGACATTAACTTCTCTAAACCTTGATCCCTGCAGAGCTGGAGAACTTCCACGATTCTGGCATCGCAGCTACTGAATGCTTCGAAATCCACACTGAATCCTGCATCAAACTTCACGACGGCTAGAACAGCTGGGGAAACCGCCATTGATTCGCTGGAGAAAGCTCGAGAAAGGGCGAAGAAGACGAAGGGGACGAAGCGGCAGAAAATCGCAAGCGGGAAAGCAGAATGCGAAAGGGCACGCTCCGTCGACGATAAAGCAAAAGATCTTTTGACCTAGGTCGACTATCGGCTTTATATCAGACCGGATATAGTCGGTCTATTAAAAAGATCTTGACCCGATGGTCGAACGGTCGTTCGACGATCGGCTCAGAAGCAGAGTAGTCGGACAATCGTTCGACTATTTCTGGCTTCTCAACCAACAGGCTATCGTCATCCAGAGATCGACGATGAGCCCAACCTGTTCGACGATGGTCGAACGTCGATCGAAGATCTTCAAACAGATAAGCTATCATTAACCAGAGGTCGACGATAGGCTTAAACCGTTCGACTATCTTCGAACGTCGTTCGACTATCTTCAAACAGATTTCAACATAGGCAGATAAAGTCACACTTAGTCTCGTCCATTGATCATGCCTAGTTGAACTAAAAAGAACAGATGCTTCTGTTCATCTAAGGGCTTGGTGAATATATCACCTCTCTGAAACTCAGTGGATATGAACTCAAGACAAATCTTGTTCTTTTCCACACAATCTCTCAGGAAATGGTGCCTAATCTCAATGTGCTTCGTTCTAGAGTGGTGCACTGGATTTTGTGCAATTGAGATAGCACTGGTACTATCACACATGATCTTGGTGTTCTTGTGTGAGTAACCATAATCCACAAGCTGGTTTTGAATCCACAGGATCTGTGAACAACAACTGGCAGCTGCTATATATTCAGCCTCTGCAGTTGAAGTTGAGACAGAAGCCTGCTTCTTACAGAACCAAGAGACCAATATCTCTCCCAGGAACTGGCAAGTTCTTGAGGTGCTCTTCCTGTCAACTCTGCAACCAGCATAATCAGAATTAGAATATCCAATTAATTCAAACTCTGACTCAGCTGGGTACCAAAGTCCTAGATCTGGACATCCTTTCAGGTATCTCAGGATTCTCTTTAGAAGAATCAGATGAGATTCCTTGGGGTTGACCTGAAATCTAGCACAAAGGCATGTAGCAAACATTATATCTGGCCTACTTGCAGTTAGATATAATAGGGAACCAACAATGGCCCTATAATTCTTTTGATCAACTGGCTTGCCGTGATCATCAGAATCAATAACTACATTAGTAGCCATGGGTGTAGGCATTGCTGAAGCATCAGCCATCCCAAATTTCTTTACCAATTCCTTGGCATATTTGGATTGGGAGATGAATATACCATCAGCATCTTGCTTAACTTGGAGACCAAGAAAGTAAGACAGCACACCCATGCTACTCATCTCAAACTTAGAGTGCATCAGGTCAGAGAACCTTTTGCAAAGTTTGGGATCAGTGGAGCCAAAAATAATATCATCTACATACACCTGAACTAACAGGATTGTGTCCTTGTGATGCTTAACGAAAAGGGTTCTATCAACTACTCCCCTAGTGAAGTTGTGCTCTAACAGGAAACTAGCTAAGGTCTCATACCAGGCCCTAGGAGCTTGCTTTAGTCCATAAAGAGCTTTCTGTAACTTAAAAACATGAGAAGGCTGAGTTGATGAAACAAACCCTGGTGGTTGTTCAACAAACACCTCTTCCTTAAGCTCACCATTCAGGAATGCACTTTTGACATCCATTTGGAACACCTTAAACTTCATGAAGGCTGCATAGGCCAAGAAGATCCTTATTGCTTCTAGCCTTGCAACAGGAGCAAAGGTTTGGTCATAGTCTATACCTTCCTCCTATCTGTAGCCCTGAGCTACAAGCCTAGCTTTATTCCTTACTATAATTCCATTTGCATCTAACTTGTTTCTATACACCCACTTGGTGCCTATGATCAGTTGGCCTTTAGGTCTTGGAACCAAAGTCCAAACTTTACATCTCTCAAATTGATTGAGCTCCTCTTGCATTGCAATGATCCAGTGGGGATCTAGCTCTGCATCTTTAAAGGTGAGGGGCTCAACCTGTGAGAGGAAACAAGCATGCATCACATCCTGTCTTAATTGATGTCTTGTTTGTACACCAGCTGATATGTCTCCAATCACTTGAGATGTGGGGTGATCTCTAAGTGTGACAATATCAGCAGGTGGGATGTGATCTTCAGCAACAGTTGGGATTAATTCCTCAGGAGGAATTTGATCTACTGTTGGTGGTACAACAACAGCTTCAACAGCTTCAGCAATGTCTTCATCACTATCTGATTCAGTGATCTGAAGAGTTGAAAGTTGAAGGATTTCTTGAGGGGCATCATGTACCTGCAAAGAACTTGATGAAGAAGAATTTTCTTTCTCCTTGTAAAACATCTGAGACTCATCAAAAGTCACATGCACAGATTCTTCTATCTTACAGGTTGATTTGTTATAAACCCTATAAGCTTTGCTTACTTGGGAATATCCAAGCATGATTCCCATTGAAGCTTTTGCTTCAAACTTTCTAATATATTCTTTATTATTATTATGAATATACACAATACAGCCAAAAACTCTAAAGTAATTAATTTTTGGTTTCTTTCCTTTAAGCAACTCATAAGGAGTTTTACACTTAAGTTTGTGTATCAAACTTCTATTCAAGACATAGTTGGCTGTACTAACAGCTTCTGCCCAATAGGATAGAGGCATGTTAGCATCTGCCAACAATGTGCTAGCAGCTTCAATGAGTGTTCTATTCTTCCTTTCAACTACCCCATTTTGTTGAGGAGTTCTAGGAGCTGAGAAGCTATGTTTGATACCTTCTCTCTCACAGAATTCTTGCATGAGAAGAGAGTCAAACTCAGTACCATGATCACTTCTGATCAAGGCCACATGAGTAGAGTACTCAGTCTGCACACAAAGTAGAAAGTCTGTAAGGGCTTTGAAGTTATCAGACTTAGTTCTCAAAAAGAAAACTCAACTGAACCTAGAGAAGTCATCTACAATTACTAATGTGTAATACTTCCCTCCTAAACTCTGTACATTTATTGGGCCAAAAAGGTCCAAATGTAATAAATACAGGATCCTAGGAGAATCACTTTTATTTACAGATTTAAAAGAATTCTTGGTTTGCTTGCCTAGCTGACAAGCCTTGCAAAGGCTCTCCTTCTTGTAGGGGCAAGAAGGTAAACCTCTAACAAGGTTGTGCTTAGATAACCTAGATATATTTTTAAGGTTTACATGACTAAGCCTTTTATGCCATAGGGAATTATTATTAAGGGTTACTTCATTAAACAGGCAGATTTCAGAATGAGATGAATTAAAATCTACTAAATATATATTACCTATTCTAACACCTACTAAAACAACATTATTATTTAAAGTAATATTGCAAGAGAAATTAGAAAATGAAACCTGGTAGCCAGCATCACATAGCTGGCTGACTGAAATCAGATTATGCTTTAGTCCATTGACATAAGCAACTCTCTTGAATGTAACTGCTCCAATGGTGATCTTGCCATAGCCTTCTGTCTGACCACAGCTGGAGTCTCCAAAGATAACCTTTGGGCCGAGCTTAGCTTTGAACTTTGACAGTAGATCTTTATTTCCTGTCATGTGCTTAGAGCATCCACTATCCAAATACCACTTATTTTGAGTGATTGGATAGGCCTTCACCTGCAAGACAATTATTTAGACAAAGTGGACCCAGGTAACCTTGGGTCCCTTGTTTTTCACATAAGAAAAACTGGAAATGTATGAGAATGCAGGCTGAGGGTGATAACCTAGTGGGTGAGATCTCCTAGGTGGAATTCTCCATGCTGATGATGGGTCAACAAACCTAGGGTTTCTATTCTCATTTAGGTTTCTATGGAATTGATTGTTATTTTGAAAATCATATTGAAATCGTCGATCGACGTTCGACGATGAGTGCTCAGATCGTCGACCTTCGTTCGACCATGGAGCTTCCGATCGTCGAGCTGCGTTCGACGCTTTTTGCATTTCTTTAAAAAACTTCTTTCTCTTTTCTCTCTTAGCCTTATTTAAGGTTTTATTTACCAGATTTACTTGCTCAGTGTTCTTCTTTCCACTAGCTGAAATGAAGTTCACTGGAGTTGAAAGATTATTTTTAAGAAGGACTGGGGGTTCACTGGGAGAAGCTCCTAAGCCTAGTTTATCATTACCTGACCTAGTGTTAGTCATGCTGGTAATTTCTAACAGCTTAAGACTTCTACCATTAAGGGATTCTTCTAATCTCTTAGACTTAGCTAATTCTATTTTAAGAAATTTAATTTCTTCACTACAAGTAGTGAGATCTTCCTTTAACCTAACATTTTCAGAGGCTATTGATTCTGAGTCAGCTAACCTATTTCTAAGTTCTTTTATTTCCTTTTCTGAGCTAATTAAATCTAAACATAAAGATTTAAATTCTATTTTAAATTCTTCTGAACTAAAATCATAAGAAGAAAGTACCTCATCTTCTGTAGGCATCTCTTCATCAGAATCAGAACTCTCTGCAGCAGAGTGGTTGCTGCAGGCATCTATTGCCATGAGGCAAAATTCTTTTGCCTTCTTCTCTTCCTCATCTTCACTGGAGCTTGATGAGGAGGATTCTTCATCAGAATCACTCCAGGTTTCAGCAATGAAACCTCTCTCCTTCTTCTTGTTTTTGTAGGAGGATGGCTTGGAGTGCTTCCTGTGTTGTTCTTTGTCTTTTCTCTTTTCCTTGTTCTTCTCCTCTGGACACTCTGGCAAAATGTGTCCAGGCTTCCTGCAACCATAACAGATAATTTCTTTAGCAGGAGAGCGATCATACCTTGGTTTATCTTCATAACGTGAAGACTTCTTTCTGAACTCCTTTCTCCCCATCTTGAGAAACCTTTTGGCAAACAGTGCCATAAGTTCCTCATTAGATTGGCTGCTTTCAGAAACATCTGCAGCCTTAAGAGCTAGAGATTGCTCTTTTCTTGTTGGAGTGGGGGTCTTGGCTTCAGCTTCTGCTTCTCTGGTCTTCAGCACTTGCTCAAAAGACTTGAGCTTGCCGAGGAGAGCTTCAGTTGAGATCTCATTAGTACTTCTGGCTTCTTTGATGGGCCAGATTCTTAGATCCCATGTGCTAGGGAAGCACATAAGGATCTTATCATTGACCTCTGTCAATGATATGTCCTTGTCCAGGGTCCTCAGCTCATTGATGATTGAGCTGAGCCTGGTGTACATAGCTTCAACTGATTCAGCATCAGTTTTCTTGAAGTTCTCGTACTGTGAGATCAGGTTGGACCTTCTGTCCTTCCTTTCATCAGCTGAACCAGCTACAATCTGGTTCAGTGTGTCCCACATGGCCTTTGCTGAAGAGCAATCAGCAACCTTCTGGAACACCTCATCAGACATAGTCTGAGCCAGTATGTTCATTGCTTTGGCATCTGCAATTTTGGCCTTCTTGTATTCATCATTATAATCTGGAGGTGGCACTGCACTCATATCAGATGATGAGGCAGTGGCAGCAGCAGGTGCTCTTGGGGGACCTGACAAAATAGAATCAAAAATACTTTCATCAATAGAGTTCATATATAATTTAATCCTTGCCTTCCAGATGCCAAACTTTGCTAAGTTGCATGCTGGAGGTCTGGTGCTAGAATAATCCTTGGACTGGGCCATGATAGTGAATATCTATAAGCTTTGGTATCTATCAGGATCTTGTGACTTAGGTGTTAGCCTATTCAGTCAGTCAACCTCGCTCTGATACCAATTGAAAGTGAAGGGATAGATACTACTCTAGAGGGGGGGTGAATAGAGTTATCAAATTTTGCACAGACAAAACTTAATAGTCTACCCAACTCCCTTGGAGTGAAGTGCGGAATGAAAAGATTATAGATATTGATTTAACCTTAAAGCCTAACACAAGTGATGTGCACAAACTCAAGCTAACTGTAATTACAGTTAAGGCTTGGAAAAACCTAATCAGCAACTAGCAATCCTAGTTATATCTACTCACAGCCACAATACAGGAATTAAACAATGGAATCCAGACGACACAAGGAAATTTATAGTGGTTCCCCAAACAACTTGGGTACGTCCACTCTTCTACCCACACGGTAGGAATCCACTCAGGTTTTTGATCAGGTGCCCTGCCACCAACAGAATCTGCTTCAGGTAGATTCAGAAACCCTTTAGACTTTTGATCAGGTGTCTAAAAACCAAGCACAGGTTTTTGATCAGGTGCCCTGCCACCAAGGGATACTTTTGAAGGGAGTAATAACCCTGTACAGGAGGGGGAAGAAGGTTAAGATGTCTTCTCTATTTTATAATAGATTAGAGAAGCACAAAAACTTGCACTGAGCTAGAATGCTCTAAAGAATCAAGGCTCCCCCTGGCTCAAAGATGTCCAGGTGAAGTCTTGCTTCAGTGCAGAAAACTCTTCAGAAAGTTCTGAAGGAAAAGCTACAGGAAGAAAATAAATAACAAAAAGAAATCTCTTCAAGCAGCTATCTTCTTCTTCTTCTTCAAAGAATCTCTGAGTTTGAACTTCCTGAAAGCAGGAGAACTCAGGTTGAAGAAGAGATGAAGATCTTAACACTTCTCAGTTAGATGGAGTTTTCTGAGAGCAGGAAGCTTGAGCTTGACGAAGGCTTGAGTACTTAAGAATATGTGTTACACTAGCTTTAATCCTTCTTCAAAGGGTCCTTTATATAATCATCAGCAAGCAACGGCTCTCTTCCATTTGAATTATTTGTCTTCTTCTGAGCCTTGAGACCTGGGCTGTAAATATCAAGAAGACAGAAATATCTCTGCAGCAAAACATTCTACAAAAAGGAATAAACCTCTTTCTAAGAAGCTGCAGGCTTAAATCAAATAATCAGAAGGACTAAATAAAGTCACATCAGAAATAATCTCTTTATAGCAAAAAGAAGACTTTTCAGTCCAACGGCTATAAAGGGCTGTCAGCAGATAAAGTAATTTAAAGAGACAGCTAATAAGACAAACAACTTTATCTTAAAAGATTTGAACTCAGGCAAAAAGAATAGAGCAAATAATGCCTGGAAATTTTATTATACAGCTTGAAATAGTGTGCCAGAAAATGTATTAATTAATTAAATATAATAAATAAATACAAAATATAAAAGCAGGCAGAAAGCGTCGAACGACCTTCGGAGATCGTCGACCGACGCACGGAGATCGTCGATCTATCGGGCAGATAGTCGAACGATCCAGATAGTCGACCTATCGAAGAAGATAGTCGAACTACCCCGGCAGATAGTCGATCTATCTGAGCAGATAGTCGAACTATCAGATAGTCGATCTATCAGGACAGATAGTCGAACTATCAAGCGCACAGAGATAGTCGACCTATCAAGCAGATAGTCGACCTACCTCAGAAAACAGATAGTCGACCTATCAACAGATAGTCGACCTATCAACGCAGAACAGATAGTCGACCTATCAACAGATAGTCGACCTATCAGCGCAGAACAGATAGTCGACCTATCAACAGATAGTCGAACTATCAGCGCAGAACAGATAGTCGACCTATCAACAGATAGTCGAACTATCAACGCAGACAGAGCGTCGACCAACTGATAGACGATCGTCGATCAGCCGATAGACGATAGTCGAACGGCGTTCGACTATAGTCGAACGAAAAACCTACTTAACCAAATTCTCAATTTGGAAAAGCGAGGACTCTACAGCTAGACTTCTAACCATTGACCATAGATATTTCTTGGGTCAAGGGGCACAAAGGAGAGGACTAAACTCAAATCAAACTAGGGTACCAACATGATGGAGTTCCAGTTATCAACCAAGATCCGACAGACGGTGTAGCCTTCGATGGCTATCTTGATGACTAGCACATCACAGAACGGATCTTCATGATCCGGTAGGTCCTTCACCGAGAAGGTGATCTTCTCTTCCGGGGGCAGGGTATGGGACGTCGAAGCGATGCTCCGTCGGCACAAGACATGGAGACTCGCCTTCCGAGTGGCCTCGATCCCTACTTCTTCATGGATCACTACTATGCCATCTCGGTGTTCTTCATCGACCCGGTCCTCACATATGTCATCATCCCCCACTCGGGGTGGAACCTCTTCAACCTGCGTCGGTGGCTGAGGCTGGGCAGGGCCTCTCTCCCCCCTCACCTCTAGGAACTCAAGGCAGGTAGCCGTGGCGTGACCCTCCACCTGGTAGAAGTCACAGTATGATAGTGCTCCTCCCCTCCTTCGACAGGCTGGGAGATTCCTCCCATTACCTCTTCCCCCTCTTCCTATCGCCAAGGCTTGCTGTGGTGGGGGTATGAGCTGTCTTGGGGCTTGTCTTTGGAAGTTAAACCTCCCTTGGCCTTCAGGAAAGTTCCCCCTACCCTGGACGAGACCTATTCCTAGACCCTGGGCAGGGCCTCCCTGCTGTCTCTAGCCTTGTTCTGGACCCTCCTGTCCCTGGAACCCCTGAGCTCTCTGCTCATCTCTCCTTCTTCCTTCTTGATGCCTTGAGGCACCTTGCTCCTTCGGCTCAGACTCTGTTAGCTTTGCCAACTTCTTGATGAATCCTGGGCTGGCCGCCTCTATGGTTATCTCCTCTGCCTCCCTTTCCATCAGCTCCTCGAAGGAAAGGGGGGCCTTTCGGGTCAGGCTCATCTTGAAGAACCCCTCGCGCAACCCCACCGTGAATGCCATCTGGAGAGCGTACCCCGACATCTCCTGGATATCCAGGATCTCTTTCTGGAGCCTGTCAACATAGTGGGCCAGCGACTCTTCGGTCCTCTGTCTTATCAGGAAGATGGATTTAAGACTCTTCTTCCTCTTCTTGGAGATGGAGAAGCGGAGCTGGAAGCTTCGGCTCAAGTCCTCGAACTCATAGATCGACCTTTGAGGGAGTTGATTAATCCAGTCACTTGCCTTCTCCTTCAAAGTGATCGCAAAGAGGTGACACTTAAAGGCATCTGTCATCGGCCCGATGGAGACGGCATCCTCGAACCACTGCAGGTGCTGGACGGGGTCATCCTTCCAGGTATAGTAAGCCATGTCTGGCTCTCTGAACCCATCAGGAATGGGAGCTGAGATGATCAGCTCGCTGAAGGGTGACCCCCTGAGGGGTGCTCTCGCCACCTCTACTCGCGCGACCTGCTCGCCTAGAGGGCTAGCACTCGCCGAGCTGGGGAATAGCTCCTAGCCGGGGAGGTCTCGCTCTACCACCTCTCCCATTTTTTCCTTCCCAGGTCGCCTACCTGTTGCACTTCTTTCTCCCCCTACTGGGGTCATCTCGCCTGTACCCCTGGGAGGTAGCTCGCTGAGACCATTCTGGGTCAGCTCGCTGATACCCCTGGGAGCTAGTCCCTGGGGGGTGGGGGTTGAGCTATCAGCCTGGGGGGCAATGTTTCTCAGCATCTCCATGATGCCTTGGATGGAAGCCATAAACTCTTCCCTTCCTACGAAGGGTCCTGGGTTGGGGAGCTCGTCGAGATCATCACTACCTCCCTGATCTTCGGCCATGACACTCTACCGAGATCTTCTGTGCTGGTCACTCTCCACGCTCACCGCACCAAAATGTTGAAACCAAAAACTTGGTCTCTATGGAGTTCGAGGTCCCAAAAGAGGGGTGACCTCACACCTACTACACTCAGAAGAACGTCACATGCCAAAGGCTTAGGAAACTGAGAGCTAGGTGCCTTGGAGAAAGAAACAAGGGGATTCAAGTGATGAAGAAGTGATCCCCTCTAAGGCTCAAGGGTCTATTTATAGTTTTTTGGGGATGGCCTGCCAATAATCCCATCCTGCTATTCTGAAAAGACCAAAATGCCCTCAAATTGGTATGCCAACAGCCAAATCCCTCTACACTAAACAACTAATCGCAGTCCACCAGGGGCAGACCCTTAAGCCGGGAGAGCAGGAGACAAGGCCTGGGGGTACTCGGCGGTTTGGGGTGTACTCGGCCTGGGCGATACTCGGCGGGCTCGGCGGTACTCGACGGCCTGGGTGGTACTCGGTAGCCTAGGCGGTACTCGGTGGCCTTGGCAGCACTCGGCGGCCTGGGCGGTACTCGGCGGGTTGGGCGGTACTCGGTGGGCTGGGCGGTACTCGGCGGCCTGGGCGGTGCGGTTTGGGTGAGCTCGGCGGCCTGGGTGAGCTCGGCGGCCTGGGTGAGCTCGGCGGCCTCGGTGATCTCGGCGGCCTAGGGTAAGCTCGGTGGTCTGGGGTGATCTCGACAGCCTGGGTGAGCTCGGCGGCCTGGGGTGAGCTCGGCGGCCTGGGGTGAGCTCGGAGGCCTGGGTGACCCCCCCCCCCCCCCCCCGAGGAGGGTGGGGGGAGAAAAATAGTTTATCCCCATACTAGTATAAAACACAGATTCACACTAAATTGGCCTCCAAGAGTGCAAAACCCTCAAAAAACTTAAAATTTCACGGTCAGTCTCGCGCCTGCCGGACGGACCCTACTCGGCGAATATGAGGTTGTACAATGTGGTTTTGTAGCCTTAGTAGAGTGATTGATACATGAGTATGCTATAGTCTTTATTGTCTACAGAATTAAAGGGAAAACTCTATTCATTGTCATTAGAACTGACATAATAAGTTATGCATTCTTATCAAATATGTCACAGTGACCTTTAGAGAAGAGTACTTGATGCCCCATTTGTATTAATTGTCCTACACTTAAGAGACTTTTAGCCAAAGAAGGAACAAATTTAACACCTTCTATGTGTAAGGTCTTCTTCTTTTTTTGTTTTGACAATGATTGTCCTTTTCCCTTCTATCTTCTCAAGTCTTCCATTTCCAAGTATAACTTCAGCTTTCTGATTCTCATCTAATGATGCAAAGTAGCTTATATTACCTATCATATGACGAGAACACCCACTATAAACATACCATGTGTAGTGATGGCATTTGTCCTCTTCTCCCATCAAAAATAGTTGTTCTGTTTCCTTTTCTACAAATTTGACCTCTTGCTTTTTGTTAAATTGACAATCTTTTGCTAGATGAGTTGTTTTTTTACAATTCTTGCATCTATAGTAGCAATTTTGAGCATCATGATTTGATCTCTTGCATAGAACATTAACCTGAAGTTTGCCTTGTTAATTTTTTGTTTTATTTTTGATGAAGGGCTTAAAAGTTTTCTTTACACCTTCTTTTTTATTTTCAAGTTTATTGCTTTCTTCTTTTGTTTGGAAAGCTTGATGAGGTGTGTGGGAGAACTATCTTTTTAGTATGTCCTCATAGGAATGCAATGATCCAAGTAGAGCTGGAATTGAGAGAGTGTCAGGGCAGGGATCGCAAGCTAGAGCAAGCTCGCCGGCTAAAAAAGCTAAGCCTCACAAAGTGTACCTAAAAAATCCCTCATCCCGGGAATTGAACACGGACGAGGAGAGATTTTATGTCCAGGACCATCGCCTTATAATGACACCAACAACGAGTTAGTTGCCACCACAAGACAACAACCCTGTCGGCAAGCACGATCATTCACACAGCTAACGAAAAAATAAATAAACAAGTCCACACATCACAACATAGATATAATAAATATCCAATCAAATGTCCACATGAAATAAATAAGAGTACGAGTAATAGGGCTTATGCCCAGTACATAAACATCATAAAATATCACTCTCTCTCTCTCAAATAATAACGCAAAAGCTAAACCATATGATGATCAAACTTATGACGGGTAGTAGTAGTGGTAGTGCGTGGCTCCGACTCTACAGATCCCAGTGTCTCAATCTCTGGCTTCGCCCAGTCGAACTGCGGCGATGTCTCCATATATCCTTAAAATGATGTGGTCAAACGGCCGTTAGTCAAACTAGACACAGTTGCTTCGTCCTCGCCTCACCGCCGCGACTCCTAGACACCGCGCGGGATGAATAAAGCGGAGGACCAATAGTAGCAGAATGTATAAGCAGGTGATAGTGGTATATATAGATAATTCTCTAGCAGTTCTATATGAGTATGAGCAATAAGAAAAGTATAAAAATACAGTAAGAGGAGCTAAGTAAAACTAGTAAAGTAAAGAAACTACACTACCATCACAGAAGCGTACCTTAACTTATATGAATGTCAATACAAACATATAAGTTAAGGTTTCTGAAATAGTAACTCATCATATAAAAGAACTCATACTAACTTATATGATGAGGATGTACAAGTGTATATGCTATGTCATGCTATGATATGCAATGATTATGTAAGTTACACACACGACTCTATGTACAAACCTTTCATGAATCCCCACCTTCTGAAGGTGGCCAACCTCTCAGATACCAACCGTCATGGGTCATAGTGGTAGTGGAGCGAGTGTCTCCACTCCTAGGCGGGCATGCACACTACCAGGCCTAGACCTCTCATACGCCTCAATGATAAGAACACAATAGTGGAGCCCCTGCGTACTCTTGTTGGTAACCAACAGTCTTCTATGGTTGGGTGCGCTCTTAGGGGACATAGTCTTCCAGACCTCGGCATAAACATCCTACCGGTCTCCCCAAAGGTCTACACTCCACACCAAAGTCATTGTACTTCTGTCGGTGTGCTGACTGAACTAGTACCGAGTGACCCACCACATAAGCACAAAACAGGTATAACAATACCCTCCCGAGCCTCTAGCTCGTTGTACTAACCCGCATTGATATCGACAACCAACCTAAGACACCAACTCGTAGGACCAACAAGCCCTATATCATTCTAACCCGCACATGAGTGAGATCTATATAACATTCCTTAATCCTATCAGATTAATCTTTTCTAACTTTTGGATTACTTAGCAATTTATGGTTAACCTTGGACTTCCTGAGATCTATCATGTGAAGGGCTCGTAGTAGTACTAGAAACTATGATAGGTTGAAGCTCATCGTTCCCTTTCTTAAGGCACTTAGTAATTTTATGCTACCCTTAACCAAACTCACTCCTATGTTTACTAAGTGTGTGACCTCTCCAAAGCACCAACCGCTGAATTACAAATTTCCCAAAATTCCTAAACGCAAACCATATGATCTTGTATGTGTGTATGAATATGAATCCTAAAAATACTTGACCTTAGGCCCTAAGATTATTTCCCGAGACCTATCATGACATATTAAACTTAATTCCAGAGATTTATAGTTTATCTAAAATAATCAGCAATTATTATAATTTTCCTAAATTATTGCTACATGTGATTTTGAACATGAAGTGTAACTTTATATTATCAAATCATCAAGATAAAATTCTCCTAATATCATCTTGAGTAATGATGGATGTGGACAAAATTCCTTAATTTCTTAATGAAATATAGTGACAAATATAAATTTTCCAAAAATAGGGCTTTTATGTTACAATTCAAAGGAAGTACTTGAAAAACTAGGTAAATAACTCCCACAAACTTTCCTGAGGTAATAAATGGAAAATAAACCTTAATTCCAGAGAATGATAATTTTCTAAACTGATTTACCCATCAATTTCAGTAAATTTCACAAATTACCAAAATGCAATTATTCAATAAAACTCCATAATTATGATTCCCAAAATTCTAAGATTATTCACAGAACCTCTTAGCATAATATTCATGTAAAATTCTCATAATTTTTCAAGCAGAATTAATTATGAGTTAAATAGAATTACCAAAATAGCATAATAGTACTTTTAACTAAACAACCTAGATAGAAATTCCCAAAAATTCCCAAATAAATACTTGAGATGTGTTATGTCAACACAACCCTAGTGGCAGTGTCTTAGAATTTTCTAAGTTGCTTTGCTCACTTTTATTCCCTTAAATTAAAATGGTGCCAAAACTAAAATAAATCAAATACCTTGGGTTTTTGTTCCAAAACCCTAATCTCACTTTGGATGGTGTATTCAATTATCATAAAACCATTCCTAAATTCCAAGGGCATCCCATAAGTCAAATGAGTCTCAATCCCCATTTTTCCTCTTTTGGCTAATTTCACCTCAAATCTCATATAGTACAACCACATGCAAAGTAGATTCACCAATCTACTGAGGTCCAATGGACCTGAGATTTTTAACAAGGTTTTGTACTGACCTAATCATTCTCTGAGCAAAAATTTAAAATCATTATATTTAATATTCAAAAAATAATTTCACTTTTATGAAAAATCACATTTTACCTAAACTATAGGAAAAATTGTCCACAAATTCCCATTTTTGGGCTGTAGGTATATCTATAGTATATTCTTATATGCCCCAAATTTTAAGTCAATCCCCTTAGCCAATTTAAAATTATTAAGGAAATAGTGGCTGTCCTACTCTAAGGATAAGTCTCACAAGTATTTAACTACATGGAGTTACAGTATTCAAAATGACATGATTTTAATTTCAACTTAAAATAGACTCAAAGGGCTACCTTTTTCATGTTGAGCACTTTTCTTGATTCAGCCCCTAAGGGCCTCATTTTTCTTGTTCACAAAGGTGTACACTAAGGGCTATTAATACACTAAATTATATATAATAATTAATATAACAAAATGATCAATGGTGATGATTGTGTCTTCCTCCTCTAGCCAAGGGATGGGATCCACCCGACCTGTAACATTTCTATAGCCATTTATCGGCCATTCGACCACTTACCCAGTCAACCACCGCCACCACCACCACCACCACCTTCGTTGAGGTGGCGGCTATCGCCCGACGATGGTTTGGCCTCCGGAGGCGGTGGTTTCCGACGATACCGAGAGGAAGCCCATTCCAAGTTTTTTCCATGGATTTCAAAATTGGAATCGGCTCAATTGAGCTCAACATCAAGTCTTATTGATCTAGAAAGCTAGCACAAGGGGAAAGGGGGAGAAACATGCCTGATTTCGGGCTTGAATACGGCTACTCCGGCAGGTGTTCATGGATTTTGGCATTTTCAGACGAACCTTTCTGAAAGTGAGGATAAATACAACTCTAGAGGGGGGGGGGTGAATAGAGTATTCAAAAATTATGACACCCTACTCAACTCCCTTAGAGTTAATTTGTGGAATGAGTTTATAGATATTTGAAACCCTAGAGCCTAACAAAAAGTCAAGTGCACAAGAGAAAGCTAACTGTAATTACAGTTGAGCTTTGGTCCTATCACAGCAACTAGCAATCCTAGTTATTTCTACTCACAGCCACAGTGCAATAATTAAATTAAGCAACATAGACGACACAAGAGGTTTATAGTGGTTCCCTCTAAATAGGTATGTCCACTCTTCTACCACCCTGGTAGGAATCCACTACAGGTTTTTATTTAGGTGCCCTGCCACCAACTGATCTGCTTCAGGTAGATCAAGTAGACCCTTTGAGCTTTTGATCAGGAGCTCAAAATCCAACACAGGTTTTTGATCAGGTGCCCTGCCACCAAGGTTCACTTTTGAAGGGAGTAATAACCCTTTATACAGGAGGTTGAGAGAGTTAGAAGGTCTTCTCTATTATTAAAATAGATGAGAGAAGCTAGTGGATTGCACAGAGCTGGAAAGCTCTAAGGAATCAAGGCTCCCCCTGGCTTAGTGATATCCAGGAAGAAGTCTTGCTTCAGGGTGCAGGAACTCTTCTGAACTCGTGATAGAGAGCTGTCTTGAAGTTCTTGAAGCAGCAGCTTGAAGAAGACTCTTGATTTGTAATGGATGTTCTTCTTCAATGGCTTTTCTTCCTTCTTCTTCTTCTTGAGACTCTGAGTGAATGTTCCTGGCAGCAGGATGAACTCAGGATTGAAGAAGAGAGAGTTGAAGAAGGTTGATCTTCTCAGTTGAACGTAACAATATCTGAGAGCTGTATCTCTTCTTGTTTTGAATCACTCTGTGTATACTCTGCTTGCTTAGTATATCTGTGTGTATGTATATCTCTTATATTCGTCTCTGTCTTTTGAAAGCACTTTATATATTGTCCTCTGTAACGGCTCTAATCTTTGTTTGAACTTTGTCTTCTTCTGAGATCTGCAATCTAGGCTGCAAATAGCACAATACAAAAAAACATATCCTGCAGACAGACATGCTATAAAGGGATAAAGCTTTCTGAGAAGCTGCATATCCAATCTGATAAAAGAATACTAGAGAAAGTCACATCAGACTAAACTCTTTACGGCCAGAGAAGACTTTTGAGACTAACGGCTATAAAGGACAGCATGGCAGATAAAGCATAAAGATATTTCAACTAATAAGACAAAAGACTTTTGTCAGAAAAAGCTTGACTTATGCATAAAGAATGGGGCAAAGATTGCCTTGAAATGTATGCATAAAATCAATGAACTAAACTTTAATAAAATATGCTAAATAAATAGGAAATAAAACATAGAACAGAAGGAGTATAAAATTACTAAAGGCAGACAGAAGAACGTCGAACGACCAACGGAGATCGTCAATCGAACTACAGAGATCATCGAACTATCAGAACAGATAGTCGAACGACACAGATAGTCGAACTATCAAAGCAGATAGTCGAACTACCACAGCAGATAGTCGAACTATCAGAACAGATAGTCGAGCTATCAAATAGTTGAACTATCCAAGGCAGATAGTCGAACTATCAAACAGAACAGATAGTCGAACTATCAAACAGATAGTCGAGCTATCAGATAGTTTAATTATCAAGGCAGATAGTCGAACTATCAAACAAAATAAATAGTTGAACTAACAAATAGTTGAACTATCAAGAAATCTGTCTGGTCAAAAGAAGTCGAGCGGGGTTCGACGATCGACGAGGAAGATACCACAGATCGTCGAGCTAACAAGAGTTGAACTAACTCAGAGATAGACGATCTGCTGGCTGACAATAATCGACCAACTGATAGACGATCGTGGAACAGTTGATAGACGATAGTCGAGCGGCGTTCGACCATAGTCGAACCAAAAACAACTTAACCAAATCTTCATCTGGAAAAGTGACAACTCTACAACTGAGGAAAAACTAATCTAACAACTAACCTTTGACCATAGATAAATCTTGGGTCAAGAAACTAATTGAGAAGACTAAACTCAAATCCAAACTAGGGTACCAACAATCTCTCCCTATTTGGGTTAAGTCTCTCAAAATAAAAACTATTGGAAATAAATATAACTCAGGAAAAGAAACATCTAAGCATCAAATTGCATCAATCAAACAGTCAAATAAACATACTGTCAATAAATAAAACTAAAGCAGCATTAGAATCTGATTTAGATACAGAAGAACCAGGAAGGAAAGAAATTTTTCTGAAGGGATCTAGAGCTTCCTTCTTTGATATCTTTAAATCTTGCTCTCCAATGATTTTAGATTCTCCTGCTCTTGGCACTACTGCTTCTGGGTGCTTTTCCATATACTTAGAAGGATCAAAAACCTCAGGTCTGACCTGAAATTTATCTAGCTCCTTCTTTCTGAATTTAGACATAGTAGTTAAGCCTGTAATATCTTTTCCTCCAGCTCTGGCTTGTCTGATTTGGGCTGATCCAACTAGTTCAAGAAATCTAGCCATCCTGAAATCAGGATTAAGTTCTTGGCTTTCATATTCATTATCACCAGTTGGATCTAGAGGTTTTACATTTTTGAATTTTGTAGAGAGTTCCAGCAAACTTGCAGCTGGCTCTTTATTTTCTTGAATAACTAAAGAAGATGGAGGAGCAAACTCTGCATATTTTTTACTTGATTTTTCTGAATAAACTACTTTTTTACCTTTTGAATCAGTTTTCTTTGTTTGAGCTGGCTTTTTGGATGGTATGCTTTTGCTTTCTTTGGAAGGTGATGCTTTACTCTTGGGTGAAGGAGGAGGAGAAAAGGTTGGCTTCTAATATACTATCTCCTTCACTTGCTCTTTTATATCAGCCTCTTGTCTTTGATGTCCAAATTGAGATCTGCCTTGATATCCTGGATTACTTCCTGTTTGATAAGCTTGAGACGGAGTGAATCTAGTAGAAGGGGCTGATGGATTGGCAGATACATTTCCAGAGGCTCCTGCACTTGGAGGAGGAGGAGGGCCTCTGGGATTCCACTTTGGAGCTGGACTGTCATATCTTTTGCTTTTCTTTTTCTGCTTTTGTTGGTTTCTGGATATTCCCATCCAATGTTGATATTTTTTAGATTTGGGATCTATCCCTTTCAGTATGTAATAGGGAACATCATGATCAGGATTGGGAGAAGGAGGAGCAGCAACTTTCCTTTTTCTTTTTGTTGCTTTCTTCTTCTTAGAACCTTCTGACTCATCAGAATCATCCTCATCATCAGAATGAGATGATAGAGGTTGATCATAGGGATCAAAAGCCTCTTGCTCAGCTTGTTCTTTGGATTTTAATGCAGCTTTATCTCTTTCCTCTTCTAAGGCATCTTGTGCCAGAAGGGTATCCAGGTCTAGTTCAGGGGTGTCATCCCAGACTGTTGATTTCTCTTTTTGCTCTTCAGTAACTGTCTTGGAGACCAGTTCATCTTGCACAGCTATTTGAGCTGGAGGAGTAGATACAGGATCTTGAACAGCAGGTTCTTGAGCTGGTTCTGGAGCTAGTTGTTGAGTAGGTTCTTGAGCAGCTTGAACTTCTTGAACTAGATCTGAAACCAAAGGGACATAAAGGTGTTCTAAATGGTATCGAAACTTCCCTTCCAGGTATTCACAGGCTAGCATGTCAGTTAATATGTCAAGGAATTGAGTAAATGAATTATCTTCAGGATTTTCTTCAGAATTTTCGAACTCCCACAAGTCATCTAGATAGGAGGTAATGACTCCTTCTAGGAATAGAGCAACTATAAGAGTGGAGGCTTCTTCAAGGCACACTTTGAAGGCAAATTCTGCTTCCATTATGATATCAGATGGCCTCTGAACTGGTTCTGGTTTTGCAGATGATGTTGTAATGTCAACTGGAACTGCTGTTTCTTTTTGAATTTCAGCTTAGGGATCTGCTGGAAGAGTAACAAGAGGCAGTCCTGAGGCATCTTCCTCGAACATCTCCCCCTGCCTAATTTCAGTAGATACTGAAGTCAGGCCCCTAAATAAAGAGGGCTCAACAGACTTAGAGAGGGCTATGATGGAGGATGACAGGGAAGAGATGGTAGAAACAAGAGGGACAATTGCTTCTTCAATCATGGTTTTGATTGAAGGAGTAATTAGCTCCAGGATGTTTGCAATGAAAGCTGGAGTTATTTCAAATGATGTGGATGGGGGAAGCTCAGTAGATGGAAGATCATCAGGGATGATGGTCTCCTGATGAGATATGTTGTGAGCTGGGGATTGATGAGTGGATGCAGGAAGATCAATATGATCTGAATGAGAAATTGGTGACTGAGGTGGAGTGGGTAGATTCTCAGAAACCAACAGATCAAAACTAGGATGAGAAATCCTAGCAAGATGTGAAGGGAGTGGAGATGCTGGTGGTGATGTATGGAGAATAGTGGAGGAATCAAGTAGAAGAGAGACAATGGATGTAGATGGTAATGCAGAAGTAGATGTCACTTCAGTAGAAGTGGATGGCAATGCAAAAGTAGAAGTAATGGGGGGAAAGGAGGAGCCTTCTTCATGTAGGTGGGGAGTGACTGGTACAGTCCTGGTGCTCTCGAATAAAATAGGAGCTACCCCAGCTGGTGAAGGCTTCTGAATGCTCCTTTTCCACTTAACAAATAAGGTGGGATCCATTTTCTTACTGGCATTGATGGAAGTTGCAACTGTACCCAACAGTTAAGGATATTTCTCTTTTAGGAAAATTCCTATTACCCTTCCAAGGGTTACTTCCTTCTTGCTGTTCTTCTTTCTGATCAAATCAAACATTATCCCTGCCCAATTTATCTCTTTCTTATTGATTATTACACTCATCAAGGCAAACTGCTGCCTGGTAATATTATCATGAGCTTAGTGCTTACCTAACAGCACTTTTCCAACAAGTTCAGCTAAGAACTTAATCCTCAAAGGGAAGTTCACTTTCAGCAACTTTGTAGGAATGCCCTCAGCATGTCCTAGCTCTACGAGCATTCTTCCATACTCTTGAATATCTTGGTCATATTCTTCTTGTCCATTCAATAATCCGAAAATTTCAGTCAGAATGGCAGGAGTCAGGATTACCTCTTCACCGCCTATTGTCCCGGTCATGGATTCGTCATTAGAAGATGAAGAGTAAACCCATTCTTTAATCTCTGGGATGTTGATCTTGATCCTTGTTGACATCAGTTTTTCCAAACCTTGATCCTTGCAGAGCTGTAGCATCTCTATAATCTCCGCATCGCAGGCGCTGAATGATTCGAAATCCACGCAGAAACCGACGCCAAACTTCATCGTTGTCAGGAGACCTGGAGCAATCGCCATTGATTTGGTTGGAGAAGATGACGAAGACGAAACGGAAGAAGGCGCGGGGTAGAGCTCAAGCAAAAAGACGGAATACGAAAAGATGAGCTATGTCGACTACTAAAAAAACGATCTCTTAACCTAGGTCGACCATCGGTTTTATATTAAAACAGCAATCATCGATCTATTTTAACAGATACTGGAGACGATAGTCGAACGGTCGTTCGACGATCGTTTCCTGAAGCAGAGTAGTCGATCAATCGTTCGACTATTTCTGTCTTCACAAGCAAATGAGCCGGCGTCATCCATAGGTCGACGATAGGCTCAACCTATTCGATTATCATCGAACGTCGTTCGACGATCTTCAAACAGATTTCAACAAAGGCAGAAGTCACACTTAGTATTTTCCATTTATCATGCCTAGTTGAACCAAAAAGAACAGATGCTTCTGTTCATCTAAGGGCTTGGTGAAAATATCACCTCTATGAAGGTCAGTGGATATGAACTCAAGGCTGATCTTGTTCTTTTCCACACAATCTATTAGAAAATGATGTATAATCTCAATGTGCTTGGTCCTAGAGTGGTGCACAGGATTTTGTGCAATGGAGATAGCACTGGTACTGTCACACATAATTTTGGTGTTCTTGTGTGTGTACCTATAATCCAAAAGCTGGTTTTGAATCCACAGGATCTGTGAACAACAACTAGCAGCTGCTATATATTCAGCCTCTGCAGTTGAAGTTGAGACATAAGCCTGTTTCTTACAGAACCAAGAGACCAATCTCTCTCCCAGGAACTGACATGTTCCTGAGATACTTTTCCTGTAAACTCTACAACCAACATAGTCAGAATCAGAGTATCCAATTAACTCAAATTCTTATTCAGCTGGGTACCATAGTCCTAAATTTGGACATCCCTTCAGGTATCTCAAAATTCTCTTGAGGAGAATCAAATGAGATTCCTTGGGGTTGACCTGGAATCTAGCACATAGGCATGTGGCAAACATTATATCTGGTCTGCTTGTAGTTAAATACAATAGGGAACTAACAATGACCCTATAGTTTTTCTGATCAACTGGCTTACCCTGATCATCAGAATCTATAACTACATTAGTAGTCATAGGTGTATGCATTGCTGAAGCATCAGCCATCCCAAACTTTTTTACCAATTCCTTGGCATATTTGGATTGGGAGATGAAGATGCCATCACCATCTTGCTTTACTTGGAGACCAAGAAAGTAAGACATCTCACCCATACTACTCATCTCAAACTTAGAATACATCAGGTCTGAGAACTTTTTGCATAGTTTGGGATCAGTGGAGCCAAAAATAATATCATCCACATAAACTTGAACTAATAGGATGGTGTCCTTGTGATGATTAACGAAAAGGGTTCTATCAACTACTCCCCTAACAAAGTTGTGCTCTACCAGGCTCTGGGTGCTTGCTTTAGTCCATAAAGAGCTTTTTGCAACTTGTAAACAAATGAGGGTTGAGTTGAAGAGACAAACCCAGGAGGTTGTTCAACAAACACCTCTTCCTTTAGCTCGCCATTTAGGAATGCACTCTTGACATCCATCTGAAAAACCTTAAACTTCATATAGGCTGCATAGGCTAGAAAGATCCTTATTGCCTCTAGCCTTGCAATAGGGGCAAAGGTTTGGTCATAGTCTATGCCTTCCTCCTGTCTGTAGCCCTGAGCTACAAGCCTAGCTTTGTTCCTTACAATAATTCCATTTGCATCCAACTTGTTTCTAAACACCCACTTGGTGTCTATGATCAGTTGGCCTTTAGGTCTTGGAACCAAAGTCCATACTTTACATCTTTCAAATTGATTAAGCTCCTCTTGCATAACAATGATCCAGTGGGGATCTAGCTCAGCATCTTTTATGGTGAGGGGCTCAATCTGTGAAAGGAAACAAGCATGTATCACATCCTGTCTTAGTTGATGTCTTGTTTGCACACCAGCTGATATGTCACCAATCACTTGAGATGTAGGATGATCTCTATGTGTGACAAGATCAGCAGGTGGGATGTGATCTTCAACAACAGTTGGGATTAATTCCTCCTGAGGAATAAGATCAACTGTTGGTGGTACAACAACTGCTTCCATAGTGTCTTCATCACTGTCTGAATCAGTGATATGAAGAGTTGAAAGATGGAGAATCTCTTGAGTGACATCTTTGCATGACTCAGGTACCTGCAATGAGCTTGAGGAAGGAGAAGTTTCCTTCTCCTTGTAAAACATCTTTGACTCATCAAAAGAAACATGCACAGACTCTTTTATTTTAGAAGATGATTTATTAAACACCCTATAAGCTTTGCTTACTTGGGAATATCCAAGAAAAATTCTCATTGAAGCTTTTGCTTCAAACTTTCTAAGGTATTCTTTGTTGTTATTGTGAATATACACTACACAACCAAAGACTCTAAAATAATTAATTTTAGGTTTCTTTCCTTTAAGCAACTCATAAGGAGTTTTACTCTTAAGCTTGTGTATAAGACATCTGTTCAAGACATAATTAGCTGTGCCAACAGCTTCTGCCCAATAAGAGAGAGACATGTTAGCATCTGCCAATAATGTTCTAGTAGCTTCAATCAGGGTTCTATTCTTCCTTTCCACTACCCCATTTTGTTGGGGAGTTCCAAGAGCAGAGAAGCTATGTTTGATACCTTCTTTCTCACAGAATTCTTGCATGAGAAGAGACTCAAACTCGGTACCATGATCACTTCTGATCAAGGCCACATAAGTAGAATACTCAGTCTGCACACATAGCAGAAAGTCTGTAATAACTTTGAAGTTACCAGCCTTAGTTCTCAAGAAGAACACCCAAGTGAATCTAGAGAAGTCATCTACAATCACTAAAGTGTAATACTTCCCTCCTAGACTTTGTACATTTATTGGGCCAAAAAGGTTCAAATGTAATAAATACAGGATTCTAGGTGAATCACTTTTATTTACAGACTTAAAGGAGTTTTTGATTTGCTTGCCTAATTGACAAGCCTTGCATAGGCTTTCCTTCTTGTAGGGGCAAGAAGGTAAACCTCTAACAAGGTTGTATTTAGATAACCAAGATATGTTCTTGAGCTTAACATGGCTAAGCCTCCTATGCCATAAGGTGTTATTATTTGTTACTTCATTAAACAGGTAGATTTCAGATTGAGTTGAGTTAAAATCTACTAAATAAATATTACCCAGTCTAATGCCTACTAACACTACATTACTATTTAAAGTAATATTACAGAGAGTGTTAGTGAAAGATACCTGATAACTTGCATCACATAACTGACTTACTGAGATTAGGTTGTGCTTCAGTCCAGTTACATATGCAACCCTTTTGAATGTTACTGCTCCAATGGTAATCCTACCATATCCTTCAGTTTGACCACAACTGGAATCCCCAAAGATCACCTTTGGTCCAAGCTTGGCCTTGAATCTTGACAGATTTTCTTTGTTTCCTGTCATGTGTTTGGAACAGCCACTATCCAAATACCATTTATCTTTAGTAATTGGATAGGTCTTCACCTGCAAATTAAACAGTTAGACATTGTGGACCCAGACAACCTTGGGTCCATTATTCTTCACATAATGAAAGCTTGAAATAAAAGAATAAGCAGGTTGGGGTTTATATCCTAAGGGATAGGATCTCCTAGGTGGAATGCTCCATGCAGTTGATGGGTCAATAAACCTAGGGTTTATATTTACATTAGGATTTCTAGGGTTCAGGTTGTTATTTTGAAAATCATATTGAGATTGTCGATCATCGTTCGATGATCGATGCTCAGATCGTCGAGCATCGTTCGACCATTGAGCCTTCGATTGTCGAGCAGCGTTCGACACTTTTTGTAGCTCTTTAAATTTTTGTTTTCTCTTTTCTCTCTTGGCTTTATTTAAGGCTTTGTTAACTTGTTTTACTTGCTCAGTATTCTTTATTCCATCAGCTGAAATAAAGTTTACTGGAGTTGAAAGATGATTTTTAAGAACTAATGGGGGTTCACTTGATGAGGCTCCTAAGCCTAGCTTATTATTGCCTGACCTAGTATTTGTCATGCTAGTGATCTCTAGCAGCTTAAGGCTTCTACCATTTAGAGATTCTTCTAATCTTTTTGACTTAGCTAGTTCATTTTTAAGAAATTTTATTTCTTCACTTAACTTAGTGAGTTCTGCTTCTAACCTAGCATTTTCAATGGAGAGGATTTCTGATTCTGCTATCCTATTTCTAAGCTCCTTAATTTCTTTTTCTGAACTAATTAAATCTAAACAAAGGGATTTAAATTCAGATTTAAATTCAGCAGAAGAAAAATCATAAGAAGATAATACCTGATCTTCTGTAGGCATTTCTTCATCATCATCAGAACTCTCTGCAGCTGAGTGGTTGCTGCAGGAATCAATTGCTATTAGGCAAATTTCCTTTGCCTTCTTCTCTTCCTCATCTTCACTGGAGCTTGAGGAGGAAGATTCCTCATCTAAATCACTCCAGGTTTCAGTAACAAATCATTTTTCCTTCATCTTATTTTTGTAGGAGGAGGACTTGGAGTGCTTCTTGTGATGTTCTTTTTCTTTTCTCTTATCCTTGTTCTTTTCCTCTGGACACTCTGGTAGAATGTGTCCAGGTTTCCTGCAACCATAACAGATAATTTCTTTAGCAGGAGATCTGTCATACCTTAGTTTATCTTCATATCATGAAGACTTCTTTCTGAAGTCCTTTCTGCCCATCTTGAGAAACCGTTTGGCAAAGAGTGCCATCAGCTCCTCATTGGATTGGCTTCCTTCAGAAGCATCAGCAGCTTTGAGAGCAAGAGTTTGCTCTTTCCTTGTTGGAGTGAGAGTCTTAGCTTAACCTTCAGCTTCCCTGGACTTTAGAACTTGCTCAAAAGATTTGAGCTTTCCAAGGAGGGATTCAGTTGAGATCTCAGTAGTACTTCTGGCCTCCTTGATGGGCCAGATCCTAAGATCCCATGTGCTGGGGAAGCACATCAGTATATTATCATTGACCTCTGTCAATATTATATCCTTATCAAGAGTTCTCAGCTCATTGATGATTGAGCTGAGTCTGGTGTACATTCCTTCAACCGATTCAGCTTCAGTCTTCTTGAAGTTTTCATATTGGGATATAAGATTGGACTTTCAGTCCTTCCTTTCATTAGCTGAACCAGCTATAATCTGGTTCAGTGAGTCCCACATGGCTTTTGCAGAGGTGCAATTAGCCACTTTCTGGAAGGTTTCATCAGACATAGTCTGAGCCAGAATATTCATAGCTTTTGCATCAGCTATTTTTTCTTTCTTGTAAGCATCATTGTAGTCTGGAGGGGGAACTGCACTGAGATTTGTAGATGTTATAGCAGTGGCTGCAGAAGGTGGTGTTGGAGGTCCTGTCAAAATAGAAGAAAAAATATCTCCATCAATAGAATTCATATATAACTTGATTCTTGCCTTCTAGATGCTGAACTTTGCTAAGTTGCAAACTGGAGGTCTGGTGCTAGAATAATCCTTGTACTGGGCCATGAAGTGAATGTCTATAAACTTGGTATCTAACTGGATCTTGTGACTCAGGTGTTATCCTGTACAGTCAGTCAACCTCCCTCTGATACCAATTGAAAGTGAGGATAGATACAACTCTAGAGGGGGGGTGAATAGAGTATTCAAAAATTATGACACCCTACTATACTCCCTTAGATTTAATTTGCGGAATGAGTTTATAGATATTTGAAACCCTAGAGCCTAACACAAAGTCAAGTGCACAAGAGAAAGCTAACTGTAATTACAGTTGAGCTTTGGTCCTATCACAGCAACTAGCAATCCTAGTTATTTCTACTCACAGCCACAGTGCAATAATTAAATTAAGCAATACAGACGACACAAGAGGTTTATAGTGGTTCCCTCTAAATAGGTATGTCCACTCTTCTACCACCCTGGTAGGAATCCACTACAGGTTTTTGTTCAGGTGCCCTGCCACCAACTGATCTGCTTCAGGTAGATCAAGTAGACCCTTTGAGCTTTTGATCAGGAGCTCAAAATCCAACACAGGTTTTTGATCAGGTGCCCTGCCACCAAGGTTCACTTTTGAAGGGATTAATAACCCTTTATACAGGAGGTTGAGAGAGTTAGAAGGTCTTCTCTATTGTTAAAATAGATTAGAGAAGCTAGTGGATTGCACAGAGCTGGAAAGCTCTAAGGAATCAAGGCTCCCCCTAGCTTAGTGATATCCAGGAAGAAGTCTTGCTTCAGGGTGCAGGAACTCTTCTGAACTCGTGACAGAGAGCTGTCTTGAAGTTCTTGATAGAGCAGCTTGAAGAAGACTCTTGATTTGTAATGGATGTTCTTCTTCAACAGCTTTTCTTCCATCTTCTTCTTGAGACTCTGAGTGAATGTTCCTGGCAGCAGGATGAACTCAGGATTGAAGAAGAGAGAGTTGAAGAAGGTTGATCTTCTCAGTTGAACGTAACAATATCTGAGAGCTGTATCTCTTCTTGTTTTGAATCACTCTGTGTATACTCTGCTTGCTTAGTATATCTGTGTGTATGTATATATCTTCTATTCGTCTCTGTCTTTTGAAAGCACTTTATATATTGGCCTCTGTAACGGCTCTAATCTTTGTTTGAACATTGTCTTCTTCTGAGATCTGCAATCTGGGCTGCAAATAGCACAATACAAAAAACATATCCTGCAGACAGACATGCTATAAAGGGATAAAGCTTTCTGAGAAGCTGCATATCCAATCTGATAAAAGAATACTAGAGAAAGTCACATCAGGCTAAACTCTTTACGGCTAGAGAAGACTTTTGAGTCTACCGGTTATAAAGGACTGCATGGTAGATAAAGCATAAAGATATTTCAACTAATAAGACAAAAGACTTTTGTCAGAAAAAGCTTGACTTATGCTTAAAGAATGGGGCAAAGATTGCCTTGAAATGTATGCATAAAATTAATGAAATAAACTTTAATAAAGTATGCCAAATAAATAGGAAATAAAACATAGAACAGAAGGAGTACAAAATTACTAAAGGCAGACAGAAGAACGTCGAACGACCCACGGAGATCGTCGACCGAACTACATAGATCGTCGAATTATCAGAACAGATAGTCGAACGACACAGATAGTCAAACTATCAAAGCAGATAGTCGAACTATCACAGCAGATAGTCGAACTATCAGAATAGATAGTCGAGCTATCAGATAGTTGAACTATCCAAGGCAGATAGTCAAACTATCAAACAGAACAAATAGTCGAACTATCAAACATATAGTCGAGCTATCAGATAGTTGAACTATCAAGGCAGATAGTCGAACTATCAAACAAAACAAATATTTGAACTAACAAATAGTTGAACTATCAAGAAATCTGTCTGGTCAAAAGAAGTCGAGCGGGGTTCGACGATCGATGAGGCAGATACCACAGATCGTCGAGCTAACAAGAGTTGAACTAACTCAGAGATAGACGATCTGCTGACTGACGATAGTCGACCAACTGATAGACGATCGTCGAACAGTTGATAGATGGTAGTCGAGCGGCGTTCGACCATAGTCGAACCAAAAACAACTTAACAAAATCTTCATCTGGAAAAGTGACAACTCTACAACTGAGGAAAAACTAATCTAACAACTAACCTTTGACCATAGATAAATCTTGGGTCTAGAAACTAATTGAGAAGACTAAACTCAAATCCAAACTAGGGTACCAACACTTTCCTGATCTCAATTCTCCGCTGTTTGTAGTGATCCAAGAGTCGATTTCTACTGCTTGAGGCCTTCTGAAGGTGATGAAAGGATTATATCAAGCTTTGGGGGCCTCTATATAAAAGATCCAAGTTATGGGGGTTATGGTCATGACCATTAAAAGCCCTCCTTGTTGGTGGACGACCTATAAAAGTTGCAAACCTCTTCCTCTTCATTAGGGGAGATGAAATGAGAGGTTGGGGAAGAAGAAGGGAGTGCCACTTGGTCTCCCTCCATTATTACACCTCCAAATGAAACTTTCCTTCTAATTACCCTCATTAAAACTCTAATTAAAATCATAAATCAGATTAAATAAATCTAAAAATTTAGCGGGCCTTAGGATGAGTCTTGGACAAGGCCTTAGCCCACTTGAATTGGCTTGGGCTCTCATTTAGCCTTTGGATTAATTTGGCCATGGTTGACCTTGGAGTTGACTTTAGACAACTTGATGTGTTGACTAGTCCAAAGGATTTATCTTGAGTCCCTTGACACCACCCAATATTGATTGGATCATGATGATGCTCCAATTGGGCCCATTTTGCCAAATAATTTGATTTGACCTTAATATGGTCAAGTTTGACTTTGGTTAAATTGGTCAACTTAGTGACCACATGATGGGGCTTTTGGGTCCACTTAACCCCTAATGACATTATAAGGCTAGTGGTGGGGTCAACTTTAGGTTTTGATGCCAATATGACCACTTAGGTGAAGGTTTGACCTATATTGACCTAAAGTTGACTTTGGTCAATTCGTCCCTCTAGATTGACATAGCTTTGAGTCCATTGCTAGGTTGCCTCTCTCTTAGGGTTAGGGAAGTGTTAATGAGCTTACCTTGAGGTGGTGAGTTCATGTGAGTGTGAATTAGCCTAGGTTGATTTGTGCATATTGGGGGTGCACATAGTAGTTTCCCTAAGTTCAAGCTGAACTAGGGTCACACTAAGGCCTCCATGTACCACTCAAGCCCTAACCCTAACTTTAGGGGGCCTAGAAGTGTGGGGGATGTTACAATATACTCTTTTATTAGTTGTGGATTGTTGAATGATATGTTGCATGTAATGTAATCCGGCTTGCATGCTGAAGTAGCCTAGGGATGCCAAGGCACTTTGTTGTTTGTTGTTGCTGCAGTTCTGGTCCTTTGATTATTATAAGGCCTTAAAGGCCATGTTGGACTCTTTTGGTGGTTGATAACCTCTGGTCTGGTTGTGTATTTTCGTTGTCTTGTAGTCTGTGTTTTGAGATGTGTAGTTCTTTATATTACTTTATAATGCCAAAACTGTGATGTCTATATGTTATGGGGCCCTGGTCGGACCCATATTATATGGTCATTAAAGGAAGGTGTTGCACATGATCTCGAAAAAAATAGTGGGGATCATGGGTTTGACCACCACACACGCGATTATCGCGCGCGATCCCGCTACGCATACACATCGACAACCAACGTCGTTGCTCCGGTGGCAGCCGGCCGCTATGCTACCTGCGGCCGGAAAACTTCATTTGGTCGGCCAGCCGCAGTCGGCTGCCTACCTCTTGCGGCCACCCCACACTATCGTGAGGCGCTGCCCTAGTGACCGGAAATGCTCGGTCGCCCCTCCTCTCGCGGCTGCCCCACGCGGTCGCTAGGTGCCGCCCGGGCGGTCGGACACGCCATGTCGCTCTCATTTCGCGGCCGCCACCCGCGGCCGCGAGGTACTGCCCCTCCTCTTGTGACCGCATCCTACTACCTCGAGGCACCGCTCGGGCGGCCGACCGCGCTCGATCGCCCTGCCTCTCGCGGCCACGAGCTATCCCGTCATGGCCGGCCGACTTGCCGGATGCCGCTCCCTTCGCCGACGAAGTCGCGGGAGGTATGTTGTCCTTTTGTGGTGGTCCTTCCTCGCCGTCCGATCTCTCCTGCGCGATCATCGCCACCCATCTTGTGCATAATCACCCACTAGCCTCCTCATTTCTCACCTTTTCGCTCTACAACTTCCTTCTTCCTCAGGCTAGAGCTCTACCGGATTCCTCCTACGAACCGCCTTCAAGCCATCTTCAAGCCGCATTCAAGATATCTTCAAGCCGCATTCAAGCTGCATTCAATCCATCTTCAAGTCTCCGCTGCCTCATCGAAACCCGCCTAGATCCGCGACGAGCATCGAGAAGAAAGTTCTCGTGATAACCAACATTCCCTTTATCCACGTCCTCCTAACAAACAATCCTCGTGTGGAACAGCTCGTTGCCCGCCACGAGCCAACAATTCTCTCTCTCTCGCCTCAAATATGTAATGAGAAGCATCCTGTCGCTCTCGATTCTCAGTGAAAGTTGTAACCACCAACACATAGTGGAGTTCGATCGGCACATACCCGGTCGCATGGTTTTTGACCCAGTTGAGGGGATTTTCCACTTCAAAATCGCTTTGTGCACCTAGGCCCTGTTTGGTAAAGCGGCAAGGGTGCTTCACACTGCTGCGGTAAAGAAAGTGGCGGCAAAGAGTTTTAAAGCAGCGGCAGTGGGATGACGATTCGTCAAAAGTAGCGGCAACCCTGATTTACGCAAGTTCTTCTTCCCGATTTTTTCTTTCGAGCCCTAGCCGCAGCGCATTCTTCTTCGCTATTCTCGACCGCTTGTCGGCCAAAGCCGGCATCGTTCTTCGCCTCTCTTCTCCTCCATAAGGTATGTTTGATTATTCTGCTTGATTTTCGTCGTTCTTGTCTGCTCGTCGGCCAACGCTGAGCTTTTTTCTCCCATTTTTTGGTTGATTTTCTGCTCTATAGCCACCGATCTCTCCTCCCAATTCTTCCTCCACACTCTTGCAGTACTCTACCGACGCAGATCTCACCTCCAGGGATGCCACCAACTCTTGTGTATCTTCTCCGATGGTAAGATCTTGTGCTCATCCCTGTGCCTTGGCTCATTCCTGTGCTCCCAAATGTTGGATCAAGTTACATGGATTCTCTGAAGTGAATGCCTTATAGTTATGGTATCATGGGCTTCTTTTAGATACTCTTGTAATTTGGCCTATTTTGGAATCATGTTTTGTATGAAACTCTTGTTATTTGGCCTATTTTGAACTCTTGCAATGTTTTATAATGTTAAACTTTTGTTGTGTATGTTAATTTGGACTCTAGCATTGTTGTTTATGTTGACCAATAGGCCTCTTGTTATGTATCTCTTCATTTAAATAGTCTTGTTATCAGGTATTTTCACGATGGAAGAGCAGAACAATGATGATGATGTTATGTTTAATGACGAACATGTCATGTTAATTCACCAAAATAACCAGAAACGGAGATTTATTATTTACCAAAACCTCATTGCGGCGAGCGCTTTGGTAATAAGCAAATACATACTCCAATCTCCTACAAAAATACCTTGCATGACCTCAAAGCAAACTTGGGAGAAATGGATGACAGAATTATTAACAGAGCATCCAGGCAGATTTTTCGATAATTTTTGTATGTCCAAGCAAATCTTTTTGGATTTATTGATTTTACTAGAAGAATCATATGGTTTAAAAGGATCTAGAAGGACTGCAACCAGAGTGGTTCTAGGAATGACACTGTACATTCTTGGCCATCATGAAACTCTACGAAAGACATCAAAACGCTTCCAACATTCAACTGAGACAGTTAACAGATTTTTCGAGGAAGGTTTACGTGCACTTACATGACTTTCAATTGATATCATAGCTCCCACCGATCCACAGTTCGAAGGAATTTCCGCGCATATTCAAAATGATGATAGATACATGCCGTTTTTCAAGGACTGCAATGGAGCAATTGATGGGTCACATGTGGATGCTTGCATTCCGATACATGAGCAAGTCGCATATATTGGCCGACATGGATCGCCGACTCAAAATGTAATGACAGTGTGTGATTTAAATATGTGCTTCACATATGTTGTGCCAGGATGGGTAGGTTCAGCTCATGATAGCCGTATTTATCATCGAGTTGTGCGAGATAGAATGTGTAAATTTCCATATGCGCCTCCAGGTAAATTTTAGCCGGCATTACTAATCAAAGTTTTTCCCCTATTACTATTTAAACTTGTGCTTTAAAAAACATTTCAATACAGGAAAATATTATCTGGTGGATGCCGGATATTTGTTAAAAACTGGACTGTTGAAACCATTTCCAGAAACAAGATATCATTTGGCGGATTTCACTCGAGGCAATCGATATATTGGAGGTCGCCGTGAAATATTTAACCAAGCGCACTCATCACTGTGTTCTGTTATTGAACGGAGCTTCGACATTTGGAAAAATAAATGGCGCATCCTTAGGAAAAATGTCACAATACTCCTTCTCAAAGCAATGTGTAATTGTGGTGGCTACAATGACCCTACATAAGAAGGCATCCGTCTAGGGTTGATCTAGAGTTCAGAGAATGTGATCTTGATGAGACCTTTGTGCATCCGGAGGCATACGAACATAGGGCACAACGACGAGGAACCGTCAGAGTCACAACTCTGAGCGTAGAGCCGGTAATATATGATGGGACAGGTGCACCTGAGATGTCTGCTTTGAGAGTGTTATATGATGGGACAGGTGCACCTGAGATGTCTGCTTTGAGAGTGTTCATTGCAGACCAATTGGAAAATGCTCGCGGATAAAATTCAATCATATGTAGTTTATCATATACATTAT
This sequence comes from Platanthera zijinensis, assembly GCA_039513925.1. Taxonomy (NCBI): domain Eukaryota; kingdom Viridiplantae; phylum Streptophyta; class Magnoliopsida; order Asparagales; family Orchidaceae; genus Platanthera; species Platanthera zijinensis. Next base: position 70,908,732 of record CM077084.1, on the reverse strand, counting down.
TTAATTTATATTAAATTCATCTATTCTGATTTAAATCTCTTTTGCGGATGAGAATTATTCGCATTGGAGAAAAGAGACCATCAAGACTTTCAATTATATTTACCTAATATTTTGCGTCGAGTAACTTGTTTAATGCGGAGTTGAACATTAAAAAGTATCTGAACTATTTATTTTAATTCATGTTTAATTATTGTTGGCGTGAAATTTACATTACAATTTAATTATGCTCCAAACAGTTCATGAATTTTTTCACCACAGCAAAACAGTAGATTCCTGCACCACTGTTTCTTGCACAGCCACATCTTAGTCAAACAGGCCCCTAGTCTTTGACTTTTTGACTGATTGCGCGCTCGATCACTCCCGGGAAAAGACGGTCAAATTTGGACCGGTTTAGGACCGCTGAGTTGAACCGCAACAATTGTTAATAAGGCATTAAATGCCTATCAGTTCGTGAACCGTCCACGCAGCCTACCTGTAGTTTAAAAGGGGGAGTATGGGTGTTTGGATGACATGCAGAATTAGCCCAGAACCTGCCCCGTTGTAGGTGCAAACTCGAAGTTACTGTCTCTCTTTCCTTCTTAGTCCTTATACATGCGCATACCCCCGAGTGGCCACACCACATTGTAACATTTCTCAAAAAAAATAAAAAGAGGTCCGTCGTAAGAGAGGCATTCGTCACGGCGGGTCTAGCCTAGTGTTCGCCGCTGCCATCGACACCCTTCTTTTCCCCCTCTTCCTTCTCTTTGTTTGTCCGCAACGCCCATCTAGGGTAAAGTAACCAGCTGATTACGATCTCATGAGTTCTCTCTGATCGACCCCCAAAGAAGTGATTTGCGTGTGGAGGGCTAGGTGACAAAATTTGCACTAACAGTGACAAATGCACGCCCAAGCGACAAACGGGCGCCCGGACATAAAACGGGCGCCCAAACAAAAAACGGGGGCTCAGGCAAAAAACACGCCCCCCGGGCGGAAAATGCGTGCCCGGGAGGAAAACACGCGCTCGGGGAGAAAAACATGTGTTCGGGTAAAAATTATGTTCTCGGGCGACAAACGCTCCCCCATGCAAATACCGCATGCCCGTGTGAAAAAACGGGCGATCGGGCGAAAAATGCTCGCCCGGGAAAAAAATGTGTGCTCGTTCGAAATACGCGTTGTCGGGCCTAAAACATGCTCTCGGGTGAGAAATGCTCTCTCGGGCGACAAAACGCTCTTCCGGGCGAAGAACGCACGCTCGGCTGAAAAATGTGTCTCAACCGAAATTATCCAATTCTTATATACATGAGAAAGAATTGTCTTTAATTCAAAATATCTTTCACGAAATTAATTAAAATTCCAATTCTAATGCCAAATGTGCAAAGGAACAACAAAATTTAAATTAGACATTCAATTCCAATTCAAGTAACTCAATTCCGTCCAATCAGACAAACTCTAATAATGGAATATATGACATTATGAAAATTAACGTTTTGATTCCAAATCAAAAAATGGTGTTTTCAATAATTTCTGATATTTACAGGTCATTTTCAGAAATTTATAAATAAATCCTTATGGGAAAAATCAAACTCCAAGAACATATAAGTAAAAAGGTTCTAGAGTTTTCACCTATTACAACTATTAAACGTCTACAACAATTCCTTGGATTGATAAATTATGCAAGGCCATTCATTAAAAATTTAGGAAAATTAGCAGGCCACTATATAGTAAGATAAAGAGCACGCAGAAGACATTCAATAATGAAGATATGAAACAAATAGAGAAAATAAAAGAAACCGTAAGGTCTCTACCAGATTTGCGATTACCATTGAATACTGAATATTTAATAATCGAAACAGATGGATGTGAAACCGGGTGGGGAGCCGTTCTAAAATGCAAACCCCATAAATATATAGAAAAAAATGAAGAACAAATATGTCGATATAGTAGTGAAAATTTTAAAGAAAAAAGCCCCGCCAGTAGTATTGATCAAGAAATCCTTGCAGTCTGCCATGGATTAGATGCCTTCCGCCTGTTCATCATTAACAAGAGCGAAGTATTAGTAAGAGCAGATTGTGAAACAATAGTTAAATTTTACCAAAATAGAAATAAAAAGAAAATTAGCTATAAACAATGGACCAGTTTCATGGACCATATCTTGAATAAAAATTATAAAGTCTTGTTTGAACATATCAAATGTACTGATAATAAATTGGCCGACCAATTATATCGCATAATTAATGGACGATAACGAAATGCTTCGTATACTATATGTAGAATATAGACGTTATCTAAAGATTTTAGAATATTTAGAACAGAGCCGACAAATATTACACCCAGTATATAGAAATCTATCTAGACACAATAAGAAAAATCTTGATTAGCAAGGAGCAAAATTCGTTGCTAATTAGATAAATTCGTTGCTAATTTTAATTAGCAAGGAATTTAGAAACGAAAAAAATTTGTAGCTAATATGGTCATAGCTAAATTTAGCAAGGAATTTATTTCTTTCTAATTAGCAAGGATTTTTTTAGGAAGGAATTCTTTTGATGCTAATGTTTTGTATTTTATATAATTATTTGGTTAAATTTAAATAATATTTATATACAAAAAAATATTTTTTAATACGCATTTGTGGAGAATCGAACCGGAGACCTCTAATAAATAATTTCCTTAACCAACCAACCCTCCAGGCTAACCATATAGATAACTCAGATATCATCAGCCCGGAGCTCTGCAGCCTCCCTAAGCAAATTAGGGCCTTTAGAGGTTATAAAAAAAACATACGATGTCGACCTCCCGTACAACAGAGTTCTAGCCGTAGAAACACGAGACTTTCGTGTATGGCTTGACCAGGATGATATAAAATTATTTTATCCACGAGATCTCATCTTCAAGGATCCAGACCACAAGCTAACCAAGCATTGTGAGCGCAATCACATTAGATATTTTGTCAAAAGATATGGATGTCTTTCTGATGATAAAGGCTCTCTAGCAGAGGCATCGGCTAACGATACAAAGTCGTATATGATCAGATTCCGCTCCTGATTTTGTGGGTAGTTTTCCTGCTCTCCACTTTTATCCCTTTAGTCAATACCGTGGTTTCCCTTTAATCAATTTCTGTATCTTCTTAACGCTGCAATTCTATAGGTTCATATTATCTAAAGCCAGAGTCCTAGCCAGTCCTAGCCAGTAGTATAATATGAATTTGACCGGTCTCCACAACATACATTTTTTGTAAGCTATGAGGGAAAAATGTTAAAATTAGTTAAAATATTAAATTATTTTTTTGATAAATATTTTTTAGTTCACATTATTATTATAGAAATTATTTCCATGTAAAAAATGCTTGCTATTTTTTTTTAAAAAATTCTTACTAAAAATTTGTTGCAAAATAGAAAAGAAACAATTTTTTACTAAATTTAAATAATGTCAAATTAACTATAAAGTTATTTTGTTTCTAAATTTCTTACTAATTTGATTTAGCAATAAAATTTAATATTTAGTTAGGAATTTAACTTCTTACAAAGACTTCTACCAACGTTGTAATCTTCATCATCAAATAGTTTTCCCACTCATACTTTGTATTTTACCAGCCTACTTTATCCTCGATATATCCCGACTTTAAGTTTACATGACAATCTCTCTTGAATTGCCCAATGCCAGTAAATGTAGTATAATATGGGTTTGGCCGATTCTCCACAACATATAATTTTGCAAGCTAAACAGTATTAAATGGTAACCGAATTAATTAAAAACCACTACTAAATACAAAGTTTACATCAAACTAGTGGCAGGACCTGATGAACTTTCCTCCTGCTGAAGTAGGCACCAGGGCTCCACTTTCATTGTCAGACAATGATTCTGATGATGAAGATAGAAAAATTTTTAGGACAGGACCGTGGACGGTAAGTATTGTCCACACAACCAATGAGAAGCCACAAATGATGAGGACCCCGCGCAAAAGTGTATGGCACAAGCCACAACTGCGTGGGCCCCACCTCCTTTGCAAGCTCCTCATTGGTGCAGGACCATGAGCATCATCCACGGTCCTGACCTAAATATTGCTCCATGGCTAGGGATGATGAGGAAAATCAGGAAGACTACCACTCTGACAAGGGAAAAAATCAACCCTCTTCAATGTTGACAGATTCTGACTATAAATCAATTGTTGGAGAATTAATTAAAAAAATATGGTGTCAGCCTGCAAGCTCAGAAAAACGAGTAGAAAGATTGCTAAAAGCAGGCTAAGGAGATTTAACTCTTAAGCTGACAAAATCTCATCTTGATGAGAAATCAGAAAAGATCTTTCTCATTGACTCAAATGAAAATTTTCACAACTAAACTCCAAATAGAAAATTAGCATTTGGACCATTACAGGTCCTCATACAAAAGTTCATACATCAAAAAGGTGCAGCATTCAATACAATTTGGGGCATGAAGTCCAATTCATTCAATACAATTTGCAGCATTTGAACAATTAATTCTTTTCTATTTTTTCCCTTTTTCAAGTAACTTTTGGCTTGGCTTGCCATGGACTGCCACGTGCAATGCTACCTACAATAAAATACGTGTGAGAAAAAATGAGGGTCGGCTGTGAGATGGTCACAAACCGCATAATGTCTAAATGTTGCCTCTGACCGTCCTAGCGAATTTTGGAGAGAGTCATTTCACACATGCAAGTACGATCTCGTAGAACATGCCTTATGTATATGAAAGTAAAACTACAACACAACTATATACACTTGTTGTGGGTCACCTGGTCTTTCCCCAGTCCGGAGAAATCAGACCGCCTTAGCTCGGAATCGAACCGGGCGCGCAAACAGTCTGTAACGTCCCAATTCGCGCTAGCCCCCCCCCTCGCACAAGTTCTGAGTAAAGAGACTTGACTCGGGCTCGGGGCGCACTGACAAAAGGTGTCAAGTGTGTTGAACGGAGTGATGGGTTGAGTGATACCCGACGAATTCGTCGAGAGTGCCCGGATATACCCACCGATCGTCGAGTATCGTTGACTGATACTCAACTCACTCAACGCCAGGATTTCCGATAAACTGGTCAAGAGAAATTCGTCGGGAATCATTGTTGATACCCGACGAATTCGTCGAGAATGATGGCCGATCGTCGAGTATCGTTGACTGATACTCAACGCACTCAACGCCAGGATTTCTGATAAAATGGTTAAGGGAAATTCGTCGGGAATCATTGTTGATACCCGACGAATTCGTCGAGAATGATGGCCGATCGTCGAGTATCGTTGACTGATACTCAACGCACTCAACGCCAGGATTTCTGATAAAATGGTTAAGGGAAATTCGTCGGGAATCATTGTTGATACCCGACGAATTCGTCGAGAATGATGGTCGATCGTCGAGTATCGTTGACTGATACTCAACGCACTCAACGCTAGGATTTCTGATAAAATGGTTAAGGGAAATTCGTCGGGAATCATTGTTGATACCCGACGAATTCGTCGAGAATGATGGACGATCGTCGAGTATCGTTGACTGATACTCAACGCACTCAACGCCAGAATTTCCGATAAAAGGGTTAAGGGACATTCGTCGGGAATCATTGTTGATACCCGACGAATTCGTCGAGAATGCCTGGCTATACTCACCGATCGTCGAGAATGATGACCAATCGTCGAGTATCGTTGACTGATACTCAACGCACTCAACGCCAGAATTTCCAATAAAAGGGTTAAGGGACATTCGTCGGGAATCATTGTTGATACCCGACGAATTCGTCGAGAATTCCCGGCTATACTCGCCGATCGTCGAGAATGATGACCGATCGTCGAGTATCGTTGACTGATACTCAACGCACTCAATGCCAGGATTTCTGATAAAACGGTTAAGGGAAAGTCGTCGGGAATCATTGTTGATACCCGACGAATTCGTCGAGAATACCCGGCTATACTCGCCGATCGTCGAGAATGGAAGCTGATTCTCGCCGAATTTGACTTGTGCGTTTTTCCGCCAAGGCAGATTCGCTGACTTGTACAAGCGGACTGAACCGGACTTCGGGATTCATGTTGGATGATCCCTTGGACCGGTCATTTCAAGTAAGACCTAATTTGGGCGGTCCAATCAGAGGTTTACACGTGGCGAAGTGACATAACCTAATGAGCTAATATAAATAAGAAGAAAACTAAACTCTAGCCGTAACTTCGATCATTGCCGAGCCGCTACCCGTGCAAAGCCATCGGGAGAGAAGCCGATCGTCGGAGTCGGAGCTCTGGAGGAGGAGAGGCTTGCCGGAGCCAGCCAAACTTTGGAAGAGGAGAAACACCATCGCTGTCAAGGAAGAAATGATGCCGCGGAGGAGGATGACTAGATCCACGGCCGGGATTGATGGTACCGCTGGAAATGAGGTGAGCTTCCTCCCCTCTCCCTTAGTGCTAGATCTATAGTTAATATTCTAGGAGAGATATCGAATCCATAGAGTCTTGATGGTGAGGAGGAGATTTCTTAGGGAAAAGCCATGCCTAGGTCGTTTTCTAGGCTTAGTCTCCTCCAACCTCTTCATTCTTCAAAGTGAAATGAGAGAGTGATTCGTGGAGAAGTATGGCTTTGTGAGGGTGAATAAGGGTGACGTAATTTCTGGAGAAGTTTTTGTGAGATCGGTGCAAGGAGGAAGATGAACATATGCCGTTCATCTCATCTTAAGATGCGTGTAGAAATCTGATTTCTGCACACAACGATCTTCGTGGCCAGTTTCGGAGGGGTTCTGATCATATCTGGGTTTTCGACTAAACATTAAAGTCGTAGCCCTCGAAATTATCTTTCCAACGAGTGGTTGCACGTTTTCAGGCGATACCTGTAGCCACGGGAAAGTCAGTTCGAATCTGCTGCGATTAAGGGAAATTCCACCCAGGAAATCTGTATCCTGTACGCAGCAGGCTTTGAGTGAATTTCTGGTGCGATGCGATCAGATCTGGGCTTTCGACTAAACACGAAAGTTCTAGCCCTTGAAATTATATTTCCAACAAGTAGTTACACGCACTCGCCAGATTTCTGTAGCCACGGAAATCCTTGGTCGAAGTTGCTGCCCGGATTAAGGCTGCACCTAAATTCTGGGCTGTGTAATGTGAAATTCGATTTGGGGGAATTTAATGTTGCGATCCAACTCGAGGTTTGGGTGAACTCTTTTGACATAATCATCATAGTGATATGATAAGTTGATGTTATAAATCTGAATCCGTATAACGAGTTGTTGACAAGCTTAATTTAAGGAAAGAGCCTAATATAAATTGGTAGATGTATATTGATGCCCATTATCTATATCATGTTGAATTCATTTGGAAGGGCATATAAATGATTTAACTATGGCCATGATGTATGTTGAAATGATTGAAGGGAATTAGTAATTCAATGCTTAGAGTGTCTTCTCCTTACGGGTAGCATTGTGGAAGTTAACAAGTGCGGTGTTGACCGTCACTAGTTGGAATGAGGTTGAGATGAGTAAAGTTGGACGGTTGGGCTTGGTCCTCGATGTTCACGTCCCGAGGCTCCTTCCGTATTTGATGGATGGGTTGGGCTTGGCCCTCGGTGTTCACGTCTCGAGGCTCCTTCCATGCCACGATATTGTGGAATTGCATGTGGTGTGAGTCGACACGCGGTGTCGTAATCCCGGGTTAAGGATAGTGTGGCAGGTCTACGGGCTCGCCAATCGTCACACCGATGGGAGTTGACAGTTAGACCTTGAGCGGTTGGGCTTGGTCCTCGGTGTTCACGTCCCGAGGCTCCTTCTGTGCCAAGTGGAACGGTTGGGCTTGGTCCTCGTGCTCACTTTCGAGTCTCCTTTCGTGTCATACCATAGGCCAGTTTGGGGCTAGGATCTTGGTGCACATTTTCCCAAGAGAACCCGCTGAGCCGTAGTACGCGTGTGAGCTCCGCTGTTGTGTTCTTATCGTTGAGGCGTACGGAGACCTAGGCCAGGTAGTATGGAGACCAGCCTAGTAGTGGAGATGCCCGCTCTACTGTCACCGTTTGGCCACGACGGTTGACGCCTGAGAGGTTAGCTACCTGCTCGAATAGTGGGAACTATAAGTCTGTGTCGACATAGTGATTGCATGTGCTTGATCATGGGTGTGTCATTGCATTGCATACATAGCATTGCACTTCATTACATACACAAGAACCTCATCGTATAAGTTTGTATGGGCACTCCTATATGATGAGTTACTTACTGCTGAACGACCCTCAACTTATATGCTTGTATGCGCATCCATATAAGTTGAGTTACTTACTGTTATAACATTATACTCTCTCTTGCTGCTGTAGATGGTAGAATTGTAGATTAAGAGGTTGTTCATTTATACACTACTTCTATTGCTACTTATGACATGTATACTTACTTCACCTGCTTGTACTACTGTTTTTATATATATTGTACCTGTTCCTTTCCCTCCCGGTGCCGAGGAGTCGTCGGGGGAGCGAATGTGAAGCCACTTGGTATTTACGACTAACGGTTGCTACGTCTTCCTTTTTAGGAGGAAACCCCGCAGGTGGAGCAGCAAGTCTTGCAGATGGACAGCCAGGCCAGGATGACAGGGCCTGAGGGGACGGTACCGTCGCTACCGCCGGTTACAGATGTGAGTGAGAGAGATTTTATTGTAGACCTTCGGGGCAATTCTATTTACGTACTCTGATTATGTAGAAGCTTGTTTAGCTTCTCTTTTGCTGTACTTATGGACTTATGCTTAGTGTGGATTGACTTCTTTATATTATTATGGTTGGGTTGGCATTTATATGTTTATATTGGTTGTAGCCGGCAGGATAGGTGTCTTGTGGTACAGGCTAACCCGAGTGTTAGTGTTACCACAAGGCGGCTGTTCTAGGCATAAGACCCCTATCGTGTCGTGTTTTGTGTTCCGGGAGGGGGGTCTTACAAATGGTATCAGCTTGCTACGATCCTCCAAGGAGAAAGTCACTTATAATGGTGCCACCCCCGTTTGATTAGTCAGTTTGGGGACAAACTGACTTAGTGGAAGCAGTGGTGTGCCCATATGTAATTCACACTAAGTTTTCCATCTTTGGCCTTAGATTAGCCAACCTAACCTTAGGTTTGTACCCTATGTGTAGATCCCAGTACATGCTAAGCCAGTGAGGGGCACCCCCGCCCCGTCCGTACCTACACAATTCCAACAATCAGAGCTGGGCATACACTCACAGCTATTTTGGATGCCTTTAGGTCCCAATCTCAGCAGACACCTGTACAACAACAGGGTTCGGGATCTAGTTGGTTAAACACTTTCCGAGCTCTCTCCCCTCCCGCTTATATTGGGACAGAGTCGGTGGTGCGTACGGAAGAGTTGCTCGACATTATACAAGAATTGTTGGCGGAAATAAGATGCCCAAACAACATGGCGGTGACCCTTGTGGTGACACTCTTAGAGCTGTACGCCAAAAGGTGGTGGAAGTCCCTCATGGGCTCCACTTTTCATGGAAGAGTGTACACAGACATTAGTTGGAGCGAATTCTCTGAAGCCTTCTTAGAGCATTTCATCCCCTCGGCCGCTCGGGATGGTCTTGAAGAGAGATTTTTGCAACTAAAGCAAGGGTCCAAGTCGGTGATAGAGTACCAACGGGAGTTTCAGCACTTGGCTAAATTCGCTGACTCCTATGAGTTGGATGATAGAGGGTACGCCAAACAATTCTACAAAGGCTTGCGAGATCCCCTAAGGCAAGCCCTTTTATTTATAGCGGACTCTAGTCTGGCGGAGATTATCGATATGACGAAGAGATTGGAATCGGACCACTTGGGAAGTGATAAGAGGCCAGCGGAGGGCGTGATGGAAGCCAACCCCAGCAACAGAAGGAGATTTGACAATAGAAGAGGAGGAGGATATGAGAGAGGTGGCAAGCATTTTCCCTAGAATTTTAGAGAGGAGCGTCCGGTTCCGCAACTGCCAGCATTACCTCCACCTCAACAATTTCAGCAACACGGCGGAAGGCAGGAACGAGTGTGCTTTGAATGCAACCAATCGGGCCACATTCGACGCTACTGTCCGCAACTGTTTGGAGATGCGCCTTTTGCTTTCCCTCCAGCAGCCCCTCGGGAGCGAGGGTATGTGCGTGGTCGAGGACGTGGACCACGAGGAAGAAACCCCGGACCCGCTCGGGATCAGATGTATGCCTTGGATATGACTCAAGAGCGGAATCCTCAGGAGATGATTGCAGGTACGATTTGAATTAGCCATTTTTCTTTCATTAATATCCTCTAGTGGCTTAAGATATACTAGACGTCTAGCTTGAGTATTATTAATGACACTTAGGCACCGTGATGGTCGGCGGGAACCGGCTTATACGTTATTTGACACTAGTGCCTCCCATTCTTTTGTGTCCGAAGACTTCATCAAGGACATACACGGAGTGCAATATTTCACTGGTATTGCTCGAAGAGTACGCCTCCTAGACGGATCTGAGATGACGGCAACCGCGAAGTGTTGAGTTGGAGATAACTATTGGGGGAAAGACCTTTGATACTCCCGCTACAATTTTGAGAATACCAGAATTCGACCTCATTCTGGGCATGGCGTGGCTAGATTGGCACCATGTAAGGATCGACTGTGCGAAGAAGCAATTCTATTTGAGACATGGAGATACTGATGTAATCTTCAAAGGTATAAAATTTGCACCACGATTATTGTTATCCTCAATCCAGACCTTGAAAGCTCATATGAGAGGGGATGTAGTCTACATGATATGTTTCAAACTGAAGGAGGTGAGGGTAGATGTGAAGGATGTGCGGCGGTAGCACGGGATTTCCCTGAGGTATTTTCTGAGAAATTGCCAGGGTTACCCCCGCATAGAGAAGTGGATTTTCAGATTAAGCTTATATTAGGAGTTAAGCCTGTCTCCAGGACCCCTTATCGAATGGCCCCAAAAGAACTCACAGAGTTTAGAGTTCAACTGCAAGAGTTGGTAGAATCAGAGTTTGTTCGCCCCAGTTCATCACCTTGGGGAGCCCATATTCTATTCATTAAGAAGAAAGATGGAACCCTGCGTTTATGTATAGACTATCGGGAGCTCAACCGAATAACGGTACGGAACACCTATCTATTACCTCGGATCGATGAGTTGTTCGATCAACTGGTGGGAGCGCATTGGTTCTCCAAGCTGGATTTGCGCTCAGGGTATTATCAATTGAGAATACAAGAGGATGATATCGAGAAAATGGCTTTCAGCTCAAGGTACGGCTTATATGAGTTTATGGTGATGCCGTTTGGGCTCACAAATGCCCCATCAGCTTTCATGAGCTTGATGAATAAAGTATTTGAGACCTATCTAGATGTCTTCATCATTGTGTTTATTGACAACATCTTAGTCTACTCTAAGACGGAGGAAGAGCATGCCGAGCATCTGGCTTTAGTTCTGGAGAAGCTAAAAGAGCACGCCTGTTCGCCAAGTTTAGCAAGTGTGAATTCTGGCTTAGGGAAGTGGCTTTCTTGGGTCATGTAATCAGTGGGGCTGGACTAGCTTTGGATCCGGCCAAGGTGCGTGCCGTGAAGGAGTGGTCGTCCTTGAAGTCGGCGACCGATGTGAGGAGTTTTCTTGGACTTGCCGGATACTACCGCAAGTTCGTAAAAGGATTATCCAAGATTGCTCTCCTGCTTACTTCTTTGACAAAGAAAGGTGTGCCATTTGAGTGGACACCCCAATGTGAAGCGACATTCCAAGAATTGAAAGATAGACTCACCTCCGCCCCCATCCTTGTCCTACCGTCTGGGAAGGAGGATTTCAAGTTTACACGGACGCGTCTTATCAGGGGTAGGGAGCGGTGTTGATGCAGCACGGGCACGTGATTGCTTATGCTTCAAGACAATTAAAAAAGCATGAAATCAATTACCGGTGCATGATTTGGAGCTAGGAGCAGTGGTGTTCGCCTTGAAGGTATGGAGGCATTATCTATACGACGTCCACTATGAAATCTTCTCGGACCATAAAACTTGAAGTACGTTTATACCCAGAAGGAGTTGAATAAGACAACGGTGGTGGTTAGAGTTTCTATGCGATAATGAGTCACCTTGACCAAACCACCCGGAAAGGCAAACTGTATCTTCAAGAAAGTCCCCTCAATACCTTTCAACTCGTTCTGATTAATGATCAATTATAATTGGCGGATGATCTTATATTTATCAACAATTACTATAATTCACCAATCATAACAGACGTACTTGTCAGCATGAGCATAGTTTGTGATATCCAGGACGGATCCGAGTGGAGCAAGGATTGGATGGGCTCTTGAACACTCAAGTTGATCGAAGCGGGGCAACAGAGAGTACAC